>CM069155.1:23457284-24057284 GCA_035221665.1 Okamejei kenojei
ATGACTGGTGTACCATGACACCCAGGTCTCGCTGCATCTCCCCTTTTCCTAATCGGCCACCATTTAAATAATAGTCTGCTTTCCTGTTTTTGCCACCAAAGTGGATAACCTCACATTTATCCACATTATACTGCATCTGCCAAACATTTGCCCCACTCACCCAGCCTATCCAAGTCACCTTGCAGTCTCCTCGCATCCTCCTCACAGCGAACACTGCCCCCCAGCTTAGTGTCATCCGCAAACTTGGAGATATTGCCTTCAATTCCCTCATCCAGATCATTAATATATATTGTAAATAGCTGGGGTCCCAGCACTGAGCCCTGCGGTACCCCACTAGTTACTGCCTGAGCATATAGGTTACTTTTCACACCTATATGCTCTTTGTACCTGTAATGTCTTCCGTAAGACCTTGTTGTGACTAACACAATGAATACACTTCCGACATCTTATAAGAAGGATTTAATCTGCACCACCAGGAAACTTCTAGAAGGTCACTTGACCTCAGTCATGAGGCACAGGCACATTTGCCAGCTTCAGCTTTTGGCCTCAAGGGGCACTGGCATTAAAATGACATATACATCACATCTCCCCCTTCACTTTAATTACATCACATCTCCCCCTTCACTTTAATGACATCACAGTACCCTTCCATATCTCTAGTTTCCCCTTCCCCTGACTCAGTCTGAAGAAGGGTCTCGACCCGAAACGTCACCCATTCCTTCTCTCTACAGAGTGGCTGCCTGTCCTGCTGAGTTACTCCAGCATTTTGTGTCAATCTTCGATGTAGACCAGCTCATGCAGATCCTTCCTACACAGAACGGTCACGGTGGCGCAGCGGTAGTTTTAAAGAAGGAACTGCAGATGCTGGAGAATCGTTACACAAAAAGCTGGAGAAACTCAGCGGGTGCAGCAGCATCTAAGGAGCGAAGGAGATAGGCGACGTTTCGGGTCGAGACCCTTCTTCAGACGGTAGCGGTAGAGTTGCTGCCTTACAGCGAATGCAGCGCCGGAGACCCAGGTTCGATCCCGACTACGGGTGTTGCCGGTACGGAGTTTGCACGTTCTCCCCGTGACCTGCATGGTTTTCTCCAAGATCTTCGGTTTCCTCCCACACTCCAAAGACGTACAGGTTTGTAGGTTAATTGGCTTGGTAAATGTAAAGCTTGTGTAGGATAGTGTTAATGTGCGGGGGTCGCTGGTTGGCGCGGACCCGGTGGGCCGAAGGACCTGTATCTCTAAACTGAACCAAACTAAACTTCCCTTTTCCAGCTCTTTCCCCCTACTACAATCAGTCTGCAGGGTCCTGACCCAAAATGCCGTCTGTCCATTTCCCTCCACAGATGCTGCCTGACCCATTGAGTTCGTCAGCCGTGTCAATAGTCAAGAGCGTTTTATTATTATATGTCCCGAAACGGGACAATGAAATTCTTACTTGCAGTAGCATAACGTATGCAAACATGGTACTCTGGAAAACCCATAATACACAACAACAAAAAAGTTTAGTATGTATCTTAAAAAAAAAACAGAGAAATAAATAAATGGAAAAAAAGTCCAAAATAATTTCCCAATCTTTATAGTTGAGAGCCTATTTGGAGGTTGTAGTGTTTACTAGCTTGATGGTTGTAGGGCGGAAACTGCTCCTGATCCTGGACGTTACAGTTTTCGTTTCTTTGTTTTCTGCTCAAGATTGCAGCATCTGCAGCCTTCTTGTGCCTCCTTCAGAACTCATTCCTGGTTTTGACATGGAAATCAATAGCTGTTTACAGGAAACCCAAGGTGTCTCCCCGGTCGAGACTGAAGAAAGATCTCGACCAGTAAAAACATCACCCATTCCTTCTCTCCAGAGATGCTGCCTGTCCCGTTAAGTTACTCCAGCATTTTGTGTCTATCTTCAGTGTAAACCAGCACCTGCAGTTCCTTCCTACACATGCCTCCCCAGTGTTGGGATACTGTGTTAGTGTCAGCAAGGAGGGGGTCTGTCCACCTATTCAGTGTGTGTCCACTGGAGTAAAAGCCAGTCGGAAAGCTGCCCATTGTTGCAGTTCTTGGTTTAACCTATCTTGCCTCTTACATCTTAAATAATGTTTATGGGAAGTTATTCATTCCGTTAGCGACATTTTTAGCCTGATTGCTGAGAGTTATCTTTCACGATCACGAACATCACACCCTGACTATTTTTAAGCTGCCGGATTTTATCTCATCTCTCCAGGACTCTCCCTCCAGTGTTTGGAAGAATATCATATCGGATTTTACTTAAAGTTTCAATCACCAACTCAATTGGCTAAGTCAGAACAAACAACCAAATAACCCAACAAGAATCTCTGTTCTCATCAGAACTGCCCCCTCCATCGACTCCTTTAAGTCCAGACTTAAAACAGACTTAATTCCAGACTTATATCTACTCACAAGCATTTCTTGAGGTCCTCTGAGGGAGCGCTGTATGTGTGTATTGTTAGATGTATGCATCATTGTATGTAGCACGTTAGTACCCGCACTGATATCAAGCACTTTGGTCAACGAGAGTTGTTTTAAAATGTGCTATAGAAATAAAATTGACTTGACTTGACTAATAATGACTGAGGAAGGGTCTCGACCTGGAAAACGTCACCCATTCCTTCTCTCCAGAGATGCTGCCTGTCCCGCAGAGTTACTCCAGCTTTTTGTGTCTATCTTCAACCTAAAAATGATACTCCGCAATTAGATCCTCACGGATAGAAGCCCACTCACTAACATCAAACAAGTCGGTGTTTAATGCTATTCTTCTAAAAATAACTTTCCTGCAGCTTTTCCTTCAAGCAATCAAATGCTTTATCTTTTTCTTTGGAGGATTCCATTCAGCGCTTTACACTGTTCATGCGCTCGTCCCGTCTAACAGACCGCTGTGATCCGCACAGAACCACCTGCTGGGCGAGAGGAAGTGGATTGAATAATATTTTTTTCCAAATGTAATTGTACGAACAGTTGAAGGGTAACAAAGTGCGGGGAGAGTGGGAGCGAGCGCAGGAGTGGGGCCACTTGGATAACCTTGCGAACAGCTGGCAAAGATCTCCCGCTGTGTTTATCATTCTAAAGAGTGGCGACACTTGGTGGGTTCCAGCATGGAACCAGCGTGGATGGGATAATCACTCCTTCATTGCCGTCACGGACGCTGAGTATTGGCGGGTGGAGTAAAAGAAAACTTCAGGGCCATTGACTAACCTGTTCAGAGTGGCGTACAGTAAAGGCTACAGGTTCAGGAGCTCCCATCTACCTCGCTGGAGACCCTCAGACTATCTTTAATAGGACTTTACTGGACTTTATCTTGCACTATACGTTATTTGCTTTATCATGTGTCCGTACACTATGGACGTGTAGGAAGAAACTGCAGATGCTGGTTTAAATCGAAGATGCTGGAATAACACAGCGGACAGGCAGCATCCCTGGAGAGAAGGAATGGGTGACGTTTCAGGTCGGGACCCTTCTTCAGAAAGGAGCAGGGTGAGATATCAGCCATGATCGAATGGCGGAGTAGTCTCCATGGGCTGAATGGCCTAATGATGCTCCTATATCTTCTGGTCTTGCAGCGACTGGTGTGGTGCGAGATGGACATTTTTTACTACCCCTTGAAATGGCCTTGCAAGCCATTTGTGTAATGCTGGCCTGGCCAAGGATGTCCACAGCCGATGAAGGAATAGAAAGTAATAGAAGTGGAAAATATTTCAGTGTGCTTGTTAACCTCTGCACGAAGCCCGCGATCTGCTGCCAGCGCTTGTTCCGAGAGCTACTACTCTGTCAGCTGTGGAGTGCTAGCAGCTACATCTGTGCCGGTGATTCCCCAAGTGCAGGAGCTGGAGTGTGTGTGCAAGGTGGAGGAATGTTGCTGCCTCCATCTGCACAGCTCTCTCAGCTTCCCACAGCCGCAACACAAAGCCGCGTCTCGGCTCAGAGCTAGCACTGCAATTAGGAGCTGGAGAACGGCGCACTTGCTGAAGCAGGATGCCCCGGTGAGCAGGAGCAGGTGGATGGGGCACCGGAGGCTCATAAAGCAGCTGGCTGGGTGGGGGCGGTGGGGGTGGGGGTGTGATGGAGGGGGGCTGAGATCGCTCCCATCCACAGCTGATGAGAACAGGACTCTGATCTCTGGAGCCCATCTTAAAAAGAAAACAAGAGAAATGTGCAGTAAGGAAATGCGGATGCTGGTTTAAACCTAAGCTGGACACAAAACATAGAAACATAAAAATGAGGTGCAGGAGCAGGCCATTCGGCCCTTCGAGCCTGCACCGCCATTCAATATGATCATGGTTGATCATCCAACTCAGTATCCTGTACCTGCCTTCTCTCCATACCCCCTGATCCCTTCAGCCACATCCAACTCCCTCTTAAATATGGCCAACAAACTGGCCTCAACTACCTTCTGTGGCAGAGAATTCCACAGATTCACCACTCTCTGTGTGAAAAACGATTTTCTCATCTCGGTCCTAAAAGACTTCCCCCTTATCCTTAAACTGTGACCCTTGTCCTGGACTTCCCCAACATCGGGAACAATCTTCCTGCATCTAGCCTGTCCAACCCCTTAAGAATTTTGTAAGTCTCTATGAGATCACCCCTCAATCTTCTAAATTCCAGCGAGTACAAGCCAAGTCTATCATATGGAAGTCGTGCCATCCCAGGAATCAGTCAGGTGAACCTTCTCTGTACTCCCTCTATGGCAAGAATGTCTTTCCTCAGATTAGGAGACCAAAACTGTACGCAATACTCCAGGTGTGGCCTCACCAAACCCCTGTACAACTGCAGTAGAACCTCCCTGCTCTTATACTCAAATCCTTTTGCTATGAATGCCAACATACCATTTGCTTTCTTCACAGCCTGCTCACCTGCATGCCTACTTTCAATGACTGGTGTACCATGACACCCAGCTCTCGCTGCATCTCCCCTTTTCCTAATCGGTCACCATTCAAATAATAGTCTACCTTCCTGTTTTTGCCACCAAAGTGGATAACCTCACATTTATCCACATTATACTGCATCTGCCATGCATTTGCCCAATCACCCAGTCTATCCAAGTCATCCTGCAGCCTCCTAGCATCCTCCTCACAGCTAACACTGCCCCCCAGCTTCGTGTCATCCGCAAACTTCGAGATGTTGCATTTAATTCCCTCGTCCAAATCATTAATGTATATTGTAAATAGCTGGGATCCCAGCACTGAGCCTTGCGGCACCCCACTAGTCACTGAAAAGGACCCGTTCACTCCTACTCTTTGCTTCCTGTCTGCCAGCCAGTTCTCTATCCACATCAATACTGAACCACCAATACTGTGTGCTTTAAGTTTGTATACCAATCTCTTGTGTGGGACCTTGTCGAAAGCCTTCTGAAAGTCCAGATACAACACATCCACTGCTTCTCCCTTATCCACTCTACTAGTTACATCCTCAAAAAATTCAATAAGATTCGTCAGACATGATTTACCCTTCGTAAATCCATGCTGACTTTGTCCAATGATTTCACCACTTTCCAAATGCACTGCTATCCCATCTTTAATAATTGACTCTAGCAGTTTCCCCATTGCCGATGTTAGACTAACTGGTCGGTAATTCCCCGTTTTCTCTCTCCCTCCCTTTTTAAAAAGTGAGGTTACATTAGCTACCCTCCAATCCTCAGGAACTACTCCAGAATCCAAAGAGTTTTGAAAAATTATCACTAAGGCATCTGCTATTTCTGGGGCTACTTCCTTAAGTACCCTGGGATGCAGGTACTTAAGGCAGCATCTCCGGAGAGACCCTTCTTCAGACTGGTCTCGACCCGATTCCTTCTCTCCAGAGATGCTGCCTGTCCTGCTGAGTTACTCCAGCTTTTTGTGTCTATCTTAAAAAAGCAGGATGCTTTCTGGAAATGAGAGATGTGCGGAGTCATGGGGGAGCAGAGCAACTTGCTCTCTGGGTTTGTGTGCACGCTTCCAAATTCAACGCAGTGCACGGCAAGCTCACGGCAGCACCTGAGGAATGCTAATGTCTCAGCACCCCTCGTTGACTCCAATAACCCCCAGTCAGGGGCGGAATCGCTATCAAAACATGGGGGGCTACACAATTTCTTGGCGGCCACGCGCACGCACGCGAGGCTTCGGCCGTGGGCCCTGTGGACGGTAACATCGGGAGCTGACCTGGTTGGTGACCAACTCCGAACTCCAGCAACAGCAGCTGCGTCCACCCCGAATCGTGGGGCTTGAATCGGCCCGTTCGCGGGGCCTTTCATCGCCCGGCGTGGCTTAAAATCGACCGGCGGGGGCTTCAACATCGGGAGCCTCGATCGCCTTGATGCAGCAGTTTGATTTTAAGCCGTGCCGGACGACAAAAGGCCCCGCGAACGGGCAGATTCAGCCCTTAGAAAGCGTCTAAGCATGGTGTACAATTTTGGTCCCTAGTATAGGAAGGATGTCAACAAAATAGAGAGAGTACAGAGGAGATTTACTAGAATGTTGCCAGGGTTCCAGCAACTATGTTACAGAGAGGGGTTGAACAAGTTAGGTCTTTATTCTTCGGAGCGCAGAAGGTTAAGGGGGGACTTGATTGAGGTCTTTAAAATGATGAAAGGGATAGACAGAGTTTGACGTGGATACCATTGAGGTAGGGAAGATTCAAACAAGAGGGCATGACATGAGAATTAAGGGACAGAAGTTTCAGGTAACGTGAGGGGGAACTTCTTTACTCAGAGGGTGGTGGCTGTGTGGAATGAGCTTCCAGCAGAAAGTGGTGGAGGCAGGATCGATTTTAACATTTAAGAGTAAAGTGGATAGGTATATGGACGTGAAGGGATGGAGGGGTATGGTCTGAGTGCAGGTAGATGGACTAGGGGAAAACAAATGGTCGGCACGGACTGGAAGGGCCGAGAGGGCCTGTTTTCCCGTGCTGTAATTGTTATATGGTTATATGTTATTATATGGTCTGAACCCGCTTGAATCTTTCAAAAGCTACAATGTGATAAATAACACAAACAAATAAAACTGAAGCAAATAAAGGCAAACAGAAGCACCAACCTTGGAGGGGGGAGAGAGCGAGAGAGAGAGATGGGAAAAACATACTAAATAACGCGAGTGAGGGACTTACCTGCACGCCTGCCAGGAAACCCGTTCGACCGGATTCCTTAATGCCCTGACCCGTTTAAATCCGATACCGTTTAAATCTTTCCCATCCACCAATACATCCAATTAGTTCAAATGATAAATGTACCCGCATCAGACAGCTTTGGAAGGTCAAAACACAATTAGTGACACATCGTGTTAATATGATGTTAATAGAGACATTTAACAAGCGCTTAACAGTGACACCCCCACTATCTTATGGAAAGTGGAGATTTCAATACATTTTTTTTCACCGAGTTTCAAAATCCGGATTACAAAACGTGGGGGGGATTGTCTTCCACCTCTCAAAACATGGGGGGAGACGTGCCCCGTCCTCCCCCCAGGAATTCCACCCATGCCCCCCTTTGCTCTTCCTGGGATGCCTTGAGGATGGAAAGAGCCGCTGATGGATCTCCTGCTGCTGTGGAGGAAGGCTGTGTGGTCACAAGTCTGAAGAAGGGTCTCGACCCGAAACGTCACCCATTCTTTCTCTCCAGAGATGCTGCCTGTCCCGCTGAGTTACTCCAGCATTTTGTGCCTATCTTCGGTGTAAACTGGCATCTGCAGTCCCTTCCTGCACACGGAGTCATACATCACGGACCAACTCTCTCATGCCAACATTTCAGCTGGTCCAATTTCCTCATGCCCAGCCTATATTCCTCTACACCATTGCTATTCATGTACCTGTCCAAATGGCTTTTAAATTATACCTTTCCTCAACTTCTCCCTCCAGCAGCTCGTTCCATATACCCACTGTGTGGAAAAGTTGCCCCTCAGCTTCCAATTATTAAATCTTTTGCCCACTTGTTCTTGGTTCCCCTACCCAGAAATTGTCACCTTCCTGCAACTTATCAGCCCCATTAATGCAACAACACACAAGATAAGAACAAGTATATTGTCATCATCAAACATACAATAAATTAATAACTATAATACCAGTTCATTCTGTTGAGGGCGGCACGGTGGCGCGGCGGTAGAGTTGCCGCCTTGCAGAGCCAGAGGCCCGGCTTCGATCCTGACGATGGATGCTGTCTGTACGGAGTTTGCACGTTCTCCTCGCGACCTGCGTGGGTTTCCTCCCAACTGCAGAGCCATACAGGTGCGTCGGCTAATTGCCTTGGTCAAATTGTAAAAATTGAGCCCAGTGTGTGTGGGGTAACGTTCAGTGTGCAGGGATCGCTGGTCGACGTGGAAACGGTGGGCCGAATGCCCTGCTTTCACACTGAATCTCTAAACTAAATCAAAGTAAATTAATACTATGTAAACATAACAGTACAAAACCAAAGTATGCGGTGCAACCAAAGACACGGTCCATAGAAGTTCACAATTGCTGAGGTCGTGGTTAGCGTTGTGCAGTATTCAAAAGCCTGATGGCTTGCTGGGAAGAAGCTGTTCAGTTTACTTTAGTTAGGAGATACAGCACAGAAACAGGCCCTTCGGCCCACCAGATTTGCACCGACCAGTGATCCTCGCACACCAACGCTAATTTTACACACACTAGGGCTAATGTTTACAATTATACCAAGCCAGTTAACCTACAAACCTGTACATCTTTGAAGTGTGGGAGGAGCACCCGGAGAAAACCCACGCAGGTCACGTGCAGGCAAGCACCCATAGTCAGGATCGAACCTGGATCTCTGGTGCTGTAAGGCAGCAACTCTATCGCTGCACTACCATGCCACCCCAGTTCTTGAACCTGATGGATTTATCTTGTAAATGGACATCCCGTGAACTGATTGATTTTCACTGAAGCTGAAATGTGAGAAATACTTTAAGAAATACCTTGAAGATAGATGTATCCTCCCATAGGCATCCACTTCCCCTTTAAGAAGTGAAGGCTGCCTTTAAGTAACAATAGTTTTGTCAGACACTGACATTTCTGAACCTCTGCTGAACTTTGTGCATTGCATTAAACAGGCAAGGTTTAACAATGTAATGTGATCCTTATTACATTTTGATTTTGTACGTCCAATCTAACCTCCCCGAATATGCCCACTGTTACTGATGCAAATAATTGGAATGGTGATAGCAGGTGGGAGTTGTCTTTTCCTGATATACCGTGGATTCCATCTTCAGTTTCCTCCTCCAAATCAAGGAAATGAAGGGACATCCAGGGCAGGAAAATACCTTGAGACATGGAACACACACCAACTTTTTGTAACTGAGTTCTGCAGCTGCCTTGGACTTGATCCTACTTTTATAAGGAGCCAAAGTGTGCTTGCCTCATTACGTTTGAGACACCCCAGTTTAACAAGGTTTCCAGAGCACTCCCAGTCTAGATCAAGCACGAGCGATCTCCACATAAAATTCAGGTTCCTACTTTACACACGCGCCCTGGTTTTCATTAATGCCGCTGAAATAGAGATGGTCAAAAGCTTCAAGTTCCTAAGTATAAATATCACCAGCAATTTGTCCTGGACCTGCCTTACTGAACCTATAGCCAAGAAAGTACACCAATGTCTTAGGAAGTTCGGCATGTCCCCAACAATCCTCACCAACTTCTACAGATGCGTCGAAGAAAGCGTCTTATTGGGTTGCATCACAACCTGGTTTCGGAACAGCTCCATCTTGTACACTCTGGAGTTTAGAAGGATGAGAGGGGATCTCATTGAAACATATAAGATTGTTAAGGGTTTGGACACGCTAAAGGCAGGAAACATGTTCCCGATGTTGGGGGAGTCCAGAACCAGGGGCCACAGTTTAAGAATAAGGAGTAAGCCATTTAGAACAGAGATGAGGAAACATTTTTTCTCACAGGGAGTGGTGAGTCTGTGGAATTCTCTGTCTCGGAGGGCAGTGGAGGCGGGTTCTCTGGATGCTTTCAAGAGAGAGCTAAATAGGGCTCTTAAGAATAGCGGAGTCAGGGGATATGGGGAGTAGGCAGGAATGGGGTACTGATTGGGGATGATCAGCCATGATCACATTGAATGGCGGTGCTGGCTCGAAGGGCCGAATGGCCTACTCCTGCACCTATTGTCTATTGTCTATTGTCATCCAAGACTGCAAGAAATTGCAGAGAGTTTTGGGCAGACCATCACACAAACTGCCCTCCCTTCCATTGACTCCATCTACAGTATACTTCACTCTGCCTCAGCGAGGCTGCCAGCAAAATCAAGGACCGGTCTCATCCCAATTAGTCCTTCTTCTCCCCTCTCCCATCCGGCAAGAGGTACAGAAGTTTGAAAACATATGCTGTACATCCAGATTCAGGGACAGTTTCTTCCCAGCTGTCATCAGGCAACTGAACCATCCTCTCACCAGCTAGAGTGTGGTCCTGACCTCCCATCTACCTCTTTGGAGAATTTTAAACTATCGTTTAAAATTTTTATCAGACTTCAATGTTATACCTATCACTAAAATGCTGCACTCCGTATCCTTTATCTGCGCACTGTGGGTGACTTGACTGTATTCATGTGTAGTCGTTTTGACTGGATAACACACACACACAAACAGAAGCTTTTCACTGTACCTCAGTATATGTGACAATAATAAATTAAACTAAACATTTTACTCACTAACAATGGATGAGCACATGTTGACAATGTTCTCCCTTTATCTGTGAAATGTGTGGAAAGAATGAATCACTATCCCCACTCCCACCCACACAGGGCTATTGCTATCACTGTCAAAGAGAGAAGTGGCATGGAAACAGATCCTTCAGATCACCACGATCATGCCAAACATTAGCACATTTACACCAATCTACATTAATCCCACCTGCTCAACGATTCCCCCCAGATTCGACCCACTCTCCCACATTAGGGTTACATTACAGTGCCCTATTAGTTGCTGCTCCATATCTGTTGGATGTGGAAGGAAACCAGAGCCCCTAGAGAAAACTCATGTGGTCACAGTAAGAACATGCAAACTCCCTGCAAAGTGAAATCGGGCAGCACCCGAGATCAGGATTGAACCCGTGTCCCCGCACTGCCAGACAACAACCCCCACTGTTGCACCAGTTTTGCCAGACTTCAGAAAGCAAAAGCTAATACAGAAATACCCAGCCACAAATGGTAAAGCAAAAATGTAAGTTGCAACAATAAGCTAATATCTTGCAATTACATTCTTTGAGGCATGAGATTGCTGGAGAAGTACTAACAGTTAAAATCAAAACTGACAAGTTCTTATTCCAGAACCAACACAGGTCCAACGTCTGACAAATGCAAAATTCAAAAGAGGCTTTCCACGTCTGTGTCCAATATGTTTCTCAAAGACCTGGGCAGCATAATGTTGGTTACATATTGGTCATAGAGTCATACAGCGTGGAAACAGGACCTTCGGCCCAACTTGCCCATCCCGACCAAATGGCAGAGTAGACCTGATGGGCCGAGTGGCCTAATTCTGTTTCTATAACTTATGAACGTATGAATTAAAATAAAGTTAATTTTCTGAATTCTCTGAATAATTTTCAAAATGCTAGGAGTTAAAACAATTACTACCATGATACCAGGGTGACACCTGTGTTAAAATAAAGTAACAATAAAGTAATAAGAGTAATTTCTAGATTTAAGATTTCTTTCTCCATATGGATCCTATAATTAACCCTTCTCTTCCAATCAACTAATTAAAGTCTCCCCCAATAATAAATCAATTGAGATGAGATTAGATTATATTGGCACCATGTCCAGCACAGATATTGTGGGCCGAAGGTCCTGTTCCTGTGCTGCTCTGTTCTATGTTCCATGTAAACAGGTTCCTTTAACATGGGGAACTAATAGTGCTGAAGGAAATGAGTGAAAACACCTTGAAACCATCCATACTTTTCTCACTTGTTACAACGGGTTCCGAATGTATTGTCATTTCTGAGGTAACCATTTCTGCAAAGCCTCTCCAATTATAAGAAGACATTAGTCAGAAAGTATGTTTGGTGGTTTGAGGTGGGGGTTGATTGACGGTGCAGCAGTAGGAAGGTCAATGGTTTCATTTTCCTTAAGTAGAATGCATCAAATTAATCAGAGCTTGCTCCGACAGTACTTGTGAAGACAAGCACTCACATCTCATTCATGTCTCCCACCAGGGCCGGGCAGCTCCGAGGCTGACAGGTGGTGTCTTGAGCTTTGAGCAACTTACAATTATGTAATCTTATCTGAAGGCAAGATAGGCCAAGTGGTACATGATCCGAGAGACAAATTAAGAAGAGAGAGTTGAAGGTGTAGTCCAGGAGCTAGGGAAAGGCTGCTTTTGCTTTGTACCCTTGAGGCGAGCAGCAGTCAGACAGAGAGGTGCGTTACATTCTCCACCATAATCCAAACAAGGCCACCAGCAACCAGGGTGAGGGTTGATTTGCAAGCTTTTGTTGTGTGCAACTAGAGGTATAAAATGGAGAGAGGGGCTTTTTGTCCAACAGATCACAAGCTGCTAAAAGGGTTCCTGTTGAAATAGTGGCTCATCTCAGGTGACAGGTACACCCCCAAACGTTGTAGGCGTTGAAATCCCCAGTCGGCAAGAGCCCATCTCAAAAATAAACTGTCCACCCAAGTATAGACTGGCCTTATTGTACTGATGATCAGGCAAATTCATTCATAGTTCATGCATTATCTCTAATGGTTGCAAGGGATACTCCTGGTTTTGCCCACCGAGTCGAGCGCACCTTTGGGCTGCCCAGAGCAAGCCTGCAGGCGTACTGCCGAGGACGAGGAGTGACCTGGCGGGGGGACCGTTAAGAGCGAAGAGGGACCCGGCAGGATGCCAGCGAGAGCATAAAGGGGCCCGGCAGAGGGCCGCCGAGAACAACTTGGAGCCGCCTGTAGGCACGAGCGGCGGAGGCCTGGTTCGCCGCTGAGCGAAGATAACAACTTTTAAGTACGAAGAACATTTGTAACTTTGTCGGCACCAGAAATCGTTCTCGGCGCCCCCCTGCCGGGTCGCTCTTCATTCTCGGCAACTCTTTGAGTACTGCCTCAGTGAGGTCTGCAGTATGGTTTTACCAGATTGTATGCACAAACTAAGAATTTCACTGCACCCAGGTACATGTGGCCATAATGTACAATTGAATCATTGATGATTAACAGATAGGTGGGGGCACATGTTTAAGAACCATTGTAAGCTAGTTGTGTCTTACCCTGTTGGCCCGGCACTTGGTATGCACTACATTCACCAGACATAATTTTATTATCGTAAGGACAGAAATTAGTTTGCTCTTTTCCCATTTTTGGATGAAAAATGCAACGCACCAGGCCTCAAGTTCTAGAGTCGAAATCCTGCACTAAATCTTTCTCAGCGTGTGGTCCTCTCTGCCTTTAGAGATACAGCATGGAAACAGGCCCTTCGGCCCACCGAGTCCGATGCATCTGTGGCAGATGAATAAAATCTCGACCCGAAACGTCACCCGTCCCTTCTCTCCAGAGATGCTGCCTGTTCCTCTGAGTTACTCCAGCCTTTTGTGCCTTCAGTGTAAACCAGCATCTGCAGTTCCTTCCTACGAATAAAATCAGTACTGGATCAATTTGAACATCCAATGAAGGATGGCTAAAGAACTGCAGCAAAATGGACCATTCACTGCAGGTTTCAGTGAGCTTTGCAATTCCACAGCAGCTGAAACAGCCGACATGTAGAAACAAGGAACTGCAGATGCTGGTTGGAACCAAAGACAGACACAAAGTGCTGGAGCATCTCTGGAGAAAAAGGATAGATGACAAAGGGCCTCGATCCAAAACATCACCCATCCTCTTTCTCCATAGATTCTCCCTGACCCGCTGAGTTACACCAGCACTTTGTGTCTATCTTTAGCTGAAACTGCTATCCTCAGAATCAATGGATGTTAGTAAGGTTACTGGCTTTCATTCAGTTCTCCTCAACACTGTTCCAGCATCTACTGTTCCCATTGCTCCATGAACTGGAGATGTTTGGATTTATCTTGTGCCGGTCCAATTCCCATTGTTTAGACTGAGGAATGGTCCCACTTGGAAACGTTGCTTGTCCACATTGGCTGTCTGGCCTACTGAGTTCGCCCAGTAGCTCCATGTGTCTCTAATATCACACTTTGCACTCAAAAGTGGTCTCCCCTCCATTATTCCATGAACACACGTGTTTGGTACCCCTGTTCCAGGTACACACTCGAGCCAGGAAAATGCTGGAAGGAGATTGCCGGCTGCGGTGGGTTCCATCCAACCCACAAAAAAGTGGGAAAACATAGAGCTAGTGTGAATGAGCGATCAATGGTCAGCGTCGACTTGGTGGGCCAACGGGCCTGTTTCCATAGATAGACACAAAAAGCTGGAGTAACCGCGGGACAGGCAGCATCTCTGGAGAGAAGGAATGGGTGACTTTTCGGGTCGAGACCCTTCTTCAGACATGCCGTATCTGTAAACTAAACTAAACTAAATCCCGGCATCCTTAGCAGGGAATTTGGTGAGAACAAATACTTATGAAAAAAAGGGAAGTAAAATGTCAATTGATTTGGCAAAGATCTTGCAGCCTCGGAGAATGGCTTGCAAAGAGAGTAGATTTATTGAACTGCCGCTCACCTGCAATAACTGTGCAGGAGCTAAAACATTAATAAAGCTTTGCCTTTGTGACCTTCATAAAATCATGTTTTTACTGCAATCCCGCGGCTCAGGCAAGATGGCCATGTGTACAGTATTGCCTTGGATAGATTAGTGGTTTGTTGTGGTTGACATTTCTAAATCCTACCAAAGCATAATTGATAGGTCAGCAGTAATTGGGCTTGAAATGAAAATGGCAATCTGCGTCGCTCTGAGATCCTGCCCTAATTATGTCTCTTGTTGTTCAGGGTCAGATGCAGCAGCAATTCATAAGCTCATAGAACATGGGAACAGAATTAGGCCATTCGGACCATCGAGCCGGTTCCATCATTTGATCATGTCTGGTCTATTTTTCCCTAAACCCCATTCTCCTGCCTTTTCTCCATAACCTTTGACACCCTTACTAAGAAGCTATCAATCTCCACTTTAAAAGTACACACTGACTTGGCCTCCAGCGACATCTGTGGCAATGAATTCCACAGATTCACCACCCACTAACTATATAATTTCCTCATCCCCCTTGTAGCTCAAACCAACCTAGCGTGGGCATCTGATTGTTTTTGAAATCTGCTGCATGGTGGCACAGCTGGTAGAGCTGCTGCCTCACAGCAGCAGAGACCCAGGATCGATCCTGACCTTGGGTGCTTTCTGTGTGGAGTTTGCATGTTCTCCCTGGGACCATGTGGGTTTTCTCCGGGTGCTCCAATTTCCTCCCACATCCCAAAGGCGTGCGGGATTGTAGGTTAATTGGCTTCTGTGAATTGCCCCAAGTGTGTTGGGAGTGGATGATAAAGTGGGATAACACAGAACTCGTGTGAGCGGGCGATCATGGCGTAAATGGTCGGCGTGGATCCGGTGGGCCATGCTGTTTCCATGCTGTACTTCTAAACGTAGAGCGGGAAGTGTCGCTCAAAGGGCACGACCGTCACCAGTGCTACTGAGAGACATGTTTGTTGCTGATGACTCGAGCACTTCTGAGGAGAGGTTGGGGTGGTTACTGCAAACACTGGAAGCCAGAGAACTGGGATCTGCATTGGCACTGCTATCCAAACCAACCCATACCGAACACGAAAGACATTTCCATCCTCTCCTTCTCACTAGTAAACCAACAGCATGTTCATAGACACGGAGTCTTATAGCATGGCAACAGGCCCTTCGGCCCAACTTGCACACGCCGACCAACACGACCCATGTGAACAAGTCCCACCTGCCTGTCTTATCCATGTGCCTTTCTAAATGTTTCTTCAACATTGCGATAGTCCCTGCCTCTGGGCTTCTATACTCAGCACTCTGACTGGATACCTAAAGCATGCCATTGTTTCTACCTGCTCTGGAGCAGCCACAGTGCCAGTCACACCAGCATGGAAACCCAGGCATCAACATAAATTAATTGCTGCTGTGGAGTGACTGGTTTACTCTTGATGCATGCAGTATTGCTCCAGAGACAGAATTATTCCTTGGCAAGAACTCTGCAGCGTATGTTCGCTTTAATAATTAGCCAACAGAAAGGCACACCATAGCTCCTAACTGTGGTGCAGAGCTATTTATAAAGTCAGTGCAGACTCATTCTACAAGAGGAAAGGCACAACGCATTCAGTGAGATTAGATACCTTGTTATTTTGGGCAGATTGATGTCGAAGCATATTTCCTTGTCACTGCCTTGTGAGCAAGTGACTCGGTGAAATATTCCTGCAATCTTGTCCCCTATTATGTGGCCACACCTCACCACAATTATTAATTTGCTAAAGTTGACACTTGTGCTCCCGACTTGGACTTCTCCTATTGCAATTGTGCCTACTGATAGTGTTTCGAAAAAGTAATCTTCTCAGGCAAATGTTTTTAAGAGGTGAAAATTCAGTGGTTGCACCAAGTGTTTTTCCCCTATTGCAGACTGGTTTAAACTCACGCACCATGCAAAATAAAATGAGCTCTGGATATTCTTGATCTGTACAAGTAACCACCTTAAACTTATTTATTCATTCACAGGTCAAGGGCTTCATTCGCAAAAGCCACCAGGGTGAATTTCAGTTTGACTTTGAGATTAGTTTATTGTCACGTGTACCGAGGTACAGTGAAAAGCTTTTGTTGCGTGCTAACCAGTCAGCGGAAAGGCAATACGTGATTACAATCCAGCCGTCCAGGGTGTACAGATACAACATGAAGGGAATAACGTGAATAATGTTTAGTTCAAGATTTAGCCAATAAATTCCGATCAAACATTGTCCAAGAGCCTCCAATGAGATAGTAGTATTTCATCAAAAGACTGTGGATGCTGTTAATCTGAAATAAAAACAGATTATGGCCGGATACTGTCCACAGGTGAGACGGCATCTGTGCACAGAGAAACAGTTAATGTTTTAGAAACAAGGAACTGCTTCACAACTTGCACCTCTTCTTTCCTTACCTCACACTTGTTGTCGCTTCATCTCTGGCCTTTGTCCAACCATCTACCGATCAACACAACCCCCCTCCCCCCCACCTGTATCCAGGCTTTGTCCTGCCCCCACTGCCACAACCAATCTGAAGAAGCAGAAACATCACCTATCCATGTCCTCCAGAGATGCCCGCTGAGTTACTCCAGCACTTTCCTTTTTAGTAAACCAACACCTGCAGCTCCTTGTGTCGCCACTAGACAGCACAGCATAGGAACAGGCCCTTCGGCCCACAATGTCCATGCTGAACATGATGCCAAGTTAAACGAACCTCCATATCCCTCCATTCCCTACATATCCATGTAAAAGCCTCTTGAATGCCACTATTTCTTCTGCCTCCACCACCACCCATGGCAGTGCGCTTCATGCACCCACCAGCCTCTGCAGAAATAAATCTTGCCCCGCGCATCTTCAAACTTTGTCCCACTCACCTTAAAGCATTAAACCCTCGTCCTTGTCATTTCCACCCTGGGGAAAAAGGTTGTGTCCGTCTACCCTATCTATGCCTCTCATAATGTTATTTACTTCAATCAGGTCCCCCTCAGCCTCTGACGCTCGCAAGAAAACAATCCAAGTTTATCCAACCTCTCCTTATAACTAATGCCCTCCAACCCATTCTGGGAACCTTCCTCTGCACCCTCTCCAAAGCCTCCATCCACTTCCTTCTTGCAATGGGTGGATAGTTGCAGATTGCAAGTAAGCCACACCGCAGTTGGCACGTGTTAGTTGTGCCCTCAGCCTCTCGTGCATCTCGTTCCTTGATATCACGAAGCAAGAAAATGATTTGGCTGTGAGCTGACTAGCATGCTGGTTGGGATCTCAGGAGGAGGTAGACCTGAATCATCCACTTGGAGCTTCTAGTAGTCAAACACATCAACCCGGTCCTTTCCCCATGCCAACTGGCCCACTCTGTCACCAAGTGTGTTGATAGTGGAGTCACCCACTCCTGTTATCCGTCTCATTGTCAGTCACCGGTGAGGCAGTATTGGCGAGATTTTATCAGATTTCTGTGCATTGTGGAAGGATCCACGATCTATCATGCATTTTCACTCTTCATCCTGCTTAGGCATATCTGCTGCTAATGGGCAAATTCTGAGAGGGATCTCAGCAACTTTCTGATCCGTAGGATCTCATTTAGCATCATATTGATTTCAATAAAGAAAGTGACAGAAATATTATCTCATTCATATCTGCCTTATTAAGTGTAAATGGATGTGATTAAGAATATTTTTTTTGCAAAGGAAATTCACTTACATTCACAATTGATCATTAACTACCCCTTCCTTCCTTCAGTATCATTTCTTGGAACAGTAGCTATTTTATCAGGATGGCACGGTGATGCAACGGTAGAGTTGCTGTCTTACGGCGCCTGAGATCCGGGTTTGATCCTGACTACGGGTGCTGTCTGTATGGAGTTTGTACATTCTCCCCTTGACCTGCGTGGATTTTCCCCGGGTGCTCCGGTTTCCTCCCGCACTCCAAAGACATACAGGTTTTGTTTCGGCCCGAAACGTTGCCTATCTCCTTCGCTCCTTAGATGCTGCTGCACCCGCTGAGTTTCTCCAGCCCTTTGTGTGCCCCAGGTTTGTAGGTTAATTGGCTTGGTAAAATCATGAATTGTCCTAGTGCGTATGTGTGCAGGATAGTGTTAATGTGTGGGGATCGCTGGTCGGTGTAGACTCAGTCTAAGTGGCCTGTTTCCACGCTGTATCTCTAAACTACAAACTCTGTGGAGTCAAGGGATATGGGGAGAAGGCAGGCACAGGTTATTGATAGCGGACGATCAGCCATGATCACAATGAATGGCGGTGCTGGCTCAAAGGGCCGAATGGCCTCCTCCTGCACCTATTTTCTATGTTTCTATGTAAACTAAACTAAAGCCTCTTGGAACCACAGGAGTGCAATTTGACAAAAAAAATGGTTACAATGATAAACAAACGGAGCTATTCACCAGCAAAAGAACCAATGCATTTCACCGAGGTAGCAATAATTAACTGCAAAGGTATAACACTTCCTTGTCTCTGGCAGATTGATGGAAGTGATAACAATTAGTGAACAGTAAGGTCTCTTGGTAAGGTTAGTGATTAAGAATGTGTAAATAAATGAACTCAGCATGGCTACAGGAAAAGACCAAGAACACTAAACAATTTACATCAGTGGAGGTAGTTTCTGCTTTGTAGTGACAAACTGTGTATTAATTCCGGAGCCAAATCAGCTGAAACGCACTTTGGTGAGAGGCAATCTTGAACAACTTGTGTGTCACAAGAATGTTCCATTACCAGTAGGAGTGTGATTACAATGCTCCGGGTGACCTAATAGGCAGGCACAAGGAACTGCAGATACGGGTTTACAAAAAAAAGACACAAAGCCCTGGAGTGACTCAGCTGGGCAGGTACCCTCGCTGGAGGACATGGATTTTTTTTTTTTTTAGGTGGCGTTTCAAGTTGGGGCCCTTCTTTGAATTGACTTTAGATAGGCACATGGATCTGTAGGGCAGGAGGGTATGGAGGGCTATGGATCAACAGGCGGGCAAAGGAGCTGCTTGTTTTAACCATCAATGTCAGCCAAGGACAAGGTCAGCATGGCCGAAGGGCCGTGTACCGCAAGGGACTGTTCTGTTCTGGCTGACACAAAGAGCTGCAGGTGTTGGTTTACTAAAAAAAGTGCTGTAGTAACTCAGCGGGCCAAGCAGCATCTCTGGAGGACATGGATAGGTGATGTTTCCGAGTCGAGGCCCTTCTTTGGATTGACTGTGGTAAGACTGATTCAGACTGATTGTCCCCACTACTACACCAGCCTGAAGATGGTCTCGCCCCGAAACATCACCTATCCATGTACTCCAGAGATACTGCCTGGCCTGCTGAGTTACTCCAGGGCTCTTTGTCAACCTAACAGGCAACGGAATCTATTTTAACATCTTTGAGGTGAGATGAGAAAGGTAGGAACCTGGGGGGCAGAGGGTGGTGGGTATATGAAACAGGCCGTCAGAAGAGGTAGCTGAGACCTAATGGACAGATTGGATCTCTTCAGAGGGATATGGTCTCCATTTATGGAAAACAGGGTTCAAAGTGGCTCAGACACACTGGATAGGAACACGCATGGATAGACGAAAAGTTTAAGGGGATATATTAGAATGTATCTTGATACTCAATAAGTTAATTTCTTATTAATATTTTCTATCAAAAAGAAGAGGTAGCATGAGACAGATACAATTACATTCAAAAAAGGGATAGGAACTTGGATAGGAAAGGTTTAGGGGGTATAGGCCAAAACATGGGCAACAGCTTACTGGGACATGTTGGTCAATATAGACATAAGATTTGTTGCATTATTGTCCTTAACTATGATTGTATTTTTGTATAGTACGATTTTAATGGATTGAATGCAAAAACAAAGAATTCCCTTGTATCTAGGTACATCTAACCATAAAGTATTATTGGATATATGATGAGTTGAACAGAGAGACCTGTTTCTGTGCTGACTGTCTGTGTGGGTTTTTGTATCTTGAACCAGCTGTTTCCCAACATGATGTGACCAACTATCTCCCAGCAGAGTTGGTTCCGCCAGCACAGAACATGTTGGCAAAGCAGGCAAGGAAACGTGTGCAGAGGATTCCTGCCCTCTCACACCAACACGTGGCCTCTAGGTGTCCTTCCACACCTGCCTAACGTGTTTTAACATTATAGAAACATAGAAACATAGAAATTAGGTGCAGGAGTAGGCCATTCGGCCCTTCGAGCCTGCACCGCCATTCAATATGATCATGGCTGATCATCCAACTCAGAGCCTTCTCTCCATACCCTCTGATCCCCTTAGCCACAAGGGCCACATCGAACTCCCTCTTAAATATAGCCAATGAACTGGCCTCAACTACCCTCTGTGGCAGAGAATTCCAGAGACTCACCACTCTCTGTGTGAAAAAGTCTTTCTCATCTCGGTCTTAAAGGATTTTCCCCTTATCCTTAAGCTGTGACCCCTTGTCCTATATTGACCAACATGTCCCAGTTAAGCTGTTCCCATTTGCCCTTATGTGGAGGAAGGAACTGCAGATGCTGGTTTAAACCAAAGCAGTCTTGTTGAGACTCATTGTCTGTGACTTGTTTTCACCTAGCCCACAGCTAACAATGGCCCATTTCTTTTATCATTGGCACGTTATGTTTTTGCATATTTTTATTCATTTGTTCTATATCTCTCCTTTCACTTTCTCCTGACTATCAGTTTGGAGAAGGGACCCGAAACATCATCTATTCCTTTTCTCCAGAGATGCTGTCTTACCCGTTGAGTTACTCCAGCATTTTGTGTCTATCTTCGCGCTTTAACTTTAAAAGACCAAGTGAATCGTCACGTCAACAGATGCAAAGTGGGCAATGGAATGATCTCTGACCTGTTTACTGCGGGATTAAGAAGTGATCCAGCAGGGACAACATAGGGAAACACAAGGAAGTTCCTGATACTTTCTTCCATTTTGTAGTACTAGTTCATTTCTTTCCTTGTGCACTTTCAAGGTCATTTCTGCCAAAGGAAGCAGAGAATATTTAGGTTGAAAGAAAAAGTGTCGCCAAATGCCAATCATTTGCATTGAAAACAAAGCATTTATTAAGACTTCTACAAAGCACCTTGTGAACAGGGTACAAACTGAAGCAGAATGGGCTAATGAGTCACACCAGTTTGCAAGTCTGGTTGCAGCTCATAAATTTGGTTTTAATTACAGATAACCATAATTTGAACTTGCCTGCGGGCATTGAACAGACACCTGCCGGTTCAACACTTATGCGTTCACGGAAACATTTATTGTGTAGCAGTATTTATGGGCTTGACGCTCCCATCTCCGCAGGTGCTGACGCAGCTTGGGTGGCTATTGGTCGTACCTTTCAGGGTTAGTTTGAGGGGATGCACAGGTCGCCTGAGGTGACAGCATCTGAGATGACCCGCTGGTCAACTGTGGGTGGGGAGGGCCAGTTGAAAACTGATTCCCACGACTGGGATGTGTAGGACGGGACTGCAGATGCTGGTTTACACCGGAGAGAGACACAAAATGCCGGAGTAACTCAGCGGGACAGGCAGCAGCACTGGAGAGCAGGTTCTCTCCAGAGGTGTTGCCTGTCCCGCTGAGTTACTCCAGCATTTTGTGTCTATCTTCCACGACTGGGAGATACCTGCAGTTCCAATGACGGAGTGGTGCTGGATGTGGGAGATGTGGTCCCTTCCTCTAGGACAGTGGTTCCCATCCTCATGAACAGAGAGACCTTGCCTCGTTCATGGCAGGTGGCAATACATGAAGACAAAGACCATCTCCTGCTCGAGCCCCCCCTATGGCCCACGCAGTGCGTGTAAATACCTTCACCGCCACCTACCCTAACCAGTAAATTCCAAATCCTTGCACCCTCCCAGGACAGAATCTATTTCTGGCATGAATTTCCAATTCAGTCTTTAGTCGATTAAAACAGCGATGCCTTAGTCAATTAAAACAGTGATGCCCTGGTCAGGATCACCTTGAATGGACACTCTGGCTTCACCTCGTCTACATGGCGTTGTGCTGAGTGGGTGAAAGCACTTCGTTATTCTTCTGCATGTCCGACTGCAACACAATGGATCGCTCCACGCCATGCTTCAAGATCATTGCATTACTATTGTGCACGTAACCCAATAGTGTAATGCAATAGTCACTGAACCTTATTACCATCGATCAACTGATACCACTTTAATTCCTGTCTTTGAGGTACAACAATCAAATTCTATTACTTGTCTTGCAGCTCTGGCAAGAACTATTGGATTATGCAGGAGAACGTATACCTGGGTGAATTCTCCTCCACTCTATCATTCATTTTTGGACAGAGTTTTGACATCTAAAAATTCTGAAAATTCCCTCATTAAGTGCCATCTCCAACTCAACAGTGCAGCCTCGGATGTAATCTCCTTGCAAAGGAGCTACCAATTATCACTTTCCTTCCACAAGTTACAGGAGGATAGATGGGAGTGGTTGATGGAACCACAATGCTGGTAGGCACTCCTTCTCTGCGCCTCTTCAGGAGACTGTGTAGAACGAGCCGTCAGCACTGTGAAGTGGCTACAGATTGGCAGAGGATACCCAGCTGAGAGAGAGAAGAGAGAGAGAGAGAGAGAGAGAGAGGGTATTGGAAGGGCTCCGGGCTTACTGAACCACGGAGCAATTAACGGGATGCTCCTATCACCTCTTCTTCTGACCTGCGCACTCTGGCAAGGTCCAGTTGACCCCAAGATGGCTTGCCCACCCGCATGGTAGTGAGCACCAGTGCAAGAAGAAACAGATAATGATGGGAGGGCCATGGAGGGCCAGGAACGAATCCTGCCCTGTTACAACTTCTCAGAGAATGTGTACAATAGAAAGGGGGTGGCCCAATAAAGGATGACTGTAGCACAAGCACTGGAGTGGCTACATTGACCTATATGCGTTTGAGTTCTCCTGTTAATGCAGCATTAACATTAATGCTGGCACAACTGAGATGAATGGGGCTATGGAGGTGAGGCAAGTATTGGAATGGAAGGGCATAAACAAAGTGGGGAACGCCATCACCCCCCTTGGCCTGATCCGTCCTTCTATAACATCCTGGTCTCAGAAATCTCTCGCCAAATCCCTTGATCTCCTTGTAGTTCAACAGTCTGTCAATCTCCACCTTTATTAGATAAAGTGAATCGGCCTCTAAGGCTCTCTTAGACTGAGCTTGCAAAGAGGCGTGAGCCTGTGAGAGAGGGAATTCTTCATCTGTCTCAAATGGACTCTTATTGAGAAGCCATGGCCCACCGTTCTGGATACCACCATTTAGAGAATCCTCTCTGCACCCCCTTCAAAACTGTAAGTTCATCTTCCATGCTTCTTTACTTCAACAAGTGTAAATCCAATCTGCTCAGCCCCTCAACACACATCGATAGCTTCATCCCAGGGATCAACCCGAATGTGGCTGCTGCCCAAACCCCACCATCTAGAGCGGGGACACCAATAGATGTTGCACACGACCTGAGCTGAGGATTCCTCCACCATTGCTGAGTCTAGCTTCTGGAATTCTACTCAACAACACCCTGGCGGAACCTTATGAAACCGGACTGCAGCAGTTCATTAAGACCACTGCCTCCCCCCCGGAGGTTAGAGATAGGCAAAACGCACTGACCAGCGAGGACCGCACTTCAAGAAGTGAACGGACAATGGTGACATTGAAGAAGCTTTCAGGCAGGCAATGGAGGGATATGGATCACATGCAGGTGATGATTAGTTCAACTTGGCTTCATGTTGGCACAGACATTGTGGGCCGAATGGCCTATTGCTGTGCTATACTGTCCTACGTTTTATGTTCCATGAATATAAAGAACCGAAACTCAGCAACATTTACCGGGTTCCTTCCGGAGATCCTGGAGATGAGGGAGGGCAGAAGTAATGAAAGGGTGGCGGAACAGGATCTGATAGCTGGGCAGCTTCGAGGCTGCACAGATCCTGCACAGATCTGCCTGAACTGACCTGGGTCAACCTCCCCAGGACCAAAGCAGATCAGAACAAAGCAGCTCCTGACGACCTTCCCAACATGTGATTCCAGTTCCGAGCTGGTTTAATGGATGAGTTGACGCTCGTTCTACGAGCTGGAATGATCCGGCTAACATTGCGGTAAGTACTGCAGCTGGACAGCATAAGTGGTGGAGTTTGTTTCTTGAAGTCAAAGAATAAATACAGTCATGGGTGATGTAGTTAATTTGCCCTGCCTGCTTTCAAGATTTATTTTGTTTGCCCGTCCAGAAAAATAGCCGGAGAGAATAGAATTCACATATCTAATTACATGAATCAACCTCTCCTTACTTTTTCTCCCTCTCCTTGTTCGTACCCATCTTTAATTTTCACAGATCAGAAAAAAAAATTATTCGTTTGAGTGCAGGAGATTACCTGAATTTGTCACCGACAAATCTTGCAGTGTTTTTCAAGATGCCTTCGTGCATCAAGAGAGAGGGAGAGAGTGGCTGCAGAAGAACGAGGAGATGATGCTTGCAGTGGGGAATCCAGAGAGAAATATAAATCGCACTTGCCCAACAGTGACAGGTTGTTCTGAGAGGAACTGCCTTTTCAGCTGAGCTCAGTCCCGGCCTTAAGTAGTTTTATAAAAATGTTAAACAAAAAAAACAAAAAATGCATAAATTTAACAATTGTTATTGTGATATGTGTACTTTTTAATGTTGGTAAAAGAGCATGCCTTCTCTAAGCAATTCTAAATCTTCTCCACGTTATTCATCTGCTATCCTGTCCGCTTCTTACTGTCTCTTTCCATTAGCTGTCCTGTTTGGTGGTTCACTTTGTCGGAGCCTTATAAATTTCCAGTATTTTCATTTCTGATTACCATCTGTTTGAGGCAGAGGCAATAAAACTGGAAAAAAAAATCCTTGAAATGTATGCAGCACTTTTCCCAACCTCAGTAAAGCACTTTGTTCTGAAACTTTGGCAGGAAGGAGATAGTGACGACTTGGTGGCATGGTGTCAGGACAACAACCTCTCCCTCAACGTCAGCAAGATGAAGGAGCTAGTTGTTGACTTCAGCAAGCGTGGTGGATGGAGTACATGCCCCAATTAGCATCAGTGGTGGAGACGTGGAGACGTGGAGAGATTCACGTTCCTTGCCGTTAATATTAGCAACCATCTGCAGTGGCCCAACTACATTGAAGCGACGACCAAGAAGGGAGACCAAAGCTTCGACCGCTTGAGGGTAGACTGAGGACTCAGGATGCCGAGCCAGCACGATGCAATGTCAGAGTCCCTCGAGGCCGTGTCGGGCCGAGGATGTGCCTTGAGTTGGGAGACCCGGCATGAGGGCCACCGAGAACAGAGTGTGGCCCGGTGTGGAGGGGGCACCAAGAACTATGGGTGTCCCGCCGAGAACAAAGGGGGGGCCCAGTATAGGGGGGGGAGGGGGGAGGGGGGGGCAGAAGGGATACATTTTTTTTGTAGCTTTGACGGTGTCTTTGTGGTGACTCTTTTGTGGACTTTGTTCAAAAACAAAGATTTTCACAGTACCGAGCTAGGTACAAATTACAATAGGTATCATCATCATCATCAACTTCAGCATGTCTCCAGTGACTCTTACAAACTTCTACAGATGCACCATACAAAGCAAACTGTCAGGTTGCATCACAGCTTGGTTTGGGAACAGCTCTGCCCAAGACTGCGAGAAGTACCAGGGAGTTGTAGATGTAGCCCAGTCCGTCACATAGTGCAGACTTCCCACCATTGACTCCATCTGCACTTCACACTGCATTGGAAAAGCAGCCAACATAACCAAAGACTTGTCCCACCCCGGTCATACCTTCTGCTCCCTGCTCCTGCCTGGCAGAAGGTACAGAAGCTTGAATGCGTGCACCAGCAGACTCACAAACAGCTTCTTCCCCTCTGTCATGAAGCTTCCGAACAGTTCTTCCATAAGCTAGGGTTCCGGCCAATTCACCTCTACCCATTGCAGACATTGATCTGATGCGCTACAATGCTGAGAACTGCATTACGCACTCTGTATCCTCCCCATTGCTCTACCCATTGCATTTGAGTTTGACTTAATTGTATTTATGCATGGTATATCTGACCTGTTTGGTTCGCAGCTTTTCACTGTACCTCGGTGTATGTGACAATATTAAAATAAAATCTGGTGAAGGGCAAAACTCAATGGTATCCACACAAACCATGTCAGATGCAAATTGAAATTAAAAATCTCTTTTATCTCAAAGGACTCCAGGGGTGAACCAGAGCACCCAGAGGAAACTTAGGAACAGTAAGTCACAGGAAGAACGTGAAAGCTCCACACAGACAGCATTGAGGTCAGGATGAAACCCATTAACATTGCACCACCATACTGTTCTGACTCTAAGGAAGAAGGCTGGTGAATCAGAATAAACGGTGGACATTGTCAGCAAGGCAGGCAGCACCTTGCCATGATATTGGACAGCGGTCCGACTCCTGATACCTTTAGATTTTGGAGATACACTGTGGAAACAGGCCCTTTGGCCCACCACCAATTGCCCTGTACACTTGCACTATCCGACACACTAGGGACAATTTACTATTTATTTTTTATTGAAGGAAATTAACCTACAAACCTACAAGTCTTTGGAGTATGGGAGGAAACCAGAACACCCGGATGAAACCCACGCGGTCTCAGGGAGAATGTACAAACTCCGTACAGACGACACCCATAGTCAGGATCGAACCGCTGTAAGGCAGTAACTCTACCGCTGCGTGAATGCACTGCCCGATTGTAGCTCCTATTGATGCACTCGTGTGAAGTACTTTGGTACATTATTGACGGATGTTATACAATCTTGAACATAGAATGGTACAGCACAGGCACAGGTCTTTTGGCCCACAATGTTAAACTAATCTCCTCTGCCTGCACGTGATCCATATCCCTTCATTCCCTGCATATCCATGTACCTATCTTAAAGCCCCCTCTTAAGCGGCACTATTAATATCTGCCTCCACCAACACCCCAAGCTATGCATTCCCGGCACCAACCACACTCAGTGAAAAACACCTGCCCTGCACACCTTCTTTAAACTTTGTCCCTCTCACCTTAAAACTTTGCCCTCCAGTCGTTCACATTTCCACCCTGCGGAAAAGGTTCTGACTGTCTACCCTATCTGTGCTCTCATTAACTGCCATTGTCATTTGAACATTCATCTTTTCATTTTCCATATTATACCTTATCATATTCCAGTCCATGTGGTTTCCTTCTACGCTCACATTACTCAGGAGTCCTTTTTAATTTAGAGCTGCCTTTATCCAGCAATGTCTTTCCGCTAATGACTAACTTAGGTTGTGGAGAGTGTTCTCACCACAATTACATGAGATGGAGCCTGATCTCCAGGCCACAGTTGTCACTGGGGACTACAGACGTTCAATGCCCTTTCACCTCACACGAATCAAAGTTCATGTTCTAGGAGCAAAATCAGGCCATTCGGCCCATCGAGTCTACTCTGCCATTCAATCATGGCTGATCTATCTTTCCCTCTCAACCCCAATCTCCTGCTTTCGCCCCTTAACCCCCAACACCCTTACTAATCGAGAATTTGTCAATCTCCGCCTAAGAATATCCAGGAAAAATAGGCAGGAATCTGTCAATAGCTTTCATAAATATATCCAACTTTTTGTGGAAACCAAATGAGTGCTTTTCTGTGTACTCAACATCACGTAACATTGCTTAATTCCGTCATTCATTTTAGGAAAAATCACAAGGGGTTTAACAAAGAAAGGAAGCAGGCAATATCTGTGATACACAACGTGAGGAAAGACTTAGCTCCTCAAACAGGGGAGCATTCCGTGAGAACTGTCTCCAACAGGAGGTTGCATGATCAGTGTTCTCTGCATTGTAAGCCTGGCCCATGAATCGATGCCCGCGGGCTGGATTTTGTTTAGAAGCTGGGCTAACAAACACTGCAAGTCATTCTTCCTGTTCCACTTTCTGAAGCATGTCCTGTTATGCTGAGAGCAAGATCGGCCTCTGGCTGCGATTAGCACCAAGTGTCACAATGCATTATACCACCCGACCGTCAAACCCAAACATCGAGCGGCTTTACCGGGTTTCATTTTAAAAGGACAAAAAGGCAAGTTATGGCTCTTCATAAGAAAAGCTGCCTTGGACAAGACTAGCTGAATCACGAATCACTGAAATGATAATATTCATAATTCCATAAATTATAGGAGCAGAATTAGGCCATTCGGCTCATCAAGTCTACTCCGCCATTCAATCGCGGCTTCAATCTATCTTTCCCTCTCAACCCCATTCTGCTGCCTTCCCCCATAACCCGACACCCATACTACTCATGAATCTGTCAATCCGCACCTTAAAAATACCCAATGATTTGGCCTCCACAGCCGTCTGTGGCAATGACTTCCACAGATTCACCACCCTCTGGCTAAATACATTTTCCCGCCTGACAGAGAATATAATCTCTGTCTTCACAGAACTCTTTCTCTCACTAGCAGTTATGGCAGCAGAAGGGCTGGAAGGTACATGATGTGTTATTTTGTTTCTGTAAGTGATCTTTCTTCATTGGAGTATTTCCATACAAGGAAGCTGGATTTCTTTTCCCCGTGGGCAGCAGAAGTCCGTTGTTGAGGTAGGGTTGGGGGCGTGCAGTTGGTTCAAGGCGCTGATGGGATCTGAGAGTCATGGAGTGATACAGTGTGGAAACAGGCCCTTCAGCCCAACTTGCCCACACCGGCCAACATGTCCCAGCTACACTAGTCCCACCTGCCTGCATTTGGTCCATATCCCTCCAAACCTGCCCTATCCAAGTACCTCTCTAACTGTTCCGAAAATGTTGGGATAGTCCCTGCCTCAACCACTTCCTCTAGCAGCTCATTCCATACACCTACCACCCTTTGTGTGAAAAAGATACCCCTCAGATTCCTATTAAATCTTTTCCCCTTCACCTTAAACCTATGTCCTCTGGTCCTCAATTCACCTACTCTGGGCAGGAGGCTCCGTGCATCTGCCCGATTTATTCCTCTCATGATGTTACACACCTCAATAAGATCACCCCTCATCTTCCTGCACTCCGAATAGAGTCCCAGCCTGCTCAACCTCTCCCTCCAGCTCAGACCCTCGAGCCTTGGCAGTGAGGGGTGATGGGGTCTAGCTTTCCTGTGTCATTCAGGACTCGGCAAAGGTGAGAGCCAGCACTGCCCTGAAATGCCAGCTTTGTGTATGTGCTCCGGTCTTTGGCTTGAGGCTTGATCCTGAAGATCCACAGAGGTGAGTACCATGGCATTGATATCGCAAGGCCAACCCCAGCAACAACATCCAACACCACAATGTCCATCCATGTCGAACAATATTAGTTACAAGGGACAATCCTGCCTCACATTTGATCTGAGATTTGGTCAGGATTAATCAGGCCTCTGTGAACCCTGAAGCTGGAGAGCAGGTACCAGATAAGATTTAATTTAGTTTAGAGATACAGTGTGGAAACAGGTCACTGAGTCCACACCAACCAAAGATCTCCAGTGCACTAGTTCCGGCGTACACAGTAGGGTTACTGTACAGAGGGCAATTAACCTACAAACCTGTACGCCTTTGGAATGTGGGATGAAACCGAAACACCCGGAGAAAACCCACACGGCCACCAGGAGAACGTAGAAAGTCCATACAGACAGCACCCATAGGCAGGGTCGAACCCGGGTCTCTTGCTCTGTAAGGCAGCAACTCTACCGCTGCGCCACCATGCTGCCCCTTGATCTGAACTCCAGCCATTTTCTCCCATTGCAACCAGTTGCTCCTTAGAGATGATTTAGGGTCACAAGTGGTCATAGATAGTCTGGGGGTAAGCTTCAGCTTTATGTTTCCATTAGTTGTATAAAATCGTCCGATTAAATTGTGATGAATTTAGTTTCATATATCATAAATTACTTAAAATCAAGAGTATTATTCTGTGGAGTTTATTCGTTTGCATCTCTGCTCCCCTCAGGAAGAAGGGTTAATGAGATACAAACACAGGTGCAGCGTGTGCATTGAGATGCAATCCAATTCAATTCAATTAACTAACACGATCAGCATTAAAGATTATTTCTTCCACGCAGAATTTTTCGATTTACCATGCAGAATATTTCGATTTACAAAATTGCTTCAATTACTGTGGTGCGATGCAGGTTACAAACATTAGAATATTATACCACAACGTGCAAGCAAATCAATGGGCCGGTCAAAAGAGCAAAGAGTTCTGTCATACTTGACGAGAGAGAGATGAGACGTAACTCTTATTCAAACAATCCCGAGGAGCAGAAAGCTCAGGGAGCTCCGTGCTGGTGTGCAAGGAGCCTTGTGTTGTAATACTCACAGCAGAGTGATTGATTACGTTCGCCGAGAAACCTCTCAGGATCCATGCTGCATTCAAAGTGGGTGGAGAGGCTAAAGCAGTGGGGGAAATAGCTAGAGCCATGGGAGAAAAATAACATTATCAGCAAGTGTACCTCAGGCAGCCATCACCGACAAAATTCACGACCGTCTCCAAAGGGGAACTGAGGAAGACCAAGACCCTGAACTCACGATGGACCACACAGCAGTGATCCCCATCCTCACTGACATCCTACAACAAGCATCTCAAGACACTGGAATGGTGCCATCAACATCATTGTGCAAATCCTCCAAATCCATTATCAATATCGGCAAACAATACCAGTGTCCACTCCCAGACCAACATGCCCACCCTTTGAGGCACACGGAACTGCAGAGGCCAGCACCTTCAGCAGCATACAAAGTGCTGGAGGAACTCAGTTGGACAGGCAGCATCTGTGGACGGACTGGGCTGACAAATGTTTTGGGTCCGGGACCTTTCTTCAGACTAGTGAGTCTGGGTCAGAACATAGTTGAACAGCAGGAGGGCAGCAAGAATCACAGAGGGTTGTGTGGAGGGTATGGACAGATGATGTTTCGGGTTGGGACCCATCTTTAGCCTCTGAAACCTGCTCCTCCACAGATGCTGCCTGACCTGTTGAGATCTTCCAGCACTGCTTTCTCCACCTTTTCGCCTTTAACTCATACCAATGTGAGCCACATCACGTTTATAAAGTCATAGAGACATAGCGTGATACCGTGTGGAAACAGGCCCTTCGGCCCAATATGCCTACACCAGCCAACATGTCCCAGTTACACGTGTCCCACCTGCCTGCATTTGGTCCATATCCTTCCAAACGTCCTATCCGTGTACCTGTCTCTTAAACTGTTTCTTAAATGTTGGGATAGTCCCAGCCTCAACGACCTCCTCTGGCAGTTTGTTCCATGCACCCACCACCCTTTGCGCGGAAATGTTACCCCTCAAATTCCCATTAAATCTTTTCCCCTTCACCTTAAACCTATGTCCTCTCCTATGTCCTCTCTATGACTCCAAACTCTCACCGCAAGCACTGAAACTCAAAGCTTGGTCGGGATAAACAAAATGCTTCTTACCATCTCCTGGAATGGAAATGTAACATCCTCAGAGAGCAATGGGAGCAATGGGAATCCCAGACTTGTGACTGCTCAAAGTGGAGAAAGGGCAGGAGGGACTTATAGCGTTTCTGCTACAGGAAGGCTGAAGGGACTGCGTAATTATTGGAAGAAACAGATAATATCCCAAACTATTCACCCATCCTAATGAGCAGTTCTTCCCCATCTATGGCAGTGGTTGCAACCCCACAGTGCCTTCATCAGTTACCGTAGAACCCACAGAACTGCCATAGAAATACAAATGAAGTGCTACATCTTGGCAGGACAAATCAAAATAGGAAGTACATGGTAAATGGTAGGGAATTGAGGAATGCTGTGGAACAGAGGGATCTAGGAATAACTGTGCATAGTTCCCTGAAGGTGGAATCGCATGTAGATAGGGTGGTAAAGAAAGCCTTTGGTGTCCTGGCCTTTATAAATCAGAGCATTGAATATAGGAGTAGGGAAGTAATGTTAAAATTGTACAAGGCATTGGTAAGGCCAATTCTGGAGTATGGTGTACAATTTTGGTCGCCTAGTTATAGGAAGGATGTCAACAAAATAGAGAGAGTACAGAGGAGATTTACTAGAATGTTGCCAGGGTTCCAGCAACTATTTTTTCAGAGAAAGGTTGAACAAGTTAGGTCTTTATTCTTTGGAGCGCAGAAGGTTAAGGGGGGACTTGATTGAGGTCTTTAAAATGATGAAAGGGATAGACAGAGTTAACGTGGATACGTTTTTCCCATTGAGGGTAGGGAAGATTCAAACAAGAGGGCATGACATGAGAATTAAGGGACAGAGGTTTCGGGGTAACGTGAGGGGGAACTTCTTTACTCAGAGGGTGGTGGCTGTGTGGAATGAGCTTCCAGCAGAAGTGGTGGAGGCAGGATCGATTTTAACATTTAAGACTAAAGTGGATAGGTATATGGACGTGAAGGGAATGGAGGGGTATGGTCTGAGTGCAGGTAGATGGGACTAGGGGAAAACAAATGGTCGGCACGGACTGGAAGGGCCGAGAGGGCCTGTTTCCGTGCTGTAATTGTTATATGGTTATATGGTTATATGGTTATATGGTTATATGGTTAATATCAAAGGAGGCACGGTGGCGCAGCGGTAGAGTTGCGGCCTCACGGTGCCAGAGACCCGGGTTCGATCCTAACTATGGGTGCTGTTCGTACGGGGTTTGTACATTATCCCTGTGGCCGTGTGCGTGAGTTTGCTCCGGGTGCTCTGGTTTCCTCCCACACCCCAAAGACATGCAGGTTTGTGGGTTAATTGGCCCCACTCTATGGGATAGCGCTAGTGAACAGGGTGATTGCTTGTCGCCACAGGACCTGATGGGCCGAAGGGCCTGTTTCTCCACTGTATCTCTCAAGTATAAACCCTTCGGAACTCCAAAAGTAGAATTCCCCAAGTAGAAACTAGAATGTGGCGTATGTCTGAACCTCTGACAGCTACTCAATGTGTTGCACTGCACTGATGCGGGCAGGAGACTTCAACCTTATTTTAATATTATAAACACCCTCAAAAAAAAAAAAAAGTGTAGACAATCAGTTCCACCTGAAGTTCCGGATAGAATGTTAAAGAAGAAACCGCAGATGCTGGAAAATCGAGGGTACACAAAATGCTGGAGAAACTCAGCGGGAGCAGCAGCATCTATGGAGTGAAGGAGATAGGCAATGTTTCGGGCCGCAACCCTTCTTCACACTGAGGGGGGGTGGGGGGGGGGGGGGGTTGGGGGGAGGTGGGGGGAAGAAAGGAAAAAGGAGGAGAATTGTGAGAATTCGATGTTCATGCCAAGAGGATGCAGACTCCCCAAGCGGTCTTGTTGTGGGGCTGGTCGGGAAGGGGTGGGTGATTGGTAAGGCCCCAAAGAGCAAGAAAACTGGTGGAAGGAAATAAATTTTGTACGAGGACATATTGTAAGACTTCACTGTTAAAGGGTGAACTGTGAAGACGTCATTGAGGAAACATGTTTTAGTTTAGTATTCTCAAACTAAAGTGGTCCACATCAAATCTGAAAGATTTCAGAATATTCAGAGCACAGAGCAGGTGTTAACTGCAGCGTGTAAAATTGTGCAATTATTGGCCATTCGTGAAACGGACACCAGACAAGATTACGAGCTGAAATATCAGAGTCGAACGTTAAACGCACAATCTCAAAATTAAGTCCTCTCTCAAACAAACAAACCAAACTGATGGTTAAACAAATATTTTGCTCTGAAGTCTTTCAGATGCTGATTGCCATTATGCTGATGGAACGGCCAACATCCAACTGCAGCCTAACATCTGCCAAGCTCAGCATTATTATTACTTCTTCACCCTATATGGATATGAATGGATAAGGGAGAGACAGTGGATGTGGTGTATCTGGACTTTCAAAAGGTCTTTGACAAGATCCCACACAAGAGATTAGTGTGCAAAATTAGAGCACATGGTATTGCAGGTAGGGTATTCACATGAATAGAGAACTCTTTGGCATACAGGAAGCAACGAGTAGGAATTAACGGGTCCTTTTCAGAATGGGAGGCAGTGACTAGTGGGGTGTCACAAGGCTCGGTGGTGGTACCCCAGTTATTTACAATATATACTAACGATTTAGACGAGGGAATTAAATGTGACATCTGCAAGTTTGCGGATGACACAAAACTGGGTGTCAGTATGAGCTGCGATGAGGATGCTATGAGGCTGCAAGGTGACTTAGATAGGTTAGGTGAGTGGGCAGATGCATGGCAGATGCAGTAAAATGTGGATGAATGTGAAGTTATCCACCTTGGTGGTAAGAACAGGAAGGCAGATTATTATCTGAATGATGTCAGATTAGGAAAAGGGGAGGTGCAACGAGGCCTGGGTGGGATTGTACATCAGTCACTGACACTAAGCATGCAGGTACAGCAGGCAGTGAAGAAAGCTAAAGGCATGTTGGCCTTCATTGCGAGAGGATTTGAGTTTAGGAGCAAGGAGGTCCTACTGCAGTTGTGCCTGACCCTGGTGAGACCGCACCTGGAATATTGTGTGCAATTTTGGTTTTGTAATTTGAGTAAGGACAGTTCATGCATGTCTATGAGGTTGCATTAGTGTAGAGGGAGTGCAGCGTAGGTTCACCAGGTTAATTCCCGGAATGGCAGGACTGACATATGATGGAAGAATGGGTCGACTGGACTTGTATTCACTGGAATTTGGAAGGATGAGAGGGGATCTTGTAGTAGAAACATATAAAATTCTTAAGGGATTGGACAGGGTAGATGCAGGAAAAATGTTCCCAATCTTGGGGGAGTCCAGAACCAGGGGCCACAGTTTAAGAATAAGGGGTAGGCCATTTAGGATTGAGATCAGGAAAAATGTCTTCACCCAGAGAGTTGTGAATCTGTGGAATTGCCACAGAAGGCAGTGGAGGCCAATTCGCTGGATGTTTTCAAGAGAGAGTTAGATTTAGCTCTTAGGGCTAAAGGAATTAAGGGGTATAGGGAGAAAGCAGGAACTGGGTACTGGTTTTAGATGATCAACCAAGATCATATTGAATGGTGGTGCTGGCTCGAAGGGCTGAATGGCCTACCCCTGCACCTGCTTTTTTATGTTTCTATTGCTCTAAACTATGATTTGCAAAGTCCAAGCTAAAACCTAATGTGAGTTTCTTTCCTCACAGATGCTGCCCAACTTGAAGATCCTTCTTCCGTGATTTGCTTTCTGATTCCGTGATCCTTCTTTCTGATTTGCAAAAACAGCCGTCTTTTTTTCACTTGTACGTTTATCAGTAAGTTGAAGAGGTCAGAGTTTGGAAACATGATCAGGGCGCGGAAATCAGGCAAAAGTAAACTTCGCAGGTTCAGATTTTATCAGGATGTCGATCTAAAAACATTGAAATTTGATGATGGTTTCTTTGTAAACGACAGTTAACGGGGCAATACGAAAAGAAAACTTGCAAAGCCAGCTCGCTTCCAGGAGTAGTGCGAGAATGGTTGGCCGCAAAACTGCACATTTGTTCAGAACTGTGTTCCATATTCCCTTCAATAATACAACTAAATCTGAGGCATAATTCACATTTACTTGAAACCCTTCCGATCCTTCCATAAAAAACAAGTAGAGGTTGTACCTGTGAACACGTTCTATGAAATACAAATCATAGATGGGTCCTGACAAGAAGAAATAAAAAAGTAACATTAATGTCTAATTGTACGTTTTATAGTTAGACAAGAATAACCGATTATTTCCCCCCCAATTTACAATCGCAAATCTATGAACTGGAGAGCCATGAGAGGGACTTAATTCTATCATAAATTGGAGATTATTTGGCAATAAAGATGAATATGAGAGGCTAAATATAATTGCAGGAGAGATAGGAGAGACAGGAGGGGATGTTTTTTTAACGAAAGTTAAGTAATTATTGTCAACCTATTAAGCATACTGCAGAGCACTGTTTAGACTTTAAACTTTGGAGATACGGCACAGAAGCAGGCCCTTCAGCCCACCATGTCTGTACTGACCAGCGATCACCCCGTACCCTAGCACTATCCTACACACTAGGGACAATTTACAATGTTATCAAAGCCAATTTTATCAAAACCACCAAACCTGTACGCCTTTGAAATGTGGGAGAAAACCAAAGCTCCCGGAGAAAACCCACTCAGTCACAGGGAGAGCGTACAAACTCCACACAGACAGCGCCCGAGGTCAGGATCGAACGGGGTCTCTGACACAGCGAGGAAGCAGCGCGACCGCAGCTGACTCTGTGCCATGTTTAATTTGTAAAGGAGTGATTACTTTTAAATCCATGATGAGATCCTGGCAGGAACAAAACCCAGCATCTCAAAGACTGGCAAGAGATTTTAAAATGATTTCAAGCATATTCTGCTGTCAAAATACGTACAAAAAAACAGTCGTGAATCAATAGATTTTAAATCAAGAAAGCATTATTGGCTTGTTTTTTGGGAGTAAACAGATGAAGCTAGGCTGCTGATAAGCTTTAACAATTGTTCATTTGTTTACATAACTAAAAATACCAGCATCTGCTTCTGGATGGGTAAAATAAAATGTGTTACACATGAATTGTCCTCAGAAGTCAGTGATTTACTCACCAATGCAGCTGTCTCTGCAAATAAAGTTGTGCGGGACTGTGACTGGTGCAAAGGCCATTGTTGGCCGTGGAAGCTGAGACGCAACGCACAGCATCGAAAACGCAGCCCAGACCATCACGCCAACCTACCTCCCTCCCATTGACTCCATCTGCACCTCACACTGCGAAGGAAGGAACTGCAGATATTGGTTTAAACTGAAGATAGACACAAAAAGCTGGAGTAACTCAGCGGGTCAGACAGCATCTCTGGAGAAAAGGGGAATAGGTGACGTTCCGGGTTGAGACGCTTCTTCAAACGAAGGGTCTCGACCCGAAAGGTCACCTATTCCTTTTCTTCAGAGATGCTGTCTGACCCGCTGAGTCACTCCAGCTTTTTGAGTCCATCGACATTACCCACTGTCTTGGCAAGGTCACCAGCATATTCAAGGACAAGTCTCACTATGGTCACTCCCTCTACTCCTCTCTCCCATCAGGCAAGAGGTACAGACGAGCGAAGAAGCACCTCCAGATTCAGGGACAATTTCTTCCCAGCAACTGAACCGCCCTCTCACCAACTAGGGAGGGTCCTAACCTCCCATCTACCTCATTGTAGACCTTCGAACTATCTTTAATCAGACTTTACTGGACTTTATGTTGCACTAAACATGATTCCCTTTATCCTGTATCTGTACGCTGTGGACAGGTTGATCGTGTATAATCTTTTCGCTGACCGGATAGCATACAACAAAAAGCTTTCCACTTTACCTGGTTACACGAGACAATAATAAACTGAACCAAAACTTGCATCTATGTAGCGCATACAACAGTAAAATGATGCAAGGTTATACGCCGGAGACCCGGGTTCGAGCCCGTCTACGGGTGCTGTCTGTGTGGAGTTTGCACGTTCTCCCCGTGACCTGCGAGGGTTTTCTCCGACATCTTCGATTCCTCCCACACACCAAAGACGTTCAGGTTTGTAGGTTAATAACTTGGTAAGTGTAAAAATCGCCCCTAGTGGGTGTAGGATAGTGTTAATGTGTGGGGATCGTTGGTCGGCGCGTACCTGGCTGGCCGAAGGGCCTGTTTCTAAACCATCTCTAAACTAAACTAAACAATAAGCGACTGAAATTTGAGCAAAGCATAAGGAAACTTCTAAGATTAGGGTATAGCTCAGGTTTGACGTATACTGCCATAATGGCCTGCCAAAAGGAATTAGAGATCTTCTGGCTCACCTCTGTTTATGAGGTTCACCACTCTGGTGAGCAAGGAGGGAGTCTCAACAGGGAATTAATATCAAGATCTTGCAAACTTGGACCAATTCATAAGTTCAGGCGTGTACTGTCTCTGAGGATGCATTGGGATATCAATTGATGATTTAGCATGTAAAGGTTTAATTTTTTCATTATAATGTCGCAGCTTGAATTTGTGCCTTGCTGCAATGTGGCTCCAAATGTCTGAGATTGTTGTACACTTGTAGAGTTCAAAGGTGACTATGACATCACTCGAATTCAAGTGATTTTAATTCTTACCTTTAACAAGGGACACAGCGAAAGAAGGGCTTAGTTAGCCAGATGACTTGTTCACGATTCCCCTTTCTCTTTAATGAGAGCCACATTTACTTGCTTTTAATCATTTGGGGAATCCATCATTTAGGAAATATTGCAGATGACGAAGGATTAACACACCACAAAAAGTTTTACACTGTACCTCGGTTCACGTGACAATAAACTAAACTAAACAATATTTTGACCAAAGGAAAGGTGTAAGGATATGGGGCAAACGTGGGGAAAGGACACTAGCTTCGATGAGGCATTTGGTCAGCATGGGAGAGTTGGGCTGAAGGGCCAGTTTCTGTGCTGTATGACTCTGTGGATAAGATATGTTAACCTGTCCCAGTTAATGACGTGTGCAAAGTTATTTGTGACTCTCAAAGCTAATCACAGCAACTGTCATGATTTGGTGGCAATTTCTTACTTGCAGAACCGACAGTAAGTGCCTGTGGATGTGAGTCAACTAGAACCGCTTCTCCGATTTCTCAAGAAACAAAAGCTTGATTCTGTAAGGTTTCTGCCTTCTCAAGAATTTATACTATTCAACTTGCTTGGAGGCGTTTGCAACATCCAATGGATCTTCAGCGATAGGAAGCACTGTTTTGTCTGCATCATCTGATCTCACCTCAGCCAGAGGTGGAATATTAGATGGGTGTTTAACAGTTTTCAAGAGTCATATTCAGAAGAGGACAGGATAATTGGAGTACAGGAATAAATGCAGTCTCATCAACCGCTGACCCAACCAGTTCCACCAGTTTGTGTTTCAGTCAGAGCCGGTAGGAATAGTTTAGTTTAGTTTAGAGATACAGCGCAGACACAGGCCCTTCAGCCCATCGGGTCCACACCGACCAGCGATCCCCACACTTTGACACTATCCTACAAACACTAGGGACAATTTTACATTTACCAAGCCAATTTACCTTCAAACCTGTACGTCTTTGGAGTGTGGGAGGAAACCGGAAAGTAAGTACTCGAAGAAAACCCACGCGGTCAAGGGGAGAACATACAAACTCCATACAGACAGCACCGGGGATCGAACCTGGGTCTCTGGCGCTGCAAGCACTATCAGGCAGGAGCTCTACCGCGCCACTCGACTACATGAACTATTACTGAAGGAGGGTCCCGACCTGTCCATGTTCTCCAGAGATAGTCTGGCCTGTTGAGTCTTTGTACGCTTTTTAAAATGATGACATGCTCCTATCATTGAGGAGATGGTTCAGAAGCCTGAAAACTATGAGCACAAGGTTCAAGAACAGCTTCTTCCCCAACCATCAACTCTTGACAAGGACGCAACACTAACTATTACCTCAGCAACTATGTATGTCTGTGTGTCATCTGTCCATTCCCTCCACAGATGCTGCCTGTTCTGTTGAGTTCCACCAGCACTTTGTGTGTTGCCCAAGGTTCCAGCATCTGTGGTCTCTTGTGTCTACACAACGTTTAGATAGTGGGCTGTGACTCTGTGGACTGTCATCCCGCTTCTGACCCCTCACCGAGCATAATGATGCAGTGAGCTGCCGTGAACAATGCTGCATTGTCAGAAACGCTGTGTGTTGGAGGAACTGAGAAATCATGGCCCATCCTCCTTGGATGTAGAAGATTCCAGGGTATCATTTTGAAGGGGACCAAGGAAGTTATCTTTTGTCAATGTACTTTCCATAGATTAAAAAGGTGCTGGTGCTCATATCAATTAAAAATCAACCTTTATCAGTCTGAAGAAGGGTCTCGACCCGAAACGTCGCCTATCTCCTTCGCCCCTTAGATGCTGCTGCACCCACTGAGTTTCTCCAGCCTTTTGTGTACCCTATATTTATCAATAATTTGCTTTCATCAATGTACCCAATGTTGGGGACACTTTACGTTAAAAAAAATGGAACTCGAAGACTGAACAAATACATTTAGTTTAGTTTAGTTTATTGTAACGTTACCGAGGTGAAAAGCTTTTGTTGCGTGCTAACCAACCAGCGGATAGACAAGACATGATTACAATCGAGCCATTCACTGTGTACAGATACATGATCAAGGGAATAACTTGAATAACGCTTAGTGCGATATAAAGCCAGGAAAGTCCGATCAAAAATGGTCCTGAGGGTCTCGAATGAGGTAGGTAGTAGATCAGGACTGCTCTCTGAATGTTCTTATCTATGAGCTAAGCAGGATTCATGATTGTATGTGTCAAGTTACCAGAAATCCAAATGATGACGTTAATAATGAGGTTGATGTTTTTAGAGGTATCGGTACCGGTGTGTACTGCCTCTGGGTGCTGGCCCATCTTTATCCATCAAACACAACCTGGTGCTTCTCACATTGCTGTCTGTGTAAGGGAAAGGTTCCTGTAGTGCAAACGTGACCACACGTGCCAAAGCATATTTGGACATCCCAAGATCATGAAAGATTCTGCATAAATGCTTCCCTTTTTATAATTTTTGATCTACTATCTCAAGTTACCATGCAAAGCTAATATGAAAAATGTAGTATAAAAATTAGACGCTTTGAGTCGTGGAGCACTGAATAGACCTTCAGCTAATTCGTCTATGCCAACCAAGCTGGTATACCGGGCTGGTCCCATTTGCCTGCAATTGGCCCACTGAATCCTTCCCATCCATTTATCTGATCAAATGTCTTTTAAAAGTGAAAACTTGGAGAACTAAATGAAGCATTTTGTCTGCTCCTTTGGCTCTGCATTTTTCTAATGAAGTTCCCAAAACACCTCGAACCTCTTCCTCTTGCACACATCCCGCCAGTCACCTCCTTTACATGTAACATGCATTCTATAACTCCATTGTAGCGAGGCCCACCATACAATGAACACTCTGACTGAAACTCAATTAACCCACAAAAAGGAGCCTCGGATTTCTGGAAATGTTTAGAAAGGGAGCAAAGGTTTTCAAACAAACAATACATTCTTAAGTGATCAAAGTTGCAGAAACAGCTGAAAGGTCAAACAGAAAAGCAGAACATGTCAGATATAATTAAAAACAAAGCATTTGCCATGAAAACGCAAAAGGCCTACACTCCATGTCAGCATTCACGGCATTCCACTCCCGATAAATGCACTATTGGGTCGGCCAAGAAATGCTATGCTTCAATCAGTCGTCCTGTAAACTGTGGTTAAACAAAATCCAATGAGTTACTCTTTTCCATTTAATCACACCACATTTCAGTGTAAATATAGGAAGTTCTCAACAAAAACATGCCGGAGCAATGTCATTCTATTGCTTAGATCTGACCGCTGCAACCATTTTGGGGGCCAACAATATTGTACAGATGGGATGGACATCATGTTAACGGGAGAGGCACACTGTAACGAAATACAGGCAGGATTCAAGGATCTGGATCAATGAATGGAGAAAGTACCTCCTGGAGAGGCCAGGTAAGTATTTATTAAAGCAAAATGCAAGTAAAGTATGGAAAAACTATCAATAAAGTAACAATACAAAATAACATGTGCAGGAAAGAACTGCAGATGCTGGTTTGAACCCAAGATAGACACAAAAAGCTGGAGTAACTCAACAGGACAGGCAGCTTCTGAAGGGTAGCGACCTCGAAACGTCACCTTTTCCTTTTCCCCTTAAAGTTACCTTAAAGATGCTTTAAATCTGCTGAGGTCTAGTTGAATGGAGTCCCTGTTGTAATATTGGAATAATCTCAGCTGATTTGTGTAAATTCTCCCACAAGCCCGCACCCACCTCTCTCTTGCAGCTTTGTCCCCCCAAAGACAATCAGTCTGAAGGAGGGTCTTGACCCAAAAGGTTGCCTGTCCCTTCCCTCCACAGATGCTGCCTGGCCCGCTGAGTTCCTCTAGCACTTTGTAGTTTTGCTCAGTGTTGTCACTGCATAATTTTCCAGGAAGAGGAACTGAAGGGCAAATATTACCCAAGATTTCTCTGCGTTTTCCAGGAAGAGGGATTGAAGGGCAAATATTATCCAGGGTTTCCTGGAATATTCTTTGGGAAAGTCGCCAGGACCTTAGTTTGAAAAGCAGCATCTCAAACGGTTTAGGCTTAGGCTTATAAGTACTGAGTTCCAGTGAAAGGTGGTGGTGTTGGCTGAGGTGGCCGGCGGGAGGTCGCTACAGCAGCCGGGCGAGCGAGCGGGTCAAGCGCAGCCTGCGGCAGCTGCACGGAGCGGCGGTGGAAGGAGCCGACGGCATCGCGCTGGGCCAGGCCGACCCCTACTTCATCCACCCAGTGCAGCCAGGACACCGGCCTTAAGGTGAGAAAATAAGAAACTGCAGATCTCCTTGAGCTAAGATCAGAGTTTTCAGAGACTTGGAAGTTGCAAGATGGTGCCTGAATGCGGCAACTCTCTGTGTGCTGCTCCACACGAGGATCTATTGCACCCATGTATGTGATTTGGCTGGATAGCGTGCAGAACAAGCTTTGACAATGATAAACAGAACTACATTAAACAAAGGATGCAACACTCTGGTGCAAGTGCTGACTGATAGAATGGGGAGAAGTAGGCTAGATACATGAAAATGGAGATTAGAGATACTTAGCAAAATTAATGTCATTGGTGGTGTTTTTTTAATCTAGGCCTGTAAGTAATGTACCATGAACGGAAGGCATTTGTAGGAAGTTTAAAATGGTTTTCAAGAACAACTTAAAAATCAGAGCGAGGCTTTTCAGGGGTGCAACTCCAATTTTTTTTTTACATCAAAACTGGTGGAAATTTGACGCTCTCTCCACCAAAGACAGTGAATGCTGGATTTGTGAAGATTTTCAGGACTGAGATTGGAAAACGCGTGGATCAATAACAATTAAATGAAGTTGAGGCGGATGATACTGAATGATCCACAGGACTTGAAGGCTGAAGCGCGAGCTTCTATTTTTAGACTCCTATGTAGAGTCACCACGGGAAAAGGTCATACGACATTCAACGATGATTCACAAACCAAATTTAGTTGACCATCTGATAGTAAAAGAGCATCTTGGAAATTGAGTCTATAATATGTTTGAGATAAATGGGATTGACATATAGAACAGACAAGATCTAAAAGAATAAAAGGCAGGCTTTAGGGATTGAATGAAAGCTGTATTATTCTCATCTGGGTCAGGAATATTAACAGGACCTTCCGTTGTCAAACCTGTAGGTCAATTGGCAGCAGGGTGAGGGTGGAGGCATCATTAACTAAGGTTCCAACTGGTGATCTGCTGTTTCAAAGATACACACCCTCAATGCCACTCAAGAGACATCTGTGCCTGAGCCATTATTTCTTCCCAACTCACTCCAGGTGAAAACGTGACCACTGGGATCCTGCTCCTGGTGAAGTGTTTTTCCAATTTACCAACATAACCTTGACTCCAAAATTAACCATTGTTTATAAAGCACGGACTTTTGACATTTGAACAAGCATCAAACAAATTAAATCAGAAAGAGCCAATATTTAGAATGATTTTTAACCAACTCAATCTGAAAAAGACACAAAGTGCAGGAGTAACTCAGTGGGTCAGGCAACATCTCATACGTGACGTTTCAGGTCGGGACTCCTCTTCAGACTGAATGTGGTGAGGGGGATGTGGGTGGCTTCGAAGCTAGAGAAGAGGAGGGGCAAGACAAAGCCTGGTGAGTGATAGGTAGATACAGGTGAGGGATTTTTCTGTGGTAAGCAGATGGTTGGACAAGACAAAAGTTGTGAGATACGGATAGAAGTGTGAATTGTGAAGCCAGAGGAAGGAATATGGGTGGAAGGGAGAGGGGAGAAATGGGTGCATCTCCAAGTCATGGAAGAGGGAGTGGGAAGGGAGGAGAGAAGGGGAGGGCAGTTGGAGATGAGTTACCTAAAATTGGAGAACTCAATGTTCATACCATTGGGTTGAAAGCTACCCAAGCGGAACATGAGGTGCTATTCCCCCAGTTTGCGTGTGGCCTCGCTCTTGCAATTTGTGTCTTTTTTTTTGTAAACCATCATCTGTGGTTACCTTGTTCCTCCATTGAAATAGTCATTGAGTTGTAGGGCTATGCAGCACTGTGGGATGGTCAGTGATGAAGCCACTGAGGTTTGGCCCAGCACACTGCTCTGAGGAACTCCTGCGAGGATCTGCTAAGGCTGTGGAGGCCAAGTCAGTGGATATTTTTAAGGCAGAGATAGATAGATCAAGGTTAGTACAGGTGTCCAAGGTTATGGGGAGAAGGCAGGAGAATGGGGTTAGGAGGGAGAGATAGATCAACCATGATTGAATGGCAGAGTAGACTTGATGGGCCGAATGGCCTAATTCTACTATTCCTTACGACATTATGACTGTGATGTGCAGCTTTCAGTAACAGATTAAATGGGCTTTCATGTCATTGTTGACTATTAGACCTCACTGTTCACAATAGTGCTGCAGGGTTTACCAGCATAACACAAGGCTTAGAGAGTAAAAGCTGAAGCTTGGCGAGTTACTTGAAAGGTATGATAAGCAACTATTTAAAGATGTATGTGTAGGAAGGAACTGCAGATGCTGGTGCATACCAAAGAGAGACACAAAGTGCTGGAGCAACTTAGCAGGTCGGACAGCATCTCTGGAGAACATGGATAGGTGACGTTTCAGGTCAGAACCCTTTGTCAAATGTCCGAAGAAGGATTCTGATCTGAGATGGGCATCTTGGTCGGCATGGATGAGTTGGGATGAAGCTGTGCTGTATCACTCTATCACCCCTCCTCTACCCATCCACCATGGAAGTGGCAAATCAGATTAGCTTATATAGGGAATCTTGGAGCCATGGAGTTGTACAGCACAGAAACAGGCCCTTTGGCCCACCTTGTCCATGCCTACTCAGTTGGCATACAGGGCTGATCCAATTTGCTTGCATTTGGCCCATAACCCTCAAAACCCGTCCTGTCCATATCTTGGTCGGCATGGACAGGGTGGGCTGAAGGGCCTGTTTCTCTGCCATGTAACTTGATGCACAAGCTCCACTTAGTACAGTTGTGAATGGAGTGCAAGAGTCAAGAGTGTTTAATTGTCGTACGTATGGACAAGGGAACCACAAAATTCTTACTTACAGCAGCATAACAGGACCGGGAATAAGAAAGATAGTATATAATAAACAAAAAAGTCAATAAATTAATCATCTCTATACCAGTGGAGTAACCCCAATGCTAGAGCTTCAGGGGATGAACAGTTAACCATGGCATTGCGTTTATGCTTTACTGTATGTGTCCTACGTTCACACAGCTGATGTGCTGCTGCAAGTAAGAATGTAATTGTTCTGTTTCGGGACACATGACAATAAAACGCTCTTGGCTCTATTGTCTTCTGGTCTGAAGAAGGGTCTCGACCCGAAACACCATCTATTCCTTTTCTGCAGAGATGCTGCCTGACCCGCTGAGTTACTCCGGCACTTTGTGTCCTTCCCTGGCCAGCCCTGATGAAAGGCTGCCCCGTCCCACCCGTCACATACCCGAGGTCAAGCAAGTGTCGACTGACACACACGCAGGCAGTTGTGAGAACATGTCTGTGCGGGCAGGAAATGTCTATCTTCGATGTAAAGCAGCTTTGGCAGTACCTTCCTACACACTATTGTCTTCTTCATTGAGAAATGTACCAATTTTGCAGGTTAAAACATAATGTTTGCTGTTGCCCGTTCGGTCATTGCTCTCTGCCCAGTGTAACACGTTCCACAGCACTAGACTGACCTGCCTCAGCAGTCCCGGTGCGGAAAGCACCTTGTACACCACCCATCCACGTCCCGTCCTGTCCTGCCTGCACTCTCCGGTCTGCACCTTAGCGGTCACAGTTAGGTGGTCACACCTTAGCTGCACCTTAGTCGGAAAGACTGCAGATGCTGGTTTAAATCTAAGGTAGACACAGATTGCTGGAGTAACTCAGCGGGACAGGCAGCATGTCAGGAGAGAAGGAACAGGTGACGTTTCCCATTCCTTCTCTCCAGTGATGCTGCCTGTCCCACTGAGTTGCTCCAGCATTTTGTGTCTACCCTGAGAACAGTGCTGTCAAAGTCCAGCTCCCATGCTCCCGAGTTTAATAAAGCAGACATACTCAATTACCCTTTGGGTAAAAACCAACTCGCTCAGGGTGAGTGAACAGGGTGAGCACTATGCCAAGATGTTTTTAAGCCATGACGAGTGTGACCTGAGCTTGGTTCTTGGTTACTTGGTCCTCCAAAATATTCCCACTGGAATTTAAACTGGAGGTGGTGAAGGCAGGTGAAGCTGCGGCAACATGACCCACACCAGGTGACTGCTTCTCCTGACCATCAATTATTGGTGACATTGGTGTCAATGAGGAGATCAGTGACTAAACCTGGCTGCCGTAGCAGTCTCTGAACATTTCCACATCTCTCGACCATAAACGAGGGAGGTACATTGGCGCAGCGGTAGAGTTGCTGCCTTGAAGTGCCAGAGATTCAGGTTCGATTCTCACTACGGGTGCCGTCTGTACGGAGTGTGTATGTTCTCCCCGTGACTGTGTGGGTTCACTCCGGGTGCTCCGGTTCCTTTACACACTCCAAAGACACACAGGCTTGTAGGTTAATTGGCTTTTGTAAAAAAAAATTAATTGTCCCTAGGGCGTAGGATAGTGCTAGTGTGATCGCTGCTCGGCGCGGACTCGTGAGCCAGCGCCGATTCCGCGCTGTAACCCTAAAGTAAAGTAAACCAACCCGAATCTCTTGTAAAGTTTCCACTAATCTGTTTGTTTTCTCAATTCTTCGTTCCTATTTTCCTGTACTGCCTCATCCAACGTGGCAGAGGAATTCCTGGCATTATACAGCCCCTGTTCACTCCCGAAGGACATCCCAAAATGTTGTACAGTCAATTAATTAATTATTTCCCTAATATGGTCACAGAACTGCACAGCACACAGAAACACACCCTTCAGCCGACCTCATTCATACCAACCAAGTTGGCCCATTTGCCTGCATTTGGCCACAAGGTTCAAGAATAACTTCTTGCCAACAGCCATCAGGCTCTTGAACACTGCACAGCACTATACCTCAATTACAAACTGTCTTTGGATGCACAAAGGATTTTTGAATATTTTGCACTAGTATTGAGAGCTGTTGAATTATTTAATTTTTGTTTGTTATGCATTATCAACATGTATTGTGATTTACAGGCCTGTTAAGAATGGTCGTGTCCCAAAACATCACCTATTCCTTTTCTCCAGAGATGCTCCATGACCCGCCAAGTTACTCCAGCACTTTGCATATTTTTTGTAAGCCAGCATCTGCAGTTCCTTGTATCTACAAGAATTTCATTGTTCTGTTGTCGGTACATCTGACTCTTGGACCACAGCCCTGTATCGCCCTTCCTACCCAGATATCTGTCCACAGGTGCCGGATGCGCAGACATTATGGCTGGTCAGTACGTTGCAGGACCCTGGAGTTAAAAGGAAGCCTTGGATTTACAAAGCACCTACCTAACCTCAGAGCAGCAGATAGCCAGTGAACTACCTGGGAAGTCATTCTCTTTCGCATTTTAGGAAACAATTAAGATAAGTATCACAGTGGCGCAGCTGGCAAAACCGCTGCCTCACAGCGCCAGAGATCCAGGTACTACCTTGGGTGCTGTCTCTTGTGGAGTTTGCATCCTCTCCCTCTGACCACCTGGGTTTCCTCCAGGTGCACCGGTTTCCTCCCACATCTAAATGATGTACGTGTTTGTAGGTTAATTGGCCCTCTGTAAATTACCCCTTCTGTTTAGGAGTGGATTAAAAAGTGGGATTACGTAGAACTAGCGTGAGTGGGTGACCAAGTGTTTAAGAAGGAACTGCAGATGCTGGAAAATCGAAGGTAGACAAAAGTGCTGGAGAAACTCAGCGGGTGCAGCAGCATCTATGGAGCGAAGGAGATAGCCAATGTTTCGGGCCGAAACCCTTCTTCAGACTGATGTAGGGTGGGGGGGGGAGGAAGAAAGGAAAAAGGAAGAGGAGGAGCCCGAGGGTTAAGGGAGAGTTGAGAAGGGGAGGAGACAGCAAGGGCTAACGGAAATTGGAGAATCCAATGTTTATGCCGATTGGGTGCAGACGGCCCAAGCGGAATATGAGGTGCTGCTCCCCGATGGTCGGTGTGGAATTGGTGTGAGGCAGCAGCACTACCAGCTGCACCACTGTGCCGTCCCTAGATGATTTCCACGTATCAAATGGTCATGGGATCAACCAGAATAGGCCAACGAGCGTTTTGTTACTGATCCAAACAAAGGTGTTTCCAACAGTGCGATATACCAGCAGTCTTCAGAATGTGAAACCAACCATTCTTCAACCTCTGCCCTTAGTGTCAGCGGCCATTCTCAACAACTGTGTACCTAGTTTGCTCCATCCACTGTGACCATAGTGGAGCTGTCCGCTCTGGATTGAAACCAGAATCAAAACACCAAGAAACACTTTATCCCGAAAGGCGGAAAGCTACTGGAGAAAACAATGATGGGAAGATGACCAACAAAAATGCGATCTCGACCTAAGATAGACAAAAAATGCTGGAGTAACTCAGCGGGTCAGGCCGTATCTCTGGAGAAAAGGAATAGGTGACGTTTCAGGTCGGAACCCTTTCTACAGACTCAAGTAGGGTCCGAAGCAGGGTTCTGACCAAAAGAGATGCTGCCTGACCCGCTGAGTTATTCCAGCATTTTGTGTCTTTCTAGGGTATATAGCAGCATCTGCAGATCCTTCCTATGCAATCTCCATCTGTTTGAGTGACCATTTGAAGGATCCGTTGCCTTTTCTCCTGATATTGTGAAGTGTGAATGCTGCCCATGTCCGTCATCATTACCCGACAGCCACACGGAGCAGAACATTGTTCAGGCAGGTTGAGATAATTAATAATAAACGATACAAAGTCTACAGGCAATGCAGAGAACCAGACACCTCCTTCACAATCCAAAACAGAAGCCTGTCTCTGTTTCCAAGTTTTGTTCACTCGTAAGCTTTGTGGCTCAGACAGAGGCTGCTGTAGCCTTGAAGGGTCACCCCTCCACTTGCTAATCAGATTGTTTATGCTTCTCACTTTCACCCGGATTTCAAAGAAGTGGTCGGTGTTTTGATTTTCTGCAGGGATCGGGTTGCCCAGAGTAGTTTGCAAGCACGCCCCGGGCAAGGAACAGGCTTCTGACAATGGAAAACGGGAAACAAAGGGCCAGTCTGTTGTATGAGCAGAACGATGCACCTCCAGTCCTGCGCGTTTTAGATGTTGGCCCGTGCTCCCTCCATGTACCTTCCCTGTCCTTGAACTGAGCGCTCCGTTGATGCGGTGCCCGTCAGTTTAGTTTAGAGATACAGCATGGAAACAGGCCCTTCGGCCCACCGAGTCCGCGTCGAACAGCGATTACCCTGCGCACTAGCCCTATCCTACACGCTATCCTACACACATCCTACACAGCCCTATCCCACACACACAGTAAACAGAGGCTCACAACATTGTTTTGCATTGATTGCTCATTTATTAATCATTAAATATAGTGCAGATTGCATGAGATTCAAGGTTTAGTCTAATCAAATAAAATCAGCATTTTGTACGCAGCACAGTTGAGGACAGTTCTGGTTGTACCATTACAGGAAGGATATGGACCTTTTGGAGATGGTATAGAGGAGGTTTACCAGAATGATGTAGGAGAGATTTTAGTGGTCAGGAGGGACACCCGGGTTTGATCCTGACCACGGGTGCTGTCTGCACTGAGTTTGTATGTTCACCCCGTGACCGTTGTGGGGTTTCTCTGGATGCCTTCGGTTTTCCCCCCACACTCCAAAGGTGTACAGGTGCAGGATAGTGTTAGTGTATGGGGTGATCATTGCTCAGCACAAACTCAGAGGGCCGAAGGGCCTGTTTCCACCCTGTATCTCTGAACTAAACTAAACGTGTAAGGTGCAGTGGGGGAATGGGTCGTGGGGGGGGGGGGGGGGGGGGGGGGGGGGGAGGGGGAGGGTAGATGAGAAAGTGGGAGCTTGGGCGAGAGGGCTAGCGTGCAAGGAAAAAGACACAATGGTGCCTTGTTTATGTCTTTCGAACAATCATGCTGGAGTTTCACCAAAGGTTAAAGGCATCGGCCTGCATGAGTTGGGAAGGAAGGAAGCTGCTACCTTTGTTCTCAATATTCCAACTACTGGATCAAAGAGTTTTATTGTCAGAAGTGACAAATTTATTTTGAATCAAATAAACAACTGCAGATGCTGAAAATCTGAAATGAAACAGAAAATGGTGTTAAAACTCAGCAAGTCAGGCAGCAGCTGTGGAAAGTTAAACATAGCGAGTGCTTCATCAGATCTACTTTAGGCAACATTCAACATTTGACAACTGCAGTTTGAGGTAACACCAGCAAAAGGTTCAAGACATGTGTAGGAAGGAACTGCCAATGCTGGTTTAAATCGAAGACACACACAAAAACCTGGAGTAACTCAGCGGGTCAGGCAACATCTCTGGAGAAAAGGAAAAGGTGATGTTTAGGGTCGAGGCCCTTCTTCAGACTGAGAGACAATAGACAATATTGTCAGGGTAAAGGGAAACAAGAAATACTTGGGCAATTGTAATTCACTGTGGCATCTCTGTAGACTATGTTTTGGTTCCATGGGACTGTGGCAGCAACTGGATAAGAGCTCCAGCTTGCAGTATTTTATAAACTACACATTTTTTATATATAATTTCAGATTCTTTATTTTTTCAAAGATCAGATCACAAGTCCCTGGCGATATTTTTCTCCTTTATACTTATGGAACTTTCAATAAGTTACTCAAACCAGTTGCTGCGTCACACGGTGAGATGACTGAGTCACAGGCATCGCAGAGGCAAACTGTACAAGAAGGAAGCTGGCTTACACTTCACACCTCTCCTCACCTGACACCCCTTTCATCTTCGTTTCACCTCTAGCTTTTACGCACCCATCTGCCAACCACATCCCCCCACCCCTACTCCCAAGCCTTTCTTGACATCCTCTGAGTGAGGGCTATATGTATGTAGTGATGTTTGTATTTAATCTATGAACCACTGTTGTTTGTAATACTATTCTTATACCAATGTAAAGCACTTTGGCCAACGAGAATTGTTTTTTAAATGTGCTATATAAATAAAAGTGACTTGACTTGACCTGTATCCACCTATCACTTGCCCGGCCTTGTCCCAACTCCACCTAATTTTGTTCTCCCCCCCCCCCCCCCCCCCCCCCCACACCACCCCACTAAAATGAGTCTGACGAAGGATCCCAGCCCGAAACGTCGTCTGTCCATTCCCGCCTGACCTGTTAAGTTACTCCATAATGTTGTGTTTTAAGACAATAGATACCAATCTCTGGAAACACAAGAGACTGCAGATGCTGGAAACAGAATCCCGATCCCAAACGTTCTCTGTCCATTTCCCTCCACAGATGCCGCCTGACCTGCTGAGCTGCCCCAGCACTTTGTGTTTGGACTTCAGACTCGGTCTGTGAGAACCAAGACGAGAACTCTCGTTGATAGGTGGTGAAAAGTTGAACGAGAATGACACAGACGGCAGGAAGCAGTGTGCCAGGCCGAAGATAACAACAGGCCAGCGTTAGTGGATGTTCCTGAGAGGGAAAGCCACCGGCCGTTCTTGCAGCATTTCAGCCCTCATGATGACTCAAGTTGAATCAGTCTGAAGAAGGGTCCAGATCCAAAACATCACCTAGCCATAGTCTCTAAAAGATGGAGTAACTCAGCAGGTCAGACAACATCTCCAGAGAAAAGGAATAGGTGACATTTTGGTGCGAGACCCTGCAACTCGAAGTGTCAGAGGTTATGGGGAGAAGGCAGGAGAATGGGGTTAGGAGGGAGGGAATGGCCGAGTAGACAATGGGCTGAATGGCCTAATTCTGCTCCTATTCTCTTATCACATCACCTATTCCTTTTCTCCAGAGATAACTGCCTGGCCCGCTGAGTTACCCCAGCTTTTTGTGTCCATCTTCGGTTTAAACCAGCATTTGCAGTTCCTTCCTACACGTCACCTATCCATGTTCACCAGAGACATCAGGTGGCGCTGTTGATGGCTGCCTCTGCCTGCAGTCATTTTATCTTTTTTGTCTTTTTATCTTTTTTATTTTTAGTATGTTTAAAGTATGTGTTTAGGGTTTTTTTTTCGTAATTTTTTTAGTATTTTAATTGAGGTAAGGGGGAAACCGTTTTTCAGTCACTTCCTGGCGAGGATGCGACTATTCTCCGAGTCTCGCCCTCGCCCCCCTCCTCACGGCCTACCAACTGGCTTGGCGCGGCCTTTCCTGCCGGGGACCGGAGCAGAGCTTCAGCAGCGGCGGCGCAGTGCTGGATACATCCCGGAGCGGGCGATGCCTCACCTGGGATCGCCGTTTGAGGCTCCGGAGTGTTGGGCCTGCTGTATCGCCATCGCGGAGCTGTGGTTCGTGGAGCTCCCAGCGCGGGCGGCGCTGACCAACATCGCGGAGTCCTGGGACCCTTTGCCGAGGGCCGCCAGCGTTGAATCTCCGCCCAGCTCGGCCTGTGGACTTCAGGAGCCGCGGACTCCGGTGGGAGGTGGCTGATTCAGAGGTCCAAGCCGCTGAGGATGTTCTCCCGTCCGACGTCGGGGTTCCATCGCTCCTGGCGAGAGGGCCTGAACATCGGGCCGCCCGTAGCGGCGACTGCGATGGGCTCGGGAGGCCATGACCACGGGTGAACATCGGGGAACATCAGCGAGAAGGTTGACTGGACTTTGGTTCCTTCTCTCACAGTGGGGAACTTTGGTGCTGCTGTGGGCATGTTTGTGCTGTGGACTATCGTGTTCTGTGTTTTGGGTTTTTTTATTCGTATGACTATATGGGAAATAGCATTTAGTTGTCTCTTACTTGAAGACAGAGACAATAAAATTGAATCAAATCAAATCAATCAAGATGTCCGCTGAGTTACTCTCGGCACTTTGTGTCCTTCCCTGGCCAGCCCTGATGAAAGGCTGCCCCGTCCCACCCGTCACATACCCGAGGTCAAGCAATGTGTCGACTTACACACACGCAGGTAGTTGTGAGAACAGGTCTGTGCGAGCAGGAAATGCACGCCAGGGCGTGGCTGAGTGCCCCGGTTCCCCCCGCAGGCTGGTGTCAATGCTACCCACACGGAGAGACCTCAGGCTTCTGAAACCCAACCTCCTCACTGTCACAAATGAGTAAAGCCCGCTCTACTGGAGGCAATCTTTAAAATTAAATTGCACTGCAAAGCATGATTCATGTGGTTTAGTCAAAACCATGAACTCACAGTCAATCAATTATGGCTTTGCCTGCTCCCGCGCATCAAGGTTTGAAATTACTTCCGTGCATACATGCATACAAAAATGTACATTTATTACATCTTTACTAAATCGAGGCATTATGCATAATATGCTAATGTTGTGTGACTCCTCACATTTTGGGCGAGTTTATTAAGGCAGACTAATGATTGAGCCAACAGAGTCAAGTGTATTTAATTGTCATCGGCACACGAATGGGAACAGAACAATCCTTACTTGCTGCAGCTTTACAGGCGCATTAACGCAACAAACACAATTAATGTAGAATAAACAATAACACAAAGAGTTATCAGTTACACCAGCTAACCAGACCATAATGATGCCAGCTGCAGTACACGATGCACCCAGTCCAGAATAGTTCACGGAGGCGCAGTGTGATTCACGAGTCTGATAGTTGATCGGAAGAAGCTGTCCATAAGCCATGGGAGCAGAATTAGGCCATTCAGCCCATCAAGTCTATTCCGCCATTCAATCATAGTTTATCTACCTTTCCCTCTCAAACCCCATTCTCCTGCCTTCTCCCCATAACCCCTAACACCATTACTAATGGAGAAGGGGTTCTTGAGGTCACAGCTCACAAGCCCCTGTACCTTTCTCCTGATGATTGAAGCAAGAGTGTGGAGAGGGTAGTGTGAGTCTTTGATGATACTGGCTGCCTTCTTGAGGCAGTGCTTCCCGAAGGTGGGGAGATCGGTAATTTTCAGTTTAGTTCAGTTCACAGATATAGCATGGAAACAGTCCCTTCGGCCCATCGTATCTGCGCCGACCAGAGGTCCCCTTATATTAACACTATCCTACACACACTAGGTACAATTTTTACATTTACCAAGGTAATTGACCTACATACCCACACGTCTTTGGAGTGTGGCAGGAAACCGAAGATCTCGGAGAAAACCCACGCAGGTCACGGGGAGAACGTACAAACTCCGAACCGACAGCACCCGTAGTCGGGATCGAACCCTGGTCTCCAGCGCTGCAAGCACCATAGGGTAGCATCTCTACCGCTGCCCTTGTGATGGACCAAGCATTGTCTCCCACTCTCTGCAACCTCTTTCATTCCTGGGCGTTCTAGTCATGATGCCTGATGCAATCAGTCAGCTTGCTGTCCACCTGCAGATCTTTGATAGAGTGCATTGGTGGCATGCGGACTCTCCTGAAACTTCTGAAGCAGTAGAGGCGTTGATTAGCTTTTTTTTTGTGATTGCACCTACATGCTGGACCCAGGACAGGTCATCAAAGACGTACACACCCAGGAACGTAAGCTGCTGACAATCTCCAGTGGCCCTCCCAGGCGAGCAAAGGTTCACATGTAACCTTTTCAAATCTCACCGACTGCTCCCAATGTGGCCTCCTTTACATCGGTGAGTCCAAGCGAAGACTTGGCGACTTGATGTGTAGGGAGTGGATGAGAACGTGGGATAGCACAGGAACTAATGTGAATGGCCGGCATGGACTCAATGGGCCAAAGGGTCTGTTTCCAAGCTGTACCTTCCAATCAATCAATCTTTCCACAGATGCAGCCTGGCCTTCTGACTAGTTCCTGCATTTTCTGTTTTTATTTTAGATTTCCAGCATCTACATTTTGTTTGTTTTTTTTATGGGCGTCTCGGTGGGGAAGGGACGGTTCAGGGTAACCTGGAGAGGACCGTACCCTGCAATTAAGCGGAGCTACCTGAATACATTCAGATGGGGCATTGTGCTCCAGTTTAAAATTCAACAGATATGAAAACTTGTCTTTAATCAATGATATCAGCTTCAGGGGGAGCGGAGACGATGAGAGGGCAGGGAAGGTAAAAGAGGAACATACTGGCCAATTAATTAAGTGTACTGTGGCTAACTGGAAATGAGTCCTGAGGTTGGGGAAGAAGCCACATATTAATTAAATGAATGGCCACAGAATTAGCTTGAGGGCTAACAGCCCATTAATTCATTCCCCAACTCCTCCTAACCACACTTCCTGATGAAACATTACTTCCTCAAACAGTCCAATCGTCAAATGAGAGCTGGTCAGTGAGTGTACAATGTGCACTAAAGGCCTTGCACACTTCCTGTAAGTAGGGCAATTACTTCCTGTAACATTACAGTTTGCCATCACGTCACAATAAAGGGCACCTCTGCGCCCAACAGTGTACACTCGGTCCTATTAGGATTACTTGAATTAAACTTCAAGGAGAAACCTAGTCTGTGTGAATTTGTTTAAAAGTGCCCTCTAAAAAGAAGGACTGAGGAAAGCAGAAACAAGAACATACTGCAATTAAGCGAAAGACTGCAACGATCACGTTGCAAATCTCTGCAATGAAGAAAAGGACTCCTGGCTGCACACTGCAGTTTGGGTTCATGAAACGTAACTGGGCCAGGTCGCTTCATTGACTTAAATCTCCACAAGGGAGAGTTAAGGGCCTGTCCCACTTTCCTGAGTTACTCACAAATTCTCCCGAGTTTTCCCCTTGATTCAAACTCGGAGAATGTCCGTAGCAAGTACGCAGCAAGTCCGTAGCGAGTCCGTAGGAAGCCGTAGATATATCGGAGCAGCTCGTTATGCCAGCCGTAGGTAATCGGGGCATCAGGTAAGTTGGGACGTTTTTTCCAGCATGTCAAAAAAATCCACCAGTAAAAAGATAGTCGGGAGGAGGAGTTCGTAGATCACAAAAATCTTGATTTTTTTTTTTTAAGGTCCTTTCAACTCGGCAGAGGACTCGGGAGAGTAGGCCAGGCCCTTTAGATACCCTATGAAAGCCCTCAAGTCTAAGGCAGGGGTAGTGCTCGCTTTGTGAAAGTGCTGGATGTGCAAGGAAAGATTTGATTTGAAATGGGACAAAGCAAGTTGGAGCGTGGAACAGCAGATGCTGACAAAGAAAACAAATTGAAAAGCCATTTTACCTCTTGTCACCTAAGATTAATGTGCAAGATGAATCTGCTTCTTCACTTGGGAATCACTTGCCGGGTTATTGTGGTATTCAAAGATAGTTTGGCATTATTTAGTTGAAAACTGGGTTTCAGAAAGTCTGACAAAGATGCAAAAATCATGACACTGGATGTAAATGTGACAAAAGGATTCATTATTGATGAACACAGTAATAAAACATGTGCACACACTCTGAATAATCCACAAACAGATACCATTCCAGCTGAATTAAAGAGCAAGCAATTGCCAAGATACTCAAAACGTACAGAGCATTCAATAAACTTCAGCAAAGTCCTCTCAAGACCCGTTCAGCTTTAGCGTAATCCGGGGTGGCAGGGTGTTTCATTTGAGTTCAAGAACAAATCCAAAATAGATAAATATATCAAAGGCATAAAAAAGCGGATTTCAACCACCTCTGACGAGGATTTGACTTCAAACACACAGTGTCTGATCGACTAAAATAACAAATATCCGGTTAAATTGAATGATCCCTTTCTAAAAACAATGGTAAGTTCCTTCTGAAATAAGTGAGAAAAGTCTGACAAATTGCAGAGATCACCAACGTTTAAAAAAAAAATGAAATGAAATAGAATAGGAAAATTCAATTTTTAAAGAAATACAACTTAAGCCAGGTGGATTTTCCGGGCAAAGATATTTAATGCAATGCCTGCTTTTTGCAAGATTACCAAAAACATTTTACATAGCATTCACCAAGAAGACCTACAATATTTCTGTATAATTCTGTCATTAATTGACTCTTCGCTCACCTTGCACAACTGCAGAAGGCAAGATTAATTAAACATTAATAAATGTTCAGTTTGGATACAGCCAGGCCTCAAAGACTGCACTTGACAAGGAGACTGTTTGAAGTTTTGATAACGAAAACTGCTGCCTGGTGCAGTAAATTTACCTACAATGAAAATGAAAAGAATCAGGCTTCAAATAAAAAAACCTCTGCTTTTTTGACATTTTCGCTCAGTGAATTTATATTTCAGCGATTCAAATTAGCCCAACTTGTTTAAAAAAAATGTGCTGGTACCTTGTAAGATTTTGAAGCCTACAACAGAGCCACGTCTCAAAGCCGAAGGTGCGCAAACCTTCCTTTGAGCCTGAAACCTTTAGGTGTTGTTCCACTTGATCGGACAGGCAAGGGGACATTTCTGCAAATTTTTGTTTTTAGTTTTAGGTCAGGTAAAAGCAGAAACAAATACATCCACCATCAAGCTTCAACTCTTCATAGATGTCAGACGACGTGGTTTCATTGGGAACCGTGTTTGGAAAATAGTCGAGCAGTGGTTAGGGGCAGCCTTTAAAAGCTAGCTGGACATGAGCTTAGAGACAAAGGCAGATGGCAAGGAGCTGAAAGTGATACTGTGTGGAATGCATCAAAATGCAAGGCATGATGATGGAGATGAAGAAGCACCTCACGCCAGCGAAACATAAAGTCATGGAAGTCACACAGTGTGGAAACAGGACTACGACCCAACTTGCCCATGCCGGCCAACCTGCCCCATCCACACTAGTCCCACTGCCTGCATCTGGCCCATATCCCTCTAAACCTGTCCTATCCATGTACATATCTAAATGTTTCTTAAACTAGAGGGCAGCACGGTGGCATAGAGGTGGAGTTGCTGCCTTACAGCGCTTACAGCGCCAGAGACCCGAGTTCGATCCTGGCTACGGGTGCTGTGTGTACGGAGTTTGTACGTTCTCCCCGTGTCCTGCGTAGGTTTTCTCTGAGAACTTTGGTTTCCTCCCACACTCCAAAAATATACAAGTTTGTAGATTAATTGGCTTGGTATAAATGCACAAATTGGCCCCAGTGTAGGATAGTGTTAATGTGCGGGGATTGCTGGTCGGTGCGGGCTCAGTGGGCCGAAGGGCCTGTTTCCGGGCTATATCACTAATTAAACTTTGTGATAGTACCTGCCTCATCTACCACCTCCAGCAGACCGTTCCATACACCTGCCGCCCTTTGTGTAAAATGGTCACCCCTTAGGTTCCCATCGAATCTTTCCCCCCTCACCTTGTCCTATGTCCTCTGGTTCTTGATTCTGCATTTACCCTGACTATGCCCCATATGATCATATACACCTCTGTAAGATCGCCCATCATTCTCCTGCACTGCAAGGAATAAAGTCCTTGCCTACCTAACCTCTCCCTATAGCTCAGGCCCTTAATTTCTAGCAACATCCTTGTAAATCTTCTCTGCACCCTTTCCAGTTTAATAGAAACTTAATAGAAACCGTGCCGAACACAAACTAATAAACTAATCTCCTCTGCCTGCATGTGACCCATTTCCTTCCATTCCCTGCATATCCATGTGCCTGTCCAAAACCCTCATTATCATATCGGTCTCCACCACAAATCTCTGGCAAAGCGTTCCAGACACTTTGTACAAAACGTGTATAAAACGCAGCCTGCTCATCTCCTTCAAACTTTTTCCCTCTCACCTTAGAGCCATTGCCCTCCAATGTTGGACATTTCCACCCTCGGACATCTACCCTATCTACATGCCTCTCATTATTTTATATATTTTTGGTCAGGTCTCCCTTCAACTTCCGACGTTCCAGGGAAAACAATCCAAGTTTATGCAACCTCTCCTTGTAGCTGAAGCCCCGTAATCCAGGCAGGAATCTGCACCACCTCCAGAGCCTCCACATCCTAAATAAATATACAGGTCCGCCACTGATTTCCCGGCACCCTTGGTTCCAGAGTCTTGCCGGATTATCCGTTTTGCCGGACCTACGGAGGTCACGTAATAATTATTCAACAATACACCTCTGACCCACTAATTATGCCCCTCCCGTGTCTCCAGCAGCACAGTGGACTGCCAGAAACTTAAAGAATTAACAATTAAATAAGAAATAAACAATTAACTCTTTCAGCATGGAGGCACGGGTCCAGAAAGACCATGCGCCACGTGCGATGCTCTCGTACATTTTGTCCGGATTAAAGGAGGTGCCGGACCGTCAGTTGCCCGGTAATCAGTGGTGGATCTGTACAATGATCACAATGCAATAAAGAAGTAATCAATGCAACAAAATTAAGAATAAAAAATTAATAACTAGGTAGGCATGATAGTGCGAAACCAAGTCCTTGCCCCAGCCAAAATAATAAAGTCCTTCCTAGTGCAATCAAAACTTCCATAGAGCAATCGAAAGCAAACTTCCGACACCACTGCATCGCCACAAGCTGCTGATGACACAGTGTAAGTGTATGGCATTGCAATGCATCCTCATTTTCTCTCCCTTGTTCTAACCAGTTTGTTCCGACAATCACAGCCGCCACATGCGTCATATTAATTCACTGCAGTGGTCCCTGGAGGAGTGTCAGGTGAGAACAAAGTACAGACTGCCGAAGTCCCTTTGGCAGAGACTCCTTCCGATGCACCACGTATAATTGAACCAGCAAACCATCTCCAGCCTATTTGATTGTGTCAGATACGACTATCACAGGTAAAGCCGGCAAACAACATTGAAATCTCTCCCTGGCTTCAAAAAGACAAAAGCGGCAGGGGAGCGAACATTATAAAGTGGATTATTCAGCTCAGCTCCCTGTCACATATACATCCTTCTGATCCCAGTGGAACGGGGAATGCATTCACTAAGCATCAGCCTTATTTCAGGGAGCTTTATGCATACTTCACCACTGGACAAAGTATTAACTATTTACAATGGGAAAAGACTGCACATCCAATTGTCTGGGAGGTGTTAACTCACAGAGATTTGTTCATTCTGGACATCACGATTCCTTTCTCACCAGTTATACTTAATGCCCCTGTCCCACTTAGGAAACCTGAACAGAAACCTCTGGAGACTTTGCGCCACACCCAAGGTTTCCGTGCGGTTCCCGGAGGTCCTCCGGCAACCACCTTTAACTAGCATCGCAACCGGCTTCAACTAAACAATTACCGATTTTTAAAACGGAAACCACTTTCGACCATTAGGGAGACTGACAAAAACCTCCGGGAACCTCCCGGAACCACCAGGAACCGCACGGAAACCTTGGGTGGGGCGCAAAGTCTCCAGAGGTTTCCGTTCAGGTTTCCTAAGTTGGACAGGGGTATCAGAGTCATAGAATCTTCCAACCATGCAGCGTGGAAACAGCCAATACATTGATAGAGAGATTTTACCATAGATTCCTCAGAGTCATACAGCAGGGATACAGGCCCTTCGGCCTAACTCAATCATGAGAAACTAAGTGTGTGGGAAGAAACTGCAGATGCTGGTTTACACCAAAGATAGACACAAAATGCTGGAGTAACTCAGAGGGCCAGGCAGCATCTCTGGAGGGAAGGAATGGATGACATTTCGGGTCGACCCCGAAACATCACCCATGCCTTCTCTCCAAAGATGCTGCCTGTCCTGCGGAGTTACTCCAGCATTTTGTGTCTATCGTCCTGATAAACCAAGTGGCCATCTAACCAATTCCACCTGCCCGTGTTTGATCCATATCCCTCTGGACCTTTCCCATTCATGTACCCTTTAAATGCTGTTCTAGCATCCGACTCAACTACCTCGTTTGGCAACTGGATCCACCCTCAGTGTGAGACTGGAACAAGACTGAATCAATGCACAGAACTGTGACACAGAGAAGGATGTAACTAGTACACAGCAGCAGCTAAGCTCAGTGAAACCAGTGTTCAATATAGAACGCACAGTGAACAGCATGATCACGTTTTAGGGTCCTCGTTCTTGACAGATGAGGGTCATCGCAATTAAATTTAAATATTTTTTTCCAAATTTAGAAAGTCATTTGTAAAGTGAGGAAGGAGTGAAAATTTAAGGAGGTTAATTGGGACTCCAAAACGGCTTGATGCCTTCCATCGACCCCTTTTTTAAAAAAAAAAAGACTTTCACAGTAGTTAAGAATATTCTGCTTTGTTCAATTTCAGTTGAACTCAAGACATCGCTTTGAGTAAAACTCCAATTATCTGGCACCCTTGGGACTCAGCGAGTGCCAGTGCAGCAGGTTTTCCAGATTATTAGATCTCACTCCTATTAATACACAATTAGATTTTTATCAGATACAATTATGACTTTTGAAAGCATTGATGCAGATACATGGACAGGAAGGGTTTATCGGGTTCCACTCAACAGCCAAAAATCTGTAGCCTCCCTTTGATCTGGTATTTTGTTGGTTCACATGCTTGATCAATGGTGTTTTATCATTAATGTTTTATTATTATTAATGTTTAGTGTTCCCTGAGTCATTCGTAACTGTCACTGTATGTCATGTTGTTACTTGTGGGCGGAGCACCAAGGCAAATTCCTTGTATGTGAATACTTGGCCAATAAACGTCCTTACTTACTTACTTACTATGCAGGGAAATGGGGTTAGCCCAGTATGCCAAAACATGGTTGGCATGGACTAGGTGGGCCGAAGGGCCTGTTTCCGTGCTGCACAGCTCTTTCACTTGTTTTTTTACACGTTGCACAGAAATCCAATGGATTTTTCAGTGAGCTGGTCGAGTTTGAAGTTTAATAGTATTCCCACCATATACACATACACCTTCCCGATCCCTGGTGTTGCAGACCCCAGCCCCAGCTCTGGCCCACAGCGCACCGACTGATCCCAGTTGCCCGCAGGACCCCTGCTCTGGACTGCACACCTCACTTAGACTCCAGCCCCCCCCCCCCCCCCCCCCCCCCCCCCCGATCCCACACCAAAGAATGAGCTTGATACTAACCATCAGGATTTCCAAATGAATCAGATGCCAGATCAGCGGAGATTCACTGCACTGGGATTGCTCGCCATACCTCCGAGATCACGGGCATCACGTCCCTTGATCTACAAGGTGATTACCACCGCCCATTTGCTCAGAGGGGGATATCACATCTTTGCAGCGCTTAACAATTGTCACCAGATGCCCTCAGCGTGCTGTATAACAGCACCATTGAAACAAGATTAACAACACCTAGTGGTAGAAATTAATATTGAAAAATATATAATTAATGGAGCTCTTAAACGTTGACTTTGGTGTATTTGGTGGAAGAACTAAAAGGTACTTCGCAAACAGTGGAGAATCTATGTTCTAACCCCAGCATCTAATTTGTTCAGTCAGGACACTGCAAGAGTTGGGCCACTCCCACTGGAGATTGTGGTGAGACAGGGATGTTTAACACGTAGCAAAGGGAAGCAACCTGCCTAATCTGATGATATGGTCGTGTTGCTTCCATCTCCGGTGCCCAGAGGATGTTGGAGAGGGAAGTGTTAGCCACTGAGGAGACCTCTGCTAAACCTCCTTATGCCAAGTCACAGCACCAAGCTCGGCACGGCAATGGAGCTGATCTCTTGAGCTCAGAGCATGTCCTTCATTTAATGTCATAGAGTCATACAGTGTGGAAACAGGCACCTCAGCTCAAATTGGCCACACTGACCAACATGCCCCATCTACACCTGCCTGCATCTGGCCCACATCCATCTAAAACTGTCCTATCCATGCACCTGTCTACGTGTTTCTTAAACGTTGCGATCGTACCGGCCTCAGCTTCTCCTCCGGCAGCTCGGTCCGTACACCCACCACCATTGGTGTAAAAAAGTCGCCCCTCAGGTTCCGATTAAATCTTTCCCCTCTCACCTTAGACCTATGATCTCTGGTTCCCGATTCCATTACTCTGTGTAAAAGATTTACCCTATCAATTCCCCTCATGATCTTATTCACCTCTACAGGATCAAGTTGTTCAAGAGGGCATCCGGACAGGATAATGTGACGGTAGGTCTCTGCAACAGGCTGACGCTGGGAGCTGCTCTGAGGATCAGGTAAGGGCTGCTCACATTATCTCTACAGAGCAACCTGCTCCAGATCGAACATCACTTGGGCTCAGGATATGAGTAAGTGAATCTCACTTCCAAATTGGTGGTCAATCTGTGAAGGAATTACACCTGGTAGAACAATTGGTGACGACGCAAGGAACTGCAGATGCCGGTTTACAGAAAAAGATACAAAGTGCCGAGGTAACTCAGGTGACATTTCAGGTCGGAACTCTTCTTCAGTCTGATTGTGGTGGAGAAATCTGGAAGGTCAAAGTCTGGCAAGGGATATGTGGATACAGGTGAGGGAGGATTGTTGATAGGCAAGAGGTGGGTTGTTCAGCAGTCAAGTCAAGTCAGCTCAATTTTATTTCTATAGCACATTTAAAAACAACTCTCGTTGACCAAAGTGCTTTACATTAGTGCAGGTACTAACGTGCTACACACAGTGGTACACAGATCTACAATACATACATAAATACATACAGCGCTCCCTCAGAGGACCTCAAGAAACGCTTGTGAGTAGGAATAAGTTTTAAGGCTAAAAGACCTAAAAGAGTTGATGGAGGGGGCAGTTCTGATGAGAAGAGGGATGCTGTTCCAGAGTCTAGGAGCTGCAACCGCCCCTGAGCTTATGCCTGGACCGCGGGATGGTCAGTAACCCCAAGTCGGCCAACCTGAGGGACCTGGAGGAGGAGCGGTGGGTTAGCAGATTTTGGATGTAGGTGAGGGCAAGCCCTTGTATAATTAAAGGAGGAGTTTGAAATCTATTCTGAACCGTAATGCAGCTTAAAACTGTTTTGGGAGATACCGCGGACCCTGTACACACACACACACACACACACACACCAACTGGCCTCTTATTTCACCTTGATCACAGCTGAAAGTGAGGATGATAAAAAGAACTCCACAGATTAGTTTATATGGGGCTTCTCTCCCAGCTTTCTTTCCCCTCCACCGCCCACCGTACAATCAGTTTGAAGCAGGGTCTCGACCTGAAATGTCACCCATGCATGCTCACCAGAGATGCTGCCTGACCCCGTTGGGTTTCTCCAGCCCTTTGTGTCCGTAGATGGGGCACATTGGCTGGCATGGACGAATTGGGTCGAAGGGCCTGTTTCTGTGCAGTATGACCCGTCAACTTGGGGTTCCTCTAGGAACTCGAGGTTCCGGGATGTAAATGGCGGTTGTCTAACAACTAAGTGGGAAATCTGAAGAAGGGTCTCGACTCAAAACGTCACCTATTGCTTCTCTCCAGAGACGCTGCCTGACCCGCTGAGCTACTCCAGCATGTTGTGTCTATCTTCGGTGAAAACCAGCATCTGCAGTCCCTTCCGACACAAACTGAGCGAGTCGGCAGTCAATTGACAAACAAACACCTACATGGAGACACACGGACGTAACACCTCGTGAAGCTCGGCAGGAAGCCTTGCACCCATCACCGCTGCAAAGAGGCCGGGGCAAGATCTGGGCACTGAAGGCAGAGTGGGGACTGGCTGCTGAGGCCCCACGGCTCAGGGCACATCCCACCTGCCACCAGCTGCGGTCTACCCTTCTCATCATCAGTCTAGAGGCTGCGGCAGGGCAGGCAGCTGCAGCATCACCAGCTTCTCGGCCCACGAGTGCTCAGGGGCTAATGTGTTGTGTGCTCCCGATCCCCTAGAGCAGGAGAGCAGCTGTTCTCAGCCACTGAACCAAGGTACCATATCCCTGCAGGATCCTACAGCTACCCTTACACACTGCATGCATCGGGCAGGACCAGGAAGCAGCTATGAAACCAACACAATTATCCTCTAGCCCCTTGTTTCTCCACACACAATAACCAATTTCAGGAAACAGAAGCCCCCACGCTTTTATTCAATTTGACCAATGTAATTTGCAGCTAAAGTTATTGTTGCCAAACACCACCTTCCACACTCGGCAAGCAAGGTTCCTGACACAAAAAATGCTTGAAAAAGTTGAAATTGTATCCGTTTCTATAGCTTCCTCTGGCAGCTCATTCCAGATACAGACTACCCTGTGAGTGAAAAAGTTGCCCCTTTTAAATCTCACCCTTCAGCCTGTGCCCTCTAGTTTTAGAACCCACTACCCTGGGGAAGAGGCTGTGAGCTTTCACTTTATCCTTGCTGCTCATCATCTTGTACCCCTCAGCAGGGTCACCTCACAACTGCTTAGATTGGTATTGCAGTGAGACGGGCAAACCACGCCCGTCGGGTGCAAGTATATTCTCCAACACACAAGATCCACTGGCAAAAATCCGCACTACCAGCTTAACATGATGGAATGTGTGTCCGGCAAATATATTCCAACACATGCAGATTTCCAAACACAGGCTAGAGCTAGGTCTGTGACAGATACAATTCTTAAAGGATTGGACAGACTAGATGCAGGAAAAATCTTTCCTGATGTTGGGGGAGTCACAGCCTAAGATTAAGGGGTAGGCCATTTAGGACTGTGATTAGGAAACACTTTTCCACCCAGAGTGTTGTGAAGCTGTGGAATTCTCTGCCACAGAAGGCAGTGGATGCCAATTCACTAGCCGCCACTGTTTTCAAGAGAGTTAGAGTCAGCTCGTGGGGCTAAATGGATCACGGGATATGGGGAAAAAGCAGGAACGGGGTACTGATTTTGGATGATCAGCCATGATCATATTGAATGACGGGTGCTGGCTCGAAGGGCCGAGTGGCCTACTCCTGCGCCTATTTTCTATGTTTCTATGTCTGCACAGAAAATGCAAGTCACACACTTGTTTATAGCTGCAATACGTAGAAATAGTTAATAAAATAAAATCAGAATTGCCTAATTAAGGGACAGCACAGTGGCGCAGCGTTAGAGCTGCTGCCTCCCAGCGCAAGAGACCCGGTGTCGATTCTGACCTGCTGTCTGCGGCAGTTCTCCCTGTGACCGCGTGGGTTTCCTCTGGCTGCTCTGGTTTCTTCCCTCGGGCGTGCGGGTTTGTAGGTTAATCTGGCCGTCGGTAAATTGCTGCCGGCGTTTAGGATGCAAAAGTGGGATAGCATAGAGCTAGTGAATGGGTGATCGATGGGCTGCAGGGCCTATTTTCATGCCTTATCTCCAAAGACCGTCAGTGATAGCTTGTAAAAATCATGCGTAACTCTTCCATTATATGAGTAAGCGGCACAGGAAGGCTTAACAAATGGAACGAGACATGGGGACACGGGGGAAACAACATGACTTAGGACTATTTTTTGACCTGTTTATTTTTATCTCCTGCCTGAGTGCGGAGTGAGTGAGTCACAGGCTGCAGGCTTCAAAACACTGCGCACGGCAGCTCCCAACCCACAAGCAAAGACGTTCTCCTTATGAAAGACTATGATTGCTTAGCCCAGCATCCACCTCAGACCTCGACAGTGATACGGGCTCTGATGTGCGTCAGAGTCTACCACCCGGTCCTGAGTGACTGAAAGCAGCCGTGTATTCACATACAGCCACAGCATGGATGTGCAGGAACCCCAGCATCGCTGCACCTGCATCGTGCACAGCTGACCTTATCCCTTCCATGGCACCTACACAGACACTGCCCCTTAACCTGATCAGAACTACATCCTCTTTTAGGTTAGTTGGGAGATACAGCATGGAAGCAGGCCCTTTGGCCCACCCACGCTGACCAAGGATCACCCCGTACACTGGTTCCACGTTATCACACATTCGCATCGACTCCCTAAACATTAGTGGCGATTTACAGGAACCAATTAACCGACAAACCCGCACGTCTTTGGGAGGAAGCCAGAGCACTCGGATGAAACCCACACGGTCACGGGGAGAACGCACAAACTCCATACAGATGACACAAATTGCAGGATGGCACCCAGGTCTGTGACGCTGTGAGGCAGCAACTCTACCGCTGCGCTCCATGCTGCCATGGCTCTTCCAGCTAGTGCCTACGTCAATCTCTAAAAGAATACGATTTTCCATATTTCAAAGGCAGAGCTGCTGCTTCACAACTCCAGATATTTGGATTCAATCCTCACGTCGCGCACACACACAGTGTGTGTGGAGTTTGCACGTTCTCCCTGTGGGCCCATGTGGGTTTCCTCCGGGTGCACCGGTTTCTTCCCACATCCCAGAACCGTGCAGGTTTGTCAGACTCCTGCAAATTGTGTGCGGGGGTTGAATGGGAAAGCAGGATAACGCAGAACTAGTGTGAACGGTTGATCAGTGGTCAGCATGGATTCGGTGGGCCAAAGGGCCTGTTTCCATGCTGCATCTTTGCAAATAGACCAGCTGACAGTCTTGAAAAACAAAACCCCATTCTCTTTTTTTTGGTTTAGATTAATTTTTGGAGGAGCAGCATTTGATTATTGGTTTTAGAATATATTTGGATCAGGGCATGGCGGGGAGATAGTGGGCAATCATTAGATCGCTATCAGTACACAAATGACAAGACTAATCGCTTCCCTGTCCTGCGAGCATTAGCCTCATCTCCGTTTTCACAATAAATGAGCTCCTGACGCACTCGCACCAGAACCCCATTCACCTGGTCACAATTTTCTCTTTATTTCTCTTCACTGAGAGTAGGGTATGCCTCCAGCATTTTTCAGACTGTCTCTCATTAACTCTTTGAACCAATTGCCTTAAGGGCCTGTCCCACTTTCACGACCTAATTCACGACCTCTGCCGAGTTTGCCCTTGATTCATATAACCATATAACAATTACAGCACGGAAACAGGCCCTCTCGGCCCTTCCAGTCCGTGCCGAATACTCGCAGCATGGTCGTCACGAGGCCGTAGGAGGTTGTAGGTGGGTCGTAGCAGGCCGTGATGCTAGTCGTAGGTACTTGTGGCATCAAGTAGGTCGGGCCGTTTTTCTAGCCTGATGAAAAATGCCCACGAGTAAAAAAGGTGGTGAATTAGGTCATGAAAGTGGGGCAGATCCTTTACCTGCCAATTTCAGAAGAGAGTTAGGAGTTGATCACTTTAGAGGGTCAGGGGTGACATACTAGTCGGGCAGTGTAAGGGTGTGGGGTATTGATGGCCTTTATTACCCTCTGGTTGATCCATGGTTATCGTTACTCACACTGGCATCTCAGCCCAGATGCCTTTCATTGCTTGAGTTTGACTTCCCCAGCTACCATGGTGGGATTTGAACCCAAGCCTGGGTCAAAGGTTCTGACCTCTGCATTCGGAGTTCTTACATAATGTAGAAATAATTTCTAGTGTAAGGCCAGGCAAACATTGATAGAGGGATGTTACCATAGAGCATACAGAAGGGAAACAGGCCCTTCGCCCCCTCACTCACATCAACCTAGTGTCCATCTAAGCTAGTCCCATTTGCTTGTGTTTGGCCTATATCCCTCTAGAACTTCCTTATTCATAAATGTATCGGTGATAAGAGAAGAATTAGGCCATTCGGCCCATCAAGTCTATTCTGCTCTTCAATCATGGCTGATCTATCTCTCCCTCTCAACCCCATTCTCCTGCTTCTCCCAATAACCCCTGACACCCGTACAAATCAAAAATCTATTTAACTCTGTTAGAAATATCCATTAACTTTGCCTTTACAGCCTTCCGTGGCAATTAATTCCACAGATTCACCACTCATTGACTAAAGAAATTCCTCCTCATCTCTTTCCCAAAGGAACATCCTTTTATTCTGAGGTTATGACCTCCAGTCCTAGACTCTCCCACTAGTGGAAACATCCTCTACACATCTTCTCTAACCAAGCCTTTCACTATTCAGTAAGAATGTCCATGTACCTGTGTAAACAATGTTATTGTACTTGCCTCAACTACCTCCTTTGCCAGCTTGTTCTATATATGACACCTTCCATCTGAAAAAGTTCATTTAAACTTCCTGAACATTAGTTATAAGGTATATTTATGATGTTAAAATGTGCCTTACGCCTAGTAAAATAATTTTGAAACATTGTCAGTCTTGTTACGTAAGGAAATAAATGCATCAAACTGCGTGAAACAGGCTTCCAAAAAGACCACCGATCTCTTCAGCTATTTTGTTTGAGGTTTAAGCACTGGGCAAGATTACATCTGAGAATGGACAGGAACTTGCATTAAAAGCGCATTTGAACGATGGCTCCAACGGGGAAGTGGAATTCCCGACGTGCTCCACTGAATTGTCAACCCCAACCTCGGACCAAAGCTCTGAACTGGAGGGTACACAAAAGGCTGGAGAAACTCAGCGGGTGCAGCAGCAACTAAGGAGCGAAGGAGATAGGCGACGTTTCGGGTCGAGACCCTTCTTCAGACTGGTCAGGGATCAGGGAAACGAGAGATATAGACGGTGATGTGGAGAGATAAAGAACAATGAATGAAAGATATGCAAAAAAGTATCGATGATAAAGGGAACAAGCCATTGTAAGCTGTTTGTGGTGTGAAAATGAGAAGCTAGTGCGACTAGGGTGGGGGAGAGAGATAGAGATAGAGGGAATGCCAGGGCCCGAGGGCTGAGGGAGAGGTGGGAAGGGGAGGAGACAGCAAGGGTTAACAGAATTGAGAAAATTCAATGTTCAAGCCCAGAGGATGCAGACTCCCCAAGCGGAATATGAGGTGCTGTTCCTCCAACTTGCGGTGTTGCTCACTCTGGCCGTGGACGAGGCCCAGGACCGACAGGTCGGATACAGAATGGGAGGGGGAGTTGAAGTGCTGAGCCACCGGGAGGTCGGCTTGGTTATGGAGCTAGCACCTTGAACTCGGACCCTGACAGCCTTCCTCCTGTGATAAGCTGGAAACCAAGCAGGCGGAGGGAGGGAGAGTGGGAGCAGGAGTGGGGAGTGAGAGAGAGCGAAAGCCGGAGTGGGGGGAGAGAGAGTGAAAGCAGGAGCAGGGAGAGTGAGCAGAGAGGGAGAGTGGGGAGAGGGAGATAGCGGGAAACACAGGCAGACAGAAAAGACAACAAAAACCCAGACACCAGCCCCATTTGAGGCATGTAATGGTGCATTTGAAGGCAGTAAATGCTGTTTCTGCTTGTAACACTGCAGATTGAGAAATTAATCTTGAATTGGAGCTGCATTGATGAATTGCTAATATCGACATGTTTTGATTCAAATTCTTTCAAAGGAGCCTTTGGAATTATGTAATTTCTGCTGGGGATGTGATTTGCCTGTTGTCTTTGGCTTTATTTATCCTTCGGAGCCACTCACTTTAGTATGAGTCATATCAATGTCTATTTATAATACACTTAGTACCGAGTCTGTACCGAGATGCAAAGCTGAAGGACAATAAGATGTATTGGATCAAGCTGATCTCCTCGGTTGCAAACCATGCCTTAATTGCCCACAGCAAAATTACAATGCTGTAAATATTTCCAACATCAGCTGTACTCCAACCATTCTCGCAGTCATTAATAGCAAATGATCTTCAGGCATCTTGTGCTGCAGAACAATTAAAAGTGTGAGGGGAAAAGGGAGAACACATTTTCCACGGTCAATCTCATCGAAAAAACAATTATATTAATGGCCGCCTCCATTGTGTCAGGGAATATGTTTAAAAATCAATTTAAATGGGATTGATTTGCTGCAGTCAAAGGCTTGAATATTGGCCCATCAGCTGCAGAGCTTCCTACAGAATTTCTCAAGCATCCAGGCGATAATTCTGCTTTGTTCCCATTTTTTGTTCATCATCTCTCTCTTCCCTTCAGTCTCTTGTCTCTTTCATTCCTACTTTTCTCTCTTGTACCTCCCTTGGACCAGCAAAGCAATCCTCCATTATTTATCGTTACTATCCGGCATCCCAGGAGCACAGTGGTAGAGTTGCTGCCTTTCGACACCAGAGACCCGGGTTCGATCATAACTGCTGGTGCTGTCTGTACGGAGTTTGTATGTTCATCCTGTGACCTTGTGGTCCAGTTTCCTCCCACATTACACAGGGCTACGTACGGGTTTGTAGGTTGATTGGCTTCAGTGCAGATTGTAAATTTTCCGTGGTGTGTAGGACAGTGTTAGTGTATGGGGTGTCCAGAGATGTCGCCTGTCCTGCTGAGTTACACCAGCATTTTGTCCCCATCTTTGGTGTAACCCAGCATCTGCAATTCCTTCCTACATAGTCGGTGAGCAAGGTGGATCTAGGTGTGACGTCAATGGGCATAGCTCCAGTGTGAATTAACATTATCAAACTCACCGTTAAGTCTGCGGCGAGATTTTTTTTGAAGCTGAAAGGTCGTTCCTTGAGATTTGTTGCAACAATGTGGGAATCTAAGGTCTGATTCCAGGCTGAGTGGGACGGAGATTAATAATGATCTGAAAGCAGTAACATCGCACAGGGTGGCACAGTGACGCAGCCTTAGAGTTGCTGCCTTACAACGCCAGGGACCCTTATACAATCATGAATAAGAGTGCTGTCTGTGCGGAGTTTGCACGTTCTCCCTGTGGCCACGTGGGTTTTCTCCAGCTGCTTCAGTTTCCTCCCACGTTCCAAAGACGTGTGGGTGTGTACGTTAATTGGCCTCTGTGAATTGTCCCCAGTGTGTAGGATAGAATTAGTGTATGGGATGATTGTTGCCTGGCTCTGTATCTCTAAACTAAACTAAACTAACTCGCACTTGTAGATGAATGGAGCTATTTCACAACCTGGAGAAACAAGGAACTACAGATGCGTAAGAAGAAACTGCAGATGCTGGTTTAAACCGAAGATAAACACAAAAAGCTGGAGTAACTCAGCGGGACAGGCAGCATCTCTTGAGAGAAGGAATGGGCGACGTTTCGGGTCGAGACCCTTCTTCAGACTGGTTAGGGATAAGGGAAACGAGAGATATAGACGGTGATGTGGAGAGATAAAGAACAATTAACAAAAAATATGCAAAAAAGTAACGATGATAAAGGAAACAGCCCAAGCTGTTTGTAGGGTGAAAACGAGAAGCTAATGCGACTTGGGTGGGGGAGGGATAGGGAGAGAGGGGATGCCGGGGCAACCTGAAGTGAGAGAAATCAATATTCATACCACTGGGCTGTAAGCTGCCCAAGCGAAATATAAGATGCTGTTCCTCCAATTTACGTTCAGCCTCACTCGGACGATGGAGGAGACCGAGGACAGAAAGGTCTGTGTGGGAATGGGAAGGAGAATTAAAGTGTCTGGCAACCGGGAGATCAGGTTGGTTCAGGCGGGCTGAGCGAAGCGATCGCCCAGTCTGGGTTTGGGCTCACCGATGTACAAGAGTCCACATCTTGAACAACGGATACAGTAGGTGAGGTTGGAGGAGGTGCAAGTCAACCTCTGCCTAACGTGAAAGGACTACAGACGCTGGGTCTTGTTCAAAGAACAAAGTGATCGCCTAATCTGCATTTGTAGGGGCATATCAGCTACAGGGGGCGGTTGGACAGGCTTGGGCTGTTTTCTCTAGAATGTTCAGGTTGAAATCTAACTCTCTCTTGAAAACTTGGCATCATGTATGGCATAGTCATTGGGGGCAAAAAGAGTTATGAGTATCAAGAGAGTCACCAGTGTTTTATTGTCATATGTCCCAGATAGAACAATGACATTCTTACTTGCAGCAGCACAACTGAATATGTAAACATAGTACACTGTAAACAATACAATAAATGAGAACAAATACTCAGTGTGCATACCACATACTCACATATATATACACACACGCAGATATATAATATACACGCACACATACATACACATTAAAAAAACAATAATAACAATGAGCATCTATATAGTTTGGAGATTATTTGGAGATTGTGGTGTTTAATAGCCTAATGGATAATATTATTATTATTATTATTATTATTATTATTATTATTATTGTTAATAGTAATATGATTATTGTTAATATTCATATTGTTATTAATGACATATGTGTTCTATGTAAGAACATTTTAGTAGTGTATAGAATGAACTGAAATTAGCTGAATGTAAGCATGTTCAGGGCTGTGGAGGGAGAGGGGGAGAGCAGTGATGGTGGATTTGGGACAAAGCTGCAACTGCACAAAGGATGTTGGAGGACGGGCGAGGAAGTGCCATTGGTGATGGAGGGCAGACGGAGATATCGCAGAGGAAACAGTCCTCCCACGCAAAGGGGAGGGTGGGGGAGATATGCTGGAGTGACCGAGTGCCCTGGAAATAACAGAGGACGATTAGTGGAATTGGAGAAGTGGTGGGGTGAGAGGCAGGAAGGAGGGAAGTCTTGCTGTGGTCCCAGGGTGCGGGGATAAGCCGAAAAGCAGAAATACTGCGAAGGCAGCAGTTGATGCCCTTGTCAACCACAGTGGAGTGAAACCTTCAGTTAAACTAAAAATAAAAACATCACCACCATCTAATCATGACTGGAATCTGGAGCAAAACACAAAGTGCTGGAGGAGCTCAGGGGTCAGGCAGCATCTGAGGAGGGAATGGGCAGACAGCGTTTTGGGTTGGGATCCTTCTTCAGACCTATCCACTCATCCTTGATACAGAATGTCTTTTCTCACCCCCTCCCAACCCTTTCATTTACTACTCATTAAAGTAAATATCCCGATCATTCAACAGATGAGCATTCCCTCCAGATTATAGGCTCGACTCAAAGGGTTAGGATTTAAAATTGAAGAAGACTTTGTTCATGGGCACAGAAGGACTCCTCCTCTTGCAAGAGGCAAGAAGCACCGGAGTGTGACAACTCTCTGCCTGCCGTCTCTGGAGCAGGGCCAACTATCATCCAGTCCAGTACCATTGCTACACTCTTTTAAATCCCTTTCCAACTTCCCCTTTGCTACCCCTGTTGTATTAGAGTTTGACTTGATTGTATAGAATCACGTCATCTGAAAGGATGGCATGCACAGTGGTGGTAAGGCGGTGCCGGGGTAGAGCTGCTCTTCACCGTGACAGAGGCCCGGGTTTGATCCTGACTGTGGGTGCTGTCTGTGCAGGGTTTGTACGTTCTCCCTGTGACCGCGTGGGTTTTCTCCGGGCGCTCCGGTTCCCTTGCACACTCCAAAGACGTGCGGGTTTGCAGGCGAAGTGGCTTCTGTAAATTGTCCCTATGGTGCTAATTGTCAGGGATCGCTGGTCGGCGCAGACTCGCTGGGTCAAAGGGCCTGTTTCTGCGCTGCATCTCTAAAGCCTAAATCAAAACTTTTCACTGTACCTCAAGTGTACATGACAACAATAAACCTAAACCTAACCTTTTGCCATCCACGCCCAGAGAAAGTCCTCATCAAATTTAACCGCCAAGCTGCAAGCTCTCCCAGAACACACATTCATGCAGTGCTTTAACATAATCCCAACAGGGTTACACATAGCGCACGGTTTTTGCAATGAAAAGGATACATGGAGGCTCCAAATGAACATGGATACGTGAAGTCGGACAAAGACCTAACAAATGGAGTGTGGCGTCGGAAAATGGCAACTTGTCCATTTGACCAGAGTGATAAAACAGTATTTAATCAACATGATGAGAGGGATGAGGGTATCCCTGTGCACGACTCGTACAGAGATAGTATCAGAGAGTAGGTAGAATACTGTAAGCTACTGCTGGAGGATTTAGATACAGATACTGGGAGCTGATGGTTGGTGCGACCATACCTGGAGTAGTGTGTACAGTATTGTTCTCATTATTTGATGAAGGATGATAATACTGTAAGCATTTGTCAGTACTGGGCCTGTACTCGCTGGGGTTTAGATGAATGAGAGAGGACCTCATTGAAACATTCAGAATAGTGAAAGGCTTGGGCAAAAGTGGATGTGGAGAGGATATTTGCACTAGTGGGAGAGTCTAGGTCATAGCCTCAGAATTAAAGGACATTCTTTTAGGGAGATGAGGAGAATTTTTTTTTAGTCAGAGGGTGGTGAATCTGTGGAATTCTTTGCCACAGAAGGCTGTGGAGGCCAGGTCCGTAGATATTTTTAAAGCAGAGATAGATAGATTCTTGATTAGTACAAGAGTCAGATGTTATGGGGAGAAGGAAGGAGAATGGGGTTAGGAGGGAGAGATAGATCAGCCATGATTGAATGGTAGAGTAGACTTGATGGGCCAAATGGCCTAACTCTATTCCTATTCCTTATGACCCTATGACTGATTGTGGGGGAGGTGGGATTGGGGGAAGAAAGCTATTCCCCAGCACAAAGTTCCAGGTTCCTCTCCGTAATCAATCTGAAGGTTGGTCCCAACATGAAATCCATTTCACTCTTCAAGAGCGAGGCTGAACCAGCTTGTCTGTTAACGTACCCTAAAACGTTCTTGCTGGAACGAGTAACGCGCTGATCTCTGCAGAGAAAGTCAGCGAAAGCCAAGCTTGGTGCAATGACAAGCCCAGGCAACAGGCTATGCACAAATCTCACAATCCTAAACCAACCGCACTGAGCAGAGAAAGTAGGCAAGTGCATCTTGCAAATTCCAAATGAAAAATACATTCCCCTAAATGCTAGCGTGCCCAATTATTTTATGTATTGCATAATTTATTAGCGCGAGCCTTATAATTACAGTGCCTGGGGCAGAAGCTTTGCACATCCTACGAAGGCTGTAGATGCATTTTAATAGAGCACAACCACAGTGTGCGGCATAATTGCAGGAGTCGCTGGAGATGGATGGTTGTGAGGCTCCTGGTGTGGGGTAGACAGATTATACATCACCGTGTCACGCCAGGCTTTTATGCGTCCTGCGATTATGAGGCCGATGCAACATTTATACAGCGTTTACGCTTAATTCACCAACAGCACGTCAGCCGGTGCCCAAGGTTTCACGATTACAGCCCCCATTTCATCCTCCCATCTTCCTCACTCTCTACTCCATGGTCCCCTACAGTCAACTCACTTTTCAACCCCCGCATCTAACACTGTAGAAATGACAAAGCCGCCTTCACCTCTCCGCATCCAGAAACAGAAGAGCCCCAAAACTTTTTTGCTCATTATTGATTGATCATTAATAAATCATTAATATTGCTAATTGTATGAGATTCAAGGTATAAGTCTGAAAATATATCTTCTCAGCATTTTGTATTGTGGCACAGTTGTTGTCAGTTCTGGTCTTTCCATTACAGGAAGGATGTGGAGGCTTTGGAGAGGTTGCAGAGGAGGTTTACCAGAATGATGTCTGGTTGGAGGGAATTAGTGATCAGGAGAGGTTGGATAAACTTGGATTGTATTCGCTCAAGGTTCAAAGGCTGACGGGAGACCTGATTGAAGTATCAGATATTATGAGAGGCGTAGTTTAAATTTAGTTTAATTTAATTTTAGTTTAGAGATACAGTGTGGATCTCCAGCCCACGCCAACCAGTGATCCCCATACACCAGCCCTATCGTACACACTAGGAACAATTTACTACACACACACAACCCTGCGCACTAGGGACAATTAAGATGGGCCGAAGGGCCTGTTTCCGTGCTGTACAGCTATATGGTCCTATCAATCAGGACTCATGAGCGCAGTAGATAAATGGTGTCTAAGATTTACTTGTTCACAAAGGTCACTGGTCAGAGATTCCAGGGCTTCAGAACATAGTTGTAGTTTGTCTGTAAGCTTTACTGAAGTATCCAGATATTTCCAGCCAATTCCGTTTTCCTGTTGAATCAGATTTTAATTGGAGGTTGTACGCTAAGTTTGCTACTTTTCATGATTTGACTCTGGAGACATGAAGTCTAAAAATAGCAAAGATCATTCAACATCATGAGAAACTTCCACCGAGGTAACTAAAGAGGCCACAACACTATTTTAAGAACCAAATGACTCAATGTTCATAACTTAGTATTCACGGTTTATCTTTCCCCAAAATCATCAATGACAAATAATGTTTCATTCCTTGGAGCACAGGAGACTGAGGGCTGATCTTATAGAGGTGTGTAAAATAACAAGGGGAATAGATGGGGAGAATGCACAGTCTTTTACCCAGGGTATGGGGAACCAAGAACTAGAGGACATATGTATAAGGTAAGAGGGGAAAGATTTAATAGTTACCTGGGAGGCAACATTTTCATGAGCTGCCAGGGACAATTTACTACACACACACAACCCTACGCACTAGGGACAATTAAGATGGGACATTTTGTTCGGCGTGAATGAGTTGGGCCAAAGGGACTGTTTCTGTTCTGTATAACTCTATGACTTTCTCCATTCCCTAAAATGTGGATTTTCAATGTAAAATCCCAAATGAATCAAAGTACTTCTGTAGATCCAATTTCTTTATTTATTCCTAAACGTATTCAAATGTTACTTTCATTTCTATTGGCATAATAATAGTTAGTTTAGTTTATCGTCACTTGTATTGAGCTGCAGAGAAACGCTTTTGTTGTGTGAAGGACAAAGCATGATTCCAATCGAGCCCCGTCCACAGTGTGCAAATACAGGATAAAGGGAATGACATGAATAACGTTTAGTGCAAGATAAAGTCCAGTAAATTCCAAGCAAATTATTCTGAGGGTCCACAATGTTGTAGATAGTAGCTCAGGAGCGCTCTCTAGTTGTAGGATGGTTCCGTTCAGTCGCCTGACCTACAACTCTGTGTGTGTGTGTGTGTGTGTGTGTGTGTGTGTGTGTGTGTGTGTGTGTGTGTGTGTGTGTGTGTGTGTGTGTGTGTGTGTGTGTGTGTGTGTGTGTGTGTGTGTGTGTGTGTGTGTGTGTGTGTGTGTGTGTGTGTGTGTGTGTGTGTGTGTGTGTGTGTGTGTGTGTGTGTGTGTGTGTGTGTGTGTGTGTGTGTGTTCGGGTCGAGACCCTCCTTCAGACATGGAGTCAGGGGAGAGGGAGACTAGAGATATGTGGAAGGGAGATTTATATCGCCAGGCTGTTGTCACCCTGGTGAGAAACTCCCAATTCGCTCCCCCCTTAACATTTACCTTGAGGGACCGGTTTAATGCTCTTGGTCATTGATGCAGATTCCTCATGGGCCTGTCCCACTTAGGCGATTTTTCAGTGGACAAAAATCCTGAAAAACCGGCAACTGGAACGGCGACTGTCAGAGTGGAACACACACACACACACACACACACACACATTGCCTCCTGCACCGGCCGTTATGCAGGCGGGGGCCAGGGCAAGTGGGGGAGCGCTGTCTAAAATATTCACATGGTGCAAAGCCAAGGTGATACAGACACACACCGCGATGAACAGGAAGGTTAGCGCTGTGATTAAGACAGCTAGCACAGTGTACGGTAAATCCTTTAAAAGAGGGGGGGAGAGGGGGGCAGAAGGAGGGAGAAGGAGTGGAGACAACTTATAATAAACCAGAGATACACGGCTGTGAAGATCGGCGGACATTTAACATTACCGGTCGGTTATCCTTGGTTCTGAGAACTACTGCTTACCTTTTTTTCCCCAATGAGCCAATGAAATTCACCGGTCAGCACTGGCTATAATCTACAAGAACCTTCGACCTCCTGGCAACCCACGAGGACCTCCTGGCGACCCACCTACGGCACGAGAATTCTCGCTACTCTCCATGGCGGCTTCATTCTCGTCGCCGGTAATTTTTCAACATGTTGAAAAAATCGCGGCAAACATAATGAGGCCGCAACCATGAAGGCGTCCCCCTGGCAACTACCCGCGAACATGTGGCGAGTGCATAGTCTCCTGCAGTCGCCTAAAAAATCGCCCAAGTGGGACAGGCCCATTAGTATTTATGAAACGGCTGGAATATCGCTGTAAAACCTGTGGATTGAAGTGGTGATGCTCACACCCAACTGTTACCTGCCGTACTACCCCATTTATTAATACTGTGTACAGACTCAAAATGCTGGAGTAACTTAGCGGGACAGGCAGCATCTCTGGAGAAAAGGAATGGGTGACATTTCAGGTCCAACCCCTTTTTCAGACTGAGAGTCAGGGGAGAGGGATATGGAAGGGTTAGGTGTGAAAATGCAGATCAAAGCAGATGATCATGACATGTAGAAAGGTTCATTAATACTGTGCCCTGGCCTCTCAAAAAGTGAAAATTAACTATAGTTAAAAGAAAGAATCTGTGAACACTTGCTGTGTGAATCCAGATGTGAGATGCTGTATGGAACAAGCTGCCAGAGGAAGTGGTTAGACATGGATAGGACAGGTTTGGAGGGATAAGGACCAAACGTGGGCAGGTGGGACTAGTGTGGCTGGGACATGTTGGCCGGTGTGGGCAGGTTGAGCTGAAGAGCCTGCTTCCACACTGTATCACTCTATGACTCTAAGTTGCTTCACCCATCACCTGCCAGGCTTTGTCCTGCCACACCCTCTCCTTTCCAGCTCTTTCCACCCCCACCCTCCGTCCCGCACTCCAATCATTCTGAAGAAGGCTCCCGACCTGAAATGTCGTCTGTCCATTCCCTCCGCAGACGCTGTGTGACCCGCTGAGTGCTTCCAGCGATTTGTGTTTGTATCAGAGTAATGATGGTGACATCTGTGGTTTCACTGCCGTTAATACTGTATGGTCCAGGCAACTGGTATCGTAACAATATTACAGCCAGTCGCTACCCCACTACCGAAGCTCATCTCCCACTCGCCCCTGAATATGATATGATATAGAAGGAAGCTCTTCAGCTCAGCAAGTCTTGTTTGGTGCCAGAACGATCCCCACTTCTTGCCATGTTTCCTATTCTCGCCAATGTGTCCATCTATGCCTCATCCTCCCCGATCCTCCTGCCACCCACCTACACGAGTGTCAATGTACTGTAGGCAGTGAACCAACCCACCCATATACCTTTGGGATGTAGGATGAAAGCGGGAGAATATGTAAAACCCCACACAGACAACACCAGAGGTCAGGACCAAACCCAGGTCGACGGAGCAGTGAGTCATCAGCACTAACTGCTGCAGCACTGAATCGCCTACATACACGATACACATGATGAACTCAATGATTTTTTACTTCAAAAATAAACTACTTTCCATAACTGAGACCTTCAATGCAAAATTTCCGCTAAACCTGCATAAGTGTATTGATTGCTAATACATGAATCCCAATCAAGTAATGAAACCGAACAGTGAAAAAATAAATTTCATGCCTATCTGACCGTGAAAGTCTTTAAGATTGATCTGTCAGAGCCTCCATTAAACGGGCCGACAAATTTTCAGGGAAGATAAATGCAAAATAGATAAGTATATGTTAGTGTAAATGAGTTAAAAAGCAAGAGTCACTGTTCCACTTCCAAAAATAGATGTGCAGAAATTACCCGAAGTAGTTCAGGATGTTCAGAGTTATTGTCATCCTGTTAGATAAGTTGCGAGCGAATTTAATTTTAACTCAGCGAGCACGAAGACAGGGACATTTGCATAACATTGCATCACCAGCCCAGACCGCAGTGTGAGTAGTGTGGGAGGATATCACCAACATGGTTGGGTTATCACAAGTTCAGCACAAGTTCAGGCTCCATGGCAGCAGGTCTTGTTTAAGTCAAGGCAAGTCAAGTCTGAAGAAGGGTCTTGGCCCGAAACGTCACCCGTTCCTTCTCTCCAGAGATGCTGTCTGTCCCACTGAGTTACTCCAGCATTTTGTGTCTATCTTTGAAGATACTGCTGTTCTATTCCCATTAACGGGGTGCGCAATTGTGGAGTATGCACTGTGGACTGCTGCCATCAACAAGGTGAGGTGCCTTTGTAATTGATGGAGAATAGACCGGTTAAAATATCACCGGATCGTGCAAACCTTCTGAACCCAGAGATGGCAAAGCGACACCACAGTTGATCCAAATGGCATGGTGCTTGAGCTAAGTGTAATAAGTGGGGAATGGACACCAGACACCAAACAATTTCCAGATGGGTGAAGTGGTGCAGAAGTAATCTCACTGGACCCCCAGCAGACCCACTGTGTCAATGAATAGAAGACAGTACTTGGAGCACCAATCAGTGAACGCAGTGCCCTGTTTCAACCTAGTGGCTGGCAGTGGCTGGTCCACCTTGGTAGTCCATGTATTGTGGGTTTCCAAAATTTGGCAGCAGGAGATACAACGTTCTTGCTGCAGTTCTAAAGAACTGAGTTCCAAAACAGGCCAAGTTCCACCATCAGCAACATGCTGGAAGCTTCATCTCAAAGTGCTGTCAATGGACAACTACTCACCAATAGCCGGCTCACCCACGCTTAGTTAGGGTTTCACCAGGACTAGTCCATTCCAGCCTCACATCGTAGCCTCGGACCAGGAAGTGAATTCCAGAGCGGAGGTGAGAGCGACTGTTCTTGGCATCAAGGCAGCGATTGGGCAAGTGTGGTATCAGGGCATCCAGATAAAACAGAAGACAGGGAAAATACTCCAATGGGTGGGATCTTATGAAACAGAGAAACAGAGAAACATAGAAAATAGGTGCAGGAGTAGGCCATTCAGTCCTTCGAGCCTGCACCGCCATTCAATATGATCATGACTGATCATCCAACTCAGTATCCCGTACCTGCCTTCTCTCCATACCCCTTGATCCCTTTAGCCACAAGGGCCACATCTAACTCCCTCTTAAATATAGCCAATGAACTGGCCTCAACTACCTTCTGTGGCAGATAATTCCACAGACTCACCACTCTCTGTGTGAAAAATGATCTTCTCATCTCGGTCCTAAAAGACTTCCCCCTTATCCTTAAACTGTGACCCCTTGTTCTGGACTTCCCCAACATCGGGAACAATCTTCCTGCATCTAGCCTGTCCAACCCCTTAAGAATTTTGTAAGTCAATGAAAGGTGGGTGTGGTCACCAGAAGTCAATCATTGCAGTCTCCAGAGGTGATCCTCAGGGTGGCAACACTTGCACCAACCATCATTAGCTACGTTATCAAGGACTACCAGTTCCACAATCATAGCACTCTCAACCAATACGAAACCTGAAAAACCATCTGCATCGATCTTAAGCTTAACATTTTTAAAGGAGAATAATTTATTTACTAAAGCAAATTGTTTCAAAAGTTTACTAAACTAATACAGGCTTCCATAAAATGTAGACACAAGAATCTGCAGTTGCTGGAATCTTGCGCAGAACACAGAACACAAGGGTCCCAACCTGAAGCTTTGCCTGTCCATGTACTCCAGAGACCCGTTTAGTTACTCCAATTCTTTGTGTTCTACTTCCAAAAACTGCAGGCTTTCATCCAAAGTATTTTACGACTATTCTTCTGAGACGTGCCGCATCCCAGCTCATCCCGAGGACTTCACATGGAAACATATTCTGTACTGCCATTGGGCCATACCTCGATTTTAAATAAGTTTTTCCTCAAAATACTAATTCTACCCGATAAGTATAAAGATCTGTAGTTGAATGAAGCAATGAAGAGATAGGTCATGGCACTGTTGGATTTGCTCCCCTTTGGATTGCAACCTTGTCATGGTCGGGGAGCTTGTGTGTCTCAGTGACCCCTAGAGCTATGCCAGCGGGGGATTCGTCTCCTGTTAGGGTCTCCCTTGCTGGACAGGTCGAAGGGTAGAGGCGAGATGAAGAGCGATCCACTGGTCCTCCAGGTTGGGGGTTGAGCACAGGGCTAACAATCCTGTCTCGTAAAACAAATATGTTACGGAACCAGCAACTGAAGGAATCAACACAACTGGGGGTGATGGACTTCCAGGGCTATCGACAGATGCTAGGACCAGGCAGCATCCTTAGAATAGCCCTGCACTGGACACCGGAAGGGAAAAGGAAAAGAGGGAGACTCAAAACCACCTGCCGTCAAACTGTGGACCTGATGGGGTACTGTCCAGAAGCTAGCCCAGAGTGGAGGACCTTTGTTGCCACCTTATATGCCAGGAGGCATAATAGGCAGTAAGTAAGTACTGTTGGATTTGATGTCAGGCAGGTTCAGTTTTTGGAGAAACATTTATTCACTAGGACCAAGTCTGTAAGTAGACCAGGACTGATAATTTCACAAATCTATTGTATTTGAAGAGCCCCAAATTAAATTTTCACTCAAGGGATGCAGACATCACTGCAAGGCCAGTATTCAATGTCCATCTTAATAATCCCTTAGAGATTCTGCTTAACCCATTTATTTCAGCCTTGTCTGTTTGGCCCGGACGTGCTGGCAAAAGAAAGGTTCAAATTGTAAACTGCACCATTCATATCCTCACCGGTTGAATTTCATTGGAAATTAGAATACAAAGTAACATTGTCTCATTATCATTAATTTTAATCCAATTTTCTTTATACTCTAAAAAAATAATTTCAACTGTACGCATTCTGCTAGCCAGTGGAACAATGATTTATGTCCCTTTGACAACTTGTTTACAACAGTTTGATAAATATCAGGTCAGCCCACTTATGGGATACAAGTCACACATCATTATTCTTTGAAATTTATTTTCTAATCATCTTGCTATTCAATAGGTTTGCAGTACAGGTTTACTATAGTAACAGAACAAGCAATGAATCCCATCGAGAAACATAATTTTTATCTGATCTTTCATTATATCAACTCAATCAATAGTGATCTTCATGTGATATATTTGCGTGCCTAACCCACTGGGATATTATTACCAACATTGCTACAACTAAAATAAATACAATTACAAGTAAAAGTGAAAAGATTAAAATCTGAACTCCTTCAAGAGGCAATGAATTTTATTTCTGTGAAAGAATTTTATAGTCGTTACGCAACACAATTAATGATGGCCAAGAGCAAAACCTAATGGAAGTGAAAATCTTTCATCACTCATTCAAGTGAAATGCCAAAGTGTAACGTCATAAAGAATATTAACATCTCCAAACAGGTTTAATGATTTCAGACCCATCAAAAGAGCTGTTTGTTCTGCATGTCATGGTCGCACAGCACGGAAATACGCCCTTCGGCCCACCTTGCCCATGCCGACCAAGTTTGCATATTGGGCTAGTCCCTGACAATCCATCCATCTTCCACAACATACTAAACCATTACATTGCCTTTCTCTACATTGTTGCCAGCGGTTCAAACCAAGACCAGTTCCATTCGAGCATTCCACTGGAATGGCGCTCAATAAACCAATTCCAAAAAGCCCAAAACACATAAATATCTTGTAAAGGAGGCGAGCGTTAATTGTAATGAAGAAGTTGAAGTCCATGGCGAGAGAGCAAAGGCACACCTTCTGCGGCGCACCCACATAACCTCAGCTGATATCAGCAAACTGCGGTATGGTTAGTTGGTGAAGTAAATCTGTCTGAACATTGCTCCAGCGAGTGTTAGCAGAACCCCATTGACTATAGTTTGGGAGTGGGTTCGAGGGCAATATTTGTATCCATTGCTCAAACATGCAACAACCTCGGCTGAATTCAGACTGTGTAGCTGACCTTGCTTTGGGTATTTTTTAAACCTGGTCTTCCAATCTCAAAGTCTTGGTTTTCTAATTAGTCAACCGTCCTCTCAAAGGTTCACAACGTTTCGGAATGAGGTTAAAACAAAAACTAGTCACAAATATTTTTCCAAGTGTGGCACGGTGGTGCAGCGGTAGAGCTGCTTCTCTACAGCGCCGGAGACCCGAGTTCAATCTTCACCATGGGTGCTGTCTGTAAGGAGTTTGTACGTTCTCCCTGTGACCACGTGGGTTTTCTCTGGGTGCTCCGGTTTCCTCCCGCACTCTAGAGACGTACAAACGAACAGATAGTTGTGAGTCTGTGGAATTCTCTGCCTCAAAGGGCGGTGGAGGCCGGTTTTCTGGATACTTTCAAGAGAAAGCTTGATAGGGCTCTGTAAGATAGCGGAGTCAGGGGATATGGGGAGAAGGCAGGAGCGGGGTACTGATTGTGAATGATCAGCCATGATCACATTGAATGGCGGTGCTGGCTCGAAGGGACGAAGGACCTACTCCTGCACCTATTGTCTATTGTCTATGCAGGTTTGTAGGTTAATTGGCTTTGGTAAAATATTGTAAATTGTCCCTATTGTGTGGGATAGTGCTAGTGTACGGGGTGATCGCTGGCCGGCGCGGACTCGGTGGGCCGAAGGGCCTGTTTCACCGCTGTATCTCTAACGTCTAAAGTAAAATCAATTACGAATTTTCTAAAAAATGACCGAGTAGAGGAGATTTCTCTGCTGTGCATTGATTCCAACTCGAGTCCTGCAGGCAACTAAACCATTATATCAGTCAAGGGCAGCCCAACACGACATCCAGTGACAAAGGAATTACATGCAGCTCCAGTCTCACAGCACCGGAGAGTTCAAAATGGATGTCTGCTTCTCGCACTCCCGCCAGCACCAAAGCTCAGCAGAGGCCGAAGAGAACAGGTAGATGTGACAGGCAACATTCTTCTCCAGGTCTCATAGCTTTTCACCAAAGAGAGTAATTAACTGGATGATGGAACAGTGAGCTGAATATCAAACCTTGCGCATGAACTCACGGGGGGGGGGGGGGCACAGTTAGTTGCAGCAATGGGAGCAAGAAATTACTAAGGGACATCGATTGAGTATTAGCTGGGCAAATTGAGTGTGGTCGCAGGAAAGTGTGGATTTCCCCCCACCGAAACAGGAAAGACAAGTAGGATTATTTTAAGCTGGTGAGAGACATTAATCTGGTGAGGAGCAAAGAGTTAGGGTCCCAAATTGATTTTTTTTGAGATACAGCACGGAAACTGGCCCTTTGGCCCACACAGTCCACGCCAACCATCGATCACCCGTTCAAACTAGTTCTATGTTGTCCCACTTTCTCATCCACTCCCCGCACACTAGGGGCAATTTACAGAGGGCCCCAATTAACCTACAAACCCGCAAGTCTTTGGGATGTGGGAGGAAACCGGAGCACCCGGAGGAAACCCACGTGGTCACGGGGACAACGTGCAAACTCTGCACACAGAAGGCCCCCGAGGTCAGGATTGAATCCGGGTCTCTGGCGGTGTGAGGCAACTTCACTACCATCTGGGTAGTGCTTCACTACCAACTGCACCCATTCATGTACGAGCAGAACTCACTGCTCAAGACCATCAGATATTATGGTCTTTGTCTCAAAGCTTGGAATACAATATATTGATGCCTCAGTGGTACATTGGTGGTCATAGTAGCAGCAGGCATGTAATTATTTCATGTACAGCAGCCAATATTGTCCAGCTAACTGTCAAATCGAAGGATGTGAGGGCCAAACGTCATTATTTAGTTTTCCAGCAACGTGACACGTATGTTTGGCAAATTTTTTGGTCTATATTATATTAATTATATATATTTTAAGTTTTTAACAGGTGTTGCTTTAATACTTCATAGTTATTGGGTTATTAAATTTTAAGTTGAGTGGTCACAAAATCAACAGAGAAGAGAGGGGAGTAAATTGATGTGAAAAAAAATTGCTGATAAATGCAGCTTACTTTTTGATTGAAGGTAGACACAAAATGCTGGAGTAACTCGGCTGATGAGGCAGCCTCTCTGGAGAGAAGGAATGGGCAACGTTTCGGGTCGAGACCCTTCTTCAGACTGATGTCAGGGGTGGGGGCGGGACAGAGATAGAATGTTGTTGGTGACGGGATGACTGGCGGGAGAATTGGGAAGGGGATGGAGAGGGAAAGCAAGGGCTATCTGAAGTTAGAGAAGTCAATGTTCATACTGCTGGGGTGTAAACTACCCAAGCGAAATATGAGGTGCTGTTCCTCCAATTTGCGCTGGGCCTCACTCTGACAATGGAGGAGGCCCAGGGCAGAAAGGTCGGATTGGGAATGGGAGGGGGAGTTGAAGGGCTGAGCCAACAGGAGATCAGCTAGGGTAAGACGGACTGAGCAGAGGTGCTCAGTCAAACGATCACCGAGTCTGCGCTTGGTCTCGCCGATGTAGAGAAGTTGACACTTGGAACAGCGGGCACAGTAGATGAGGTTGGGGGAGGTGCAAGTGAACCTCTGCCTCACCTGGAAAGACTGTCGGGGTCCTTGGATGGAGTCGAGGGGGGAGGTAAAGGGACAGGTGTTGCTTAGGCAATAGACAATAGGTGCAGGAGTGGGCCATTGGTGGTTTGGGTGGTAAAGGACGATTTGACCAGGGAGTTTCGAAGGGAACGGTCTCTGCGGAAAGCAGAAAGGGGTGGAGATGGGAAGATGTGGCTAGTAGTGGGATCCTGGCATCTTTTGTTGAGGGGCATACCATAGTGCTGGTGGGAGAGTACACCAGACTGGTTTCACTTTGGAGAGGAGGATTCAGGAAACATTGAAAACAGTGCACTAAATTGAAAGAGGGGAGGGAGATGTCAGAGATGGTCTCTTTTATCCTTGACTTCAGACTCACTACAGTGCAACACTTGCTCATTGCATTGATTGATTTATCGCACATGAAATGCTTGGAATTTCTTCCCTCAGACTTTCAGTTACAGAGAAGTCACTTTGCCGATAGAGGAAGTTTTATATCGGGAAGCTGTCTTCAGTCCTGGGATGCTGACGCCTGGGCCAGAATGCACAAAGGGCCACGGCAGCTGAGACAGAGCTTCCAACAGGTGTCAGGAAGAAAGTGTTCAGGAAAGTCACACAGAGCTTTGCAAGGACTAGGTGTTGTCCATGAGTAGGCTTAGGCAATAGACAATAAGTGCAGGAGTGGGCCATTCGGCCCTTTGAGCCAGCATCGTCATTCAATGTGTTCATGGCTGATCATCCACAAACCGTACCCCGTTCCTGCCTTCTCCCCATATCCCCTTACTCCGCTATCTTTAAGAGCCCTATCTAGCTCTCTCTTGAAAGTATCCAAAGAACCGGCCTCCACCACCCTCTGAGGCAGAGAATTCCACAGACTCACCACTCTCTGTTTCCTCGTCTCTGTTCTAAATGGCTTACTCCTTATTCTTAAACAGTGGCCCCTGGTTCTGAACTCCCCCAACATCGGGAACATGTTTCCTGCCTCTAGTGTGTCCAAACCCTTAACAATCTTTTATGTTTCTATAAGATCCCCTCTCATCCTTCTAAATTACAGAATATACAAGCCCAGCCGCTCCATTCTCTCAGCATATGGCAGTCCCGCCACCCCGGGAATTAACCTTGTGAATCTATGCTGCACTCCCTCAATAGCAAGAATGTCCTTCCTCAAATTTGGAGACCAAAACTGCACACAATACTGCAGGTGTGGTCTCACTAGGGCCCTGTACAACTGCAGAAGGACCTCTTTGCTCCTATACTCAATTCCTCTTGTTATGAAGGCCAACTTCTTCACTGCCTGCTGTACCTGCATGCTTACCTTAATTGACTGATGAACAAGGACCCCCAGAGCCCGTTGTACTTCCCCTTTTCCCAACTTGACACCATTTAGATAGTAATCTGTCTTCCTGTTTTTGCTACCAAAGTGGATAACCTCACATTTATCCACATTATACTGCATGCCCACTCACCCAACCTGCCCAAGTCACCCTGCATTTTCATAGCAGGGTGATGCTTGGGTCAGCTGGCCAGTTAGTTGGCCCCATGGGAAGAGAGCATCTCAACCAGGAATGAAAAGTGAGGGGCAACCTGCTACAGTTAGTGGGGGACACCCACCATTAGTGATCATGCTGTGATGTAGATAAACTGATTTGCAAACAAGGGACACTGCTGGACAATTGGCAAGGAAACCTGACCCTATAGTACCAGGTCCACCACTGATTTTCCGGCAAATGGTGGTCCTCCATCCCCTTTAATCCAGCCAAAATTATGAGAGCGCACATGAAATCCCCCCTTGGTGTCCCCCCGAAAACTCCGGCCCAGCCGAAGCTGGCAGATCCCTTCTATCACCCGACTTCTGCGGCCGACTTTATGGGCCGATGTCTTGGCCCCACCCCAAGGCTGAGACCTCTGTTGGTCTGGCAAAACGGGTAAAACTGCGAGGCTCTGGAACCATGGGTGCCCGAAAAATCGGTGGTGGACCTGTAATAGGAAACGTAAACCTGCCAAACAGCTACACACCGGATCATCATCAGCTTCAATACCCTTAACATGATTAGCGTGAGAGAAACTGGAATTCATCCACTAACTAAATGGATGAACTCCCACAGGATCAGATTGCTCATAATTTATACTGAAACACATACAGATGTCTACAGTAGCTGATGGGCTCATTATGAACATTGGAGGGCTTATTGATACCACATTACTGCACTAACATATTTGCCCGGCTTCCTCTTATCTTGGAGAGAGTCCAAGTGTCTTTGACAGTTTTAGTTACATCACAAACTCAGTATAAATCATTTTCTCGTTGAAGGAATCATGTCGGGAACATTGTGTCTCCACAGACGTTAGCACAGCTCTCGAAGAACACACGGTGACATTGGGGAGACTTTCATCAAGAGTCTGCTGCAGAAAATAAGTCCAAACCATGACAGGACTCCCAGAGTGACGGCCGCCAGGATGCACACACATGCACAAACCATTCAATCACAGAACACCAACCCACAAATAAATAGCAAGAGGTATCCCTCGTCCGCTTTGTCATCCCATTCCCACACCCTCTACTCCAACAATCTCTGGAACCTCACCTTGAATATATTCAACCTCTGAGTATCTCAGCCCTTTGAGATGGAGATTTCCAGAGGTTTATCACCCTCTGCCTAAAGAGGGTTCAAGTCATAGTGTTGTTCGGTGTAGAAACAGGCCAACTTACCCATAGTGGCCAAATTGCCCAACCAAGCTAGTTCCAATTATCTGTGCTTGGCCCATATCCCCGGAAATCTTTCCTATCCAAATAACTCAGCTGATATAACTCAGGTCCGACTGCAGCTGTGCAGGGCCCTGGTGAGGCCGCACCTGCAGTATAGTGTGCAGTTTTGATCTCCTAATTTGAGGAAGGACATTCTTGCTATTGAGGGAGCGCAGCGTAGATTGACCAGGTTAATTCCAGGGATGGCGGGACTGACATATGATGAAAGAATGGATCGACTGGGCTTATATTCACTGGAATTTAGAAGGATGAGTGGGGATCTTATAGAAACATATAAAATTATTAAGGGATTGGACAGGCTAGATGCAGGAAAAATGTTCCCGATGTTGGGGAGTACAGAACTGCGGGTCACATTTTAAGAATAAGGGGTAGGCGATTTAGGACTGAGATGAGGAAAACATTTTCACCCAGAGAGTTGTGAATCTGTGGAATTCTCTGCCACAGAAGGCAGTGGAGGCCAATTCACTGGGTGTATCCAAGAGATAGTTGGATATAGCTCTCAGGGCTAACGGAATCAAGGGATATGGGGAGAAAGCAGTAACGGGGTACTGATTCTGGATGATCAGCCATGATCATATGGCTCGAAGGGCTGAATGGCCTGCTCCTGCATTTTCTATGTCTCTATGATAAGTTAAGCACAGAGCTAGGAGTGGCGAGGGAAGTGGAAAAAGGGAATAAGTTCCTTTCTTCACTGGAGGAATGAAACTCCACACAAATCGGCCACATCAAGTGGTCAAGTTCAGACACGGCTTCAATCAAAGTTTCAGTTGTACAAGTGATGTTTGGCTCCATTCTGCTTTCCAAAGCGATCTGGACTCTTGTTTTACATCCAGCATTGCGAAACCTAAATACACCCAGTCCTGCAGCTCAACTTTGAGACGAGAGAAAATTCAACTTAGGTCACCAGCTATAAGTAGGTAGACAAAATTGCTGGAGAAACTCAGCGAGAGAAACTCAGAAGGAAATAGGCAACGTTTCGGACCGAAACCCAAAGGGTTTCGGGCCGAAACGTTGTCTATTTCCTTCGCTCCATAGATGCTGCCGCACCCGCTGAGTTTCTCCACCAATTTTGTCTACCTTCGATTCTCCAGCATCTGCAGTTCCTTCTTGAACAGCTATAAGTAGGTGTCTGAGTCTCCTTACAGAGGCCAAAGAGACTGTGAGAAGCTGTAGGGATGGGATGTGTTGAGGTTGTGAAAAGAATTCAGGATTTAAGGTAAACACAAAATGCTGGAGTAACTCTGTGGGTCAGGCTGGAGTTGTTCCAACATTTTGTGTCTATCTCCAGTGTAAACCAGCATCTGCAGTTCCTTCCTACACACTAAGAATAAGTAAGTAAGTAAGTAAGTTTATTGGCCAAGTATTCACATACAAGGAATTTGCCTTGGTGCTCCGCCCACAAGTAACAACATGACATACAGTGACAGTTACGAATGACTCGGAAAACACTAAACATTAATAATAATAAGACATTAATGATAAAACACCATTGATCAAGCATGTGAACCAACAAAATACCAGATCAAAGGGAGGCTACAGATTTTTGGCTGTTGAGTAGAGCAACTACTCGTGAATAAAAACTGTTTTTATGTCTGGCTGTGGCAGCTTTGATAATCCGGAGTCGCCTTCCAGAGGGAAGTGATTCAAAGAGTTTGTGGCCGGGGTGAGAGGGGTCAGAGATGATCTTGCCCGCTCACTTCCTGGCCCCTGCAGTGTATAGTTCATCAATGGAGGGAAGGTTTAAGGCGAGTGTCCCCAGGTCTGATTTGACTGCGTGTATTGTTTTATTGCTCGTAACAGAGTGCATCACTTGTATGTGTAGGAAAGAAGTGCAGATGCTGGTTTAAATCGAAGGTAGACACAAAATGCTGGAGTAACTCAGCGGAACAGGCAGCATCTCCGGAGAGAGAGAGAGATGTTTCGGGTCGAGACCCCTCTTCAGACTGATGTCAAGGGAGTGGGCGGGACAGAGATAGAATGTAGTCAGAGACAGTAACACTGGTGGGAGAACTGGGAAGGGGGCGGGGATGGAGAGAGAGGGAAAGCAAGGGCTATTTTAAGTTAGAGAAGTCAATGTTCATACTGCTGGGGTGTAAACTACCCAAGTGAAATATGAGGTGTTGTTTCACCAATTTGCGCTGGGCCTCACTCTGACATGGAGGAGGCCCAGGACGCAAATGTCAGATTGGGATTGGGAGAGAGAGTTAAAGTGCTGAGCAACCGGGAGATCAGGTACGTTAAGGCGAACTGAGTGGAGGTGTTCAGCGAAACGATCGCCAAGCGTGTGCTTGGTCTCGCAGACGTACAGAAGTTAACACTGGGAACAACGGATACAGTAGATGAGGTTGGAGGAGGTGCAAGTGAACCTCTGCCTCACCTTAAAAGACTGTTGGGGTCCTTGGATGGAGTCGAGGGGAGAGGTAAAGAGATAGATGTTGCATCTCCTGCAGGGGAAACTACCTGGGGAGGGGGTGGTTTGGGTGGGAAGGGACGAGTTGACCAGGGAGTTGCGGAGTGAACTGTCTCTGTGGAAAGCAGAAAGGAGTGGAGATGGGAAGATGTGGCCAGTAGTGGGATCCCGTTAGAGGTGGCGAAAATGTTGGAGGATTATATGCTGTATGCGACGGCTGATGGGGTGGAAGGTGAGGACAAGGGGGACTCTGTCCTTGTTGCAAATGGGGGGAGGGGGAGCAAGGGCAGAGCTGCGGGACATCAAGGAGACCCTAGTGAGAGCCTCATCTATAATGGAAGAGGGGAACCCCCATTTCCTAAAGAATGAGGACATCTTTGATGATCTAGTATAGAAAACCTCATCCTGCGAGTAGATGCGGCAGTGGGGGATAGAGTCTTTACAGGAAGCAGGGTGGGAAGAAGTGTAGTCTAGATAGCTAATGTAGGTTTGTAATAGATGTCGGTCAATAGTCTGCCTCCTGTGATGTAGACGGTGAGATCAAGAAACGGTGGGTAGATGTCGGAGATGGTCCAGCCCATGCCATACACACAACACATAGCCGAGACTGAATTTATAGAAATCAAATCACTAAATTAAATTTCTCATTCCACAGTGGGGAGGCAAGGATAATTTGAGGACATACCATTCACCGGTTATGTCTCGAGGGTTCGCTCTTACCGTGTGCAGGTTGCAGCAACAATTCAAAGTCCGAGGAACCTCCGCCAGCAAATCCGACAACACGCTCTATAAATCTCTGGAAATAAGAAAAGGAATTAGGGGGTAACACTTAGACAATAGACAATAAGTGCAGGAGTAGGCCATTTGGCCCTTCGAGCCAGCACCGCCATTCAATGTGATCATGGCGGATCATCCCCAATCAGTACCCCGTTCCTGCCTTCTCCCCATATCTCCTGACTCCGCTATTTTTAAGAGCCCTATCTAGCTCTCTCTTGAAAGCATCCAGAGAACCTGCCTCCACCGCCCTCTGAGGCAGAGAAAATTACACACATACAAGATGACATGAGAATCTTGTCAATCGTTACAGTGAGGGTCTCGGTGTTTTAGGCAGAGAGTGGTGGGGGCCTGGAAGGCGCTGCTGGGGTTGGTGGTGGAGCTTTTAGATAGGCAGATGGATATGTCGGGGAATGGAGGGATATGGATCACGTGCAGGCAGAGGAGATTCGTTTGGCGTCATGTTCGGCCGAAGGGCCTGTTCCTGTGCTGTACTGATCTATGTTCTACGCAATTTGCTGGCAATTTAAATTTTCAGTTTCAATAACATGACAGTGAATGGAGAGGAGGGCGGGCGGGGGGGGGGGGGGGGGGGGGATTGTTTTCCTGTACAAGCAACTTTTTCCATATGGGCGCAAATGGATTCACCTCCTATCAATGCTACACTGAGAAAACACAGGGAATTTTAAACAACAACCACATCATTCATGAATTTACAAAACCGATAATCTTTACCATATAAATTCAAAAAGAAGTCTGATCATTAATACTTACCCAGTTTTGGGCACCCAAACAACTCCTGGAATGAACTATAAAATACACATTGGGCACATTCTTAACCAGTGCATCGCCAGATAGGTCTCTTCCCACATTCAGCTGGGATTCCAAGACATTCTCCACTCCTCCCCCCTCCCCACCTCAGCCCAAACACACCCCCCAAATAAAGAGGACGAACTTAACTTGAAATAAATGTGGAACTTTTAGAATGAAATGAAGTTTAGGTAAGGCACTGTATCAAAATGTGGTTAAAATGCTAATTAGTTTGCCATTGAATTTGTTTCTGCAAAGACCAATAAGTAATTTGTCAATCTGTCTCATTAATTGATGAAATGCGAGAGCTATGACTGAGGGGAAATATTTAAAGTCGGCCTTGGCAGCAGACTTAACCAGTTCGGCGATCAACCACAAGGTTTAAAAAGCTTCAGTCCTGGGCTTTAGACATGATTGAGCTGTACATCACAGGAACAGACCCTTCAGCCCACCCTGTCCATGCTGACCAAGCTGGCATATTTGGGCTGGTCAATATGAGCCAGAGGGTGGTGAATCTGTGGAATTCATTGCCACAGAAAGCTGTGGAGGCCAAGTCAGTCGATATTTTTAAGGCAAAGATAGATCCTTGAGTGGTACAGGTGTCAGAGGTTATGGGGAGAAGGTAGGAGAATGGGGTTAGGAGGGAGAGATAGATAAGCCATGATTGAATGGCAGAGTAGACTTGATGGGCCGAATGGCCTACTCCTATTCCTTATGACCCTATGGCCATTAGCCCTCATTTGGCCACTTGCCCATGAAACCTTTCCTATCCTGCTTTCTGTCCAAATGTCATTGAAAAGTCATAATCCGTATCTTCCTCTGGCAGCTCGTTCCAGATACGGACAAGCCTCTCATCTTTCACTTTAAGCCTATGCCCTGTAGATTTAGAATCCTCTATCCTGGGTTAAAGACTGTGAGTATTCACTTTATCCTTGCCCCTCGTGATCTTGTACACCTCAGCCTCCTACGCTTCAAAGAAGAAAGTCCCAGCCTAAAGTCCCAGGTGGCACGGTGGCGCAGCGGTAGAGTTGCTGCCTCACAGCGCTTGCAGCACCGGAGACCCGGGTTCGATCCCGACCACGGGTTCTGTCTGAACGGCGTTGGTAGTTCTCTCCGTGACGGCGAGTATTATCTCCGAGATCTTTGGTTTCCTCCCACACTCCAAAGACGTACAGGTATGGAGGTAAATTGGCTTGGTATAACTGTAAAATTGTCCCTAGTATAGTAGTGTTAATGTGTGCAGACTCTGTGCCAGTTTCCACGCTGTATCTCTAATCTATCCATCCTCTCCCTATAACTCAAGCTCTGAAGCCCAGCTAATGATCTGCATTGTGGAAGCCTCTATTGGCTGGAGTTGACATTGTCTTCAGTCTGTCTATGCACGGGACAGACTCAATATAGCTGCAGAAGCCTTGTGAATTTGTTTAAATATAGCAAGACAACTTGAAGATGAAAGTAAAACATAGAAAAATGCTGAAAACACTGGCAGGGCCAGGTGACATCTGTGGAAAGAGAAGCAGCAAAGTTCAGGTCTGGGACTTCCATCAGAACCTTGAGAGAAGGTCCCGACCCGAAACGTCACCCATCCTTCTTCTCCAGAGATGCTGCCTGACCCGCTGAGTTACTCCAGCACCTTGTGTCTATCTAAAGAGAGAAACAAGCTAGTTTTAGATAGCACAGATGGTGGTGGTGGTGTGGGGAGGGGGGGCGGCAAGTTAAGCAAAGGGAATATTTTTGATAGGGTGAGACTATTAGATAAGAATTTCAGGGTGAAAAATTCTGCCTTTTGAGAAGATTGTAAAAATGATAAATCTGCCTTGGTTACAACGCACACCCATTTTATTGATTTCCGTGCCGTACTGGTTTCAAGTGCGTACAATCTCCTCCCAGCCTGCACAGTGCCACAGGGAGTGAGATTGATATGGTGATTTCAATAAATCCAGACAGCAGTAGGTCACACAACTGATGAAGAATTCGAGGCCGCACAGTTTTGGGGGAGGCATTATTGAATCTCGTATCATCAATAGCAGCTTGAACGCAGACTCCATTATCTGCTCTTCACCTACCTTTGAGCGATTAGCGCCTGGTTCTGTAGATGTTCAGTGCTTGCTTGGTACTGCCAGCTCCATATTCTGCATTACATTTATGGAATGACATCTCGAGGTGGATCACTGGTGAATGACCCACTCAGTCAATATTGTTGTCAGTGGGCAGTTCCTGTCTGTACCACTTGACCAATGGACGGTTAACATCACCAACACAAAGAGGCCAACATGGACACAACGTGCTGGAGTAACTCAACGGGTCAGGCAGCATCTTTGGAGAACATTAGGCAGTTGACTTTTTGGGTTGGAACCCTTGTTCAGACTCGAATCATCATCTATCCATGTTCTCCAGAGATGCTGCCTGGTGCGGCGAGTTACTCCAGCACTTTATGTCTTTTTTGTAAACCAGCATCTCCAGTTCCTTGTTTCTACAAACAGGCAATTTTATAACATTTCTGTATTAAAGATAGCAGTCATGAAATAGAGTCTCAATTAGCCGGTTTCAATGCATTTATTTAGTAATAACTTTGTATCCCAAATTCTATTTCTGTAACATTTTAATTGCATATTATAATTGATACTGTATATTGTATTACAAGAATGGTCGCTGTATCAGCATGGTTAAAGTCTGCCTTGCATAAAGTATCTTGATCACCTTCGTCAGTTCTTTTATAAATTCGTCCTAAGCAGTTGGTCAGGTGTGAAGCAAATCGAAAGGTACCCATTAAAATGTGTCTGCTGTAAAAAATACGGAGATATGTACATATAAATAAACCATAAAAAGGGAGAAAATGGGTTTCAGACAACCAGTGTGTCCAAATAAAATCAGATATATACAAGTTTACAGGTTATTTTTATTATTTACAGTCTAGAACTCCAGGGTCAGCACTGAAGTTCCACTCAGCATTGTGTAGTGGGAAACTGCCCAACTTTTCCACTTGTATGTGGTTATGAAAGTTTTAAAAAAGGCAAAAAAAAATCTTAACATCTTAGTATCGCAGAATTAATTTGAATAATGCATTTTGTTTGCTGGAATGATTCTATATCTCGCTTGCATAGGTGATGGCAAACCTTCAACTGGACGGGAAGAGAGAGGGCCATTGCTGAAACTTTCGAGGTTGCATTGGTTGACCAGCTGAGGGCAGGAACGGTGGATGCACTGCAATAGGGGCAGAAAATATGCGCCGACAGCACCAGCTCGCTATCCTGAACCCCGAAACACAAACGGGAGCCCCGGGCTCACCGACCCTGCTTCTGCCACACCAACGCACCCCTCCTCTCCCTGACTCTCTCACCCATTTACAGTCCATTCACTCAGTCTTGATTTCCCTTCACTTGCTAACATCTTCAGAGATGTGGCTTGTCAAAAAATACCAGAGTATGACAATGGCAAAGTATGGATGGTTTGACACTGGAAATGTTATTTATGTATATATGTGCGTGTGTGTGTGTATGTATATATGGTGTGTGTGTGTGTGTGTGTGTGTGTGTGCATATAGATACACGCACACATATATATATATACACACACACACACACACACACATATATATATATATATATACATATATATGTGTGTATATATATATATATATATATATATATACACACAGTGGCTTGCAAAAGTTTTCATACCCCTTGAACTTTACCACATTTTGTCACGTTACAACGTTACAACATAAATGTATTTTATTGGGATTTTATGTGATAGACCAACACAAAGTGGAGCATAATTGTGAAGTGGAAGGAAAATGATACATGGTTTTCAAATTTTTTTACAAATAAAAAACTGAAAAGTGTGGCGTGCAAAGGTATTCAGCCCCCTTTACTCTGATACCCCTAAATAAAATCCAGTGCAACCAATTGCCTACAGAAGTCACCTAATTAGTAAATAGAGTCCACTTGTGTGTAATCTAATCTCAGTATCAATACAGCTGTTCTGTGAACACCTCAGAGGTTTGTTAGAGAACAAACCATGTTCCTTGGGTATCATGAAGCCCAAGGAACACACCAGACAGGTCAGGGATAAAGTTGTGGAGAAGTTGAAAGCAGGGTTAGGTTATAAAAAAATATCCCAAGCTTTGAACATCTCACGGATCACTGTTCAATCCATCATCCGAAAATGGAAAGAATATGGCACAATTGCAAACCTACCAAGACATGGCCGTCCACCTAAACTGACAGGCCGGGCAAGGAGAGCATTGATCAGAGAAGCAGCCAAGAGGCGCATGGTAATTCTGGAGGAGCTGCAGAGATCCACAGCTCAGGTGGTAGAATCTGTCCACAGGACAACTATTAGTCGTGCACTCCACAAATCGCCCTTTATGGAAGAGTGGCAAGAAGAAAGCCATTGTTGAAACAAAGCCATAAGAAGTCCCGTTTGCAGTTGCAACAAGGCATGTGGGGGACACAGCAAACATGTGGAGGAAGGTGCTCTGGTCTGATGAGACCAAACTTGAAGTTTTTGGCCTAAATGGAAAACGCTATGTGTGGCAAAAACTAACACTGCACATCACCCTGAACACACCATCCCCACTGTGAAACATGGTGGTGGCAGCATCATGCTGTGGGGATGTTTTTCTTCAGCAGGGACAGGGAAGCTGGTCAGAGTTCATGGGAAGATGGATGGAGCCAAATACAGGGCAATCTTGGAAAAAAACCTGTTAAAGTCTGCAAGACTTGAGACTGGGGCGGAGGTTCACCTTCCAGCAGGACAACGACCCTAAACATACAGCCAGAGCTACAATGGAATGGTTTAGATCAAAGCATATTCATGTGTTAGAATGGCCCAGTCAAAGTTCAGACCTAAATACAATTGAGAATCTCTGGCAAGACTTGAAAATTGCTGTTCACAGACGCTCTCCATCCAATCTGACTGAGCTTGAGCTATTTTGCAAAGAAGAATGGGCAAACATTTCAGTCTCTAGATGTGCAAAGCTGGTAGAGACATACCCCAAAAGACTTGCAGCTGTAATTGCAGCGAAAGGTGGTTCTACAAAGTATTGACTCAGGGGGGCTGAATACTTTTGCACGCCACACTTTTCAGTTTTTTATTTGTAATAAAATTTGGAAACCATGTATCATTTTCCTTCCACTTCACAATTATGCACCACTTTGTGTTGGTCGATCACATAAAATCCCAATAAAATATATTTACGTTTGTCGTTGTAACGTGACAAAATGTGGAAAAGTTCAAGGGGTATGAATACTTTTGCAAGCCACTGTATGCACACACATATACATACATGTGAAATTGTGCAACTTTAGCCATGAATTAGAATGACATATGCTGAGGGAGTGTGTGACTGAGGGAGTGTGAGTGTGTGTCAACTGCTGTTCAAGGTGTGGAAATCACTAAGTCAGTCGTTGAGAAGGAAGCAACTGGACTCTCCACTGTGCAGCTATAATTAAGATTAAAAGAAGAATCTATGGATGATCTCTGACCATTAATGTATCAAAAGGCTTCAAATGCCAGCAGCTATACAACTGATCAGGTAGATACTGCAACCCGCATCTTCTTGCGCAAAAAGGATATTTCAAATCACTGTTTATTCTCACCACCCTGCACTGCCATGTGTTGGCCAACATGTAGGGGTTCCTTGAACCCAGGAAAGCTCACACCTCATCACCTGAGCAGACACTGCACAAGGCTGTAATTACTGATCCCGGATGGATTGATGGGGCTCTGCTGCAGCACCACCTCTCTGTGACCACGTAGACTCAATGGAGCTCCGTATCAATGCTGCACAGCGCCACTCCACACACGGGCAAATGATGTTCTAAGCCTAGAATACCCAGTGTAAGCACCTCTTGTTTCCAACAGGAAGAGATTTGTACACAGAGTTTTACAGCTTCACGTTGGATTAGAGGTAGATCGAAGCTGTTGCAATTGGCCAGGGGATGTGTTTCAGCTTGGTCTGGAGTCTGGACCGATAGGGCCAAGTTTAAGCCTGGCCCGGTAGTTACACACAAGGTTAAACAACTACACCAAGTGGAAATCTGATAAAAGGACCAAAAATACTTGAGACTTCAGCAGGGCAGATGGTGTCCGTGGATGGGTCCCAACCTGAAACTTCATCCATCCATTCCCTCCACTGATGGTGGACCCTTTGTGTTCCTGACTCCTTGAGTTCCTCCAGCACTTTGTGTTTTGCTCAAGATTCCAGCACCTGCAGTTTGTTGTGTCTCCAAAGAAGCAGAGTTGACCTGATGGGGTTCCAACCTTTCATTCGCCCCTCGTGGTTCTAACATTAAAGTACTGATAAAAGGTCATTCACTTCAAACATTTACCGAGTTCCTTTCTCTGCAGACACTGTCTTCAGCACCCCATTTCCATTCTGGAGCTATTCTGATTGATGTATCAATTATTGTCCAACTGACCTTGTTTCTCAATGCTGGGGAAAGAGCGTTTAAATGCACATGACAACCCTGGAACGAGCTTGTGAAAGATTCCTGAGTTACTGGAGTAAATCAAGTGTGACGAATTTTAGCTCAAATTCCAAAACATCTTTGAGACCAGTTTAGGTTCATATTTCTGAGAGAACTGTTACTACTTGGTGTAAACAAGGGTTGCAGCTATAACAGGTAATGAATACTCTGGGCCATAATGTGACAGCACCTCTTGTGTGCCGGCAGTTCATAAGGACTCAGAAATATGCTTCCAGGTTGTCGAGAGAATCACAGGTAAAATGAACTAAAAGTTCCACCAGTAAATGCGAGCACAAATGTTCAGAATGCTTGCTGTGTTTGCCATTGTAAAGTACCACGGGTTGACACCAAGTATGAGGAAGTATCTAATTCCAAGGACAGGGACTCTTTCTGTAACCTACGCTTCCAACAACATTCATAAACAGGCCCAAAAATAAATCATCGACGAACGCTGCCTTCAATCACTATTGCAAGTTCATAATACAAGTGACTCAGGTAGAGTTATGGCTGAAAAATGATCCCTGATCTGGAATGAAAGGGCAGAACTGCTTTCAAAACTCGCTCAGGGCAGGAATCCTTCAGTGGGGTGGAATCATGATCCATCACCCACACATTATTCACAGTAGGTTTCAGAATGTGTCCCCTGCTATTCTGCAGCAGGATCAAAGCCATGGATAGGAACAGAACAACCGCAACCTCTGCAGTAACTCAAGCCCCTCTTTGCAAAAGGCATTAAATCCACGAGCTCCCTTTTGTCAATTTACATAAAGCAGTGGATTTTTTGTGACGCTACAGAGTACCGGCACAGCTGAAAAATTAAAAACTAGATTGATGTACAGGAGCCAATAACAGCATGTTAACTGTTATGTGGACACTGGCACTGTACTGTCTGCAAAGACAGCACTGCATACAAGGATAATTTAGCACGCTGAGTTCAAAAAGGTTGTATAAACAGTTGCTGGACCAATGACACCTTTGCAAACTTTGGTTGGGGGAGAAAAGTATTAAGGTTTAATAACATATATTAATTCCAACCCTTCGAGGGTAACTTAGTAAATGAACAACGTATTTACAAAGTTTTCCCTGGGTTTGACGTTAAGATATAGGATTAAATTCAACACTAATGTTTAGGGCAAACCACAAAGAGGCTGAAAGGCTCTGAGAGGCAAAGAGGCCGAGATGCTTTGAAAGGCTGGTTATATAATGCATTCAATCCAGCCTACCAAGCAACCTTGATCCACTGCAGTTCGCCATGGCTGGCAAAGCCATCTCCCTGGCCCTATTCATCCCAGGAACGCCTGGATAAGAGAAACAGCTACGCCAGACTTCTATTCCCAGACTCCAGCTCTCAATACCATTATCCTATCCAAGCTCATCTCCAAACACGTGGAACATGGAGTCAGCACTCACCTCTTGAACTGGATCCTCGACTCCCTGCCCCAACAGACCACAATCAGTGAGGACAGGTGACAAATCATCCTCTATGATAATCCACAACACTGGTGCCCGGCAAGGTTGCTCTCTCATCCCCCTTCTTTATTCCTTCTTGAACCATGACTGCCAATTCAACCAAATGCCAATTCAACTCTTCTGCCCTCTGGCATGAGGTCCAAAAATCTGAAAACGAACACCTTCAGATTCAGAGACAGTTTCGTCCCAGCTGTTGTCAGTCAACTAAACCATCCTATCACCAACTAGAGAATGGTCCTGTCCTTCCATCCACATCATTGAAGACCCTTGCACTATCTTTAATCGGACTTTACTGGACTCTATCTTGAACTAAATGTTATTCCCCTTATCCTGTTCAATGGCTCCTTCATTATCATGTGTACTATGGGACAGTGAAATTCTTTTTTTGCATACAGATCAATATACAATAGACAATAGGTGCAGGAGTCGGTCATTCGGCCCTTCGAGCCAGCACAGCCATTCAATGTGATCATGGCTGACCATCCCCAATCAGTACCCCGTTCCTGCCTTCTCCCCATATCCCCTGACTCTGCTATCTTTAAGATCAATTGCCAATCCTAGTCTAATAAGTACATAATACGTAGAAATAACCCACTGCATATGAATGCAAGTCACCAGGTGTTGGCATGTTTCACCCCAGCTGCAGCTGGCCATGAAGGTCCATTGTAGCAGTCGCCTTCAACCGGTCATCCCGCGAACCGCCGTCACTCGCCTCGCCCGGCCCTCTTCAATCTGCCCCGGGATTGAGGGAGATGTTGAGGGCATGGAAGGTAAGACCCCCTCCCCTCCCTGGTTCCTCCTACCATCCCTTGTCCAGTGTCCGTCGCCGACTCTCCGGTTCCCAGTCTTCGGGGGCGAACAGGGGCCGGGCTCAGCGGCTTCCATCTCCTGGTTCTGTGGCCGGCGAGCCAGGCCTGCTGCCCACAGTATCAGTGAACTGTAATCATGTATAGTCTTTTCACTGACTGGATAGCACACAACACAAAAAGCTTTTCACTGTACCTCTGTACACGTGACAACAATAAACCAAAGTGCCAGAGGAACTCAGCAGGTCAGGCAGCGCCTGTGGAGCGAATGGACAGAATGGATTCAGACCGGGATCCTTATTCTGACTAACATTTAGGATAGGTTCATCCAGATGCTTAATGTGGGGAATGAGATGGTGAATAGAATAATTCCCTATTGGATGGAACCAGGTCCAGGAAATGTAAATATACTGACAGCATCTATACACCTCCATGAGCAACTTTCCTGGAATCTCACAGCAGAGTAAAGGAAAGCTGGATTGAACTATCATATCTATGACACCACTTTGTCAGTATGACACGCATGCTGTGCTTACAGGTGCAGGTGTCTGAGGCTCCCAGGTACACAGACCCAGGTCCACCTGAAGGCCCTGGAAATGAGTTGCAAATGAGTTGAGGGTGAACAAGTGCGGCAGGTACACCATGTCCAGCAATCTCTGGTCATTGTGTGGGTTTGAGCAAGTGAGCTGCTGGTCTCCGTGCGTGCTGATCATACAGGCTCCAAGTCTCCCTGAACATCTAAGTGCCCTGACCCCAGGTACATCATGCCCAGACCTGTGTGGAGTGCCAAGTCAGCAATCTCTCTTCATTGTGTGGGTTTGAGGACGTGGGCTTCTGGTTCTGATGGTTCTGATCACACAGGCTTCAGGTTTCTCTAACTCCAGATACAACCCCATCGCCAGGCTCTGCCAATGCATCAGCTGCATATACTTCACTGTGGTGACAAGGTCCCTGAATTGTCTTGACTCTCTCTCAAAGGCTCTAAATCTCATTGCTAACTTGGGTGATCAAACTGTACGTGGTCTCAGGCTCCATCAATGTTACTTCAGGCCATGCTTTAGGAAAAAAAGTCAGTTTATCAACTGACTGGAAAACATAGAGCGGACCCCACCTGATATTCTGTAAGGTTATACCGAGATGCTATTATTATGGACAAACAATATTATTCATCTCAGCAATAAGACTCAATGAGAGAGCTGTGTAAATGATCTAACACAACGTGGATCTGGATAGGAAAACTGGAAGAGTTAGCAAAAATAGTGAAGATAAAGCAATTAGTGGCTGCACTGAAACATCTGATCATGCTGTATTTTAGGTAGAGTTTTCTAATTATTCAAAAACACAAAGGCAAGAGACGGAGGAGGGTTGTGGATGGCAGCGATGACCAACATGCGATTAATTATCTTGTTGTTTGGAAAGCAAAGAATTATCTCAATCTATGGCCTTACAAACAAACATGGGTTATAGGGCAGGCATAAAATACTGGAGTAACTTAACCGGACAGGCAGCATCTCTGGATAGAAGGAATGGGTGACGTTACGGATCGAGAGAAGGGTCTCGACCCAAAACGTCATCCATTTCTTCTATCCAGAGATGCTGTCCCACTGAGTTATTCCAGCATTTTGTGTCTATCTTCAGTGTAAACCAGCATCTGCAGTTCCTTCCTACGCATGGGTTACAGGGTGGCAGGAATATCAGGAGGACTTTCCAAGGCTCTTTCACACTCATCTGGACAAAGGGACAGGGCCAGTCTGGCCAATGTGGCCACGATTCTGGAGTCACCTTCAACACACAGCATTTGTTACAAGTGAATCAAGTGGGAGCTGTTTTCAGGGCACTTGATGACCAAGATGCAACATCTCACCAAGTCTAGCATTCGTGCTTCCAAGTAAGTGGGAATTGGAATGGCAACAGGTAAAATGATTTAATTCTCCTGGTGACATGCCTTGAGATGTCAATCTGGTTGCTTATTCACGACTGAAGCCACATCGCACAGAGAAAACTAATTTCCGTTCCACACTGCAAACCCCATTAGGGACATTACATCGCTAATACTGACAGTTTCCCTGCCCACAGAATGCACTGTACCCAAGTGGTTAACCTTGCAGATAGACAGGGACTAGGGAGAGGTGCATTGGAATGGGGAATGGACACAGTGGTAAGATTGGGTAGAGGGAGAGAGAATGGCATGAAGAACGTTTTCACACTGTTCATATTCACTCCGAATCCAATCTTTGAACAGAAAAGACAAAAGATCCAAAGAGATCCTGGTCCATTGCTGTGAGTCAAGGAAGAGCAATGCCTAAGCAATCTACCTTCACCAATCTCCTGCGAATCAATTTGATCCACAGAAGAGGTCGTTTCAACAAGATATCTGGAACCCCATGATCTACCTCTAATAAAGGGAGTCTGAATGGTTTATACTGCAATACAATACAATAATACAAAAACACTTCCGCATGGCATCTTGTCCATTATGGATATTTCTCATTATTTAAAAATCCAGTAACAAAGGCAACTCACTCTTACATTAGCACCTATAACGTGATAAAATGTCCCAAGGCACTTCAGAAAAGGCAGGGCACGGAGGGGGTGGTCAGTGGCAGGAAGAGAACTAGACAGGGCAACTAGATGTGCAAGTTGCTTACGGGAGGTGATCAAATGCAAGAGTAAAGAGGTAGATTTTCAGGAGTCATGTAAAGGTGCAGAAAGAAGCAGCGAAGATGAAGCAGGGAATGTAGCTACAGAGACCTGCCACTGACGGTGAAGTGAGAAGGGACGCACTGTCGGAGGAACAGTGTGATACCTGAGACCGAGGACTGCAGGGATGGGAAGGGCCGGATGGGGGATTGGGAGCCATGTGAGCCCAAAGGAACTGGGGATGGGGCCGACTGGGATTTTGCATCAGACAGGATGTGGGTGCCAGATGAGTGAGCATTGATAAAACTCGGGACGGTTAAAAACTTTGGAGAAACTAACTCTGGAGATAGGGACGGAGGTTTCAGAGATGGAAGCGTCAAACAATATCAGGGAGACGTGATCTTGCCACCGTTGTTGTAAGTAGTGTTGGATCTCAGCCCGGGGTCAGAAGGGCACAAGGTCAGGAAATCATTGAGACTGTGTGCATAAAGCATCCATCCAATATAAATAACAAGTGCGTCAAAAAGGGAACTTTACAAAATAAATTTGAGTGGGGGGAAGACAATAGAAAATACCATTAATGTTGCAAAGCACTGAAACGCCTCACAGAAGACGCATCTGGTGCAGTGGATCAGTGCTGAAGTGAGCAGACAGGCTGACAAAGATGCTGCACGCCTGCCCTCTGGTGTGCAGCAACCAGACGCAGCTGCATGGGAAAGCTGCGATACTACTGATCACACCACAAGACAGTACCTGCCACGACATGGATCACACACAGCAGTATCTCTCCGGTTGCCTCACCCCGCTCGTTCTTCTCGTCACTTACTTTAGAATTCATATCACTACATTATGCTTTGCCTAGAATTCTATGCAACAACCATCAAGAGCATACTTAACAGACATGCTAATACTTCTAGGCTTGAGAGTTTTAGGTATCACGATTCTTTCTCGACTCCCTCCCTGATCTGATTAAATGCCATCTCACAAGTGTCCTCCAAAATTTCTCATCAGCCAGAGAGCAATTTCTCCAAATAATAAATCGTAATCTACTGAGGCAATCTGGAAATCAGGAGAGTTCCAAATGTGCTTGTTTGTATTAAATCCAACATTGGTGGGAGAACAGAGGATGCAATAGCTCAGGACAAGGGGGCAGATGTTTGTTTGGAGGTTTGTTTGGCTGCTGACAATAATTTATGGAAACCCTTCTTCAACAATGCCATCATTGCATATCATAAACTAGTCTTGATTTTAAGTCAAAACTGTTCGTGTTGGGAGATTGGATGGATCCTCGCTCCGGTCGACATCCCAGCCCAGAGCAGACACTTGTCCATGAGCCTGGGATGTCAATGTTAAATAATGGTCACCTTTAGGCAGGTCCCAGTCTCTACAATTCACTTAAAACAGCAGAGCAGCCCCAAGGAACCCTCCACCAAGTGATAAGGGCTCTACCGTGCACTGTTATTACACATGGAAATGTGGAGGGCTGGGTGAGTTATTGAGGGATAGTTGAATTATGCCCCTCATGAGTGGATTAGCAATGGTGTTTTGAAGGCAAGGGGGGAAATCCTGTGATCTGGATGGAAGGACAACTTTCCAACTTTGTTGGTATAAGGCAACAATATAAAAGTCACCCACACCCCTGAAATGCACCAAAATATTGCATCACATGTGCTAATTTTAAAAAGAGATCAATAGAAACTATCAATTAAAAAAAATAGGTGCAACCTAAAACTGTCAAGCCTAGTTTATTTTGTATTTCCAACAAATACTATGACTGTGGATGACATTCCAATGTGATTTTTTTTTTTGACATTTATAAACCAATATCAACCATTAAATGACTAAGAAACAAGGCAAAATGCCATTCTGGATTCAATAAAAATATGACATTTGTACACAGGTTTTTTTTTTGCTTTTTTTTCTTTCTTTAACAGTATAAAAATTTGTAGTACTGTTCACGCAACACAGAAACGTTCAGTTTACAAAGGGTGCCTGAGCGACGCTGTAGACTGGTAACATGCTCGTCCCACAAGGACATCAGGCAATGAACACTAAAGACAATGGCTATGGCTGCTTCGGGTGGTCTCAGCACTTCGAGGTGGGAAGGAACTTTCGGGGAGACAAGAATTTATAACCATTCCCGGAGGGGAGCCTCAACGGGCGCACCTCCCTCTGAAGGCTGTTCGATGGCTGGGTCGTGTCTGCGGGTTTACTGGTCTCTTGGTGAGCTCCGCCGCCGTTCTGGGCCTTCTTGTCTGAGTAAGGGATCTTGGAAAATTCCTTGAGTTCCAGCCTGTCCCCCTCCTTCCCTTCCTTCTTGGCGCGCCTGGCCGGGGAGAGGTTCAAATAACTTAGAGCATCGGCCTTGGGGCCGGCGAGAGTGGGGTTGGAGCGCAGTGCGCGGACAGGCCTGGACGCTGACTGCGTGGCGCTGGCCCAGAAGGTTTTGAGGTTATGCACGGCTTTCACCTTCTCGTCGATGGCGGTCATCTTCAGCCTGCTCAGGTCGGGGATGTCGGCCGGGCTGGAGCGAGCGGAGCCGGCCGACGAGTAGGAGAGGGCTGGCGACGGGTTGCTGCCGGCCGGGGACTGCTGCCCGGAGCTCGGGGACCTGGAGATGTGGCCGCTGTACGGGGAGCTGGGGTATTTAATCTTCAGCGGCGACTGGTCGGGGGGGAAAGCGGGCGAGGGGCACGGATCCCCCGCCGCCGGGGACGGGGGGGCTGTGGTCTGCCTGCTGTCCCCCGTCTCGGGGGTGTCGCCGGTCGGGGTGCTGCTTCCTGAGTTGACCTTCTGCAGCGACGAGCTGCGTGCGGGGGGCTTTGGTTTTGCAGGGACTGGGGACGGCGGCTTCCTCTGCCCGGCGCTGGCCGGGGGCTTGCTGAACGCACTCGTGTCCGAAGACTTAAACGCCGAGGGGGGTCCGTGATGTCCCAGCGCGCCGCTGTCCGCCTCGGTGCAGCTCCTCTGGCCGCTCTGGTACAGGCGCTCCACGGCGAGCAGGTGGCTCTGCGTCTCCTCCAGGATCTTCTGCGCCAGCTCCCGGGGGTTGAGCTTGGACACCTTCTCCTCCTGAGACTTCACCGTGCTGTCCGTCTCCGTGCTGGACTGGTCGGACTCGCCCGTATCCGAGCTCGGCACTTTATTCCTGCCCCCCACTTTCTGGAAGGGCGAGTTTGGACTGGGGATCAGCATCGTCTTAGCCGGGGAGCCGGGCGCGCCGGCGTCGGCTTGCAGCGTGTGCCTGTCGCCCGGAGCGTGGCTGAGCTCGGCGGTCCTCTCTTTGTCAGCCTTGAGGGTGTCAGTGTACAGGCTCAGCGGCTCGCTGCTGATGATGGAGAAGCCGTCGTACTCCTCCTCGTCCCTGCTGGCGTTGCCCGACTGCGGCGAGGAGGCGCTGGCCAACATCGCCGCCTTGTGCGGGTACACGTTCTTGGGCCTCTCGTAGTCCTGCCGCCCCCCGGCGATGTTGGACGCGAAGCTCATGGAGGAGGCGATGGAGCTGAGGCTGTACACGGAGATGGCGTCGGAGGCCATCGAGTCCCCGTAGGTGGGGGAGAACGGCGGGTTCATCTGTCCTGCTGCATTGGGCACCGACTGAGACGAGGAGAGAGATTCCAGCGAGGAAGAGCTGTCGAGGCTGAGTCTTTTAGGCAGCTCCGTGGAATCTGGAATGGAATAGAATATTCGGAGTTATTCATGACTTGGTCCATGAAAGCACTTTTAGATTTCTATGCTCTTTCAACGCCCTCCAATCTGTGCCACTCTCTGTCCATTTACCTTTGGCAGTACAGCACATCTCGAGTCATGGAGGTCCCACCCTTCCTTAATATCTCTCTCTCTCCCCTTCATATCTGCTTTCAGACATTTGTTAAAGCTTAGACCAAATATTTGTCCCTCCTCTATTGTGTTCAGAACCCATCTTCCGAACGGGCATGATGTATTTTTCTGCTCTCTAGGCGATTTATAAATGAATCGATTTATAAAGGAATCGGTGTGAGCAGCTCCATCTTGCAACACCAGTCCAGTGGCAACAACTTCCAAATACAAGGCAGTTGTACAAAGCTCTGGCCAGGAAACCATCCTGGGAACCAATGCAACTTATTCAAATACTCTGACACAGCTAGTGGTGATCTACACTTTTATCTGGAAACCAGCCATCTTCCCAACTCATTTTACTGGAGGCATAAAATTGGAAGCACAATGTAAATCTAATTTACAGCATAAACCTCTTGTGTGGTTCAACAGAGAAGTATTTTTTCCATTCAATTGCATCTCACACGTTCTACAGGAGGGAAATCCCACTGATAGGAATTATTTATCTTATTCATCAAGAAAGGCCACAAAGTTTATCCATTATGAATACTCAATCTCACAAAGATCTCAGAAGATGGTATTTATCTTATGAATACAGAAAGATCTCAGAAGATGGTAGAGAGGTTGATTTGGTAGTAGGAAGCCATGCGGAACATTCCCCCCCCCCCCCCCCCCCCCCACCAAGACGTGGAAGGAGAGGCTCACGCTGGGACACAGTGAAACTCTGGTTAGGGCAGAGAAGAGTCAGGGTGTGAGGAAGCTGATGGTGGAACAAGATGGAGGCGCAAGACTCCGCCAATGCTAGAATCTGGAGTAAGAAACAGGCTGCTGGAGGAACTCAGTGGGTCAGGCCACATCTGTAGGAGCAAAGGGAGTCAGGGTTGTAAATTATTTTTATTTGATGCAATTCATGACACTGAATTGATTCAAAGCATTTATTTGGTTCAGAGTTTGGTTGAGAGATAGAACGTGAAAACAGGCTCTTCGGCCCACCGAGTCCTTGCCGACCATTGATCACCCATTCACACTGGTTCTATGTTATCCCACGTTCTCATCCATACACACTGGGGGCAACTTACCGATGGCCAGTTAACCTACAAAACCACCCACGTCTTTGGAGCGTGGTAGGAAATCTGAATCTGATCGGAGAGGATGGTGATGAGTGGACGTAGATGAGGGAGTGGTGGTGAACAGATGGGAAGAGGAGGAGAGGGGATGGGGTCCCAGTGAGTCGAGTGTGAGGTGGAGGGCGACTGGCAGATGGAACAGGGTGGCGGGGGGAACGATTCTGGGGGTAGAAGAAATTGGCAGGAAAGCTGATAGGACTGGAAGCCTTCGGTCCCCCGCGGGGTGGGCCAGCTGGGGTTGAAACAAACAAAACTCAGAAGAGAATCTGAGAGTAGGAAAGAGGAGGTCACTCGGCCCCTCAAGCCTGACCTGCCATTCAATGGGATCATCACTGCTCTAGAATGGCCCTAGCTCCTGCTCTGTGCCAGGTCCCCATGACCCTCATCCCCTCGATCATTCGAATATCCATCTATCTCCACCTTAGGTTTATCTATTGGTCCAGTCCCCACCACCCTCCGGGCAGGGAGTCCCACAGATTCACGACCCCGAGAGAGAAGAACGTTAGTTGAGGTGCGTGAAGTAACATGCGGTTTAGAGACCGAATCAGAGGTGCCCAGTGTGAGAGATGGGTATTCATTAATTTAACTGATCGATTAAGGAGAAGATGATAAGATATTTTCACTGAGTTGTGATGGGATTCTGGAAGTTACCCGATTCACAGACTACGGGGGGTACAGTGGCAAAGCGGTCGCCTTACAACGTCAGAGGCCTGGGTTCGATCCTGACTACGGGTGCTGTCTGTACAGAGTTTGTACGTTCTCCCTGTGACCTGTGTGGGTTTTCTCCGAGATCTTCGGTTTTCTCACACACTCCAAAGACGTACAGGTTTGTAGGTTAATTGGCTTGGGTTAATTTATAAGTGTAAATTGTCCCCAGTGTGTGTAGGATAGTGTTAGTGTGCGGGGATCGCTGGTGGGTGCTGGACTCGGTGGGCTGAAGTGGACCTGATTCCGCGCTCTATCTCTGAACTAATAGCGGGAGTAGGATCCATCATTGGATGTAGACAATGACTGTGCTCCGTGCCAGAGGTGAAGGGATCGCGCACTGGACACGGACTCAGACGGAGAGACGCTTCCTGCCCAGCATAGACAGGTCGGGCCGAATGGCTTCCTTCGCTATCTAAGCCTCCATCATGCTGTGTAATACAAGCTGAAAATGGCAAAGCCCTTCCCGAGGGAAGAAGTGGAGGAGAAAGGAAGGATGCTGGGGCATTTTTGACCAAGCCTTTGCCACTTCCACCATGGGTTCAGAAGTGCAGCCACTGTGCCCTGGCAGAGGGCACGTAACGGCACCCTGGGTGAGAGCGGGCAACGCCAGGACATCTGAAAAACAATAACTGAACAAAATGCAAACAACAATAAACACATTCATGTCAAACTTCGGCAGATAAACAATCTATTACAAGCATCAGGAGCTGCCGCACACATTAATAAACAAAATGACAAAACAATTTATAATATTTCTGGTGGATATCCAAGAAGACACTTCAAATATAAAATTGGAATGTGCTCTGTGGCCTTATCTAATTATGCAGACACCTTCTTCTTTATCTGGGGGTTGGTTACTCATCTGTTACAGCACTGAGCGAACTGAACGCAACAAATTTGATAATGTACTGGGTGTCCCACTCCACAGCCTATTCTGCTTCTGAGTGAAATCAGATTGTAAATAACACAGAATAAATAAATGCGTTCCCTCTATGTGTGCTCGCTTTTACGATTAGTATTATGGATCATTTTGGCTGTGCAATTACATTCTAAAACAAATGCAATTTCTGCACGCCAATCCTCGTTCAAAGGTCAAGCGATCTCGGGGCAAAAATTCTTAAATTACTCAGGGATTTCTTTAAAAAAACAACCATTTGTTAAATTTCGGCCAAACTGTGCCGAGTGATTGCAGGCAGTCCACAAGGCCAGCAGCAGCTGCCTCGCCAACAGTCTGTCTGTCCTTTCTTCTTTTTGTTATTTTTAGTATGTTTTAGTATTCCTTGGTTTGTTTTATGTGGGGGGTGGGTGGGGTTGTTGTGCAGCGGGTCCATCCCCACTGCAGCCTAACATCGTGGAGTTGGCGGGCCTTTAATGGAGACCAACCATCGCTCCAAGCTGCAGGAGTCTGCGGGCCAAGTGAATATACATGGCAGGTACATGGCCACCTGGAGTTGGGGACAGAGGTGCAGATCCATTATTCCAGATACGCTTGTAGAAGGGTCTCGACCCGAAAAGTCACCTATTACTTTTCTCCAGAGATGCTGTTTGACCCGCTGAATTACTCCAGCATTTTGTACCAATATTCCAAGTACGTGATCAGGTTCTCATTCAAATTCAATCACAGCGTACACAAATGGCATTAGATAATAAATAGCATTTCCTGAGGCAATTGATCAATGTAGAGTAAAGCTTCTGGTTCAGAGTTATAAGAACAGAAGAATATTTTCATGAAGTGCGCTGTGACGCGGGTAATGGATCATAAATAATATTGCTTTGCACAGTGCATTTTTTGTACCATTATCGGCACCTCTAAAAAGTAAAAAACTAGATTTTCTTGATCTTTTCTTTTTATTGAACTAGAAAGTTGATTTTATACATTTTGGTTATTAATAGAAGCTGATTGATCGCAAAATCAAAAGGGAAAAGGGGTTTTATTGATGGAAACAAAACTTTTGATAAACATAGCTTGATTTTTAATTGAAACGTTTACTGGCACCTTTATGCCCACGCAACAACCAACACTCCAATTTTGCCGTAAAGATTAAGTGCGGGAACAAGTAGTCAAGAGTGTTTTATTGTCATAATTCCCAAAACGGAACAATGGAGTGCCCATTGAGACTTCATTCAACAGGCAGCACCTGAAACAATGCAGCATTCTATCAGCACTGCATTTAACTGGCAGCCTGAGGTTACGTGATCACACACAGACTGAGCACGGAACGACAACTTTCGGAAGGGCCGCTATGCTGTAATGGCACATACAGACACTGCGCAAAACAATATTACACATGATACATTAACTGTATCACAGCGCACCTCACCAAAATGTTCTTCTAGTCTTATAACTCTGAACCAGGTGGTTTACTTGCATCCGAACTACCCTCTTCTTCAATCAATGACATGTACCGGGAAATCCTGGTCAAGAATCTGAGCTAAGTTGATACTTTTCCAGCATTTATTGACTGTACTGGAGTCAGAAGGTGCCAGAAACCTGTTTATGGGACTGTTTTGCTCTTTAGGAATATTATTATTTGGGGGCAGCATGATGGTGCAGTGGTAGAGTAGCTGCCTTACAGCCCCAGAGACCCTGTTCGATCCTGACTTCTGGCGCTGTCTGTAAGGAGTCTGCACGCCACTGCGTGGGATTTCCGATCCGGTTTCTTCCCTCACCCCAAAGACAGACATGTTAGTGGGTGATTGCCTTCTGTAAATTGTCCTTAGTGCGCAGGACTAGTGTTAGTGCACTGGGTGATCGCTGGTCTGCACTGTCTCGGTGGGCCGAAGGGTATGTTTCCACGCTGCAGCTCAAAAGTCGAAAGTAAAGTCCAAAGAATAGAGAAGGAATACGGACTAGTAGGCCCAATCTTACATGTACCTGGTCATGGAAACTCATTGTGCTCGGAATCAAATTTGCCCACACTTCCTCTCCATATATTTTAACACACTTACTTCCTAAATATTTACTTCCCCTTTGGAGAGCACACGACTTTGCATTGATGCAGGATGAAATTGCTTTGGGCTTGCTCCATGGTTGCAATGGGATACGTGTACAGGGGTCTTATTTTTATTTTGTGGGCCTTAGGCAATGTGATTATGATAAGTTCATCAGCGAATAAACCCATTGAAAGATGTAGCAGTAGTGGGGGGAGGAGGCAGTGTGTATATGGGCAACTGGGAAAGTGTCCCGGCTCCATGGGGAATAAGTACCGTGATTTCTCCAATTTCATGCAATACCACCCTCTCTTTCCCTCGGCCCATCCTCTAACCTGGTACGGTACGATAGAACTTTATTAATCCCAGGTGGGAAATTGATCTGCCAACCATCATAAAACACAAAATACGTGAAGCATGAAATTAAAGTGACGAGTTGAAAGGATTGGGGATGTGCAAAGATTGGGGGAGGGGCAAAGGTGGGGGGGGGGGGGGGGAAATCAGTCTACCCAACGACAGGCGTTTTCCACCAATTTCTCCAACCACCCTCATCGCCCTGCTACCCTCCCCTCCTCTGAATGCTCATTTCGATCCCCGAGTACCATATTTCCCTTTTAATCCTCCCCCCATCCCCTCCCGCCTGCCCCCTCCCACCCACATCCCTCCTTTTGGCTTTCCGTTTCACTTCCCTATCATTCTCTCTTGTGACACCCTCTTGTCTGCTTTTCACCTCCAGCCCTTGTCACTATCTCCACCCATCTGCCCATCACCTGTATCCACCTATCACTTGCCCGGCTCTGCCCCACCCTCACCTCTCTATTTCAGCTTTCTCCCCTCTACTACATCAGTCTGAAGAAGGTCCCAAGCCAAAAGGTCATCTGTCCATTCTCTCCACAAACACCACCTGACCCACTGAGTTGCTCCAGCCATTGTATTTTGTTCAAGAGTTCAGCACCTGCAGTTCCTTGTGATGTATTTGAAGCTGTTTAAACTGTAACTGCATTCTATAGATGCCATTCGGTCATCAGCAATATCTGATGAAGAATCCAGTCTCTACAAAAGGACACAAAGTGCTTGGTAACTCAGCGGGTCAGGCAGCATCTGTGGAGAACATGGATAGGTGACAGACTGAAGAAGGGTCTCGACCCGAAACGTCGCCTATTCAGATGCTGCTGCACCCGCTGAGTTTCTCCAGCTTCCTGATTCTCCAGCATCTGCAGTTCTCTTTAAAACAATGCAGAACCTGGAGAAGATTCTGCATCTGCAGTTCCTTGTCTCTGTACTGCAACTTTTAGTTGGATTGTACAGTATCGATCTGGTTCAACAGGGAATCATTTTCAGCATCGGCTTTTCATAAGTTCATAAGTCATAGGAGCAGAAGTAGGCCATTCGGCCCGTCGAGTTACTCCACCATTCACTCACGGCTGATCTATCTTGCCCCCTCAAGCCCATCCTTCTGCATTCTCCCCATAACCCTTGACACCCTCGAGAATCTGCCAAGCAACATGATTCAGTTGCAGCGGCGTTAGTTTCACACTCACCAAAGAGAGCCAGCAGAGACTGGAGAGCGAAGTGCATGGTCTTCCTGTTTGCCTGTTTCCCGGTCTTCAACACCACCTCTTCTTGACCCACCTCACACAGGTCAAAGCCTAGACAAGGGATTACACAACGTTAGCGTGTTTGGGTATCATCTTTATACATCCTCACTGTATTGCACACCGCGATTTATCCAACAATGCAGGTTATCATTACCTGGTCTTGCAAGCTTGAGTTATGTGGAGAGTTGGATAGAATCATACAGCACGAACACATGCCCTTCGGCCCAACTTGGCCATGCTGTCCAAGACGTCGCACCTGTCCAGTTTTGCCCATATCCCTCTAAACCTTCCCTATCCATGTTCCTGTGCAAAAGCCTTTTAAATGTGCTTAGAATACCTGCCTCAACAACGTGCTCTGACAGATTGGAGGAGGCTGAGGGGTGACCTTGTTGAGATGTACAAGATCGTAAGGGACACGGATAAAGCGAACTCTCACAGTCTTTTTCCCAGAATAGAGGATTCTAAAACTAAATGGCACAGGCTTCAGGTGAGAGGGGAGAGAGATTTAAGATGAGACTTTTTTACTCAAACAATTGGGGTCAAGGAAAGAGCATTCACGTTTCCACCAATCTTTCCACCGCCACGCACAAGAAGCACGAGACAGACACCACTGTACGCAGACGCCGAGACGTGTGCTCAGCTCTGGATGAACAACTTCTAATCATGTGTGTGGACTCGACATGAAGAAGACTCAGATAATAGTCCTTATCTCCAATGAGCTGCTAGAACAAGCTATAGAAACTAATACAATTACGATTTATAAATGACATTTTACCGACAGAAAGGTTTAGTGGGCTACGTGCCGGCAGGCAGATGGGACCAGCCCAGTATGCTAACTTGGTCGGCATGGACAGGGTGGGCCACAGGGCTTGTTTCATGCTGTCTGACTCTCCACCTCTATCATCCTGCCAATGATGTGACAACGAACTGAAACCTCTGAGAATCATTTCATTCCGTGCCTCTCTGTATTTGCCCCCTGATTGGGACGAGGCTTCCACTGGAATGAATCAGGCAGACTGGCCCATAGCTGGAAGTCTCATTCCCAAAGTCTCTCAACATGCTCTCTCGCAACTTTTCCTCTATGTATTATTAGGAATTCAAGTTCACTCCTGTGCCAGGAACATTGATCTGTTACAGAGCAAAGCGTTAAGAGCAGATAGCTCAGGGTTATTCACACTTTTTCCTCTATCAACACGTACGTTTACTTATTGAAATGTACATCTATTTGGAATGGATCGACTGGGCTTGTATTCACTGGAATTTAGAAGGATGAGAGGTTATCTTATAGAAACATATTAAATTCTTAAGGGATTGGATAGGCTAGATGCAGGAAAAATGTTCCCCATGTTGGGGGAGTCCAGAACCAGGCACGCTCCCAAACACAGTTTAAGAATAAGGGGTAGGCCATTTAGGACTAAGATGAGGAACATTTTTTTCACCCAGAGAGTTGTGAATCTGTGGAACTGTCTGCCACAGATGGCAGTGGAGGCCAATTCACTGGATGTTTCCAAGAGAGAGTTAGATATAGCTCTTAGGGTATCTAACGGAATCAAGGGATATGGGGAGAAAGCAGGAATGGGATACTGATTTTGGATGATCAGCCATGATAATAATGAATGGCGGTGATGGCTCGAAGGGCCTACTCCTGCACCTATTTTCTATGTTTCTATTTTGCATGGAAGCAAAACGGCCAACAACTCACTAAATATCCTTGCCATGCCAGTCACGACTGAAACAGGACCTCTTTTGTACAATTTACAATTGCTTACTCTCCGAGCAGATTGGAGCGTAGGCATGGCATCTGGGTGTGAGGAGAGAGGGAGACAACACGTTGGTCAACTTCAGGATTCCTTCAGCTTGAAATCTGCCTAAGCTTGCATTGCACTAGTTGATCACCTGCTGTGAAATTTGTCTGCTTCGCACATGTATCCAATGACCATTAACATAAGGAGAGGAACCTTATGAAAATACATAAAGCAATGATTGCCGATGGTCACTGGTGATTTTTATGATTTTCGTACACATCTTATGTTCCCAATAAGAGGCGGGCAAGGAAATTGGGAGGTTCCATGCACAAGCTGATTGAGATGCAATGCATTAAGGGGTGCTTCAGGGTTTAATTGGACTAGACAGGCAAGATTAATTGGATGGGGTGACTGATGTAAACAAGAAATGAATGCATTAATAAAAGCACAAGAGATGTTGACAGATGAACAACCGCTGCTGGTGGGGGTTAGGTTGCAATCGGCCATGGAAGCAGCAAACTTGGAAGTCACACAGAAGAAATTCTTGTCACATTCACAATGTGATCTAGACCTCCATCCCATCAACTGATCAGCTGAAGGGAAGGGGGAGATAAAAGAAGCGGGTTTGCAAAACAAAAAGACACACTGTGCGGGAGTAACTCTACAAAGGCTGGAGATGAAAAGACAAAAAAAATGTGAGATCAGGATAGGATAAGAGTGGATTATGAAGCCAGAGGAAGGAATATAGGTGGAAGGAGATGTTGCCTGACCCACTGAGTTGCTCCAGCACCTCTTGGCTTTGGGATGTAGGAGGAAACCAGAGCACTCGGACGAAACCCGCGTGTGGTTACATGCAAACGCCACACAGACAGCATCCGAGGTCAGAATTGAACCCGGGTCTCTGGTGCTGTGAGGCAGCGGCTCAGCCCTCTGCGTCTGTGTGCCGCCCATGTAACCCTCGTCAAGAGTTGGTGTGTTCAGGAGAAGCAAAGGCCAGAGCAGGGGAAAGGAGAATTGGGGACAGCGCACAGGCACTTGGCTGCTGGATCCTACAAGCAGAGCTGGAATTTACAATCGATTACTTGCAACAAGCCAAGAACACTCTCACATAATGCACGGAATTACCGATCAATTTATGTTAATTTAATTGTTCTTACTTCAAGCAAATAAAGTCCAAGACCCAAAAGGAAGTCAATTACGTGCCATCACAATAACACTGGAGATATATAATATTTAGTTTAGTTTAGAGATACAGCGTGGAAACAGGCCCTTCGGCCCACCAGGTCGGCACCGACCAACGATCGCCCACACACTAGTTCTATCTTACACACTGGTTTACAGAAGCCAAACCTGCTCGTCTTTGGAGTGTGCGAGGAAACCGGAGCACCCGGAGAAAACCCACGCGGTCACAGAGAGAGTGTGCATACTCTGTGTCAGGATCGATTGTTATCAGTGGGTTTCTGGTGCTGTAAGGCAGTGGCTCTAAGGTCCGCCACCGTTCCACCACATATTGTCCACCTCAAAATGGCAAGCTTTCATTCCTGTATCACCGTCACAAGTCAAACAAGTGTTCAGGCCAATGGGAGAAAACCTGTTTCTAATGGTATCACTTGCTTTTAATTTAGATTCAGGAGCCCACCCTGGGCATCTGACAGCGAAGCAGCCTTCACCTGTGTCACTGATAAGACAAACGTGTGTCAGTGAAGAAAACTGAAGGGTGACAAAACTAATTCGCCATCCTGTCAGGAGTGATATGGGATCTGATAAGTTTATTTAGAAAGGGTCTATTCAAATAACTTTCGTGAGAATGTGGATTTTCGGCAGACTGATATTTTGATACAGTGCATTTGAAAGCGCAGCAAATTAAGCAGAGTAAATGGCTCGCTCCCGGAAGGTAGCAGCACGGCAGATAATTTTTTCAAAGTCATTTTAACATAATGGCTGTGATGATTAAGAGCGGAGAAATAATCAGCCAAGCCCGACTCTGAGTCACTCACACATTTAAAAGGCAATTTTAAAATAGTGAAAGATTTTGTCAACTTTCCACATCTTCCTCTGAATTAAAGAGGCAGTGTCAATTTAGTGTCTATTTAAAGAAAATAATTACAATTTTCCTGTTAAAAGAGAAAATCTTAAAAATTATTCTGTTTTAAACCCCAGACTTCTGACATGAATTGATGAGTAGAACAAGCCACGATGTCACTTCAAGAATGAAAATATTTTGAAGAAGATTCACAAGTTGGTTAAATTAATGCGTCGCTCTGTATCTACCTTGTCACTTTCCCCTGCGGTGTCAAAATAAGGCCGCACAAGGGATTGTCGAATCATTCTGTGGAACAACAGGGGCTGAGGGGAGTCCTGATAGAAATATATACATTTATGAGAGGAATAGATATGGTAGAGTGTTGGAATATCTTTCCCGGGGTGGAAATGTTAAGGACTAGAGGGCATGGTTTTAAGGCGAGAGGGGCAAAGTTTAAAGGAGATGTGTGGGCCAGGTTTTGTTTTACACAGAGGGTGGTGGGTGCCTGGAATGTGCTGCCAGGGGCGGTGGTGAAGGCAGATACGATACCGGTGTTCAAGAGGCTTTTAGATAGGCACATGGATATGCAGATAGGTGGGACATGGATCACGTGCAGGCAGAGGAGATTGACAATATGTTCCGACACAGACATTGTTGTCCGAAGGGCCTGATCCAGTGCTTTACTGTTCCATACTCTCTTATATCATGTTCATAAGTGATAGGAGCAGAATTCGGCCATTCGGCCCATCGGAGTTCTTGCATAATGTAGAAATATTTGCCAGTGTAAGGCCAGGCATACATTTGATAGAGGGATGTTACCATAGATACATAGAGTCATACAGCACAGAAACAGGCCCTTCGGCCAAACTCAAGCATGTCAACCTAGTGCCCATCTAAGCTCGTCCCATTTGCCTGTGTTTGGCACATATTTCCCCAAACCTTCTTTATTCATAAATTCATTAGTGATAGGAGCAGAATTGGACTATTCGGCCCATCAAGTCTACTCTACTACTCAATCATGGCTGATCTATCGCTCCCTCTCAACCCCATTCTCCTGCTTTTCCCAATAACTGCTGACACCGTACTAATCAAGAATCTATCTATCTATCTCTGCCTTAAAAATATCCATTGACGGCCTCCACAGCCTTCTGTGGCAATGTGTTCCACCGATTCACCACCCTCTGACTGAAGAAATTCTTCCTCATATCCTTCCTAAAGGAATGTCCTTTTATTCTGAGGCTATGACCTCTTGTCCTAGACTCCCACACTAGCGGAAACATCCTCTCCATATCCACTCTATCCAAGACTTTCACGCGTAAGTTCAGGTGTATCATCCCCAAACTGGATGTTAGTTGCCTTGATGCAGAGAGGTGATTATCGAACGTAAAACCCCGACTACTGGCCTGTTTTGTATTAGCTAATGGCACCGGCAGCAGGCTCATCCTGCAGCCTAAGCAATCTTTATGAAGCTATGTCGTAGAACACTGAACGATTGGGTTGGCCGATGGAAAAGAAAGTGGGCTCCTGAAAATACAGAGGCATCGCAGACCGGGGAATCGGAGGAGGAAATGATTCCAGGCAATGATTGGAAACCAAGGGAGGATGTGCAGGAAGGAACTGCAGATGGTAGAAATGCTGGAGAAACTCACCAGGACAGGCAGATAGAAGGAATGGGTGACCTGTATAGCAAATCTCCAGCCCACTGCGACATATCAAATATTAAGTTGCATCATACCTAAAGCGGCCAGGAACTCATGACATCCGGGCAGTCGCCAGAGCTGGACGCTGATGGACAGTTGAATGGGTAGTGTAGAAAAGTCCTGTTCTTTCTCACCAGTCTGAAGTTGAACGAGGACTTGGTGGAGCTGTGGGGAGAAACAGAACAATATTCTAAAGGAAAGCACACTAAAGACAACGAGGTCTGACGTGGATTGTGCACTGAATGGTATGAGAGTAATCTTGATGTTTTAGTGGATGGATCACTAAAGTGCTCAACACACTGTTTCCAAGTTGTTAATGAGGCAAGCTGAACACAGAGGCAATGCAGCACGTTCAGCTGTATGGTGGTGCTCAATGCAACATAGAAACCTGGACTGACGACCATGACGTGGTCATTTAAACTACAGCTCACTGGTTCTGTGAATGTCTCTGATGTTTGGTTTTCCAGGCCCAATTGTTAACCACTTCTCTGATCACATCACACTCAGCCCAGTTGATGGTAACTGTATCTAATGCTAAGACACAACTGTTTGAGGAAGCTACACTTTTTACAACGCTGCATGTAGTTCTGCACATCTTGTGTACAGTCCATGTTGTCCACTGGGACATATGGTCCAATTCTTCAAGAAACTAATTTCACAAGTTCACAAGTTATAGGAGTAGAATTAGGCCATTCGGCCCATCGAGTCTACTCCGCCATTCAGTCATGGCTGATCTCCGCCTCCTAATCCCATTTTCCTGCCTTCTCCCCATAACCCTTGATACCTGTTCTAATCAAGAATTTGTCTATCTCGTTGAGAAATTCACGGAGAGACGGGAGGGGAATGGGGAAATGATCATAAAACGGTGAGTATCATGCAGTTCACTGGAGAGAGGTCAAACCAGATGATGGGTGAAGGTTGGGCAGGGCAGTTAACTGATGGAGAGTTGTACAGATGAAAGGGGGCCGGGTTTGGGTGAATCATAGCACAGGGGCAGGCGTAGAGGTGAGGGAGCTACAATAATGATACAGGGAAGGTACCTGTCTAGATGAAGATGGTGGTTCAGGTAGGATAGAGCCCTTTAACCCATGCTAAATAAGGCCTTCGTCCAGAAGTTATGACGAATGTCAGTACTTGATAGTACTGTTTTTTCCTCCCACAAATATCTAATATGTGAATATGTGATTCTGTTCCATTCTGTTTGTAGTTTTTTTGCACAATCTGCGAGCATTGCCACTTTTCATTTCACTGCACATCTCGTATGTGTATGTGACGAATGAACTTGACGTGACTTGAAGTATATAACATTATGAGAGGCATAGATAGGGTAGACAGTTAAAACCTTTTTCTCAGGGTGGAAATGTCCAGCACTAGAGGACACAGCTATGAAGTGAAAGGGGAAAAGTTCAATGGAGAAGTGTGGGGAGAGTGGAGGGGGTCTGGAATGTATTGCCAGGGGTGGTTTTGAAGGCAGATACGATAATGGTATACGAGGCGTTTAGAGAGGCACATGAAGTGAAGGGAATAGAGGGTTATGGATCATGTTCAGCAGAGGAGATCAGTTTAACATGGCATCATAAAAGGGCACAAAGAGTTGGAGTAACTCAGTGAGTCAGGCAGCATCTCTGAAGAACATGGATGAACGGGCTCGTCGGCAGAAGGGCGCGTCCCTGTGCTGTACTGCTCAATGCTCTCTGTACCTTCTCAGACACTAAACAGGGGCTGGTCTTTTCAACTAGGGCTGGCAAGGAGGCAAGTCAGTGAGGAGCTGTGCTTCCAATGATTCTCCAGTGACTCGAGCTGGAGAGAGAGTGTGTCAGTATCCCAGGGGATGCAAGGGGTGCAATGTAAACATCATCAATGCAGAGGACGAGACTGTTATAAAATACAGATCAGTCTGCAAAACACACTCAAGCAGGACAAGTAGGTAGCAGAGGTGGGGCACGAGGGAAATTAATAATTCCTTGGTATCTATCAGAGAGATCTCGCACCTAAACCTTATAATAGAGTGGAGGCATCTCTCTGGGTAAATAACAAGCCAATTTGCAGAATAATATTCACACGATTCAAGGTTTTAGCAGTACAATATTTTGACTGGTAAAAATTGCAGGCAGGTTTGGCTGCCGGGGACTCTGCAGGTTGTTGCTCAGCTCGTTTATATGTGTGTGACTTGCCTGAAATTGGCAGATTGCTCATCAAAAGGAGGAACAAGGAAATCAATATCACTCAACCTCTGCTTGGTTCTGCTGCTCAGCGGCACCCTCTCCTGGTGTCAGAGACACCAGCGGCCGGCAGTCTCAGCCAGAGCAATGGAACTTTGTAGTTCAGTTAGCTTATTGTCACTTGTACCGAGGTACATTGAAAAGCTTTTTTGCATGTTAACCAGTCGAAAAATCGAAAGTAGACAAAAATGCTGGAGGAACTCAGCGGGTGAGGCAGCACCTATGGAGAGAAGGAATAGGTGACGTTTCAGGTCTCGAGCATTTTTGTCAACCATGATAAGGGAATAACGTTAATGCAAGGTGAAGCCAACAAAGTCCGATCAAGGATAGTCCGAGGGTCATCGAAGAGATCGATAGTAGTTCAGCACTGCTCGCTGGTTGTGGTAGGATGATTCAGTTGCCCGATAACAGTTGGGAAGAAATTGTCCCCGAATCTGGTGGTGTGCGTTTCCTCACAGCCGTGTCAGCAAAAATACTCACTTCAGTCCAAGGTGGGGATAAAAAGATGCAATATACGGGATGGGGGCCATTGATGAATGGGTGTGGGAATCATTGACGGAAAAGAAAAGGGACGGAGAGAAAGAGCAAGAACGTTTAAATAAGACAGGAGCAAGGGAGTGCGATATGTGAACAAGGTAGTGATGTAATAAAAAGGAACTGCAGATGCTAGTTTATACCAAAGATAGGCACAATATGCTGGAGTAACTCAGTGGGTCAGGCAGCTTCTCTAGAGAACATGGATAGACTATGCTTCGGGTCCAGACCCTTCTGATCAGTCTGAAGAAGGGTCCCGACCCAAAGCATCACCTGTCCATGTTCTCCAGAGATGCTGCCTGATCCGCTGAGTTACTCTTACATTTTGTGGCCATCTTTAGCAAGGCAGTGAGATATGGGAGAAATAAGGTTTAACAATGCTGGATTGGTAACGAGAACTTTTTATGTGATCATAACAGAGAAAAAAATCAGTCAGTGAAAAGGAACTGCGCTGACTTAGTACTCAAGGAATAACAGGACTTCACATGGTATCTAAGTTCAATCTCAGGAGGTACAGTGGCTTGCAAAAGTTTTCATACCCCTTGAACTTTTCCACATTTTGTCACGTTACAACCACAAACGTAAATGTATTTTATTGGGATTTTATGTGATAGACCAACACAAAGTGGCGCATAATTGTGAAGTGGAAGGAAAATGATACATGGTTTTCAAATTTTATTAGAAATAAAAAACTGAAAAGAGTGGCGTGCAAAAGTATTCAGCCCCTTTTACTCTGATAACCCTTAAATAAAATCCAGTGCAACCAATTGCCTTCAGAAGTCACCTAATTAGTAAATAGAGTCCACTTGTGTGTAATCTAATCTCAGTATAAATACAGCTGTTCTGCGAAGGCCTCAGAGGTTTGTTAGAGAACATTAGTGAACAAACAGCATCATGAAGCCCAAGGAACACACCAGACAGGTCAGGGATAATGTTGTGGAGACGTTTAAAGCAGGGTTGGGTTATAAAAAAATATCCCAAGCTTTGAACATCTCAGGGAGCACTGTTCATCTGAAAATGGAAAGAGTATGGCACAACTGCAAACCTACCAAGACATGGCCGTCCACCTAAACTGACAGGCCGGGCAAGGAGAGCATTGATCAGAGAAGCAGCCAAGAGGCCCATGGTAACTCTGGAGGAGCTGCAGAGATCCACAGCTCAGGTGGGAGAATCTGTCCACAGGACAACTATTAGTCGTGCACTCCACAAATCGGGCCTTTATGGAAGAGTGGCAAGAAGAAAGCCATTGTTGAAACAAAGCCATAAGAAGTCCCGTTTGCTGTTTGCCACAAGCCATGTGGGGACACAGCAAACATGTGGAGGAAGGTGATCTGGTCTGATGAGACCAAAATTGAAGTTTTTGGCCTAAATGCAAAACGCTATGTGTGGCGGAAAACTAATACTGCACATCACCCTGAACACACCATCCCCACTGTGAAACATGTTGGTGGCAGCATCATGGCTGTGGGGATGCTTTTCTTCAGCAGGGACAAGGAAGCTGGTCAGAGTTGATGGGAAGATAGATGGAGCCAAATACAGGGCAATCTTGGAAGAAAACCTGTTAGAATCTGCAAAAGACTTGAGACTGGGGCGGAGGTTCACCTTCCAGCAGGACAACGACCCTAAACATACAGCCAGAGCTACAATGGAATGGTTTAGATCAAAGCATATTCATGTGTTAGAATGGCCCAGTCAAAGTCCAGACCTAAATCCAATTGAGAATCTCTGGCAAGACTTGAAAATTGCTGTTCACAGATGCTCTCCATCCAATCTGACTGAGCTTGAGCTATTTTGCAAAGAAGAATGGGCAAAAATGTCAGTCTCTAGATGTGCAAAGCTGGTAGAGACATACCCCAAAAGAATTGCAGCTGTATTTGCAGCAAAAGGTGGTTCTACGAAGTATTGACTCAGGGGGGCTGAATACTTTTGCACGCCACACTTTTCAGTTTTTTACTTGTAATAAAATTTGGAAACCATGTATCATTTTCCTTCCACTTCACAATTATGCACCACTTTGTGTTGGTCTATCACATAAAATCCCAATAAAATACATTTACGTTTGTGGTTGTTACGTGACAAAATGTGGAAAAGTTCAAGGGGTATGAAAACTTTTGCAAGCCACTGTAAGTTAGTCAAGCCTGTCTTGTGAGAAGGGTTGGGGTAGTTAGGGTGCAAGGTCACGGTTAAAAGCCTGTCCCACTCACGCGACCTTTACAGGCGACCTCCGGCACCCGAGATAGGTCGCCGAAATTTTCAACATGTTGAAGATTCAGTGGCAACCAGAAAGACGCTACGACTCTTTGGAGACCTCTCACGGCCACAGGAGACCTCTCACGACTCACGGGTGCCGGCAGTCGCCTGTAAAGGTCGCGTAAGTGGGACAGGCCCTTTAGGTCACATTTCAGAATTACAGCCTCAGACCATTTAGTTAAAGGCAATTGATATCGGGAATGGTCAAACAGTTGGGAATCGCCTACATTTGCAGTGGTCGCAGGTGGTGGTGTTGGTGGAAGCGGCCGCGGGAGGCCCTGCGACAACCGGGCGAGCGAGCGGATCGAGCACAGCCTGCGGCAGCTGCACGGAGCGGCGGTGGAAGGAGCCGACGGCATCGCGCTGGGCCAGGCCGACCCCTACTTCATCCATCCAGTGCCTCCAGGACACCGGGCCTTAAGGTGAGAATATAAGAAACTGCAGAATTCCTTGGGACAAGATCGGTCTTTTCAAAGACTTGGAAGATGTAGGATGGTGCCTGAACTGTTGCAGAGTTGGATCTATTGTACTCATGTGCAGTGTGATTTACGTAGGAAGGAACTGCAGATGCTGGTTTAAACCAAAGTTGACACAAAATGCTGGAGTAACTCAGCGGGACAGACGGCATCTCTGCAGAGAAGGAATGGGTGACGTATCGGGTCGAGATTCTTCTTCAGTGTGATTTGACTGGATAACACAAAGAGCAAACTTTTCACTGTACACGCGACAATAAATAAGCTGAACTGAACAAGACTAAACAAAACCTAAACACAAATAATGCTAAATGGCTTTTTGGAAAAGATGGCTATCATTGCATAATCCTGTATTACAAACATGAATCTTTCTCCCTGTATCAATTGTCTCAGAAGTGTGCGTGCACTCCAGTTGGATCTTTTCCAAACTGCCCACTCGGGCTAAATAATAAATGCTTCCCACCCGTGACTTCTTCTACCTCACAAAGGAATAAAAGGGGATGGCTTTTTCCCCCTAGAGTTGGCGGATCAAGAACTAGAGGGCACAGGTTTAAGGTGAGAGGGGAAAGATTTAATAGTAACCTGAGGGGCAACGTTTTCGCACGGATATGGAATGAACTGCCAGAGGAGGCAGTTTGAGGCCTGTACTATAACAACATTTAAAATACACAATATGCTGGAGTAACTCAGTGGGCCAGGCAGCATCCCTGGAGAACATGGACAGGTGATGTTTTGGGTCGGGACCCTTCTTCGGGGATGCTGCCTGACCAGCTGAATTACTCCAGAATTTTGTGTTTTTTCCTTGGTAAACCAGCATCTGTAGTACGCCTGTTTCAACATTTAAGAGCCATTTGGACAGGTACATGGATAGGAAAGGTTCAGAGGAATATGGGCCAAATGGCACTAGCTTAGATGGGGCATCTCGGAGCGTGTACATGCATTCATCTCTGGTTGAAGGACTTTTGAAAGGCACTTCACATCTAATGCTGATTAAAACATAATTTTATACAGAGATGTTTTGAAAGCAAATTCATAAATTTAATTTTAGAGACAAATCGTAGAATTTGAAATTTATTTATTCACTCTTTGCAACAAGTTCCTGTTAGCTCAGGAGTTACAGTCTCTATAACATTCATCTCACTCAGGTTTTGGCAGAGAGGAGGTATGATGACAAAAAGGTGGAGCAAAGAGTAAATCAAATTCAGAAAACACTGACACGCACGAGATGCAGATGCTGGAATCCTGAGCAAAAAGCACAAAGTGTTGGAGGAACTCGGCGGGTGAGGAAGCATCTGTGGAGGGAGATGGACAGGCAACGTTTCGGGACGGGACCCTTCTTCAGACAGATTGTAGTAGTGGGGTGAAAACTGAAGAGAGGAGGATGTGGAGCAAAGCTTAGCAAGTGATAGGTGGATACAGGAAATGGGGTGATTGGCGGAGAGGTGGCCGGAGATGACAAGGAGACAAAAGATAGCAGAGAAGATGAGGAGTGAAATGTAAAGCCAGAGGGAGGGATATTGGAGGAAGGGACAGAAAATACTGAATGAAAACACAAAATGGGGTAATGTTTCAAATCCTGCTGAGAACAGCTGATGAGATTATGTCTATCCTGGGCGGATGGATTTGTTTACTTTCGGCAGTTCCCAATGTCAAAATGTTTTTCACTGTTTCACTGAAGAATGATTATGGGAATCTGTGCTGGAAGTTGGCTTCTTGAAGTCAGTTACACTGAGTGGCTTTACCAAAGGGCAGAGAACTACAGAGAGGCAACACCCCTCCACAAGCCTGGACCATCGGCGAATGGGGGAGGAAGGTAGCAACTCGAAGTTGAGCATTGTTCGCCCAAAGCGGGCTTTCATATACCACCAAGACACCAATTGGTGTCACAGAATTATACAGCATAGAAATAGGCCCTTGGGCCCAGCCTGTCCAAGCCAACCAAGATGCCCCATCAAAGCTAGTCTAACCTGCTCACAGTTGGCCTATATGCCTCCAAACCGTTCCTTTACACGTACCTTCCTCAACTACTTTCTCTGGCAGCCTGTTCCATGTACCTACCACACTTAATTGCCCCTCCGTTTCCTATTAAATCTTTCCCCTCTCATCTTAAACCCATGTCCTCTGGTTCTTGATTCCCCTACTCCGAGTAAAAGACTCTGTGCATTCATCCTATCTATTCCCCTCATATCATATGCACCTCTATAAGATCATCCCTGCGCTCCAAGGAATAAAGTCCAAGCCTGTCCAACCTCTCCCTAAAGCTCAGGAAATGTTTCAGTTGGCACAGCAGTTGACACAACCAAACTAAGAATAAAGGAGGGGAGGGAGTGCACATAAAAAGAAATAAAAAGTGCACATTTGTTACTAAATGCAGGTTTCTACAATGCATCGGAGCAGCACAAAGCATGTGAATCGCAATGGGAACAATACAAAAGTAGACAATCGGTGAGAACTCTCTACGGATCAAAGTGTTAGCACAGTTCACTACAAATTCCAGTGCTTTAACTACATTAATCCAGTTAGATGCACTTACCAATCCAACCATATTTTTTACAGCCTTCAAAGAGGAAGTCAGGAGAAAGAAAAACAAGCTTTAGATTCATGCATAGGTGATATTCAAGTTGCAGTAAATTGAAACAGCAAGTTGTCAAATAGCAAAGCTTAAACAAATATACACACAAGCAGGAGGAGATCGGCACAACACTGTTAACTTGCATTAAACACATATCTGTTTAATTAGTTTAATTGAGAGTGATGTTGGCAGCTGCAATAGAGAAATATTATGTGAAGCAGATGGTTCGGATTTTGAGGGCGAGTCATTCAATTGCTTTTAATATTTTAGTGTTGTTTAGTTTAGTTTAGTTTAGAGATACAGCGTGAAAATAGGCCCTTTGGCCCACCGAGCCCGCACCGACCAGCGATCCCCGCACACTAACACTATCCTACGCACACTAGGGACAATTTGCATTTATACCAAGCCAATTAACCTACAAACCTTGGTATTCAGCGGGTGCAGCAGCATCTCGGGTCGAGACCCTTCTTCAGGAACCTACAAACCTTATTGTGTCAGCGGGCCTGTTCTGTTGCTGCAAGTAAGAATCTCACTGTTCACTTGTGATACAACAATCAAACATTCTTGACTCTCTTGACTCTTGACAAAAGGATGACAGGAAATGGTGGAAACAAGTCTTAAACATCTACACCTGGCTGAAGGACAGACACAAGCAGTTTCAATCATCACTCGGTGATTCCACTAATTTACTGCACCAGTTACATACAGCAGCAGCTTTGCACAGGTTAGCTCATTAAAAGAACATCTGGAAATTGTGCTGTTGGATATCAGCCCACGATCATTTATCACATTTGTTTTTAAATCCTTTGTCCACTAATTTAACGGGGACATTAATCTGTTAAAATATCAGAAAGGAATTTGATATAAACATATTGCATTTAATATAATTGAACAGCACAAGTTCAAAATATTAATTCTCTCACCCATTTATTTGCCAATATTTAATTGATTTCTCAATTTTGAATGAGTCTCTGCATGTCCTTGTTTCGCTTCTGGTCTTTTTTCACTGCATTCACTATTCAGTGGCAGGGATTAGTCTTTTTGAGATAAGTGACAGGGATGAAGCCTCTCCCCGTCTCTGGATCTTCAGTGGTCAATGGCTTGGTGAGATCAAACATTACTGAGCAGCTTAACATTTGATCAGCCAGTTATACAGGTGATCTTTTCACCAGCAAACCAGGGAATGGTTGTAATCTAGGTTTATATTCCAATGCCTCTATAATCTACATAATCCCAGGAGCAACATTGTCATTCTACGCTTTCCAAACGATAATATATAAGGACTTAGACACAAATTGCTGGAGTAACTCAGTGGGACAGGCAGCATCTCTGGAAAGAAGGAATGGGTGACGTTTCGGGTCGAGACCCTTCTTCAGACGTCTCCCATTCCTTCTCTCCAGTGATGCTGCCTGTCCCACTGAGTTACTCCAGCATTTTGTGTCTATCTTTGATTTAAACCAGCATCTGTAGTTCTTTCCTGCATAAATATATGTATATATATATATATATATATATATATAAAGTGTTTGCAGTTCACTGATGCAATTCAGAATTGACAACAATAAAATAATTGTATAATTACTTTTAGTGTTGTAGATGTGACAAAGTGGGAGCTGTGGAAGCGAAAGGGTCAATTTAGTGTAGAGATACAGCACAGAAAGATGCCCTTCGGCCCACCGAGTCAGCGCTGGCTGGCGATCCCCACACACTAACACTATCCTGCACACGAGAGACAAATTACATTTATACCAAGCCAATTAACCTCCACAACCTGTACATCTTTGTAGTTTGGGAGGAAACCTGAGATCCCAAAGAAAACCCACCTAGGTCACGGGAAGAACGTACAAACTGCGTACAGACTAGTACCCGTCGTCAGGAATGAACCCAGGTCTCTGGAGCTGTAAGGCAGCAACTCTGCCTCTGCGTCCACAACCGCCCCTTTGGGCTTTTTTTTATCATTGGGGTTATGAATTCATTCAACTCTACCGTTGCACCACCACCGAGCATGTGCCTTTCAGCATGAATATCTAGCTAGATACTCGAGCTCGGGTCGCTAAGAATAAAGGTTTTCCAGAAGATTAGATGAACATGTAGCACCGATTCTGTTGTGAGTGAATGTTTTGGGAGGTGGTGCAGAGGGAACGCCACCAGGGTCAGGAATTTGCTGTGTCTGCATTGCTGTGACACAGGATTTGCAAACCCAACATTGGCTGACTCGGGGCTCTTTGATTTGAGTGCCACCAGAGCTGCATACCACAAGCAGTGCAACAAACAGCGTCGCACATCCGTTACTGTTCCACACATCTCTTCTAACCTTTGAAGCTTTGAAAATGAGCATTTATTGAACTACACTTTGTTGTGAAGTAACTTAAGCAATGCTGTTTGATTTGCTATGGTAAACCCTTCAGGAATCTACCAGCAGCAGATAATGTTTACAAGGTTTCCCATCTCTGTAGAAAACAAAGCGGATGAGTGTAGGAATTCTTTACAGGCTGAGGACCGCTTGATTAGATTACATTCTTTGAAGGGAATGTACGCTGCAGCCGACTTCTTCAAGGGCAAGTTCCACCTCAGCAGTGTTATTCAAAACAGCTGCCCTTCGAGACTGTTCCATCTCCAACTTCCTCTTCTCACCTACCGAAGGCCGTACCACTCACTAACCTCCCTTAGGCTTCTGCAGAGAGTGCCGACCTGCTGCTGTTGTCGTGGGCACTCCCTCATCGTTTCGCTGAACACCTCCGCTCAGTCCGCCTAAACCTACCTGATCTCCCGGTTGCTCAACACTTTTAACTCCCCCTCCCATTCCCACAATGACCTTTCTGTCCTGGGCCTCCTCCATTGACAGAGTGAGGCCCAGTGCAAATTGGAGGAACAGCACCTCATATTTAGCTTGGGTAGCTATGACCCCAGCAGTATAAATGAACATTGACTCCTCTAACCAAGCAGCCCTTGCTTTCCCTGCTCTCTCCATCCCCTCCCCCTTCCCAGTTCTCCCACCAGTTTTACTGTCCCCGACTACATTTTAACTCTGTACCGCCCACTCCCCTGACATCAGCCTGAAGAAGGGTCTCGACCCGAAACATCACCCATTCCTTCTCTCAAGAGATGCTTCCTATCCCGCTGAGTCACTCCAGCATTTTGTGTCTCTCTTCTATTTAAACCAGCATCTGCAGTTCTTTCCTACACATACTCAAAATGTTCGGTATCTCTCCCTCATGGCTGCCTTCCACATTTACCAGGAGTATTGAAAATGACTTTGCCAGACAATAATAGCTCTTTGGAGGGAAATGTTGCTTTACTTAAATTGGTTATGATTATTTATACTGCGCTTTTCCCACTTCGCAAATTAAAGAAAATAATTAGAATTAATTAAAAGCTAAGTTCACTTAAAACACAAGTGTTTTAAAATTTGGATTCCATTTTCTTTATTTTTGTTTGGTTGTGAAATTTGGCGCAAGTTTTGAGTAAATGAAGCATGTAATTTTCACAGCACAGCGGCTAGATTTTTGAGCTGGGTCTGAGCATCTGTAGATCAGGGGTTATGCATCATTAAACAGGACTGCTCATTACAGTGATGGATTCAACAGTTTACTTGCTTAGCGATTCCAGTGAAACAGTCCTCTCTGCTCATCTTGCAATGTTACATTATTTGCAGGTCAGACTCTCTGGCATTTTGCCATCAGCTCGTGGGACTGCTTCTCGTTAGCCTGTGTGCTAATCATTTTTAAAAATTCACATTTTATTATGCTTTGATTTTCCATCGCATTACACCGTCCTTTAGTCGGAAAGGACCATGCGTTTTTTGCTGCTCAGAGTCCTGTCATATTGCAGGTGCTCCCTCTCTGCTGCGGGCTTTGTTTAAGCCATCATGACCTTCTCACTACTTGCAAGGCCAGTGACGATGGAACTGAGGCCAGTGACACCAACTCGCCTCTTCCTATGGTGAGAATCAAGTGCCAACTTGAGGATCTCTACGTTGAAAAGATGCAGGAGAGACTCATCAGGAGGTTACTTGCAGGGCTGGAGTTATAGGACGAGGCACTTGCAGGCATGTTCATAAGTTCATAAGTGATCGGAGCAGAATTAGCCCATCAAGTTTACTCTGCCAATCAATCATGGCTGATCTATCTCTCCCTCCTAACCCCATTCTCCTGCCTTCTCCCCATAACCTCTGACACCCATACTAATCAATAATCTATCTATCTCTGCCTAAAAAATATCCATTGATGGCCTCCACAGCCTTCTGTGGCAATGAATTCCACAGATTCACCTCCCTCTAACAATAATAATATATTTTATTGTCATTACACATAAGTGCAACGAGATTTGGTTTGCAACTTCCATCCGATGTCATAACTTAATCGACAAATAAAATTTAGGTTTAAATACCCTGAGAACAAGGTTTGTAAAAACGAACATTAGACCAGTAAAATCAACACAGACTAACGTGCGAGGCCGGGGGAGACAGTCCATGGGGGTGTGGGGGTACTCAGCAGGGCCGGTTCAGACTAAAGAATTCCTTTAACTAAAGAAATTCCTCCTCAACTCCTTCCTAAAGGAACGTCCTTTAATTCTGAGGCTGTGACCTCTGGTCCTAGACTCTCCCACTAGTGGAAACATCCTCCTTCATCCATCATTGGAGCTTGCAGATGAGTTATAGGGAGAAGTTAGATAGGCTGGGACCTTTTTCTTTGGAGCATAAGAGGGATGACCTTATTGAGATGTACAAGGTCACGAGGGGAATGGATAAAGTGAATGTCTTTTTCCCACGATTCTAAAACTAGAGGGCATATGTTTAAGGTGAGAAGGGAGAGATTTAAGAGGGACCTCATTGGTAATTTTTCCATTCACAGGGTAGTTATCACAAATGAGGATGAGAGGGGATCTTTTCGAAACAGGTAAAGTTATTAAGGAATTGGACAGGCCAGATGCAGGAAAAATGTTCCCGATGTTGGGGGAGTCCAGAACTAGGGGTCACTGTTTAAGAATAAGGGGTAGGCCATTTAGGACTGAGATGAGGAAAAAGTTTTTCATCCAGAGAGTTATGGAATTCTCCGCGACAGAAGGCGGTAGTGGTAAATTGACTGGACGTATTCAAGGGAGAGTCGGAGAGAGCTCTTAGGGCTAATGGAATCATGGGATATGTGGAGAAAGCAGGAACAGGGTACTGATTCTGGATGATCAGTCATGATCATATTGAATGACGGTGTTGACTTGGAGGGCCGAACGGCCTACTCCCGCACCTATTTTCTATGTTTCTAGTTCATATCTGGATGAGCTGCCAGAGAACACTGTAGAAGCGGATACTATTATTTTTACTATTAAAATACAGATCTATGGATTAGAAGGATTTAGAGGGCTATGGGCCAATTGGGATTAGCCCAGAATGCCATTTTGGTTGGCATGGACAGGATGGCCCTGTACAGCTCTATGACCTTGTTGATCAGGGTAGCATTCTGTAGTCTAATATCAGAACTAAAAGCCGTTCATCTGCCTTTGAACCTTAGCAATTTCCCAACAAATGTTCTACCCAAGGACAATCTTGGGCAAAATATTCTGAGAACCAAAGCAAATCAAACGGTGTTATTTCAGTCCCGATTTAAAAATCTTCAATAAATTATATTGCTTATTTAATTAGGAGGTAATAACTTTAATCGACATTATGGGCTGAAATTTGAAGCATTTTTCCGTGGCCTGTACGACTAAAATGACTTGAGATGGCAGGGAGCGGCGTAAACCACTTTCACTGATTTCACGGACGGCACGGAGGTGCAGTGGCCGGGCTGTTGCCTAACAGCGCTGGGTTTGATCCCGACTACGGTTGCTGCCTGTACGGAGTTTGTACGTTCTCCCCGTGACCGCATGAGTTTTCTCCGAGATTTTCGGTTTCCTCCCACACTCCAAAGACATACAGCTTTGTAGGGTTAATTGGCTTGGCGTTAATGTAAATTGTCCCGAGTGTGTGTAGGCTGGTGTTAATGTGCGGGGATCGCTGGTCGGTGTGGACTTGGTGGGACCAAGGGCCTGTTTCCGCGCTGTATCTCTAAACTAAACTAAACTAAACTAAACTAAACACTGGTGAAGAATGACCCCAGAGAAGACCAAATCAGTACTCACCCGATTAATAAGTTGTTCTCCTGTCTCTGAGGCCGAGATAAGTTTGCAGAGAGCCTGGAGAGCAGCGTGGGGTAACCCTTTAACACAAGAAGCAATGTCACAAGGAGTATGGTACTGAGTGCAAGTACCGTCATACATAAGCATCAGTGATATGCACGAATTATCATCGAGGCAGAAGGGCATATCTAAACACAATGCACAGGCACATGCACCAAGTTATACAACCTGACAGTAATCTTTAAACTTTCCTAGTGCAAGGTTTCCTCATTCTGCATATACCACTATATTTAATGTCATATTTATTTGCAACGAATATGGGAAAAAATACTATCTGAGAATAAAAATAACTGAGCCACACAATATCTTCAGGCTATTCATTGACTTTCCCTCAAACAAAACCAGGTTTTGATCTCCAGTCTGAGTAGCAATTAACCTTCAAATGAACTCACTCTATGTAAAATTAATATTAATTAGACATCATAGCCTTAAAGGTACACATGCCCACACTTTAGTAGCAGAATATGCATTGAGATCTTCCAGTAAAAATATTCCTATTGTTAAAAACGCTAGTCATTGTGTAAGCACAACTAGCACGAGGAGGTCTGAAGAAGGGTCATAAACATAAGAAATAGGTGCAGGCCATTTGGCCCTTCAAGCCAGCACCACCTTTCATTATAATCATGGCTGATCATCCAAGATCAGTAATCCGTTTCTGCATTTTCTAAGCTAAACCTAAAGCTAAATCTAACTCTCTCTTGAAAACATCCAGTATCCAACTCTCTCTTGAATATGTCCAGTCTCGACCCGAAACGTCACCTATTGCCTTTCTCCAGAGATACTCGCTGACCCGCTGAGTTACTCCAGCTTCTTGTGTCGATCAAGACATCCTTGTTTGGGAGTGTGGTGCTGGGCATGGCAACAATGGCGGTAAGATTCTGGTCACCGATGGACCTGACAACGTCTTGGAACATTCCGGAGGGAATGTACGGTACCTGTGACATCGCGACAGATGCTGCTTCAGGTGTCTGGATCCAAATCTCTCCATTCCTTCTCCTTCTTTAACTTGCTCCTTAAAACCTACCTCTTCGCCCAAGCTTAATCTAGGCATCAATTATTGGCTAATTGTTCTCTATTAATATCGGCCAAGATCAGACTTTTCACAGACTTGAAAGTGGCAAGATGGCACCCGAGCATGGCGACTCTTTGCGTACTGTCCCATAAAAGGACCTATTTACAATAATTTCACACTTTTACTATGATTGTACTCGTGTATTGTATTATTCAACCGGATAGCAAGCAGAAGAAACTTTCCACTGTACCTGATTACACGTAACAATAATATACTAAACAATACTAAACATTTTGGAGTTTCCTACTGCTACAAGTTATGTAAACACTAAAGTTGTTGAGTTAAGGTAGGGCTTGGTGTAAGCAATAAAGCATAGGTAGACACAAAATGCTGGAGTAACTCAGCGGAACAAGCAGCATCGCTGGAGAGAAGGAGTGGGTTACGTTTTGGGTCGAGACCCTTCTTACGCATAGGTCACAGCATAGCTGATGCTCTGAGAGTTCAGTGCAATGTGGTGCAATAATAATCAGCTGTCGTCTCTGGCGCTGAACCGTCAGCTGGACTATTGAACACGTGGAAGACGAGAGTGGTATTGAGCATGGGAGTGGCAAAAAAACCTATAAAATCTGGAGAATGTTCATGATGCTGTGAAAATAGTTTCTGGAAGGTTCAATGAAATCTGTGTTGGCAGCTTGGAGACAGTTTCTAAGATGTGCATTGACGCGCTCTTCATAAGTTCATAAGTGATAGGAGCAGAATTAGGCCATCCGGCCCTTCAAGTCTACTCTGCCATTCAATCATGACTGATTCTCCCTCTTAACCCCATTCTCCTGCCTTCTCCCCATAACCCCTGACACCTGCACTAATCAAGAATCTATCTATCTCTGCCTAAAAATATCCATTAATGGCCTCCGCAGCCGTCCGTGGCAATGAATTCCACAGATTCACCACCTTCTGACTAAAGAAATTCCTCCTCATCTCCTCCTCAACTTTGTAAGCACCCTTTATGGGCGACTATTGCTTGGGAAGGTAAGCAAGCATAGAATAACACTTTTTTTTCCATTCATTCCTAATCATCTCCACCTCTTCGATGCTATGTGATATTGCTGAGGGCCCAAGGCTGTTGGGGATGGTGGGCCATGGTGTGTGCGTGTTTTGTGTGACCAAGGATATGAGGGGTTAAAGTGTTCTATGATTTACCGGTGGTTAGGGAGGTGGAAGATGGCTGGTTGGAAGATCTGAAGAAACTAAAGGATATGCCAACATCTGGATCGTGGGAAAAGAGGTAGGAATTGCAGGGGCCGAGACCAGAGTGGAGGTCCTGGAATCTGGGAACAGTGGATGACGATCAGGAGGTGCTGGGATACTTCAATGGAGTGATCCATTCAGACATCCAGCCCAAGCGAGAAGGGAGGAAAGGACTGGGAGCGGGGACTGAGGGAAAAGGTTGTAGAGGTGGAGGTTTACACAACAAGATGGGAGGTCGATTGAAGGCTGCAGTGGCATGGGAGGAACACGTAAACACTGATCAAGTCAAATAAATGAGGCAAAAAATAAAAGTGGGTGAGAGATTTTAAGCACATTAAAATGACAGCAGGGGACCCAGGCCCATTTACCCTGGGGTGACAGAGAAGCAATTTTCAAAAATGCATAGGAAGGAACTGCAGATGCTAGTTTGTACCGATGTGTGCGGAACGTTTTTTTACACAGAGGGTGGTGAGTGCCTGGAACGTGCTGCCAGAAGCAGATACATTGGTGGCATTTTAAAAACTGTTGGATAGGCTCATGACTATGCAGGGAATGGAGGGATGTAGGTTATGTGCAGACTGATAAGTGATGGTGTTGGTGGCATCATGTTCAGCACAGACATTGTGGGCTGAAGGGCCTGTTCCTGTGCCGGACTGTTTCATGTTCAATGTTCCATGATTGTTATCTGTAGTGACCTTCCCAACATTGGTCAGTTAAGGACTGCTCCTTCGCCTCTTGTTCGAGTAGACTTCCATCCTTGTGTTGAAGCCTGCGTTTGCAGTCCAGCTCCCCACTGTCCACACAGTGGTGCACCGGTGGTGCTGGGCATGTATGGCTTAGACTTAGTTCCTCCCACACTGTCGAGTGCATTTGGGCAGCAAGCTGTCGCCATTCTGTTCCACCCTCGTCCCGGGCTTCCAAATCCTTCTGGAATGTTCGCCTCCATGTGAGTTTGGGTCGGCCTCTTTTCCTCCTTCCATCAGCTTGCCATGTCATTGCTATCTGAGGTGCACGTTCTGGTGACATTCTGAGTACACGTCCTGCAAATTTCATCCTGCGTCCCTCTATGTCCTGGCTGAGAGGCTTTGTTGCAGTTTCCCGGTAGATCTCCTCGTTTGTGATGTGATCTCCGTAGCTAGTCTTCAGGATCTTCCTCAAGCAGCGTTGTTGGAATGCATGGCAGACCCATTAATGTCACCGCTACAGATCCATTCGTGACACACATATATACGGCAGCCAGGGATTTGGACTGGACAGAAAGCACTTGCGTACTGGTGGGAATGCTAATTGCATTCTGTGAACGATTCTGCTTTTCCATTCAATGGCATGGAGCCCAAAAAAGGCAATCGCAATGAAACTAAGCTTCTCGACCAGTGAGGTTAAATATGCAGCGGAAGAATGTTGAAAAGAGAGTGTTATACTTTCACCAAAGACAACATGACAGCAGGTAGAAAGGTAGAGAGCAGAGCAAGATATGTACGAGTAGGCTGCTAAAACCGTGACACTGCAAGCAGCACCATACATCTCAAGATGGCGTGCTCCAGGAGCACTGGAATACAGAAACTGTGACAAATGACAGCGTCAGGAAACACATATCACGGTGACACGGCAAAACAGCACATAAGACAACTCCCAGAAATGTGGCAGAAAATAAAAAAGCAGCATACAGAAATAATAATATGTAAACTTGAAAGGATAAATAAACAATAACCTTAGACACAGAGCAACACGTACATAAAGATGTACAAAAACAGAGTGCTTGCTTTTATCGTTCATCTTTTTGTTACATCAGCTTGCATCTCCGGTCCCTCGGGGTGGGTGTATGAGATACCTCTGTCTCTGACAGTCTTATTTGGCTGCAAGAGTGATAGTTCGATCTCCAGACTATTCAATTACTGCCAGACCCCACTCTGCTGGCAAGACACAGCGGGCAGAAGGAACAGTTCCAACATAAAATCTTATTTAGCTAGCTAGATTTTTTTTTCGTTTTGGGCATTAAAGGGGGCAAAAGAAGACCATTTATTTCAAAGTCCCACGCACATATATTACGGGATTTTACAATGTCCTCCGAAAGTCATTAATAATGAAGGGTTCTGTGTTATTGACTGAGATCGCGGCACGCATCTCATTATTACCTACACTGTGACCTCCAAGGAATCCTCCACTGATGTAAATTTTAAGCTGCATGTATTGTTTTCAAACTAAAGCACATTTTGAAAGCAAGCGCAATGAGAGGAAGGGACTGTCAGCAATGTCGCAGAACACGACAGCCTGACGCATTTATAAATGTTTAATGCCACAGGCAGCATAATAACTTCAGCAACCATCGCAAAGGTTGGGATTTATTTTAACATATTATAATTACAATGAAGTAATTCCTTCACACAGCGCTCGTCGGGAAAGGCTCTGTACTAGATCAGGCACAAATGCAATGCCGTCCCACAGCGAGACTCCGTCCTTCTGTGCTACCTGCTGTTCCTCAATTAAGGCCCCTCCGCAAAACCTAACAATGTGTCCTTAAGATTACATCCAGATACAGTCATGCAAACATCAATGTTGCCTCCATGCCTGTAGAGTTTGCCACAGTAATGAGAGCTTGACGTGACACCTCAACGTCAGCGACTAACATTGTAGTCCATAAGCTCCTCTGATGGGCCAGCTTAGCAAACTGGTACAGAGCTTAAGGTATAAATACTTGGAGGGGCCTCAGCTTTGATCATGGGTCTTTACTAAGTTAACCTGATTTTACCAAGGATCTATGCATTAAAATTTATCCAAGCACTTGGTGAAGGAAAAGATCATCCTCTGGCTGGGAGCGAGAGCTGAGGCGCTGGTCAGGCCGCATTCAGAGTACTCCGAGCAAATTTGGAGCCCATATCTGATGACGGATGTGCTGGCTGTGGAGAGGTCCAGAGGAGGTTTTCAAGAATGATTCCAGGAATGAGTGGGTTAGCAATATGATGGCACTGGGCCTCTACTCGCTGGAGTTTTGAAGGTTGAAGGGGGATCACATTGAAACTTACAGAATAATGAAAGGCATAGAGTGGATGTGGAGAGGATGTTTCCACTGGTGGGAGAATCGAGGACCAGAGGTCATAGCCTCAGAATTAAAGGGCGCACTTTTAGAAAGGAGGCGAGAAGGAATTTATTTTGTCAGAGGGTAGTAAATCTGTGCACAGATGGCTGTGGAGGCCAGGTCAGTGGATAATTTTAAGCCAGAGATAGACAGATTCTTGATTAGAACAGGTGCAAAGAGTTATGGGGAGAAAGCAGGAAAATGTCATTAGAGATCATGGTTGAATGGCGGAGTGGACTCGATGGGCCGAATGGCCTAATTCTACTCTTATAGAGCGTGAACTTTTTGATCTAGCTGGGAACAGCTGAGAGACGGGCACTTGAGGATTACATCTGGTGACAATGGCAGGAACAGCCCCCTCCACCCCAGAGACATCACTGACTGGCCCCGTGTCTGCGGACACCATCGGGGCCCGGAGAGTTGCACCTCATCACAAACACAATGTCAAGTTCACATTCATTGTGGTTATGCATGGTCAGATACAGCTGCAATGACCATGCTTGCAGCAGCACCCATCACAGGCACATAGACTCAGACACCACACACAAACAAGTGTTTGTCGGAAGGAGCTGCAGATGCTGCTTTACTCCGAGGATAGACACAAATTGCCGGAGTAACACAGCGGGTCACACAGCATCTCTGGAGAAAAAGAATGATTACGTTTCGGGCCAAGAATAAGGGTCTCGACCTGCAACGCCATCCATTCCTTCTCACCACACAAGTTACACATGAAGTACACATAAAATTCGAAAAGTAAACGGGCGGCACAGTGGGCACATCAGTGGAGTTACTGCCTGACATAGCTTGAGGCACCAGAGACCCGGGCTCGATCCCGACTATGTGTGCTGTCTGTACGGAGTACGTACGTTCTTCCCGTGACCGCATGGGTTTTCTCCGAGATCTTTGCTTTCCTCCTACACTCCAAAGACGCACAGGTTTGTCAGTTAATTGGCTTGGTATAAGGTTAAATTGTCCCTAGCGTGTGTAGGATAGTGTTAATGTGCGGGGATCGCTGGTCCGTGCGGACTCGGTGGGCCAAAGGGCCCGGTTCTGCGCTGTATCTCTAAACTAAACTAAAAGAGACTGCGCCAAAGAACAAGACCTCGGTGCGAGAACATAGGTTGAGCTCCAGTGGTGGTTGTAGGAACGTGTGCAGGAAGGAACTGCAGACACTGGTTTACACCGAAGATAGACACAAAATGCTGGAGTAACTGAGCGGGACAGGCAGCATCTCTGGTGAGAAGCAATGGGTGACGCTTGGGTGTCGAGACCCTTCTTCAGACCGAGGGGACTTGTTAAAAATTGTATTTTTGCTATTGATCGTATACTCCAAACAAAACATCTTTTATCCTGTGGAATGTTTGGAATGAAATGTAATATGTTAGCTGAGAAATGGGGCTGCCCAAAGTTGGCTTATGCAGCCCTATTTCACCTGGACTGGTCGCTGAAGCTAGTTACTCTGGCTTACATCCGCTTTGAAATGCATAGCTCTGCATAAATACAACCATGTGTAATCCCATTTCTCAGCTAACATTTCATCCCAAATATTCCGTCAGATAAAAGATGTTTTGTTTGGAGTATATGATCAGTAGCATAAACACAATTTTTAACAAGTCTACTCGGTATGAAGAAGGTCTTGACCCGAAACGTCACCCATTCCTTCTCTCCAGAGATGCTGCCTGTCCCGCTGAGTTACTCCAGCATTGTATGTATATCTTTGGTTGTAGGAACATAGTTGTTCCTGAAAGAGAATGGTGGCATGGTGGCGCAGCGGTAGAATTGCTGCCTTACAGCGCCAGAGACCCGGGATTGATTCAGACTATGGGCGCTGTCTGTACGGACTTTGTACGTTCTCCCCGTGACCGCGTGTCACCTGAGGTTTTATAGATCTTCAGTTTCCTCCCACACTCCAAAGACTCCAGGTTAATTGGCTTTGTATATATGTAAATTGTCCCCAGTGTGTGTAGGTTAGTGTTAATGTGCGGGGATCGCTAGTCGATGCAGACTCGGTGGGCCAAAGGGCCTGTTTTCGCACTGAAACAGAGAGGACGGCTAGATTGAAGGTGGGGAGGGGAAGGCAGTAGTTACCTAGGAGTGCCTGGAGCGTGGTGCTGCACTGCTGGAGCCGATCCCCAGGGTCAGAGACTGGGAAGAAGACGGCCGCAGGGAGCCCGCTGGCAGGAGGGTCAAGGCGGAATCCGACGGCCATCAGCAGCGACTGCCAGCCTGGAACGCCGCCCACCTTGTTCTCCACGCTGTGCTGGGACGTGTACATGGAGTTCCGCTGGCCGTTCTGGATCCGCTGCAGGGACTTCTCCACCTGAGAGAACACAACCACAGGGCACCCTTCACCAACAAGTCCAACCATACCACTCACAGCCAAGGCTGAGCGATGCAAACCCCCTGCTTCAGAACAAGCGCGTTACATAAAACAACACCATTAACATGTATAGGAAGGAACAGCAGATGCTGGTTTAAACCGACAATAGACACAAAAAGCTGGAGTAACTCAGCGGGGCAGGCAGCATCTCTGGAGAGAAGGAATGGGTGTCCATCCCTACCAAGTCTGAAGAAGGGTCTCAACCCGGAACATCACCCATTCCTTCTCTCGAGATGCTGCCTGTCCCGCTGAGTTACTCCAGCCTTTTGTGTCTACCTACCATTTAATGTATCCTGGTCCAGATGGCAATTACACATCTACATAATTAAAAGTCTCATCTTCACCACTTCCTGTCTGCGCTGTATATTGATTTTTAGAAAAAAATGCTACCCTGTATCGCTGTGATTTTTGGCCATCTTACTCACAGTCCTCTTCCGCTGAGCAGGCCCCGAGGATTTTTCCCATCGATAAAAAATAAAAAAGTTATGAGAGTTTAAAAATCCTTGAGATCAGCTGATTGGTCCTCTCGCCTGTCAATCACCACAATGAAGGTCACGACCCTTCTGGGGGGGGGGGGGCAGGACTATAAAACCCCAGATGCCTGGATGTGAGTCAGTCATTCCGCAAGATCGCGAAGGAGGGGTCACAACTGTCATTCTAGGCTGTGAATCAAGTGTACTTGCAATAAATGATTTGTTTGCCCTTAATGACAATGCCATGAGTTGTTTGGCCTGCTGCCCTGCCTGTGCTTGAAGGTGCAATGCTTAATTGGAAATGAAATGAAATGACAATGCCATGAGTTGTTTGACCTGCTGCCCTGCCTGTGCTTGAAACTGCAAAACCTTTTTTAGGTCCGACTGTGTTTGGAAGGAATAAATGCGCTATTAGGTCCGACTGTGTTTGGAAGGAATAAATGATTTATTAGGTCCGACTTTGTTTGGAAGGAATAAATGCTTTATTTGGTCTGACTGTGTTTGGAAGGAATAAATGCTTTATTAGGTCCGACTGTGTTTAGTCCAAAAGTCCCGATTAGTGGACAGGTCGCGCTGATTGTGTGATTTCCGGCGAGTGCAGAGGTCGCGCTCAGCCGCGCGAGTAGATTCAAGAAAGTTTACTGTCATATATATGGTGCGTGAGTGTGTGAGTGTGTATGTGAGTGTGTGTGTGAGCGTGTGTGTGTGTGTGAGTGTGAGTGTGTGTGAGTGTATGTGCTTGTGTGTGTGAGTCTCTGTGTGTGTGAGTGTATGTGTCTGTGTGTGAGTGTATGTGTGTGTGTGTTAGTGTGTGTGTAAGTGTGAGTCTGTGTGTGTGTGTGTGCGTGTGTGTGTGTGTGTGTGTGTGTGTGAGTGTGTATGTGAGTGTATTGGAGTTGGTGGAGAGGTGGAATATTGCGTTGGGAGACCAACTCTCCCATGTGAAGATGGAACTCAATGGGTCCCACTTAGTCGAGTATGGTATTAAAAATTGCAGTTTAATATCGCATTGTACAATTTCAATACAAATGTATGTTTTTTTATTATTTGAAGCTTGGAGACCGACACTCCCTCTGCCAACTGAACAAACTAGATATAAATGGGCGAAGGTGGAATTGGAGTGGACAGACCTACAGGGAAATTATTTGCTTTGATTATTCAATATCCAAATGCAAACAGCAGATTCCAGGATCCAGGATGAGATGTTCCTGCTCTGGGTCTGTGGATCTTGGGGTAGATAATGAGACCTGTGTGGGAAGCCCAGACTCTTTCATTGATAGCACGCAACGGCTGGCTGGGTAGGTGAATGGGTGTGCCCTTCGCTGTAGTCAGGGTTGGTGATCCAAATGCTTCAAGAGAAATGGAGTAACAACACCCTAGCAACAGGCGACACAGTGGCACAGCGGTAGAGTTCTGCCTTACAGCGCCAGAGACCCGGGTTTGATCCTGGCTATGAGTGCTGTCTGTACGGTGTTTGCACGTTCTCCACTTGACTGCGTGTGTTTTCTCCGGGTGCTCCGTCCGATTTCCTCCCACGTTCCAAAAATAGAATTAAACTCCGGGGAAAGCAAGGCAACACTGCATTTAAAGGGGGCCTGTGCGGGTTTGTAGGTTAAACGGTTTCTGTAAACTGTTCCCAGAGTGTAGGATAGAATTAGCGTACGGGCGGAAGGTTGAAGAGATGCGCGTTTCTTGAGCCTTGGACAAACTCCACACAGACAACACCACAGCTGAGGATTGAACCTGTGTCACTGGAGGTGTAACGCAGCAGCACTGGCTGCTGTGCCACCACAACGCCCATCAGACATGCCCCTTTACATGCAACGTTCACTTGCTTGTCCTGGAGTTTAATTCTGTCATTTGTCTTCCAACATTGGCAAACGTCTGGGTTTCTGTTGCAAAGACGCCAATCTCCTGGGTTAAGGATCACAAACAAGTTTGTTCCACATAAAGTCCTGTCTTATATCCGCGGTGAAACAGCAGCTTGTTCTGTGGAGTATGTGTGTGGACCTCCTTTATGTTGGCTCAGTTCTGCAGTGCCGTGTGAATTTTGGCTGGGAATTTCCACCTGATGTCCAGTGTAACAAGGGCTACTTTGTGCTGCATTTTTCACGAAAAGTCATGCAAAACGGTTCCTGCACAGCTTCACAATGTGCAAAGCCCTGCGGCTGTTCCATGTTTAAGCCCATGTCTGAACAAGCAGAGGTTCAGGGGCCTAAACCAGCACTCAGGAGATTGTTGGATTTTAAAAGCTATATTTTGGGTGATTTTTTTAAGCCATTCTTATCGAGCATTGCACGAAATGCAACCAAAGTGCTCTCGGCCTCTTTACAGCTGGGGAGATACAGGGAACTGCAAATGCTGGTCTGCAAAATATGGCACAAAGCGCTGGAGCAACTCGGCGGGCCAGGCAGCATCTCTGGAGAACATAAAATGAACATAACATGGAGAACATGGAAAGGTGATGCTTTGGGTCGGGACCCTAAGACTTGAAGGTTTGTCGGATGGCGGGACACGGAGGGAGCCGCTGGAGATGTCGGACGCGAGGAGCAAGGGCCAGCAGGAGGGTGAACCGAGGTAAAGCTTGCAGTGCCTTCAAGCGGCTGAAGTAGGCGTCCCTGGGATACAAAGATGGCCGGACAAGGAGAGCGACGCCAGTTCGCGGGAACTGCTTCAGCAGACTGAGCGCAGGGGCCGACCGATCGTTGGACTTTAGAAATGGCGCCAAAACATGGCGGTGCCTGCACGTGTAATACATGCAAAGAGAGTTTCACTGTGCATTGAAACGTTCAGTCTGAAGAATAGTCCCAACCCAGAACATTGCCAATCCACATTCTCCAGAGAGTCTGCCAGAGCCGCTGAGTTACTGCAGCACTTTGTGTCTGTGCGGCTGGCTGTGTTTCTGTGCATCCCCCCCTGTTCTTTGGCTGAAGTTACCAGGATGGTTTTCCAAATAAGCATTCTGCGGCTCTGCGTGATACGTGAAACATAACAGCAAGAGGGAAGCACGCTGAGAGTGCGGCACCATTGCTGGCTCTGGTTCAATATCTCCCTGGAGATTTTATGACAAAACATTTGATCACAGGCACTCAGAGACGAGACGATGCTCATTTGGTTTATTCGCATGACGTTCCATCCTGACACACATGCCCACAATTTGTAATTCTTATTGCAAATGTTGCAGCATTCACCTCAGTTTTATTATCATAAAGCATCACATAAAATGCATAACAATATTTTATAATGGGAAAAATAACACATTAGAAATTGAATAATAATTTTAAAGGATTGAAATGATTTAAAGTATTTTCAAGTAACCATTGCTTTCCCTGTCCCTCCGTCCCTCCCCCACCCTATTCTCCGACTAGTTTCTCTGTCCTCCTGAATAATTTTTCTGATTGTATGCGTCATTGTCACCTTCCCCTCAGCTGACTATGAACCGGTCTACATTTCCTTGATCCTCGTCTGCTTTGATCTTAAAGGAAGGAACTGCAGATGCTGGTTTAAACCAAAGATAGACAAAAAATGCTCCTGGGACAGGCAGCTTCTCTGGAGAGAAGGAATGGGTGACATTTCGGGTCGAGACCCTTTTTCAGACTGAATCAGAGAATCAGACGGAGATACAGAGATAAGGAAGTGTAAGGTGTGGAAACAAGACAAAGGGGATGACGATCAAGGAGAATGTAGAATATATCATTGTTAGCTAGGAGAGGGTAACAACCAAGCAAACAGATAAAATAGTAAGATTAAATGAGAACTTACCAGTCTGTATTTTATGAGGAGTTACGATGAGGGATTACGTGAAGACCCCGTCCAGCATGCATGCGCAAAGCAGCGGTGTGGATTCACAGAAAAACACAACGATTGAAATAAATATAGTAAAGAAAAAATAAGAACTTAATTACCAGTTGATCTGTATAATAGAGGGTGGGAGCGGAGGGCACGTAATCCCTCATCGTAACTCCTCATAAAATACAGATCAAACTTCGAACTGGTAAGTTCTCATTTAATCTCACTATTTTATTTCGGAGTCACGTGAGTGACTACGTGAAGACTTCAAAGCTCTGTGATTCCGAACCGTGTACCAGCTCATGCTTCACTCACTGCCTGAAGACCTTAGAGGGAGGAAGTATGTTATCACAATCAACAATAGCCTGTTTGTGAACAAAAAAGGTTTATTAATGACAACAAAAAACAGAGAATTCCCCCGGGTTTAAATTAAACATTATCTGCAGATTCTAAAATTCTGTCTACAAATGTAGCAGGTTACGCCAGCGGCTTATTATAAAATCTTTGGAAAGTTCTTTCCGAGGACCATCCTGCTCTGGCCAGAATATGGTCCATTGGCATGTCCATTCGCCTAGCCGCCGACGCAGATGCAGCCCTGGTGGAGTGAGATTTATAAACATTAGTATTGACTCCCGCGGACTTAAGCACCTGCTTGAGCCACCTTGAAATGGTTTGGCTCGTCACCTGACCATGAGGCTTCTTGTGGCTTTTCCATAAGGCTTTTTATCTCACTCTTAAGTTGTATGTTGTGTCTATGTAATTGGCGAGATGGGTCTTGGCACACAGCCGTGGGTCAGATGAATATGCCCAGAACTCCTTGACTGGAGGCGTGGTACCTAGACTAGTTTGTTTGACCAGTCCCTGAATATGGAATGTAAAACAGTCCAATGACTGTCATGCTGTCCAGCCTCAGAAGGTGGAGGGACCGTACCCTTTGAGCTGACACTACTACCATGAGCATGACTGATTTCAGAGTAAGTTGTTCCAGCGTGAGTGACCTGGGTGGTGGCCATCCCCTAAGGTACGTCAGCACAATGCTGACATCCCAGATCTGAGTATACTTTGGTCTGTGGGAATTAGTGTTAAAAATGCCCCTCATGATTTTGACCACCAGTGGATGGGACCCCAAAGCCAGTTGTCCTGCTGCTGGAACCAAATAAGCTGACAACGCACTCCTGGCTGTATTGATGGTGCTGTAGCTGAGTCCTTCCTGATGTAATCCAACCAGGAACTCCACAACACTGGTGGCTGTAGCTGTTGAGTAGGTAGTTCCTGTTTTGGAGCAATACCGTTCCCATTTTCTTATGTTGGTCAGGTATTGTCTCCTGGTGGACTCCCAGTGGGATGTGGTCATCATGTTGCTGGCGTCCTCAGACAGTCCCAGGCCCAGTAGAGGTCTTTTTAGAATCTGCAAGCCAGGAGATTGACTCTGTCATGGCACGGGTGACTAATGCCTGACACTGGGTGGATTCATAATTCTGGACTGCTGGGGAGTTCCAACGGTGTTTCGATAGCCATGTCGAGGGCCACTGGGAACCATGACTGTGTAGACCAGTCGGGTATTATCAAGATTCCTGAAGCGGAATCCAATTGAATCTTGCGTAATACCCGACTGATGAGGCAGAAGGGAGGAAAAGCATAAAAGAACATTTTCCCCCAATGCAGCGTGAATGCATTAACTGCTACTGCCTCAAGGTCTGGTTCCCAAGCGACATACGTTGGTACCTGGTGATTCAGCCTGGATGCAAATAGATCGATATCTGGTGTGCCATATTGCTTTGTAATTTCAGCAAATACTTTAGGATTTAACATCCATTCGATGTTATCGTTAAATTTGCGTGACTTGGTGTCTGCCACTGTATTTTGCTTACCTGGTAGGTAAGTTGCTGATAACCAAATATGTCTTTTGACACACCATTGCCAGATTAGGTTGACCAAATTGTCACACAATATCGACTTTACACCACCCATGTGGTTGATATAAGCCACCACCGTAGTATTATCTAATTGCAACCAGAGATGTGCATGATGCGTATTAGATGAATATGCTTTTACACCATAAAACGCACCCAACACTTCTAAGTAGTTGATACCCCGTGTCTGTAGGCAAGATGATTCAGAATTAGTCCATCTGCCCCCTGTGCTGGATTGCATGTTAGTTGCTCCCCAGCCCAAAGCACTGGCATCCGTTTGAATGGTTAATACTGGGTTGGTGATTATTATGGGACTGGAACTGAGCCTAACGTTCCTTGTCCACCATTGTAACTCTGGAATGGATTCAGCAGTTAAATTCATAGCTCGGTCAAAGTGACCTGAGTTTTGCTTTAGTGCGTGCACTTTTGCTCTTTGTAAATTTTGATAGTGCAAAGGCCCAAATTGTACAGCTGGAAAAGCTGCTACCATTTTACCAATAACACTAGCTACCTGCCGTATGGTTGGCTGATGTTTATCCATTAGTTTGTTGCATGATAGTGCCAATTCTGATGCTTTCCCCTTCAGCAGATTTACAATCATGCGAACAGTGTCAATCGTAAATCCAAGATAGTCCATGGTAGTGGATGGTGTAAAATTGGATTTATCTGGATGTATGACAAACCCCAAAGTTTCAAACAAATGTTTGGTGGCTGCTACTGACAAAATAACTGTCGGGTTTTAAGATTTTAGTGAACAACCTTGGAGTGGAGGTTAGCCCATTTGGTAAGGCTTTAAATTGCCATAGCTGTTTCATCCAGATAAACTTTAAGTATTTACGATGCTCCTTGTGTATGGGTACTGAGTAGTAGGCATCTTTTAAATCAATGCTTGCTAAAAAGTACCCTCTAGAAATCAATAGTCTGGCTGTTTCAAAAGTTTCCATCTTGAAATGTATATACTTAACAGACTCGTTTAAAATAGTTAAGTCAATGATGATGCAACATCCACCATCTTTTTTAGTTTTAGTGAAAATATTAAACACAAATTCCAAAGGTTCATGTTTTGTTCTTTCAATTACACCTTTTGCTAGTAGCCTCATCAGTTCAGCTTGACCCTCTTGTTTCTCTTTGACTGAGAGGGCGAATACCCTTTGCGGTATATGCTGAACTGGCAGCATGTTTTCATGAACAAAGTCAATTTTATAGCCATGAATGCTGCTGAGTGTATACTTGTCATTAGTGATGGATTCCCATGCATCCAAAAACAAGTGCAAACTCCCCCCTGTTAGTATAGAGCCCCTACTGCTCATATGCTGAGAGGAACCAGACCCACCTACCTCCATGGTTACTGGTGCTTCTTCTGCCTCTTCGCTGGACGATGAGGCGTCTGCTGGGCTGTAGAGGGTTGATGTTGTTGGGGGTGGCGCATTTTCCATGGGGTCCGCTCTGGGCCCTGGCCTAAAAAAGGCTTACGGGGAATGGTTGCGGACCCTGAGCTTTCACCAGTCCCATATGGTGGTTGACGACTGGTGGACGCCGTGGGGTACTGCCGCCTGGGTTTGTTAGGTCTGCTCGGTCCCAAACCTGCCCTCACGAGACCTTGGAGTCTTGGATTCTTCCTCTGTCTTTCACCTTTTTCGGAAGGTCCTTTCCAAAGAGCAGAATTGGAGGTTCTGAACCTGGTGTTTTGCAAAGTCCCGCAAACTTAGGGTTGAGTGCAGGCTTGATGATTTCCTTCCGTAAAATGTTTATCTCATATTGAGTGGTGCACAGCAGAGCTAATGTATCTTGCTGATTTGTGGAGATGTCCACACCATCAATGGACTGAGCATATGATGTTATTCCTGCAGTCAGGAGTTTAAGGATTCTCTGGAGCTTCAACTCCAGGTTCCTGATGTTCTGTCCCAAATGTCCCCAAATTTGGCTGTTTACAGCTGGTACATTCAATGATGTACAATTTTCTGGGGCTGTATATTGTTCAAGAGCCTCATTGACCACCTGTTCTTGTAGGGGTTTTGAGGACAGGTGGTCAATGCTGGCTGCAAGTTTCGGCTCTAACGGCCGACCCGCTCGTGGAATGGCCACGTAGCGGTTGACCACACCCAGCAGCTCTTCCTGATCCTGTACACCCTGCGTACTCCCGATATCTTCAGCCAGTGACCCCTCTTCTTGACCAGCCCAGACCTGGTCGCCAATGCTGCCTTCAAAAGAAGGTGAAGCAATGGTCAGTGCCGTAATGGGCACTGCGGGAGTGCCTGAGCTCCCTTGGCGAGGCTGCTGCTGCTCTCTCAGCAGATCTCGCTGGAGCAATTGCTCCATGAGCCGTTCCATGCGGCTTAGGCGGCTGCCTGTGCCGCTCTCGAGCGGTGTGGCATCTTCATCCGAATCGTCGGATACTACCGCCCGGTTCTGGCTGCAGGTACCTCCAGCCCGCTGCTCAGGCTGCACTAGCAGTGCTGGGCTCGGCTCGGTAGTTATTCCTGCCGCCTCTTGCCCCCCCTCCAAAGAACATTCCTCAATGGAAGACGAACAGGGGCGAGCTGCAGATTTCTTCCCTCTGGTCTTGCTCATTCTCCTGGAACATAAAGCAGACCATAGAGAAAATACACACGGCCACAGTAAAACTTACCTGTCGGCCCAACTTTTCAATTTGTAGCGGGAGCACCTTGAACTCCCGTTCGTTGCAGGTGCACTGCATGAACGCTAATGTCGCGCATGCGTGCAGGACGGGGTCTTCACGTAGTCACTCACGTGACTCCGAAATAAAATGTAAATGAGGACAGTCAGACTAGTCATAGAACTGGGAAGGGGGAGGGATGGAGAGAGAGGGAAAGCAAGGGTTATTTCAAGTTAGAGAAGTCCATGTTCATACCGCTGGGGTGTAAGCTGTCCAAGCGAAATATGAGATGCTGTTCCTCCAATTTGCGCTGGGCCTCACTCTGACAATGGAGGAGGCCCAGGACAGAAAGGTCAGTGTGAGAAAGGGAGGGGGAGTTAAAGTGTTTGGCAACCGGGAGATCAGGCAGGTCTATGTGGACTGAGCGGAGGTGTTCAGCGAAACGGTCGCCGAGCCTGCGTTTAGTCACGCCGATATATAGGAGTCCACACCTGGAGCGGAGGACGAGGTAGATGAGGTTGGAGGAGGTACAAATGAACCTCTGCCTCACCTGAAAAGTCTATATCTTTCATATTCCTTACATATGTATCCCTTACCCAGTGAGAGAGGGAATGCAAAGGAGTTAGAGAAATCAATGTTAATACCACTGGGTTGTAAGTTTTGCGTCTATCATTGGCCACAGCACGCTGCATTTGAGTCTATCTTCAGTGTAAAGCAGCATCTGCAGTTCCTTCCTACACAGCTATTTCTTTTGGCGATTTTTAAATAACCTTTCTTATTGAACATGGTACTAACTGTAACCATAGTTCCCCAGCCACTTTCCATCTGGGTAGACACAGGGAACTGCAGATACTGATCTACAAAATATGGCACAAAGTGCTGGAGTAACTCGGTGGGTCAGGCCAATTTCAGTTCCATTTTCCCAGGCGAGTGTGGAATTCCCCTTTGTAAGTAGGACCTTGCATTTGCTCGGGTAACCGAGCTCGGTTTGTGACCCTATCAGCAAGGGCAGTGTTACCACCAGTCGCCAAGCTGCAGTCGCCAGCATGCCCCCTCTCACCCCGCAAGAGTTCCCTCCCCTATCAGCCCCCTCACAGAGGGGAGGGGGGGGGGGCCCGAGTTACCACGTACCAGGTGGAGCAAGACCCGCAGAGCGTCTCGAGCACGGTCAGCATGTTGCAGGATCTCAGACAGTGCTTGGCCGATGAGGGACGATGGGCTGTTCAGTTTAACATCATTCCCGATCAGTGTGAAGCCTGAAAGAGAGGAGCCGGTGTGAAACGAGCGCACGCCATGAATGACCATCAATACTCATCACCGTATGTCTGTAAGTGGCAGCTGGCATTTGCGACCAGGCTCCAAGAAGAAACAATTGGAAAATCACTGCATATGTCGTCAAACCATCCAACTCTATACCTCGAATGACCAATGGCTCAAACTGAGAATAATTTCCATTTACTATGATCCCCGTAATCTTAAAATAAATTGCATCGGTAATTTCCACACGACAGTGTCTATGCTGCAACTCTGATCACCACTTAAAACAGTGAGTGTATTCTTTGCATTAATGCTCGCGCTGCAAGAATCAATGCACAGTGACTGTAATCTGTGGCAGAACACACAGTGCTGGGGGGACTCAGTGGGTCAGGCACCATCCGTGGAGGGAACGGACAGACTACATTTCGGGTCGGGACTTCATCCCCTCTGCAGATCCTGCCCGACCCACTGGGTTCCTCCAGGAGTTTGTCTTTTGCTCAAGATTCCAGCACCTGCAGTACCTTGTGCTTCCATTCCACAGTGTTTAGTCAGGCCGAATGGAGGGGAATCTGTGGCAAAACACAAAGAGTTGGAAGAACCCAGCGGGTCCAGCAGCAACCGGGGAGCTGATGTGCAGGAAGGAACTGCAGATGCTGGTTGGACACTGCAGGTTGACAGAAAATGCTGGAGTGACTCAGCGGGAGAGGCAGCATCTCTGTTGAGAAGGAATGGGTCGAAGAAGGGTCTCGACACGAAACATCACCCATTCCTTCTCTCCGGGAAGTTAATGGGCTGGTGATGTTTCGTGTGGGGACCCTTCTTCAGACTGTAATCTCTTGTTACATTCCCTATACAACACGAGTGGAGTATAACATTTTTCTGTACAACAATAACTAGTCACTCTTTACATCAGGTGCGTCAGCCAGTGCTCCCCATCTCACGTCTGAGAAATAACAATCTCCAAGCCTGACTGCCGAGTCTGGAGTACAGGCCTTGGCTGGTACAGCAGTACAGTGCGGATGGAGTGTCACACCCTCAGAGACCCTCAGTGTTTTTGGACAGGAAAGGATTGGAGGGATATGGGCCAAATACAGGCAAATGGAACTAGCTGAGAATGGGCATCTTGGTCGCATGGACGTGTTGGGCCGAAGGGCCTGTCGCCGTGCTGTACGACAACGTGAGTCTAAGCCACTGCCTCCTCTCTCAGATAAACAAGAACGGTTGTTTGCCGGGGCGAGCAGAGGAGCTCTCTCCGGAGTCTGACACAACCGTCCATCAACAGCACCACACCAGATTGTTGGGCCATTACCACAGCACAGTTTCGGAGGAGAGCTCACTGTGCTCAAACTGTTATGCTTTCTACCCCAGTGCCCACTCTGGCATGTAATTGTCTGCCGACCAGTGGGCAAAGCCTTCAAGTTGTGCTGCGTGAACACAGGGCTTTCTGCAGCTTCCCACAGGGCGACTGAGTCACGATACCGTACGATGGAACTTTGTTTATCCCAGGAGGGAAATTGATCTGCCAACCGTCATGCAACATAAAATACATGAAACATGAAACTAAAGTGACGAGTGGAAAGGATTGGGGATGGGCAGGGGTACTTTGTGGATGGATGGGGGTATTTTGAAGAAGGAGTATTTTGAGACAAGGTGGGGTTATTTTGAAGCTGCGTGGGGTATTCTGAAGCTGGTGGGGTTATTTTGAGGCTGGCGAGGGGATTTTGAGGCTGGTGAAGGTATTCCGAGGGCTAGGGTTAGGTTTTTGAGGAGGGTCCAGGGTATTTCGAGGATGGGTAAGGATACTCTGAGGTTGGATGGCGGTGTTTTTGGGCTGGTTGGTGATAGAAGCTGATGGATAATCAAGGCTTCGCCAGGACCAGGAGCAAACAAATCATATGGAAGGGAAAAGTGTGAAAAAGACAGATCAAAGCTGAGCCACGAGAGAGGGTGTTGAGGAACTCTCGTCGTCGGAGAGACAAGAACTGCATCAAACTGCGACGAGAACAGCATGCCTTGAGGAGGTTTTGTAGTGGAGCAGACGAAATGTGCAGGATGGAACTGCAGGTCCAAAACCTTCTCTCGCTGCTCTGCCTTGATCTGTTGTTTTCACACCTTGCCCTTCCATATCTCTAGTTTCCCTCTCCCCTAACTCTCAGTCTGAAGAAGGGTCTCGACCCAAAACGTCACCCATTCCTTCTCTCCAAAGATGCTGCCTGTCCCGCTGAGTGACTCTAGCATTTTGTGTCTAACTTCAGTGTGAACTAGCATCTGCAGTTCCTCCCTGCACACCAATCAGCTGCTGGCTAGTTGTTTGCCATCTGAATGAAGAATTTGAAAATAAATTAGTTGATAAGGAGAGCAATTTCCTCCAGCACTCTGGCACTCTCAGTTTCCTTTCTCCCAATGCTGCCGGCTGTAATATCTTTGCCGTTCCCTGATCCACTAATAAGATCACAAGGTATTGGACAATCAGAATGGGAAGTTATTTTTTATTTCATTTCACCCATTCTTACCAAATTCTGCATTTAATCATATAATCACCTAAAATTTAATTGTAGATCTAGGATTAGAAATGAGTGGACCAGCAATGTTTTCTTGCAAATCGGTTTAACCTGAACTAGAACAATATTGACACAAACGTGTTGACTTTAGCCTTTATGTGTTGTTTAGTTTAGTTTAGTTTAGAGATACAGCGCGGAAACAGGCCCTTCGGACCACCCAGTCCGCGCCGACCAGCGATACCCACACACTAACGCTGTCGTACAGACACCGGGGACAATTTCACATTTTTTACCAAAGTCAATTAACCTACAAACCTGTACCCCTTTGGAGTGTCGGAGGAAACCGGAGATCCCGGAGAAAACCTACACTGGTCACGGGGAGAATATAGAAACTCGGTAGATACAAGCACCCGTGGGCAAGGTCACACCTGGGTCTCTGGCGCTGTGAGGCAGCATTTTACCACTGCACCAATGTGCCGCTCAATTAGAAATTAAAACTGCTGGAAAACTGAACAAAAAAACAAAAATACCGGGTTATTCCACAGTTGAAGTTCTTAGACTTTATATGAGTGTCACCCTCATCAGAGGTTATGGGGAGAAGGTAGAATGGGGTTAGGAGGGAGAGATAGATCAGCCATGATTGAATGGTGGAATAGACTTGATGGGCCGAGTGGCCTAATTCTGCTCCTATCACATGATCTTATGAGTGTGACAGACAGCAGTGAGGTCACTCACACCACAACCTCTGACCCTTTACATTCTCCCACTCCCACCATCCTATCAATCTTCAATGGCGCACAGTCCGATGGACTAACCTGCCCAGTTTGAAGGATGCGCGAACAGCTTGCTGCTCTGGACAATCTTCATGGCTTCTCCGAGCGCGGCGCTGGACTTCATTCCGTTGAGCAGGGAGGAGTAGAAGGTGTGCACGAACATCTTGGATGCTGCCATGGGCACGGGCCAGAGGGAAACCAAGACGCACTGTGCCCCGGCGGCGAGGAAAGCCCGCGTCAGCCCAATGATGCCGTCCGCCGTCACTTTGTTGTTGGATTCCTGGTAGGAGCCCAGGACGACGAGCTTGGCGGGCAGGTGCAAGTCCAATATGTCTGCGGCGGTCAACAGGAACTCCTGCAGCGGGGGGCTGTCCGTTATGCTCTCCACGTCACTCGCGTCGTCCTGCATCCTCAGCGACTCCGGGATGGTGTAACTGTTCCCCAGAGAGCTCTTCCCGCTCACGGTGCTGCCGTCGCTGTTGGGCGTGAGGACCAGGGCGGCGAGCTTCCAGGAGATGTGCGTGGCGAAGTGGACGCATTCGGCCTGCCCGAGCACGCTCGCCACCCGCTCCTTGGTGGCTGCGCCGCTGACCAGCGGCTGGCAGCCCAGCAGCTCCCCCACCATGTAGGCCTCCTCCTCCGCCGAGGGCATGGGCCCCCAGAGCCAGCGGTCCATCACGGCCGCGGGCAGCCGCGGGTTACCCACCACCGCCGCCATCGAGCTGGACGAGCTGCACACGGACAGGCTCTTCCGGAGATGGGACTGCACAAAACACAACACAACACACGTCATTGACTCATCCCCTTCCCAAAGGAATCGTTCAAGATCAGTATTTGTGTTCAAGGAAGGAACTGCAGATACTAGTTTAAACCAACAATAGACACAGATTTACAGTAGCTCTTAGGGCTAAAGGAATCAAGGGATATGGGGAAAAAGCAGGAATAGGGTACCGATTTTAGATGATCATATTGAATGGCCGTGCTGGGGGTGGGAGATTGCAACCTTCACGTGGTCCGCCCTGTTTCGACTAATGCAATCAACCCGGCGTGCACAATCAAATAAGTTCAAATCGAACAAGTTGTCGGGCAACTTTAGGCTGTACGCAAGAAGAAGAATGCGGTGCTGGCTCGAAGGGCCGAATGGCCTACTCCTGCACCTATTTTTCGATGTTTCTATTGGTGACGCTTCAGACTGAAGAAGGATCTCGGCCCGAAACGTCACCTAACCCTTTTTGTGTCTATCTTTATTGTTCAAGCAGATGGGTGGGACAGAGGATGGTCCGTCTCAGCAAAGTCCTGCATTATCTTTAGGCTGATGGTAAGAGTGGCTTGAAAGAATTAAATGGGAACTGCAACTTTTAGATCAAACAGCTGATAGTAATCCACTAGCATGAAGCCCGTACATGGGGGCACATCTCATCACCCAATGTAAACACAGAAATCTTCACTGAAACCCCCTCCCCCCCCCCCCCACATGAAATGGAGCACATTGGGGAGTTTTGATGAATTCCTACCCTGGGGCTTGCTTGAAAGGCCCGGATGGAGGGAACAGCGATGATACTGAACCGTTCGTAGAGGTACTCATTAGAGGAGCTTCCTTTCAGCAGAGCGAAGGGAATGAGATAGAGCTCTCCTTCCAGGACCAACACCAGCTGTCTGTGGCGACCGACAGGACCACTGGAATGCATCAGTCCCTGTGGAATCAATGTTTTAAAAAAAGGATGTTATTTATTTAATCTAACACAATCGTCCTTGCATTTCAGTCAGTGACAGTAGTGAAATTAGACAGTTGCTATATTTCCCAGTTGTATCAATCAAGGTGAACAGTCCCTTCCTCCACGATTGTTGACTCTACTCTGACCTGGGGCTCCTTACAGGCAACGGAGCAACGTACTGCCACTACTCACAGCATCACTCTCACCCAGCCCCGCCAACTCACGTTCCAGATTCAGGGACAGTTTCTACCCAGCTGTTATCAGGCAACTGGACCATCCTACCGCAATTAGAGAGCGGTCCTGAACGACTATCTAGTCACTATCTAAGTGCTGACTACTATTTATGATACGATAGAACTTTATTTATCATTCCCAGTAGGGAAATTGACCTGCCAACCGTTGTAAAACGCACAAAACGTGAAACATGAAATTTAAGTGACGAGTGGAGAGGATTGGGGATGTACAAAGATTGGGGGGGGGGGGGGGTGAGGGAGAGGACTGTTTGATACCACAGGGAAGATGGGGGAGGAATTGTACAGTTTAATAGCCACAGGGAGGAAGGAACTCCTGTGGCGTTCTGTACTGCATCTTGGTGGAACCAGTCTGCTGCTGATGGTGCTCCTCAGGCCGACTAGTGTGTCATCTAGTCTCATTGGTGACCCTCGGACTTTACTGGCTTTATGTTGCACTGAACGTTATTCCCTTATCGCGTATCAGTACGCTGTGAATGGCTCGATTGTAATCATGCATTATCATTCTGCTGACTGGCTAGCACGCAACAAAATCTTTTCACTCCACCCAGGCACATGTGACAATACACTAAATTGAACTGAACTCAACTCAAAGCCAGCATTCTGCACCAGTTGTGTAGGAAGTAACTGCAGATGCTGGTTTAAGTTGAAGATAGACACAAAATGCGAGAGTAACTCAGCGGGACAGGCAGCATCTCTGGAGAAAAGGAATGGGTGGCGTATCGGGTCTCGACACGAAGCGTCACCCATCCCTTCTCTCCTGCACCAGTTGCCTAGTCTCAGAAGATGTACATGCCACAGCGGCTTCATCGATCCTGAATCATTTGCTGGTTTCAAGTAAAACCCCAATTATATCAGAGAGGCCATCGAATAGTACAGCACAGGAGCAGGCCCTTCGGCCCACAACGTCCGTGCCTAACACAATGCCGTTAAACTAATCTCCTCTGCTGCCCTGTGATCCATGTCCATGAATTCCCTGCATATCCATGTGCCTATCCAAAATCCTCTTAAACGTCACCACCATATCTGCCACAACCACCAATCCAGGCACCAACCACCCTCTGTAGAAAACTAGGCCTGCGCATCTCCTTTAACCTTTGCCCCTCTCACCTTAAAGCTCCTGCCCTCTAGCCTTTGACATTTTCACACGAGGAAAAACATTCTGTCCACCCCATCTATGCTCCGTCTAATTTTATACACTTTTATCAGGTCTCCCCGCAGGCTCCGGCGCTCCAGAGAAACGTGGCGAGTTTGCCGTGCGCGTGCGCCTGGATATAACGGTGGGGCGAGGGTGAGGGATGGGCATGGAGACCAGTGGCGGGTTGAAACCTGGCACAGCAGACCCCCTTCGTGTTCACATCTGCAGTATCCGTCCCTTTCTGTTTCAGCTCCATACATCAAATTATTTTCCCCGCTGCCTCGATGACAAGGCACTCAAATAATTAACGGGTAACACAATAGATGAGCACCTCAGCCATTCCAAACACAATCCCCGGCAGAAGGCTCTGAATCTCTCTCAGCTTCATTTGTCTGGTTAGCTGGTCACCGTGATGCCATATATTTAGGCTAATTGTAACAGCTTGACATATTTACAGCCACAGTTATTACACACAGCCATTACATTGCATTAACACCTTGAGAGAATAGAAGCGTACTTAAAATAACATGGCAGATGGCTTTTTGCATACAATTTTCGTTATGGTGTGCAAAACCCTTGCATTTATTTCTTGTTGTTAATTTATCACAATGATTTCCCAGAAAAATTCGCAAGGACAATATTTCTGGCAAAATAAGGCAGGCGAGGTTAGCCTTGCTCCCCCCCCTCCCCCCCCCCCCCCCCCCCAACCTCTCCACAGTGTATTTTTGCAGACCCCACACATCACCCTGGTGCGCTGTTTACAGACTGTGACACCGGGGTCGGCAGCCTTGACAAATACCCTGCCCTGGGAGACCAGCTTCTCGCACGACTTTTCTCCGTCTTGACATATTGTTTACAAGCACCAGCAATTACACTGGAGGGCTCCTCTCTTGCCAACTGCCCGCAGATGCCAGACCCGTATGTTGTGCTGCTAAATATACCACCGTGGGCAGTCTCGGGTCTCTGCGCAGAGGCAGAGGTGACAGGCGGCAGCAGCAGCACCTTACCGCAGGGCAAAAGCACCCAGCAGAAGGCAGCAGGCACCACTTCAGCCCACGCTCCCGCCCGGCAGCCAGAAGCGTCAGCCACATCCACAGCGCGTGATCACTAAAACACACTGACATGTGCCTGCTAGATTTCCATGTGCTTTAGACGTCCCCAGAGTTCCACATCTTCAATGATACTGTAATGCTTATAACCCATGAATACAATGATACAGGCAATCGCCATTTATATTCAGCGTCGAACCACCTGACGTCAGCACACTCTGCTGCACTCGATGGCTGAATTAAATAAACAACATTATCATCTTTCCCACATCTATTATACACTTAATTGCCCACAGATATTGAGGGCACAGCAATTGGTTCAGGGCCTCTGCATTCCTTTTCTGCAAAATAATACACAAAATGGATGGTAGGTTGACTGTATGGGTGTGCGGGGCCATGAGTCGAGTTGCAATCTGACACACAGGCTTGCAGCAACTGTGTCAGCACCCACATATTCCAGCACTTCCAACACATTGGAATCAAGCCATGTGGTTAGAACATAGAACAGTACAACACAGGAACAGGCCCTTCGGCCCACATTGTCCGGACCGAACATGATGCCAAGTTAAACTAGTCTCCTCTGACTGTATGTGATCCACTTCACTCTATTCCCTGCATATCCATGTGCCGACCCAAAAACATCTTAAGCACCACTATCATACCTGCCTCCACCGCCACCCCCGGCAGCGCGCCCCAGGCTCCCACCATTCTGTGTAAAAAACCTTCCCTGTACAACTCCTTTAAACTTTGCCCTTCTCACCTTAAAGCTCTGCCCTCTAGTCATTTCAAAGCTAATCCTTTATGTTGTACATATTTTTAACTGTTTATAGACACAAAATGCTGGAGTAATTCTGCGGGACAGGCTCTCTGGATGTCTCCAAAGGCATCTCTGGATAGAAGGAATGGGTGACATTTCAGATCGCGACCCTTCTTCAGACTCAAACTGTTTTTAAACGGTTTGATATTTAATTGCTGGTCTGGCAATCACCTGCAAAGATGCACCAATTAAGGTGATAACGATGTTGGTTGGCCAAAGACCATATAGTGGAGCGACACTTGTGAAGGAAAAGTATTGTTGTAAATTGATCAGGTAATTATTTATTTTAGTTTTAGAGATACAGCATGGAAACAGGCCGTTCACCCCACTGTCCATGCCAGCCATCATTCACCCGTTCACACGAGATCTAGGTTATCCCACTCTCTCATCCACTCCCTACACATGAGGGACATTTTTTTACACACAGAGGCCAATTAACCTACAAAGTCTTTAGGGATGTGGGAGGAAACCCACGCGGTTACAGTGAGAACATAGAAACATAGAAACATAGAAATTAGGTGCAGGAGTAGGCCATTCAGCCCTTCGAGCCTGCACCGCCATTCAATATGATCATGGCTGATCATCCAACTCAGTATCCCGTACCTGCCTTCTCTCCATACCCTCTGATCCCCTTAGCCACAAGGGCCACATCCAACTCACTCTTAAATATAGCCAATGAACTGGCCTCAACTACCCTCTGTGGCAGAGAGTTCCAGAGACTCACCACTCTCTGTGTGAAGAAAGTCTTTCTCATCTCGGTCTTAAAGGATTTCCCCCTTATCCTTAAGCTGTGACCCCTTGTCCTGGACTTCCCCAACATCGGGAACAATCTTCCTGCATCTAGCCTGTCCAACCCCTTAAGAATTTTGTAAGTTTCTATAAGATCCCCTCTTAATCTCCTAAATTCCAGAGAGTATAAACCGAGTCTATCCAGTCTTTCTTCATAAGACAGTCCTGACATCCCAGGAATCAGTCTGGTGAACCTTCTCTGCACTCCCTCTATGGCAATAATGTCCTTCCTCAGATTTGGAGACCAAAACTGCACGCAATACTCCAGGTGTGGTCTCACCAAGACCCTGTACAACTGAAGTAGAACCTCCCTGCTCCTGTACTCAAATCCTTTTGGCTATGAAAGCTAACATACCATTCGCTTTTTTCACTGCCTGCTGCACCTGCATGCCTACTTTCAATGACTGGTGTACCATGACACCCAGGTCTCGCTTGCATCTCCTTTTCCAATCGGCCACCATTTAAATAATAGTCCGCTTTCCTGTTTTTGCCACCAAAGTGGATAACCTCACATTTATCCACATTATACTGCATCTGCCAAACATTTGCCCACTCACCCAGCCTATCCAAGTCACCCTGCAGTCTCCTAGCATCCTCCTCACAGCGAACACTACCCCCAGCTTAGTGTCATCCGCAAACTTGGAGATATTGCCTTCAATTCCCTCATCCAGATCATTAATATATATTGTAAATAGCTGGGGTCCCAGCACTGAGCCCTGCGGTACCCCACTAGTTACTGCCTGCCATTGTGAAAAGGACCCGTTTACTCCTACTCTTTGCTTCCTGTTTGCCAGCCAGTTCTCTATCCACATCAATACTGAACCCCTAATACGTATGCTTTAAGTTTGTATACTAATCTCTTATGTGGGACCTTGTCGAAAGCCTTCTGGAAGTCCAGATATACCACATCACTGGTTCTCCTTATCCACGCTACTAGTTACATCCTCGAAAAATTCCACAAGATTCGTCAGACATGATTTACCTTTTGTAAATCCATGCTGACTTTGTCCAATGATTTCACCACTTTCCAATGTGCTGCTATCCCATCTTTAATAACTGACTCTAGCAGTTTCCCCACTACCGATGTTAGACTAAACTGGTCTGTAATTCCCCGTTTTCTCTCTCCCTCCCTTCTTAAAAAAGAGGGGTTACATTTGCTACCCGCCAAATCCTCAGGAAACTACTCCAGAATCTAAAGAGTTTTGAAAGATTATCACTAATGCATCCACTATTTCCTGAGCTACTTCCTTAAGTGCTCTGGGATGCAGCCTATCTGGCCCTGGGGGATTTATCAGCCTTTAATCTATTCAATTTACCCAACACCACTTCCCGACTGACCTGGATTTCACTCAATTCCTCCTTTGACCCACAGTCCCCTGCTATTTCAGGCAGATTATTTATGTCTTCCTTAGTGAAGACGGAACCAAAGTAGTTATTCAATTGGTCCGCCATATCCTTGTTCCCCATGATCAACTCACCTGTTTCTGACGGCAAGGGACCATACATTTGTTTTAACTAACCTCTTTCTCTTCACATATCTATAAAAACTTTTGCAGTCAGTTTTTATGTTCCCTGCCAGTTTTCTTTCATAATCTATTTTTCCTTTCCTAATTAAGCCCTTTGTCCTCCTCTGCTGGGTCTCTGAATTTCTCCCAGTCCTCTGGTATGCTGGCTTTTTCTGGCTACTTTGTACGCATCATCCTTTGCTTTGATACTATCCCTGATTTCCTTGTTATCCACGGATGCACTACCTTCCCCGATTTATTCTTTTGCCAAACTGGGATGAACAATTTTTGTAGTTCATCCATGCAGTCTTTAAATGTCTTCCATTGTATATCCACCGTCAACCACACAGACAGCAATCAAGATCAGGGTACAGCTGGTGTTTCCCGCATGGTGAGGCAGCAGCTCTACCAGCTTGATACTATTTGAGGGCAAACTGAGGGAAGTAAGACTGCGACGTGGAAAAAGGAAAGGACAGGCTGCAGAGATGGATGAGGCAGGGTCTACTGTGGTTTTCAAGAGGAAACTGGAGAAAGATATGCTGGAGAAGTGTGCGCTGATGGGTGGAACCAGACATTCTCTCTGACACGATGGCCCAAATGGCCTCCTAATTTGCTACATGCATTCTATTGTCATTCAGAAACCTGTCCTCCTACTCCTGTCTGCAGACACAGTGTTCCTCTACACTGTAATCCCGCTAGCCTTATTGCAAAGTCGGCACTCCTCCTCTTCACTGTGGGCTGGCCCGAGTCTTCAGCCTTGCCATCAGGGTCCCAAACTGTAGGCCAAATGGAAAGTTGTTCCCCCCCCGACTGAAATCATTTGGGACAGCCAAGATATGGAGAAGCCCACACTAGATGGGACGACTGATAAGCCTCTCCCCAAGATGGCAGCTACGCTACAGATGTAGGTAGCACGGAACTGTTGGAGGGTCACTTTGAGATGGAATGCAAATCTGAGGTTCGAATACGCTGAACATTATAGACGTTCTGGCATCACTTCCAAGGCCACCATTGGGGTTCCATTGGTGCTGTGGTCCACACGTATTCTTCGGCCAGTACCACTGAATAGAGTGCAATGTCACTTCTCATGCTAGTGCTGAGGAGTTTGCAGCTAGCAAATCAGCTGCCATGTTTCTTACACAGTGACTAATCTTCAAAGCAGTCATTCGCTTGTCAAGCTTGTCTGACATATCATGACGTTTGAAAGGCAGAATAGAAAAGCACATTTTTAAAAAACTATAACAGGCGCTGCCGTTCAGATCGAATCTTTAAAGGATGCTCCGGAGGTAGAGGGCACGATGCCAGACGGCATAGCGGCCTGGCTCGGTAACTCAAACGCCCTGGAACAAAGGAGACGACAGAGAGTGGTGGACACTGCCCAGTCCATCACGGGTACTGACCCCCCCCCCCCCACCATCAAAGGGATCTACAGGAGGCACTGCCTTGAGAAAGGGAGCCAATATTATCAAAGACCCACACCACCCTGGCCACACTCTCATCCCACTATTGCCATTGGGAAGGAAATACAGGACCCAGAAAACCAATGGCTCCAGGTTCAAGCACAGCTTCGTCTCAGCAACCAAAAGGCTTTTGTACACTGGACAGCGCTGGACCACACTAACCTCTGCAACAATAAACATCTCTGGACTGTGTCTGTGGTTGCACGACTCGCTTTGGGTTGTCTTTGCACCCCAGTATGAATTAGTTATTAATTTATTGTATTTTTAATTATCATATATTTTTCTGTGTGTTGCACGGAAAGGCCTGTTAAACTGCAGCAATAATTTAATTGTTCAGTTGCTGGTACATATGGCAATAAAACATTCTTGACTCTCGTGATAACTGTGAGCTGGGTGGATGCAAAAAGTATCACAAAAAAATACTCAAAGAGCAATTCGGGATCCATACTGGCCAAATGTCCCTCAGTAACCAAATCGGCTCCACACAAAAAAAAAAGTCTTGATCGTTCTTTTTACTGTTTGTGGGACCCATTTTGCACAAATGAGTGTATGAATCTGCCTAGTGGCTACTAACCTCTCAGAAATAACTTGAGAAAGCAGGAAACTGTAAAAATACAAGTTCTTTCTGTAAACATCACATTGAAAAGTGGCACTCTCAGACTCGATCAATAATATCTTTCCTGACATCTGTCCAGTTTCTTCCCAGCTGTTATCAGGCAACTAAACCATCCTATCAACAACTGTGAACTGTCCTGAGCCACTATCTACCTCATTGGAGACCCTCGGACTATCTTTAATCGGACTTTCCTGGACTTGATCTTGCATTGTTCCCTTTATCATGGGTCCGTACGCTGTGGATGGGTCAGTTGGAGTCATGTTTAGTTTTGCCCCAGACTGGTTGGCACACAACAAAAACTGGCACACAACAAAAACCTTTCACTGTGCCTTGGTACACGTGACAAAAAACGAAACTGAACTAAATATAAAATCTCCCAATGCATTCACTGTGAAGATACCTGTGACACTATGTTCTGCACTGGGTTTCCTTTTGATTTTGTTGCTGGCCTCATGTATGGTGTGGTTTTCACTGTATCTCAGTGCACGTGACAATTAAAAAAACACCATCAATATGGAGTTGCACATTAATGAGCAGAGTGACACCATCCATTATTTTACTGGGCAGCACGGTGGCACAGCTGCCCCTCAGCGCCTTTGATCCTGACCTCGGGCGTTGTCTGTAAGGAGTTTGCACGTTCAGCCTGTGATGCCGTGGTTTTCTTCGGGCGGATGGATAGGACAGGTTGAGAGGGCTATGGATCAAACTCAATCAGGTGGGACTAGTGTAGAAGGGACGGCATGGGCAAGTTGGGCCAAAGGGCCCGTTTCCAGGATGTAGGACTCTATGACAATGACCTTGCGATGAGTTGACTTTGAACACATGGTAAAGCACTCTGATATTATCAAAGCCACAACATCAATGAAACTGTGGGAAATAGTTCAGTAACTAGGGGGAAAATTCTTGCCATCCACCATGGCCCCATAGACAGACAGCTGGTGAGCAACTGTCTTCATTTTTCTTCACTTCAATCAGGTCCTGATATGCCTAGTGTCCTTGTTTGGCATTTGTCCTCATTTGAATATTGCTGCAGATGTCTCTATCATCGCTAAATGAGAAGACAAGCAAGTCACTTGCCATCCCCTTCATATCCGCGACAAGCATCTCCCCATCTTGAATACAACCGCACACTCATTTGCATTGGAAGGAAGCCATGCCCTATATTCTAACAACTCAATCTGTTTGTATTAATTATAAAGGCAAATTTAAAACCAATATGCTCGACTGAGTCAAATTAGTGCATCATTTTGTTAATCGCTCTCATCTAAGATGCAGCTTTTCTTGTCTCCTTAAGGAAGAGTAATTTAACTTGCAAATTTCTCCCTCGAAAATAAAAGTTAATTCTATCATGGCCTCTCATGCATGATATTGCACAAGCTTGGGTGCATTTCTTCAGGTGCTACCCTGGACTCATCTGTTTTCATTTACTAATAGCACAGTTGGAGATGGCACTTGTGAGATTAAGGGCCCGCAAAGCACAGAAATGGAGCACTCAGTAATTATATCCGTTCATTACTGGGCTTCGCAAAGAACTTAGTGTTGTCCACAAACTAAGATTACAGTTGGAAAACACAGAGGAACTTTATTAACACTCCGAGAATTACAATCTAATATTTTGTCATCAGTGTTGGATCTTATTAAGGACTGCATATAGCAGCCAAACGTACCGAAGGGTGCATCACTTAAAAATTTACTTCACTTACACATCTTAACTTCCAATTCCTTAATCATTCCTCTGTAACTGTCTGACAAAATCATTTCAGACGTGTGTTTCAAAATAAGTTCTTTTTCCCACAAAAGAGCTGACAATAAGCACTTGAAAAGAAGCACAGTGTTTAAGTATTGTTTAAGTATTATTAGTCCGAGGCACTCCATCATTCTGCTGGCTCAGAGACCTGGGGTTACCGCAGAAGGCTGCCTCTGCCTTTCAACCAGTCCAGGCTGTGAAGCCACAGACCAACATACTCACAGGCCAGTTACTGTCAGCCTCACGAGTGTCGGCAAACTGAGAATAAAATATTGCTGGGAGCCGTTGCAAGGAAATATTACACTCCAGGGTGTAGTGAAGCAGAGGTGTGAGTCTTATTTTCATTATCTGAACCAAGCACATCAAAGCTGAGTAAACGTCTCCAACCCCGTTTGTCTGTATTTTCTCAATTATTTATCTTGTGTGTAGGAAGGACCTGCAGATGCTGGTTTACACCAAAGGTAGACACAAAATGCTGGCGTAACTCAGCGGGACAGGCAGCATCACTGGAGTGAAGGAGCGGTTGACGTTTTGGGTTGAGACCCTTCTATAGACTGACAGTCAGAGGAGAGAGACATGAAAGATGTGGAAGGGTAAGGTGCGAAAATGACTGATGAAAGCAGGCGACGATCAGGGAAATATAGACTGGTTCACCGTTGGTTGAAGGGGAAGGTGACAATGATGCATACTATCAGAAAATTTATTCAGAACAACAGCGAGGACTAGTCGGAGTAACTCAGCGGGACAGGCAGCATCTCTGGAGAGAAGGAATGGGTGACGGTTCAGGTCAAGATCCTTCTAGGGTGGGGGAGAGAGAGAGAGAGAGAGAGAGAGAGAGAGAGAGAGAGAGGGAAATCAAGGGCTACTTGAAGTTAGAGATATCTCTTGCATTCCTGCCTGAAACTCTGCCAACTCAGTAAAACCTCATCGACCTGCAGCAGACCTGCTCCCCGCTCGCTCCATTTTTACGTCTTGAAACCCCTGTATGCATTGTCCCAAAGCTGAGGTTGGGAATGGCAGCAATTACAGAATAGCACGCCAGCTATGAGCTAAAACATGCAGCAGCTCAGGCCGCTGGAGGAGAACAAAATGGACCACTATAAAGGTGGGTAGACTGCAGCACAGTTCTACAGGTAGGCACACTTTGCATTGATTGAAAGATACAGCATGGAAACAGGCCCTTCAGCCCGTCGAGTCCGCTCAACCATCAATCACCCATTCACACTAGTTCTATATTATCCCACTTTCTCATCCACTCCCTGGTGGTAATTTTGCAGAGGCCAATCAACCTACGAACTTGCACGTCTTTGGGATGTGGGAGGAAACCAGAGCACCTGGATGAAACAAATGTGGACACAGGGAGAACGTGCAAACTCCACAAAGGCAGCACCCGAGGTCAGGATCGAACCTGGATTCTTGGAACCGAGAGGCAGCAGCACTACCCGCTGCGCCACTGCAACACCCTTCTTAAAATTTACTCCATTGAATTCCAAGACAACACGTAAATACGCCACGCCAACAACGCTTGCTTTTGCAATATACATTTCAAGATTGGCGTGTTACATGTTTCTCATTTTATTTTAAAGTCAGAGTTCACGTTCTCCATTTCTATCCATTTGTTAAATGCCATAATCATTCCGGAATTTTCTGAGCTGTCAGGTCACATGATAAAGTTTTTTATTTATTGCCGTGTCAGAGCAGATCAGTTAACTTGGAAACGGGCTCCGCTATGAATATTTTACTCCATGCCATCAGGTTAAAACATTCTGCTACACGATGCAACAGGCTAGATTTTCACCCGGGCCCTCCTGCATAGTAATGAAGCAGCTTGCTATCACCTATCCGGTATCGTGCCGGGATAATATTCTGTTCACTGAAACAAAGGTGCAAGCTTAATCAAAGTGACGTCCATGTTAAAACACAATTTGTGTTTAAATACAACGAAACAAGGAAAACACATCTTCCAAAATGTCATTGGCAATTTATCCAGTCTTTTATGGAAAATGTTTCCATGTCCATTGTGCATGTTGCATCAAGGCTGTGGACTATATGTTAGATGCAGAGAGAGCGAGTGCCCATGGTATTAATGCTTTCAACTCTGCCTAGCGGCACGGTGGCGCAGCGGAACCGTTGCTGCCTTACAGCGCCAGAGACCCGGCTTCAATCCTGCGTACTCGTGCTGTCTATACGGAGTCTGTACGTTCTCCCTGTGACCCTGTGGGTTTTCTCCGGGTGCTCACTGTGTCTCCTCTCACATAAGCTTACAAGCTCCACATACCTGTAAAGTTCCCAAATATTGCATCTGAGCATAATGTCTAAAACATCAAGCCCAGAAATAGGAGAGATACTTCTCCTACTGACCGAGCGTGGATTGTCACCTTGTCGTGGTGGAGAAGCTTGTGTGGTCCTGAGATCCTGAGAGCGAAGCCGTCTGCAGCTATGCTCCTGGTAGGGTCACCCATGGCGGTAAGGTCGAGGGGGAGGTCTCTGACAAAGAGCAATCCAACCAAGACCTCAATGGTGGAACAGGCGGAGGATGATGGCTGAACTTAGTGGAGCGTCACAACGGCTGGGAAGGCGGATGAAGGCTGCAGCAGAAAAGGGTCTCCGGTCGTCTTGGACTCCATGCCACTGGATCCTGACCCAGATCCGTCAAGGACCGTGTGGTGGCCGTCTGTGCCCCAGTCTCCCCACGTTAAACAAAGTCACGCACAGGCGTCCTCCATGAGAGGACAGTCATGCTCGTTTCGAGTGACCGCCAATGACTGACCGAACAGTGGATGATGGTGGTTTTGTACTAATTCTTGACCACTCTGTATTCAATGTTAAACACGATGTCTCTATTGCTTTGTCCCAATGTTTGCCCAAGACCAGGAAGGAAGCTAGAGGTTGGGAATTGTGCTCCTTGCTCAGCTTGCTAAAGTCGACTTCAGAATGCCTTGGAAATTGGCAAGATGGCTTTGTGAACAAAACTGAGTGAATGACAACAAACACAAAGTGCTGGAGGAACTCAGCGGGTCTGGCAGCATCTGTGGAGGGGAAGGATAGGCAACGTTTTGGGTCAGGACCCTTCGCCAGATGCTGTCTGACCCACTGTGTATCAGTAACTTTGTCCACTCTGTAATTCACATTCCAAATCATGACATTTGTGTAAACTTGAATGCAACATCAATTACTTCCTGTTGACTGAAAAAGCTTTGAAATGTGTGAACTAATTATTTTTCTTTGTTTGCCTGGTCATAATATAAATCATTTTCCAATCAAGTCACAATTTTAATTTAAAAGTATCACAGAGCTCTCTTATCTCGGTAAACAATGGTACATGAGCTGAATTCTGGAACAGGCTGCCCAGAGAGAGTACACATAGTTTATGCCTGGACCTACGTTCTAACCATGGCTCAGTAACTTCCACTTTCATAACACTTTGTGATTCCTCCTATTCATCTCTGCTGCCTCCAGTTCTGACTACTCTAGCATTCGTCTTCTCAAACTTCCATCGTGCTTCTTCCATAGACTGAAGCACCTCTGAAACTCACATCTCCACAGCTTGGGCAGCTTACTCCCCAGCAGTATGAACATTGACTTCTCTAACTTCAAGCAGCCCTTGCTTTCCCTCTCTCTGCATCCCCTCCCTCTTCCCAGTTCTCCGACCAGTCATAATGTTTCCGACTACATTTTATCTCTGTTTGCTTTGTTGTTACCTTCTCCCAACTAACAATGATCTATTCTACATGTTACTTGATCTCCATTCTCTTTGTCCCGTCTTCACACCTTACACTCCCTTATCTATACACTTCCTTATCTGTGTACTGCCCACTCCCCTGACATAAGTCCCAAGAAAGGTCTCGACCCGAAACGTCACCCATTCCTGCTCTCCAGAGATGCTGCCTGTCCTGCATTTTGTGCCCATCCGCATCTTCACACCAAGTCCGATGCATCCTTCACCAACCTGCTCGCTCACCGGCAGGCCATCCCAGTTCATCAAAGCTTCAAGGTTAAAGCTGCTGGCCATATTTCAAAGCCTCCTCTTGCCTAGCTACTGCTGTTTGCATAACCTCTTCCAGCCACACAATGCTCTGGCGTCTATATGTCTGTATTTGTGTAGGAAAGAACTGCAGATGCTGGTTTACACTGAAGATGGACTATATCTGCGGTCATTTGCAATTTCCCAACGTTGATCGCTTCAGCGCAGTCAATCACAACTCCAGCGACTCAGTCTGGAAGTCTCGTCCGAAACCTCTCTTCATTTCTGCTCTCCTGTAATTCAGTTTTGTCCCCTTGTTCATAAGATCATAAGAGATAGGAGTATAATTAGGCCATTTGGACCATCAAGTCCACTCCGCCATTCAATCATGAATGTGTTGGAAAGAACTGTAGATGCTGGTTTAAATCGAAGGTAGACGCAAAATGCTGGAGTAAGCCAGCGGGACAGGCAGCATCTCTGGTGAGAAGGAATGGGTGACGTTTTGGGTCGAGTCTGAAGAAGGGTATGGACCCGAGACGTCACCCAAACATCACCCATTCAATCATGGCTGATCTATCTCTCCCTCCTAACCCCATGCTCCTACCTTCACCCCATAACCTCTGACACCCGTACCAATGGTGTTCAGTGTTGTTTACTTGTTCAGTGTTAAATGATAAAGTATCACCAATGGGGCCGTATGATTGGCAGCCTCGCCAACAGTCTGTCTGTTTTTTTGACTTTTTTTGTTATTTTTAGTGTGTTTGTTTTAATGTTCTCTGGTTTGTTTTATGTGGGGAAGGGGGAGGGGGAGCGGATCAGGGGAAACTCTTTTTTCAATCTCCTACCCTGCCGGAGATGCGGTTGTTTTCCGGGTCGTATCTCCGGTTGCTCTGCGGCCTAACATCTTGGAGCTGGATGGGCCTGACTCAGGGCCTGACTTTAGGCCCCCCCCCCCCCCCCCACCATCGCAGGGTGTGGACTTTCCATCGGAGCCGATCCCTTGATTGGGATCGATGCTCCAATCATGGCCTGCGGACTTTACCATCGAGAGCTCGCAGTCTCAGGAGAGACCGTGGATGTCGGGAGATCCAACGACGCAGAAGATTCGACAAGCCCCAACCCGGAGTCCGATCGCCCGGCGTGGGGGAGCTGAGATTCCCCCCCCCCAACGCGAAAGGCCCGAACGCCACTGGCTACGGGAGAACGATCGTCCCATCAACGGAAGGCTCGAGGCACCCGACCGCGGGAGAACAAAGAAGGGTAGAGATGTAACTTTTGTTTTGTTTTCCATCACAGTGAGGAATGTGGAGGAGTCACTGGGGCGGATGTTTATGTTAAAATGCATTTTGTGCGTTCTGCTGCTTTTTATTTGTATGACTGACTTGGCAAATGAAATTCCTCGTATGTTGCAAAACATACTTGGCTAATTAAGTATTATTGTATTGTACTATTGTCATAAGTGATAGGAGAAGAATTAGGCCATTCGGCCTATCAGTCTGCATGGGGTCCACATTCTGAAGTCCCGCCAAATGGCACACAAGTAGACAGGGGGGTAAAGCAGGCATACAGTAATCTTCGTTAGTTTAGTTTATTGTCACGTGTACCCAAGGTACAGTGAAAGGCTTGTGTTATATGTGTTAACCAGTCAGCAGACAGGGCATTGAATATAAGTCAGGAAGTCATGATGCAGCTCTATAGGACTTTGGTTAGGCTGCATTTGAAGCATCGTGTGCAGTTCTGGTCGCCCTGTTGCAGGAACGATGTGGAGGCTTTGGAGGGGGTGCAAAGGAGGTTTACCAGAATGCTGCCTGGATTACAAGTTATTAGCTATAAGGAGAGATTGGACAAACTTGGATTGTTACTCTGGGATGAGGGGAGATCTGAGAGAAGTATATATAATTGTGAGAGGCACAGGACAGGGTAGACAGTCCGAATCTTTTTGCCAGCGTGTAAATGACAAAGACTAGAGGGCATAAAAGACAATAGACAATCGGTGCAGGAGTAGGCCATTCGGCCCTTCGAGCCACTACCGCCATTCAATGTGATCATGGCTGATCATCCCCAATCAGTACCCCGTTCCTGCCTTCTCCCCATATCCCCTGACCGCTATTTTTAAGGTGGGAGGGGGAAGGTATAATGGTGGGGGCTTTTTTTTTACACCGAGGGTGTTGGGGACCTGGAATGCCAAGGGTGGTGGTGGAGGCTGATACAATAGTGGCGTTTAAGAGGCACATGGGACGTGCAGGGAATGGAGGCATATGGATCATGTAGAGGCAGAGGAGATTATTTTAAAGGCATCGTGTGCATCACAAGACACTGTGGCCTGCTCCTGTGCTGCATGACACTCATGAGCTGCATTCCGTGCCTGCCTGCTCCAGGGCTGCATTGCCCACGGGCCAGGGTGTGCTCCTGGGCCATGGGCAATATCGCTGCTGTGAAACTGTAAACTCCTGAAGAAGGAATTTTCTGAATGGCCTGCAGGATTTAACTACTGGACTGAGATCATGCTTCTGAAATCTTCAAAAGCAGCAAATATATTGGCAGCGGGGTCGGGTGGAGGGAATCAAAAGATCGTCAAAAGTAGTCGATTTCTCAAGTCTGCTCCACCTTTCAATAAGCTCACATCTGACCCTGACGTCAACTTTCCTCGTAATCATCGACTTGCTTCAGTTCCAGAAATTCACCACGATCACCATGACATACATTCATTGTCTGACCATTCTTGCCTCTCTGGGCTGGAGAAGTGAGGGCAAAGGGAGCAAGACCATTGATTGGAAAGGATACAGGATTTCCTGGAGTTGTTTGGAGCCTAGTTGGATGGAGGATGAAAGATGGAGTTGTTTAGGGTGGAGGTGGTTTCCAAAGGTGTTCAGGGAGTGTTGGATACAATGACTCATGGAACAGAACTTCATATTTCGCTTGGGCAGCTTATAACCCAGCGGTATGAATATTGGGTTCTCTAACTTCAAGTAATCCTTGCTTTCCCTCTCTCTCCACCCCTCCCCCAGCCTAGTTCTCAGACTAGTCTGACTGTCCTCCTGCCTCGCTGCCACCTTCCCTGAGCTAACAATGATCTATTCTACATTTTCCTAGATCTTTGTCACCTTTGATCTCGTATTCACACCTTACCCTTCCATATCTCATGTTTCCCCCTCCCCTGACTCTCGGTCTGAAGAAGGGTCTCAACCCGAAACGTCACCCATTCCTTCTCTCCAGAGATGCTGCCAGTCCCACTGAGTTACTCCAGCATTCTGTGTCTATGTCATGGAAGATGAGTTGGGGTTTGACCTGGTGATTACTGAGCACGGAGTAAAAACTCCTCCTGTCGTCAGCTGCCAGATCTCTCCAGGAATGGATAAACACGACTGAGTTTGGTTGAAAGTAGGAGTGTTGAACGGTGCAGAACAGAGGTGGCATTAAGTGGCGTGAAGTAATACGTGAAGATTTTTAACTCATTCTAAAACACACAAAGGTCCAATCTGCAGGCCACATGTGTTTGACTGCCAATCTCTCCTCCCTCCCTTTGTTAAGACTACAATGATGTGTCTGAAGTGGTTTCGACTCCAGATCTCATCACTAGCTTTGTGTAAACATGGACTGATTTCCAGGGACAAGACAAAAGTGACTTCTACCCACATCAGGGCAGCTTTTGAACAAAAGCATGTGAGTGGAAGAGTTGCTCAGGGCAATCTTCAGTTGCTTCATCGATGACCTTCCTTCCACTGGAACAAGTGAATTGTGGATGTGCAGGCTTTTGTTTCCAATTCCAACCCCAGAACAGAGGCAGCATTAAGTGGCGTGAAGTCATACGTACTGGCACTATTCCTTATTGGATTGTTCATTTAATGAATCCAAGTGCCATTCATGCCAGAAAGGAAACATAGATCAAATTGGGAAGATCAAAATCAAAGCAACGTGGCCATATCCCTCTAAACCTTGCCCACTATCCATCTAAACCTTGCCTTAACTACCTCCTCTGGTAGCTCATTCCAGATACCCACCACCCAATGCATGAAAACGTTGCTTCTCCGGTTCCTATGAACCTTTTCTCTCTCACCTTGAATCTATGTCCTCTGGTTCTTGATTTCCCCTATCCTGGGAAAAAGACTGTGCATTTGTCTTATCTCCTCCCCTCATGATTTTATACACTTCTAGATCATCACTGAGGCATCCTTCTGCGCTCTAAAGAATAAAGTTCGAGCCCGTCCCGACCTCTCCCTGTAGCTCAGGCTCTCGAGACCTGGGACAGCTCTCTTTCCAAAACAAAATTGAACACAATACTTCATAAGTGGCTTCACCAATGACTTATACAACTGTGATACAATGTCCCAACTTCTAATCTCAATGACCTGACTGGTGACGTCCAGTGTGCCAAAAGACTTCTCTGCCACTGTGCCTACCTGTGACGCCACTTTCAACGAAGTCAATGTTAATATTGTCTTTCTTTCCATGCACTCTGTAAAACCTGCTGATTTTTCCCCCAGCATTTTCAGGTAGTATGGCTGGCGCCAGCGCTCCTGCTTGTACCAAAGTGGAGGTTAATGCAGAATAATTACACTGCGGGAGCCATTTGCATGCACTTTCTATTGACTGATGAGAAAGTGGTGTCAACAGGTCTTCAGGAGCTTGTTTACTCTCTCCTCCATACGGATATTTCATGTGGTTCAGGGATACTCATACCATGAATAAAAATACATTTATAGATTAGCACATTGCTGTGAGAATACCCTGTGGTTCAATAGATAAATTCACCACAACCAACTGCACAGAATTCACAACACATTACAACATGAGATAAATGTGCTTTTGAAAATCAAGCAGAGCGCAATCTGTACTGCAGCACCACGCTGCCCTCTACAGAAACCAGCGCTCTCTCAACTCCCACACACAAAGCACCAGGACCAAGATATTTCACAAGGATAAGGCTGACAGTCTACCTTTCCAGAGTGAAACATAATGATGAATCTTGAGACACAGGATGCTGGAAACTTCAGCAAAACAACAAACAGCTGGAGGAGTGCGGGAAGGAACTGCAGATGCTGGTTTAAACCGAACGTGTGCAGTTTGAAAATCTATGAACACAGGACTTGCGTTAGTCGAAGACGTTCTACGATATGATACGATACGATAGGAACTGTATTTATCCCAGGAGGGAAATTGATCTGCCAAGAGTCATAAAAACACAAAGTAGGAATACATATAAAATGATTGTGAGATTTACACTGCGCTGCCGTGCTCACTGCCCACTTCCGTTCAGCATATACTAAATTGCTAAATTCCTCAGCGACTCCCCCCTTGGTGAACCACGCAGGTATTAGAGGTCAGGATGTGTAGGAAGGAACTGCAGATGCTGTTTTAAACCGAAGATAGACACAAAAAGCTGGAGTGACTCAGCAGGTCAGGCAGCATCTCAGGGGAAAAGGAACAGGTGACATTTTGGGTCTGAAGAAGGGTCTCGACCCGAAGCGTCATTTATTCCTTCCCCCAGAGACGCAGCCTGACCTGCTGAGTCACTCCAGCGTTTTGTGTCTATAAACCGCTGGAGGAACTCAGTGGGTCAGGCAGTGGGGACAATGGACAAACGATGTTTCGGCTCTGGAACATTCTTCAGACTGAGGATGGAGCCAGACCCGAAACGTCATCTGTCCCTTCCCTCCACAGATGCAGTCTGCCGGGTTCCACCAGCACTTTCTTTTTTTGCATGTACCATCTAGGTACATCCCAGTCTGATTCAACCTTGTGAGACTGAATGGGGTGCGGGTCGAGGAACAGAAGGGTCGAGTAAAGCAAGGCAGTTACTTTCTCAGTCCCCTAATCCATCAAACAGGAATACCCTGGGAGAGCCAAGATAACACAACATTCCTCAACATGGATGGAGGTTCCCAACGCTTCCTGACCTCAGTGAAGATTCCACATCTATTCTTCTCCTGGGTCCAAACATTGATGAACAGCACCTCGTATTTTGATACAACCCAGCGGTATGAATATTGATTTCTCTAACTTCAAGTAACCTTTGCAATCCTTCTCTCTCCATCCCTCCCCCTTCCCAGCTTTCCGACTAGTTTCACTGTCCTCCTGAATACATTTTACTTATTGTATGCCTCACTGTCTCCTTCCCGCCAGCTAACAATGAACCGGTCTACATTTCCTTACCATCTGCTTTGATCTGGCGTTTTCACACCGTACCCATCCATATCGCAAGACTCCTGCCTCAGTCTGAAGAATTGTCTCGACCAAAAATGTCACCCATTCTTTCTCCAGCATTTTGTGTCTGTCTTCATTCATGAAGTTTCTCCTCGTTCCCTCACTATTCATGAAATCCCTTCAACATTGACCATTTCCCATCCTCACACCCCAATCCCCACCAACCACCCCAACCCTGGTGCTCCTGCACTTAGCTCTCCCTGTCTCTTGCCCAGCCTTTCCAGCCCTCAGTGCAGAAGATCGCCGCATTCCCTCAGTGGCTAATACACATCTCTGCTGAAGGAAGGCCAGGACTAAACACTCGCTCGCTCCCAGCGAGTACACTTGTGTGCACGAAGACCTCTGCTTTCAGAAACTCAAACTTGCACTAATATACAGACAGCTGTCTCCCTCCACCAGAGAATGGCAAATCAATCACAGTTCCCTGAAGTGACAAGGAAAGATCTGGATTCGTACAGTTTTGATCTCAGCTTGTTCCCCCCTACATCAGGGTTCCAATGGAAACCAGAGAGAGCCTGTAAATGTGACCCCAACTGAAAACAAAAGGGGAAGTTTGGAAGGAAATAGATCGCCCGCATGAAAGGATATTCTGGGGGAGCTTACACCCCAGCGGTATGAATATTGACTTTTCTAACTTCAAGTAACCTTTGCCTTCCCTCTCTCTCCATTCCTCCTCCCTTCCCAGTTCTGCGACTAGTCTGACTGTCCTCGTTAGTATTTTATCTGTTTGCTTTGTTGTTACCTTCTCCTAGCCAACAATGATCTATCTTTCACACCACAAACAGCTTACAATGGCTTGTTCCCTTTATCATCGATACTTTTTTGCATATCTTTCATTCATTGTTCTTTATCTCTCCACATCACCGTCTATATCTCTCGTTTCCCTGATCCCTGACCAGTCTGAAGAAGGGTCTCGACCCGAAACGTCGCCTATCTCCTTCGCTCCTTAGATGCTGCTGCACCCGCTGAGTTTCTCCAGCCTTTTGTGTAACCCTCGATTCTCCAGCATCTGCAGTTCCTTCTTTAACACAATGATCTATTCCACATTTTCCTTGATCCCCACGCTCTTTGTCTCGTTTGCACACCTTACACTTCCTTATCTCTGTATCTCCCTCTCCCCTGATTCAGTCTGAAGAAGGGTCGTGACCCGAAACGTCACCCATTCCTTCTATCCAGAGATGCTGCCTGTCCCGCTGAGTGAGTCCAGCATTTTGAGTCTATCTGGACTTCTTTTTATTTGACACATCCTTCTGCTGGAAAGGTTATTTCTGATCACACTGTTGAAGGAATGATAAAAGCATGGACCTCTGGCACCATCTGCTGGTTTGAAGCGGAATGTAAATTAATTTGAAAACATCACCTCTCCATGTTCTCCAGGGATGCAGCCTGGCCCGCTGAGTTACTCCAGCACTTTGTGTCTTTCCTCTGATATGAACTACCTGACTGTTCCAAACTGTGGCAAAAGCCAAGCGTGTTTAATTGTCATATGTACCGACAACCGAACAATGATATTCTTACTTGCAGCAGCTTAACAGGCCCATACATACAATGCACATAGGCAACATGCAATAGACACATGTTTAAGTAATAACCACAATACTACAATGGCAGGAGTGAAATGAGTGTGGAGAGGGTTAATCTTTGATGATATGGCTGCCTTTCTGAGGACTATAAATTAGCCACCCATGTAAAAATAGTACGAGCTTCTTGTTTATTAGTGAGATGAGTCAGACTCACTAACTCTCAGCTCACCATTACATCCACCGAGGTTCATGTTTCTTCACAATATCGTATCCAATAATCAAATAATTTACAGACTGTCAGCTCCAGCTTTATATACCAGCCCATGGCATGGGTTGTCCTTGCTCAAGTGTCTACTGTAATAAAAACAGGCCCTTCGGCCCACTACGTCAATGCCGATCATCACATCCATCTATACTAATCCCACCTGCCCGCATGAATTCCATATCCCCTCTGCCTCGCTCATTCAAGGACCTTACACAGTGGTGCAGTGGTAGAGTTGACCACGACCCGGGTTCAATCCTGACTATGGGTGCTGTCTGTCATCGTAACTCTTTGCCCTCTACTTTGAGACACCTCTACAAAAGACAGGGAAACAGACGCCGGCTCTCTAACCTATCAATAACTCGCGTAATTTCCCACACCCCGGTCACATCACCTCTCGGCCTCCGTCGCTCCAGGGTAGACACTCCCAGCCTACCCAATCTCTCCTTGTAACTCAAACCCTCCGCTCCAGCCCGCTAGGGAAGTTATTAACTACCTCATGTTCACGTGTCATACAGGAGAGTAATTTTACAAAATCTGATTACCTAGTGATATCCTGGCACAAAAATTAGAAACCATCTCCTTTCATCATCAAGGGCAGCACTAAAGTGAAGTTGGTGATAAACGTGCAGTAGTCCTGGCACTGAGAAAGTTTAGTTTAGTTTAGAGATACAGCACGGAAACAGGCTCTACAGCCCACCGAGGCCCGCACCGACCAGCGATCCCCGCACACTAGCACTATCCTACACACTGGGGACACTTTTACATTTACACCAAGCCAATTAACCTACAAACCTGTACGCCTTTGGAGCGTGCGGAGGAAATCGAAGATCTCGGAGAAAACCCACGTGGTCACAGGGAGAATATTTTTTTTAAAATCTCCCTGTGTTGACAGCACCCATAGTCGGGATCGAACGTAGTTCTCCGGCGCTTTAAGCACTTTAAGGCAGCAATTCTACCGCTGCGCCACCGTGCCACCTACAAACGGTCTTCATCAGGAGGATCTCTAGCACAACCTCTGACCAATTCTGATAGCTCCAATAAAAATATCTCTGTGATCATTCCTGCCGATCTCTAGTGAGCATCGTCTGTCGCTCCTCTACATAATCATCAGCATAACTGCATCGCCCACTGCTACCCTGCATTGCAGATGAATGGCAAACAGCAAGAGCGTTTCCAGAGAAGAGGAGGATGCACGTGGGAGGGCAGTGTGGTTTTAGAGAGGATGCTGGCTGGGAAAGCGCTGGACATTTGTTTGTTCAGATACAAGCAGATCTGTCACGGTTTGTGCAACCCCTGCTGTTTGGTAGTGTGTGCGCACCACTCACCTTGCATTACTCTGCCTGTGCATGATCCATATTCCCTGCATGTCCACGTGCCTATCTAAAAGCTTCTGGAACGCCACTATCGTATCTGCCCCCACCACCACCCCTGGCCGCACGTTCCAGGCACCCACCGCCCTCTATATTAAAAAAAAACCTTGCCCTGCACATCTCCTTTAAACTTTGTCTGAAAGCCGTGCCTCTAGTCTTTGACATTTCCACCCGTCTGACTGCTCTCATCATTTTAGATACTTCTATCAGGTCTCCGCTCAACCATCGGTGCTCCAGAGAAAACAATCCATCTCTCCAACCTCTCCCTGTGGCTAATACCCCCTAATGCAGGGAGCATTCTGGTAAACCTCCTCTGCACCCTCTCCAAATCCTCCATATCCTTTCTGCGAGGGGGCGATCAGCATTGCACACAATAAACTGAATGATAAAGTACTCCCTCAGGTTCCTATTAAACTTTTCCCCTCTCACCATAAACCTATGTCCTCGGGTTCTTGACTCCCCCTACTCTGGGTAAAAGACTGTGTGCATTTACCCTTTCCATTCCCCTCACGATCTTACACACCTCGATAAGATCACCCCTCATCCTCCTGCGCTCCAAGGAATAGAGTCCCAGCCTGCTCAACCTCTCCCTATAGCTCAGGCCCGAGTCCCGGCAACATCCTCGTAAATCCTCTCTGTACTCTGGTCTACAGTGTAGCGTTTACTTCTTAGTCTGTACCCTTTGTATAGACCAGATTGATCCCCCGGCGTCTGAATGCAAACTTTCCTCGTTCTACAGTTGTTCATGTTCAATTTTGGAAAACGACTAAAGTTTGTTTCGCAGGGTTAGGTGCCACCAACAACGGCCGACAGCTTATTACTAACGTGTGGATGATTGGGAGATTAACAAGGTGACAACAACAATACGTTCCGGCTGGTGCGGGACTCACTTACCCCTTCCATGGGTGAGATGAGGATGTCGTAGAGGGCACGGAGAGGTTGTTTACTGGAAGAGCCCAACTTTCGGGGTAGGGACGAGGTGGAATCTTGGAGACTCGACATGTTGCTGCTGAACAGACTGCTCATACTCTGGCAGCTTCTGCAGGGACAGAACAATCAGATGGTCAGAACAAGCCTGTCAGTGACACTTCTAACAAGTCCGTGGAGGACACCACCGAGGCAAACATTGTTCTCAAGTGAGTGAAAACATCCGTTACGCGTCCTGCATGTGGGTACAAAAAAGCTGGAGTAACTCTGCGAGACAGGCAGCATCTCTGGAGAGAAGGAATGGGTGACGTTTCGGGTCGAGATCCTTCTTTGCAGTCTGAAGAAGGGTCTCGGCACCCATATAGGGAGGGATATGGATCACGTTCAAAGTTATGAAATTTGTTTAACTAATTTGTTTAGCATCATGTTGGGCACAGCGATTATGGGCCAAAGGGCCTGTTCCTGTACTGTACTGTGTTCTATGCCGTGTGGGGACGGGGTGTCGAAGGACGAGAAGCCGAAGCAAAGAAGTGGAAGCCAAATAACGGAACGGAAACAAAACCGAAACGCCAAATAACCAAAAGAATGGGACGCCTGAAAGACAACTGAAAGGGTGGGACCCCTGTTCAAACTCACCGAAAGGCCGCTCAGCCGAAAAGTCAAATAACGGACATGACGTTGCTGGAGGGGGGTGGGATTTGTCAACGATTGGTCCAGACCCCCCCCCGCGTCCATCACATCGCTGGCCGATGGAGATGGGAGGGTGGGGGTCATTTTCCCACACAAGCCATTGGTGACTGGGCACTCTGTACCCTAGCATCAAGTTGTAAGCGGCCAAAGGAGTGCATCCCTCGGGACAGCCCCCGCTCTCCCACAGCCACGATCGCCCTCCGCCTCGTCTGCCCCGTGCGGCCGCACTGTGAAGGGCTGTGTGGCGGTCGGATGATGGTGACTGTCGACTGATTACTGCCGGTGGTCGGACTCCCAGATGGCCGGCGGTCTAGGTTAATGCGCCGGATCGGCTGCTGAGCCAGGGTTGCCCCCGAAACACCTCCAGCAAGGAGCTGGAGATTCCCGCTGTCAAAGAGCGGTGGTGGGCGGCGGTCACCTGCCGCCTCTGACCAACTTGCAGCAGCAACGCCAGCGGCAGATCCAGTTGGTGAAGGGTTCGCGCGGTGGGTGAGTGTGCTCTCCGCTGCTGGTGCCATCGCTCCCGCTATCCCCCCCTCCCCCGGGCGACATCGCCATCGCCGCCCCCGCTATCCATCCCCCCACTTAATTAACCAGGTTCCTGAATGTAAGAACTATTTATACATGTAACATTTTTGTTTTTAAATCAGTAACTCTTTTTTGAGTTTTAATGCCGACCCCCGTGGTGTGGGAAGGGCATGCGGCAGCTGGTTTCATAGCGCCTTCATTGTTGGTAGGTGCTGATCTTTCATCTCTGCTCCACCCGGCGCTGCCGACACACAGCCCGTCACAGTGCGGCCGCACGGGGCAGACGAGGCGGAGAGCGGCCGTGGCCGTGGGAGAATGGGGGCTCTACCGAGGAATGCGCTCCTTCGGCCGCTTACAACATGGTGCTCGGGTTCAGAGTGCCCAGTCACCTATGGCTTGTGTGGGGAAAATGAGCCCCATCCTCCCATCTCCATCGGCCAGTGATGTGATGGACACGGGGATCTGGACCAATCGCTGACAAGTCCCCCCCCCCCCCCCGGCAAAGTCATGTCCGTTATTTGACTTTTCGGCTGAGCGCCAATTCGGTGAGCTGGCTTTTAGACGTCCCACCCTTCCGGTTAGGCGTTTTGGCTTCGTACGCTTTCGGTTATTTGGCTTCCACTGCTTTGCTGCGGCTTCTCGTCCTTCGACGCCACGTCCGGGTACCGTTCTATGCATTAGATATTCACATTATCAAGGAATAAGGCCAAGTCATTTTTCTGCAACATCTGATACGCTGCACAAAGTCACTGGTACCTGCTCCTGAATGTAAGATCATAAAGGACACACTGCAATACCGCAAACTTAGCTTTGAGACCAGCATGCTTTCTCTTCACACATAAGCATGACTTAAATTAGCCCAGTGACAGAGATTGATTTGGCCCCTCTCTCCCAGCTGACAGAGTTTGAAGTGATGTTTTAACCTTCCCCTTTCTTCTCTAACCTCCGTCAGGTGTACTGTTCTGAAGTTGCCCCCACGCCATTTCTACTCGAGGCTCAGAGGTCCACATCTTTCCTAATCTCGTGTCACAACTCAGATCCACGATGCTGGCGATGTGCACCAGTCCTCTTCAGCATGCCTTTCTCAGCAGTGGTTCCGCAGCCTTGCGTCACCTCTCCGTGAGACGGTCGCATTTTCACACAGCCACTGCCGAGATCGGCACTCGGCGATTGATACTGGCACTCCGCACAATACCGGGATACCCCCGCACCATCGGAAACACAACAACTCCGGACAGCTCAATAATGTGCCTTGATGGTGCTGGCTGAGGGGTAAACGTTGGTGGGAGAGCTGGGTCACACCCAGGCCTTTCCTCCAGACAGGGGCATGCAGTATTATTATCCAGCTGAGGGCGAATTGTTCCTCCGTTGTAAAACACGTCCAGAAGCTGCGTTTCCGGCGGTGCAGTGGTATCTCGGTGTTGTGCAGAGCGCCAGTATAAATCGCTAGTTAGTTTATTGTCACATGTACCAAGGTACAGTGAAAAGCTTTTGCTGCGTGCTAACCAGTCAGCGGAAAGACAATACATGATTACAATCGAGCCAGTCACAGTTTTACAGATACTTGATAAGGGAGTAACGTTTAGTGCAAGGTAAAGCCAGGAAAGTCAGATCAAAGATAGTCCAAGGGTCACCTATGAGGTAGAATGATAGTAGTTCACGACCGTGTAGGAAGGAACTGCAGATGCTGGTATAAGCCGAAGATAGACACAAAAAGCTGAAGTAACTCAGCGGGACAGGCAGCATTTCTGGAGAGAAGGAATAGGTGACGTCTGAAGAAGGGTCTCGACCATCTCCATCGATGCTGCCTATGCCGCTGAGTTACTCCAGCTTTTCGTGCTTATCTTTAGTAGTTCAGGACTGCTCTCCAGTTGTGGCAGGATGGTTCATTGGGTGCGGCTCTGGTTGCCCCGTTACAGGAATGGTGTGAAGCCTTTGCAGAGGGCGCAGAACAGGTTTACTAAAATGCTGCCTAAACTAACTAGACTAAGAAGTTGAATCCATTCCTCGGACTGAGACGGCCGCTGGTGTCTCTGTCACCAGGAGGGGGTGCTGCTGTATTGCGCTCCAAATGTGGCTTAACCATGGAGTCTAACTTAGCTAAATCACCAGGAGATTGATGGAAGTCTTTTGTCATCATCTGATCGGTGCAGCCATTCCTTCTGTGAATGCAGAGTAGAACAGTGGAAATTATAGATTTGGCATTTTACCATCAATTAGAAATAAATTCAAGTGATGATAATTTACTGGCTGAATGACCCATCCTTTGGAAAGTGAACCAAACTGTCACACATGTGACCAGATGCCATCACAAAGTGCTACATTAAAAAAAATATAGTATGAGATTAATCTTATTCATTGCTATTTTCCTACCTACAGAACTATAATGCATGTCTGCTAAAGATATGAACATTCTAGCTTTTTAAAATTCACAGTTTGTAAACAGCTTCTGTGTGGTGTCACACACGTGACCAGTCACATTTCATCTCTTACCCTAAACAAACGTTGTCAGCAAAACACCTAAAAATGTCACTTGATAAACCGAAACAAATATGAATCATATATGCAGTACAAAACATTATACTTGTAATGCTTTCAGAATGGGAAGAGATATATTCCACAATTTTTCCATCTCTTTAGTCACACACGTGACTAAGAAGGGCCAAATGAACAAGGGAAACTTTCAAAAAGTCGTAATATTTCCCACCATTCTGATCACTATGAATGCTTGCTTCATGCTCATCAAACAACGCAGTCACAGCTAAACACTCCACCCAGTTTGATTATCGTGTATAAAACAGAACTTTTCAACTCCACAGCTGATGTAACATCCACGCCTCCAAACAAGGCAGCAGTCAATGATAGACACAAAAACCTGGAGTAACTCAGCGGGTCAGGCAGCATCTCTGGAGAAAAGGAAGAGGTGACGTTTTGGGTCGTCAACTATTCTTTTTTGCCAGAGATGCTGCCTGTCCCGCTGAGTTACTCCAGCTTTCTGTGTCTATCTTCGGTTTAAACCAGCATCTGCAGTTCAATGAGAACAAGCAGAATCAATGACATGTTTACAATAAAGAGGTCCGATTGATGCTGCCCCATCAACATCCCCACACTAGGTGGCACTGGCGAGTAAGGAATGAACAAGGCAGCCAAAAGAAATCCAATTACCTGTCATCACCAAAGATAGACACAAAATGCTGGAGTAACCCAGTGGGACAGGCAGCATCCCTGGAAAGAAGGAACGGGTGACGTTTTGGGTCGAGACCCTTCTTCAGATTGTGACTCAGGAGAGATGGGGTCTAAAGATATGGAGGGGTAAGATGTGAAAATGAAAGATCAAAGCAGACGGTGAGAAGGAAATGTCGAATGGTATATAGTTAGCTGAGGGGAAGGTGACAAGGATGCCTACAATCAGTAAAATTAATCAGGACAGTGAATCTAGTTGGAAAGTCAGCTGAAAGCAGCTTTCAGTGTGTGCATGACTATGGATATAGGGTCATATTATTGCTATCAATAGATTTGATCTAAAACCAAATTCTGATCAGTCTGTCTTTATTGATTGCAATGGCGTTATCTAGCCATGGCTGACTGATCCTGCATTAATTACTAATGGAAAATTGCTATCAATTAATAACAATGAGGCATTCTTCATGTGACATGGAGGATTTTTTGAATTTATTCATTTTCCAGGATATGGGCATCAGTGAGAAGGTCAGTGTACACCCCTATCCCTGGAGGCCAGTCATACTGTGATACCATGGGGAAACAGGCCCTTTGGCCCAACATGCCCACACTGGCCAACATGTCTCAGCTTCACAAGTCCCACCTGCCTGCGTTTGGTCCATATCCCTCCAAACTTGTCCTATCCATCTACCTGTCTAAATGTTTCTTAAATGCTGGGACAGTGCCAGCCTCAACTACCTCCTTGGGCATCTTGTTCCATACACCCACCATCTTTGTGTGAAAAAGTTACCCCCTCAGATTCCTATTAAATCTCAATCCCAGTGTACACCCCTATCCCAGGACAAGGACAGTGTACAGCCCTATCCCAGGACAAGGACAGTGTACAGATCTATCCCCGGACAAGGTGGGTGAACACATGTATCTCTGGACAAAATCAGTCAATGTAACGGACTCGGTGGGTCGAAGGGTGTGTTTCCACGCTGTATCTCTAAAGTGTAAAGTGTAAAGACAGCCTTCAGTACATGGGATCGATGTTTCTAGAAACTGGGCAGTCCCCAGTGTATGATGTCGGATGACATTATGGTCCCTCGGACAGTGTAGTGAATGTGGGACCATCAGTAAGTGGTTATGGCAAACTATTTAAGACACAAAGTGCTGGAGTAACTCAGCGGGTCAGGCAGCATCTCTGGAGAACATGGATAGGTGACGTTTCGGGTCAACGTTTTCTTCAGACTGATTGTCTGAAAAAGCTCCTGAACCAAAACGTCCCCTATCAATGTTCTCCTGAGATGCTGCCTGACACACTCCAGCACTTAGTGTCTTTTTTTGTAAACCAGTATCTGCAGTTCCTTGTTTTTATGCAGAGTAAACTAGCTTTATGGGTTGTTGGAATTTTAGGATAAGCATCTGGCAGGTTATGTGATGTGACCCTACCTCATGCACTGAATCAAACACTCTGCAGGTTTAACCAAAGGGTGACTGGAGACTGCACTATATGTTGTGAGGTCGATCAGATGAATACAGGGTAGCTCTGGTTCTTGTTTCTCTGAGAACGGCAGACTGTACAATCAGACAAGCTATAATTTGTTGCACTGTGGCAGTTGCTGCAGCACTGCAGTGTGAACTGTGTGGAACGCTGGAAGGTTAAAGTAATTCCAAAAGCCATTTTAAACCATAAGGAATAAATAAAGGGCAATATCGTTATTGATATATATATATATATATATATATATCCTTGAAACCTGGTTACAGATATTCAAAAGCTGAATCTGTCCGTAAACCTAAGAGAGTAGCTAATGAAATTCAGATTAATTCCCAGATGAAAGTATTACAAGCAAAACACCTTCTTTTCCCCAAACAATAATTCTGCAAGATCAACCGGGTTGAAAAGTCATTGCAATGGAATAAAGAGACCGCATTAGTTTTTAAATGCTCGAGTGTTAAAACGTAATTTTACTACTAATTATATAGCCGGCAGTGCCAAAGTAATGCAGAGGCTGACTGATGAGATTGGATTAGACGTTGGGGTAATTCCAACAGATTTCTTTATAAAACGTTATGTGGAGAGAAAAAAAACACAAGAAGCCCTCTGAATGACTTAATGGAGATGTGATTTTAAATATTTAATTGACTTTAAAGTGCATTGAGACTTTGTGGGTCAAATAGGATCCACATAAATACAATTTATTTCTTTAAGTGGCAGAACAATAATGAGCATGCAGAGATTGTGAGCTTCACCCAGCTGACGTTATGCTAACCCGTTTGAGATACAACGCTGAGGACTATATAAGTCTGCTGTCTCCACCTTCCCCTTTGCTCTACCTATTGTACTGAGTTTGGCTTGATTGCATTCATTGTCTGGTTTGATCAGACAGCATGCAAAACAAAGCTTTTCACTGTAGCTCGGTGCACATGACAATAGTATCCCTAAACATCAACAAATTCAAGTTTTTCAATATCAAATTATTACACTTATTTCAAATCTCAATTTCTCTCAAATAATACCCGCCAGAAGCCGATAAAGTAGCCCCACAAAAGGCTCTTTAAACAGTCACTGCACAATGCATATGTATGATCTTCAAGAGACAGCCTATATTTTATCCGAGATCTTTTTCTACGCTCGATTCAAATTGCAGTGCACAATATTAATAATTCATCCCCAAAGCAGTGCTTTGTCCACTCTTTGAGCAATGGTGTTGCTGATGAAACTATCCCCGGGAGCTCGTTACTCCACACGACCCACCCACAGTGACTTAGGGTACACATCGTTCTTGCCGAGCCGTCCGCAATATCTGGCGCTGTTCTCTGCCCAGTCCTCCTGATTTACGGTACCTGCGTTCACACTCCTCTCACGATTCACATCACCTCCGGGTACATTGGAGAATTCTCCCTCCCACTGAAAGTATCCAAATGTCCACATCGGCCATCCAAGTACCTGGTTAACACTGACCTCTCAGTTCCATCAATATTTCTCTTGCCCACTCAGGTTACTTCATATATTGAGTACTCCCTCATGAGCCCATGCCGTCGTTGCAGTCCTTCCACCCAGTTCGCTCGCAAATTTACTGGCTTATCCTGAAGATGAAACATAGAAAATAGGTGCAGGAGGCGGCCATTCGGCCCTTCGAGCCAGCACCGACATTCATTGTGATCATGGCTGATCGTCCCCAATCAATAACCCGTGCTTGCCTTCTCTCCATGAATATCAGGAATATTTCCAAGCTCTGGAATCTTGAGCAAAAAACAAAGTGCTGGAGGCCACAGCAAAGAGCCACACCATCCTGGCCACGCTCTCATCCCACTCCTGCAATCAGGAGGTGACTGACGGAGCACAAGGCCGACAGTGCCTGAGTCCGCGGAGCCAGTGGCCGAGGTCGGAGTCCGCGTGCTGCGAGCCGACGGAGCCCGAGGCTGAAGCACGAGTCGGCCCCACGGAGAGGACCCGGCAGCGTTAATGGAGAGGTCGATGAGGGCGCTGACCGTGGATGAGGACGCCGCTCACGAGGGAAGGAACGGAGGATGACACGGTGTGGGGGACCGGCGTGAGGGAGGGCGAGGGAAGGAACGGAGGATGACACGGTGTGGGGGACCGGCGTGAGGGAGGGCGAGGGAAGGAACGGAGGATGACACGGTGTGGGGGACCGGCATGAGGGAGGGAGAAGAACAATGGATAATGGAAGACCCAGCATGGGGGGACCCCCTGTGAGGGAGGTGGGAGGGGAAGAACAGAGGGGGAACTGGAGGGGGAGGGAGGGGGGGAGATTTATAACTTGTAAGCTCCCTTTACGGTCGACTATTTGCAAACTTTTGCAACGTATGCAAGCAAAGAATTTCACTGTGACTTGTTACATGTGACAATAAAGTATTCAATTCAATTCAATCAATTAATTTCAAGAAGGTACAGTAGCCTGAGAACCACGATCAGGGCAAAGTCAGCATGGATTTATGAAAGGTAAATCATGTCTGACGAATCTTATAGAATTTTTCGAGGATATAACTAGTACTAAGGATGTAATAAGGGAGAACCAGTGGATGTGTTATATCTAGACTTTCAGAAGGCTTTCGACAAGGTCCCACATAAGAGATTAGTATACAAACCTAAAGCACACGGTATTGGGGGTTCAGTATTGATGTGGATAGAGAACTTGCTGGCAGACAGGAAGCAAAGGGTAGGAGTAAACGGGTCCTTTTCAGAATGGCAGGCAGTGACTAGTGGGGTACCGCAAGACTCAGTGCTGGGACCCCAGCTATTTACAATATATATTAATGATTTGGATGAGGGAATTGAATGCAACTTCTCCAAGTTTGCAGATGACACTAAGCTGGGGGTAGTGTTAGGTGTGAGGAGGATGCTAGGAGGTTGCATGGATAGGCTGGGTGAGTGGGCAAATGCATGGCAGATGCAGTATAATGTGGATAAATGTGAGGTTATCCACTTTGGTGGCAAAAACAGGAGGGTAGACTATTATCTGAATGGTGGCCGATTAGGAAAAGAGGAGATGCAACGAGACCTGGGTGTCATGGTACACCAGTCATTGAAAGTAGGCATGCAGATGCAGCAGGCAGTGAAGAAAGCAAATGGTATGTTAGCATTCATAGCAAAAGGATTTGAGTATAGGAGCAGGGAGGTTCTACTGCAGTTGTACAGGGTTTTGGTGAGACCACACCTGGAGTATTGCGTACAGTTTTGGTCTCCAAATCTGAGGAAAGACATTCTTGCCATAGAGGGGGTACAGAGAAGGTTCACCAGACTGATTCCTGGGATGTCAGTACAGAGGAAAGACTGGATAGACTCGGCTTGTACTCGCTAGAATTTAGAAGATTGAGGGGGGATTTTATAGAAACTTACAAAATTCTTAAGGGGTTGGACAGGCTAGATGCAGGAAGATTGTCCCCCATATTGGGGAGGTCCAGAACAAGGGGTCACAGTCTAAGGATAAGGGGAAATTCCTTTAGGACCGAGATGAGGAAAACATTTTTCACACAGAGAGTGGTGTGTCTCTGGAATTCTCTGCCACAGAAGGTAGTTGAGGCCAGTTCATTGGCTATATTTAAGAGGGAGTTAGATGTGGCCCTTGTGGCTAAAGGAATCAGAAGGTATGGAGAGAAGGCAGGTACAGGATACTGAGTTGGATGATCAGCCATGATCATATTGAAGCAGGCGGTGCAGGCTCGAAGGGCCGAATGGTCTACTCCTGCACCTATTTTCTATGCTTCTATCCCCATGTTTAAGAATAGCTTCTTCCCAATAGTCATTTGTCTCTTAAACAGAATTCAACATTAACCACAAATATGAACTTCTATGAACTGTCACTAGTTGCACTTTGGGATTCTTTTTGCATTTTCATTGGATTAGTATTGTGGTTATTAATTTATTGAGTTTTTATTTTTTTTATACACTTATCTGTGTGTTAGTGTGTTTACAAGGTCTATAAAGTTGCAGCGGGTGAGAATTTCAATGTTCCTTTGTTGGTACATACAAAATTAAACACTCCTGACCAAGAGCGGAGCGGATCCTGACTATCTTCTTTAAGTACCACGCTAAACACTGCTGTGGTGGAAAATAAAATGTTTCGGGATTTTCAAGTTCCTTCCCATGGCGTTTGTCTGTTTCAATACACAAGCGGAACAGCAAGACACAGGTTCGATTTTTTGTATGGACAATATTCACTTCACGTCTCTGGCGTAACTCAGTAACCAAGAGACAAGTTCAACAATCGCAGTGAAATGTAAGCCTCCCTGCAGAGCTGACACAGCCGGCTGCAAATCTTGGAGCCGGCTCCCCCTGCCACTGAGTGGCTGAAATATAATGCTGATCGGTTACTAACGCAGAGCGCGCATGATTGGCAATTGTGCAAAAGCATCCACGGGGTGGGACCCACTGGCACTGAAAAGTTCATCAGCAAAATGCACACATTCTCCAGTGGCAGCACAAAACTTGCCAGAGGTACTGATGGACTTGCCAACAGCTTCGAGAGGCACATCTTCTTCCCAGATTCCCACTGGGAATAGCTTCTTCATGGCAACCATCGGGCTTTGGAAACACTGCCCAACATGAAGCTCTGCAACTATGATTCTCTATTGACTTTGTTTTTGGGTCGCACTACTGACATTGTTTTTTTGCACTATAAGAGTCTGGTTATTACTGATCATTAATTTATTATATTTATTTATTATTGTGCTTTTAAATGTGTGATGTGATAGGCCTGTAAAGCTGCAGCAAGTAAGAATTTAATTGTTCCACTGCTGGGTACATATGACACTTGGGTCCGGACCTGAAACATGGTGCGTCCATTCCCTCCACTGAGGTCCTCCAGTACTTTGTGTTTAGCTCAAGATTCCAGCATCTGCCGTTCCTTATGTCATCATTCATGATTTGCTTGAGAGACCCTTCCCATCAAGGCAACCCAACAGCTTCCCTCAGTCATCTACCACTAGTCACCCTTTGGATTCACTGGAGAACTGCAAAAGCCTACTTGTCTTCGGAAAAGACCAGAAATCAGTTGGGGAGTTCCTCGATAATTAGTTTTGGATTGAAAGCTGCCGTTAACAGAGCTCTACATTACTCCCGCTCTTCGAAGAGTTCCGACATTATTGTGCTTAAACTTGCGAAATCTCTTTTGGAATAAAGTCAGCTAAACAAAATGTAAGGAAACAAATCCCGCACGATAGCTTTAGGGGATTTAAGGAAAAGAGTGTTTTGCAAAACCCAAGCCAAAATATTTACAGAAATAAATTAGGAAAGAATTTTTGAACCTCATCCAATTTGGCACTGCTTATTTATTTATCAGTTGAAAATATTTTTAACTGAGATAAACAGATATGACCTTACTTGGCAGAACAGTCGATTCAAATGGCACTGAGGACAGAGATGCTGGTCCATTTAAAGTTGAATTAACCCCTATGGGGTCGTAGCTGTCAGAAAAGGTTAACAATGACTTTAGAACAATGCAGGCTGGTATTTTGCATCAGCGTGCAAATTATAGTGCTAAAGGTGGTTCCTGACTTTTCAAGGCCTTGACAGCACTATGCCTTTCGGACAACTCATAGATGGAGGGTGACGATTTGGATGAGTTAACAAAAGGTTGCCTCCGTGTAATCAACGTCAAAGTAAGGAGGGCGAGAGGCCAAACATTTAAAAATACTGAACACTTCAATGAGTCAAACGCAAATGGGAATGAGAAAGGAGTGTATTCCAGCAGAGGGCAGCACAGTATAGACACGGGTCTCTACAAAGTCGTTGGGCCTGCTACACCTCCACAATACAGGCAGCCCAGGCCCACCCTTCTTCTAAAACCAAGAAGACTATGTGCGGAGTTTTAACATCAAAGTGAGAAAGAAACTGAGAAAGTGTGAAAAAAATGAACGAGAGAGATTAAAAGCAGGAATTTGAGGGAATAAGGTGTATTAGGTAAACTCAAATATTTTCAATCTCACTCAGGAAACAAACCGATGACCATAGTAGGATTAGAAACTGTCCAACAATTCATGGGATAAAACTACCTTCAAACTACTGATTTGAAGGTAGTTTTGGTTGGAGGCAGTGCAGATACAAGTTGCAATTTTGTGAAGCAAATCAAGGCCATTCCAAGTCACACAACCACACAATCCCTTTCTTCAATCTTATTGTCCTCAAGCAATCTACAAGCCTTTACAATTCAAGTTATCATTCACCGTGTTACCTTTGCCTTGATATTTTCAGTCTGGTTCCTGTCTTCGATTGTGGAAACTAGTTTCTTAGTTTTTAACTTCTAAAGCCAACATGTTTCAATCACTTGATAATAATGTGACCAAGCACGGGCCCACCATCTTAGTGCAAACAAAAACACAAGTTAAGTATAAGCAACAAAAATAATTTCATTTCACAGCACTGGAGATAGGAATAGGAATGACCTGCAAACTTTGAAAAGTTCATCAAGATAAAAACTGCTAATAAAAGGCCGAGTCATCAACCAAACTGGCTGCACTTCAGTCCCACCATCCTCATCTTTGGCCATCCAGTGCATAGGGGAGTGGCTAGAGCAGAGGATGTCCTGGTTGGTTTGCTCCTTGGCCTGGCCAAGCTGGACATTCGTGGGTCACGGTGGCAGGCAGAAGAGGCCTCTGCCAGAGCCGACTGCCTGCCCACTGTCCAGGATTACGTCCGTGCCAGGGTGTTCCTCAAAAAGGAACATGCGGGCACCATGGGGGATTCCCGGAACCGCTGGTCACCGCGGGGGATTGAATGCATCCAGGACCAGGACCGTAATATAGTCATTTAATATTTAGTATTCAGAATATTTTGTAAGTTTTGTGTTATGGTGGTGGGTGAGTTGGTATTGGTTTGATTTGTAAATGTTATTGTTGTAAATAATTGAATAAATTTATTTTTGGAAAGAAAAAAAGGAAAAAAAATCCAACAGGTTGATGTGATTTTGCCAGCTTTAGGTTTGTAGAGAAGGTAGCTGTGTCTCTCATGGGGCACCACTTGCATTGCATCCCAGGCCTGTAATGCTCACTGTCTTCAGTGTGGGCCAGGGGCGGAAAGGAACTGAAATAGAAACACCGTTCTTTTAGCCCCTTCTTTAAATTTCTATAAAGTCTGACGCTAACATAATTAGCTTCACATTACTCCAAAATCCCATTGGAGAAGGTGAATTGCTATTTAACAGTTGTGGGTTTGTTCAGAGTTTGCGTTTCGCACTCTGACCATTTCTCAGCAGAACAATGTGGCTGGGCTGATACGTGGTTTACATGGCAAATCTAACGGCCGTTTGTCACAATGACACCTGGACAATGGAAGGAAACAAGGAAGGACAACACCAAGTGCCAAGGAGCTGGGATGGAAGGTTCCACTCGTTCCCCACTGCCGGCCAATGGAACTGGCACCGAGCTGAGACGCAGAGGGTAAACTGGAAGTGATAACAGCGCCGTTTGTAGTCGATGAAATATAGACCTCCCTTGAAACAGACCCAAGATTGAAACACTTAACACATTGTCATTCAGACTGCATCCATCGTTCGTCGTACGCGTTGTTTGCTTTCTGTGTCGTTCCGATTTTCATTCTTGCAGTAATTTACTCCTCTGCACAGGGTGAACTCCCACAAATAACGCAGCTCCTTTAGTACCGTGCCAACTGGCCAAACGAGAGCGAGCACGGCTATTCAATCACAAGAGGCAGCAGAGCCAATCCAACCCTTTGCATTCGACAAATAGCCAGAAGCAGTCAATAAAAATACTGATTTCTGCCCCCCTCACCCATTATGCTTTAATCAAATGCTTTTGCCCGGTATCAGCTGGGTGGGGGCCACAGATCAGTGGAACATTTGGTGAGTCCCACAAATAAAACAAAGCTGCACAAGGTGCCGACACAGCAGGTCAACTCGTGCCTCTGTGACCACTGGAATAATTCCACAGAGGCGTGCTGAAGAAACACACACACCCCAAACACAGCGCACGATATGAACATAATAGGTCTATGTTATAATATAGACAAACCTTATTCACAAGGGAAAACATCCTACAGGCATACAGTACGGAGCAAATTGACCAGTTTCTTCACAGCCTGGTTTGGTAATTGAAATCCCCGGAATGAAGGAGACGATGGAGATCGCTGGACATGACCCAGTCCCTCAAAGGTACTGACCTCTCCACCATCACGGGTACTGACCTACCCAACATCAAAGGGATCTACAGGAGGTGCTGCCTCAAAAATCATCAAAGACCCACACCACGTTGACCACACTCTCATCTCGCTGCTACCATCGGGAAGAATGTACAGGAGCCTGCAAACCATGACCACCAGGTTCAAGAACGATTTCTTCCCAGCAATTATCAGGCTCTTGAATACTGTACAACACTCAGTGCAGCAACTGTGATCTTCTATGGACTGTGTTCTGGTTGCACTGTGGACCGGTTCTGCACGATTATGATCTGGGTTCCTAGTATTACAGATTATTCATTTATTATATTGTTAATTATTATATCTTTATCTGTGCGTTATTGCGTTAATGGGCATGTATAGCTGCAGTAAGAAACAATTCCATTGTTCCCTTATTGGTGCATTTGACATTGAAACAGTCTTGTGTCTTAAAAAATCTTGCCCCTGCAGTAAGCCTTTAGGTTGGTTGGAAAAACATCAACTTTTCTTTGGATTACTAATCTAAATAAAGATAAAAGTGAAATAGGTGCAACCTTTAAAAGACCCAGAACTGTGACCAAGACAATGGCAATAGTTAGATTAAATAATCACATTTACTCAGGGCATTAAAGTGTCCAACCTGCCATTGATTGCTATCTGAAGGCATTCTGAGTTGCTGTGAAGGGCGTTAAAACATGTTGAATTGAACTTAATGAGCGCATTAAGAGACACACAAAAATGCTCCATTCCCCGTGGGATGTGTAAATGCACCCAAATAAACGGCTGCTCTACAAGCCTCTCCGCCAGAGTAGTTACTTATATAATCAGGTTAATTTAAAAAGAACTTTAAAAAAAACACAAAATCCTCTTTTAAATATAAAAACAATAAATTTATCGTGAGGGCCACAATCTGTCTTGTGCAGTACAATTGCTCAATTTAGTGCACATCATTTGAAACTGCATAAAATGATAAACATTTTGGAACTGTAATTAGAACTGTGCAATTAATTTCCTTGACATCTGGAATTATACACACTGTCAATGAATGGGGTCAGACCAGGCGGCTTGGGGAGTGATTTACTGCACTCGTGTACAGGCATTAACTTTTAAAACTGTGCACCACCTTTTCTTCACTGCCTTGGAGCTGTGGTGCATCACATTCTGTTCTCTGATCCTGGTTATCCACAGAAAATAGAACTTGTTAAATTAACAACGGTAAATGTAGTTCAGGTTGTATACTCTGGAATTTAGAAAGATGAGAGGGGATCTTATTGAAACATATAAGATTATTAAGGGACTGGATGCGCTAGAGGAAGGAAACATGTTCCCGATGTTGGGGGAGTCCAGAACCAGGGGCCACATTTTAAGAAAAATGGGTAGGCCATTTAGAACGGAGATGAGGAAACACTTTTTCACCCAGAGAGTTGTGAATATGTGGAATTCTCTGCCTCAGAAGGCAGTGGAGGCCAATTCTCTGGATGCTTTCAAGAGAGAGTTAGATAGAGCTCTTAAAGATAGCAAAGTCAGGGGATATGGTGAGAAGGCAGGAACGGGGTACTGAATGTGGATGATCAGCCATGATCGCAGTGAAGGACCAAATGGCCTACTCCTGCACCTATTGTCTATTGTTAGTTTAGAGATATAGCTTGGAAACAGGCCCTTCTGCCCACCGAGTCCACACCCACCATCGATCACCTGTTCACGTTAGTTCCATGTTTTTCCACTTTCCCATCCATTCCTTACACACTAGGGGCAATTTACAGAGGGCCAATTAACCTACAAACTCGCATGTCTTTGGGATAAGGGAGGGAACCAGAGCACCCGGAGGAATCCCACAGGAGAGAACATGCAACCTCCACACAGCCAAGGTCAGGATCAAACCCGGGTCTCTGGCGCAGCAAGGCAGCGGCTCTATCAGCTGCACCACTGTGCTTTTGGATCACAGCTGGATCACAGCAATGAGAATGCGGGGGGTAAGGTGCAGCAGAGAGCGGGTGATGCTCAGCTCCACAAGGGCAGGTACCGCACAGAGTGTGACACAATGTGGGTGAGCATTGGCCCAAGGGACTGCTAGGTCCAAAGCCATACTTAGCAATGCCAGGGCATTTGCAGCATGCCAAATGTGCAGACTCACAAGTTGGCCTGCAACTCCGTAAGTAGTCCGTCTGGGTTAAGGGTGACTTGAGCAGCGAAACAGACCCTTTGGCACACCTTTTCTATGCTGACCAAGGTGGCATGCTGGGCTAGTCTCATTTGCCTGCATTTGGCCCTTTGCCTTCGGAACCTTCCTGCCCATGGCTCCTCTGCCAATGTGATGGCTTGTTCACACCTGACCAGCAGTGAGCTTTCTACCCTTTATATTGGGGACTATATTTTCTTGGCCAACATGGTTTAATCAGGACAGCATTTTTTTATGAAAGGGAGCGTAAGAAAGGCTTAGCTGAAAATTACTTCAATTTTTCCTGTTTAATAGGTCTGCATATGGGGCTGTAATTTTCTGTTGTATTTCCCTGTACTTTCTAATGAAACAGACCAGGACACGTAATGGAGAACACAGGTCATTTATCAGGGGCTGAACATTTACACAGCATTGAGCAGCAGATTAATTCCTAAATTAAGTGAAGGTGAATACAATGCTGGTCCACATTCACTAATAGAGCAACAACTCTAGGATGCTATGGCTTGAGTTTTAAGTAGTTCGGTCCTTAAAGCCATTGACGATGAAACTTGCATTTATTTATATGTTCATCAGTGACAGGAGCAGAATTAGGCCTTCAGCCCATCAAGTCTACTCCACCATTCAATCATAGCCTATCTTTCCCAGTTAATACCATTCTCCTGCATTGTCCCCATAACCCCTGACATCTCTACTAATCAAGAATCTATCTATCTCTGCCTTAAAAATATCCATTGAATATTCAATGCAAGGACGAATAGAATGGGTGAATGCACCAGCCCTGTCTTTTTTCAGGACAGAATCAAGGTTAAGGTGAGGTTGACATAGGTTCAAGGCGAGAGGGGAAAGATTTAATAGGAAACTGAGGGGCAACTTTTTCACACAGAGAGTGGTGGGTGTATGAAACAGGTTGCCAGAGAAGGTAATTGAGACAGGTACTATATTAAAGCATTTCAAAGACTGGTACACGGATAGGGAAGGTTTAGAGGGATGTGGGCCAAATGCATCCAATGGGACTAGCATAGATGGGGCACCTTGGTCAATGTGGGCTGAAGGGCCTGTTTCCAAGCTGTATGACTTCCCCACATGGAGGGTGGCGATGGCCAATAAAGATACAATAAAGGGGAGGGTCAACCAGCACGAGGCAGACAGAAATGGAGGGCTATGCCCGCAGCTGAAGACAATAGGTGGGGGCTGAAGGTAACCGCAGGCTTGTGTCTGTGCTGGATAGTCATGCAGATCTGTGTAGACAGAGGCCAGATGCAGCGATCAGTGACAGTCCGAGTTACACGAGAGAACCAGAGAAAGGGAGCGCAGAACATCCTTCCCCTGAAAATAACCACAGCTGCCGTTGTGAACTAAAGAGTGGACATCATCGCCATATGGCTATGGGAGAAGGCAGGAGAATGGTAGGTGAGAGGGAATGATAGATCAGCCATGATTGAATGGCGGGGTAGACTTGATGGGCTGAATGGCCTAATTCTGCTCCTGGAACGTACGAACCTAGCGCTATGGGAAATAGACGACAACTCACACATCCTGCAAGGTTGTCCAAAGACAATTCTGCAGGCCAGCGTACGAACGCCTTAGCAGGATGCCAGAAGCATTTGATAGCCAATTGGCCGTCTTCTACGCTGATTCCATGCACCTGTTAAAAAAACAACCTGCCTGGCCAAAATGCTAATCCTATCCAAATCAACTTGCAGAAGGTATTAACAGAAGGGCCCTGGCACAGCACTGACGGGGCTGGGTGTACACTGGCTTGAATAAAACATGGGCAGGATTGCTCTTGCCAACCTGTGCAGACTGAGCTCCAAGATAGACACAAAAAGCTGGGGTAACTCAGCGGGTCAGACAGCATCTCTGGAGAAAGGTTATTCCAGCTGTGAGTTACTCCAGCTTTTTGTGTCTACCTTTGGTTTAAACCAGCACCTGCAGTTCCTTCCTACACATACTGAGCTCTAATAACTATGTGGTTTCTCCAAGGGGAGAGTCGCTGGGGAATTTAACAATTTAGTATCTGCTGAATGGAAGTGGCCAGTGTGGGAAACGTTCTCTGCCTGTGTAAATCTCACAATCATTCTATATGTAGAACATCTTCAACTAACACAAGTCATGTGTTTATAGATTTTCAAACTGCATGTCCGAAGAAGGCTCCTGATCCAAAAATGTCACCTATCCATGTTCTCCAGACACAGCCTGACCCGCTGAGTTACTCCAGCATATTGTGTCTTATTTTTTGTAAACCAGTGTCTGCAGTTTCGAGTTTCACCATCTCTTTGACCACATTTGAGAAGGGAATCCCAAACAGTCAGAAGACAAGGGTCTAATGGTCATCTGTACCAACAACACAACAATGGTGTTCTTACTTGCTGCAGTTTAACAGGCCGGTAAATGCAATAATACAGAGATAAATATATATATCTATATAACTAAAAGTTTCATCTTGACCACTTCCTATCTGAGCTGTATATTGATTTTAGAAAAAACGCTACCCTATACGCTATGATTTTTGGCCATTTCACTTACAATCCTCCTCCGCTGAGGCAGCCCCGAGGATTTTTCCGATCGATGAAAAATAAAAAAGTTATGAGTGTTTAAGAAATCTTGAGATCAGCTAATTGGTCCCCTCGCCTGTCAATCACCACAATGAAGGTAACGCCCCTTCCGAGGGGGGGAGGGGGTGGTGGGGCAGGACTATAAAACCCCGGATGCCTGGACGTGAGTCAGTCACTCTCGAAGATCGCAAGGGACAGTCCATAACTGTGATTCTAAGCTGTGAATCAACTGAACTGTGAGTCTGCAATGTACTTGCAATAAATGATTTGTTAGCCCTTAATGACAATACAATGAGTTGCTTGGCAATTTGCTGGCCTGCACTCTGCCAGAAATGCTATGAAATTGAATGTGCTGGCCTGCACTCTGCCTGAAATGCTATGAAATTGAATGTGCTGGCCTGCACTCTGCCTGAAATCCTATAAAATTGAATGTGGTGGCCTGTACTCTGCCTGAACTGCTATGAAATTGAATGTGCTGGCCTGCACTCTGCCTGAAATTCTATGAAATTGAATATGCTGGCCTATACTGCCTGAAATGCTATGAAATTGAATTTGCTGGCCTGCACTCTGCCTGAAATGCTATGAAATTGAATGTGGTGGCCCACACTATGCCAGAAATGCTATGAAATTGAATGTGGTGGCCTGTACTATGCCTGAAATGGAATTTCAAGGATTAGCCGTGAGTGAACTGCCAGCCCACCAGCCCTGAGTGACTGAGCTGCCAGCCCATCAGACCCGAGTGACTGAGCTGCCAGCCTACCAGCCCTGAATGACTGAGCTGATAGCCCACCAGCGCTGAGTGACTCAGCTGCCGGCCCACCTGGCCTGAATGACTCAGCTGCCAGCCCACCAGGCCTGAGTGACTGAGCTGCCAGCCCACCAGGCCTGAGTGAGTGAGCTGCCAGCCCACCAGGCCTGAGTGACTGAGCTGCCAGCCCAAGAATCCATTCGACCCACAATGTCCACACTAGTCCCCTGGAAACCAATCCCTTCGGCCCACAGCACCCATACTAACGCTCCAGAAAGAGTGCATTTAAATGATGTGACAGAGAGCAAAATGCTAACAGATTAGACCTGAGCTGCAGATTACTGAAGGAGCACCTGGAAATGTTATCATTTATCAAATATCAGAGCTATGGACAATCAGAGACTTTCTGAAGCACCAGGCCAGCTCCTTTTATATCTCATGCTGCTTTGGCAAGGCCAGTAGCATAATCAAGGATGAGTCACATCCTGGACACTCTCTCTTCTCCCCTCTCCCATCAGGTAAAAGGTATAGAAATGTGAAAACACACTTCAGACTCCAAACCTTCAGATTCAGGGACAGTTCCTTCCTAGCTGTTATTCGGCAACTGAATCATCCTACCACAACAAGAGGGCAGTGCTGAGCTGCTATCTACCTCATTGGTGACCCTTGGACTATCCTTGATCGGACTTTGCTGGCTTTACCTAACACTAGAGGTATTCCATTTTCGTGTATATGTACACTGTAATAGCTCGATTGTAATCATGTAGCATCTTTCTGCTGACTGGATAGCAGGCAACAAAGGCTTTTGACTGTACCTCGGCCCACATGATTGTAAACTAAAATGAAACTGAAACTGATACACGCCAGGAAATGGGACGATGGATGAAACGCAAAATGAGTGAAAGAGCGGAGGGACAGCTACCACCACCATCTCCAGCCAGGCGTTTCACCGAGCCTGTGGCAGCACCTGGGCTCAAAATGGCAGCGTAGAACTGAACACCGTGGGGTCACGAGGACATAACACGCAACCCTGCTCAGGAAAACACAATGGAAGGTCTTGAGGAAGATGGAAGAACGGAAGAAAAGACATTTATATTGTGCCTTATCACATCCTCAACATCCCGAAGTTCTTCGCAACCAATTTGTTATTTTTGAAGGGCAGTAATTCATCACGACAGCCCCCTTCTATAAGATAATACGATGAATTATGAGTTAATCTGCTTTTGGTAATGTTAATTAAGGGGAGAATATTAAGAAAGAAATTCCCGACTGTTATTGGTAAGAGTTTTTAATTAACACTGCGCTATATTGTACATCCACTGATCCACGCAACCAGGTGCTCAAGTCCTTACTGCCCTGGAGTTCTGAAAGAGGTTTTCATTCACATGGCTGGGTGCACAAGTTGTGGAGGCCACAACATATTGATTCAGAAATTAGTGAAACACAGCCATATACTCATCTCCCCACTACCTTCAGGTAGAAGGTACAGGAGCCTGAAGACTGCAATGACCAGATTCAGGAATAGCTACTTCCCCACAGCCATCAGGCTATTAAACTCAGCTCGGACAAAACTCTGAACATTAATAGTCCATAATCTGTTTATTTGTACTTTATCAGTTTATTTATTCATGTGTGTATATATTTATACAATGGTATATAGACACACTGATCTGTTCTGTATTCATGCCTACTATGTTCTGGTGTGCTAAAGCAAAGCAAGAATGTCATTGTCCTATCAGGGACACATGACAATAAACTCACTTGAACTTGAACCTGATTTATGAGACACTCCTGGTTTGAAGAAGTCATTCCAACACAAAACGTCACCTATCAATGTCCTCCACAGATGCGACCTGACCCGCTGAGTTCCTCCAGCACTTTGTGCTGTGCGCAGTACTCCAGCGTCTGCAGTTCTTTGTGTCTCCGTTATGAGACACTCTTTCTGAATTCACAGTTAGAACATAGAAACTAGAACAGTAAAGCATGGAAATAGGCCCTTTGGCTACAATGTCTTTGCTGATAAAATCTAATCTGCTCTGTCTGCACATGATCCATATCCCTCCATTCTCTGAATATCCATGTGTTCAGAGAAAAAGCCTGTCCATTTACTCCACTGACTTATGTTATTATTTTAAGCACCACCATCAGGTCAATCTAGGCCTCTTCAATGTAAACAAGTCAAATGGATGCAACATGCCCTTAGATTTTATTTTGGAGTCACGTGAGTGACTCCCGCTACAAATTGAAAAGTCGGGCCGACAGGTAAGTTTTACCGTGGCCGTGTGTATTTTCTCTGTGCTCTGCTTTATGTTCCAGGAGAATGAGCAAGACCAGAGGGAAGAAATCTGCAGCTCGCCCCCGTTCGTCTTCCGTTGAGGAACGTTCTTTGGAGGGGGGGGCAAGAGGCGGCAGGAATAACTACCGCGCCGAGCCCAGCACCGCTAGTGCAGCCTGAGCAGCGGGCTGGAGGTACCTGCAGCCAGAACCGGGCGGTAGTATCCGACGATTCGGATGAAGATGCCTCACCGCTCGAGAGCGACACAGGCAGCCGCCTAAGCCGAATGGAACGGCTTATGGAGCAATTGCTCCAGCGAGATCTGCTGAGAGAGCAGCAGCAGACTCGCCAAGGGAGCTCAGGCACTCCCGCAGTGCCCATTACGGCACTGACCATTGCTTCACCTTCTTTTGAAGGCAGCATTGGCGACCAGGTCTGGGCTGGTCAAGAAGAGGGGTCACTGGCTGAAGATGTCGGGAGTACGCAGGGTGTACAGGATCAGGAAGAGCTGCTGGGTGTGGTCAACCGCTACGTGGCCATTCCACAAGCGGGTCGGCCTTTAGAGCCGAAACTTGCAGCCAGCATTAACCACCTGTCCTCTAAACCCCTACAAGAACAGGTGGTCAATGAGGCTCTTGAACAATATACAGCCCCAGAAAATTGTACATCATTGAATGTACCAGCTGTAAACAGCCAAATTTGGGGACATTTGGGGCAGAACATCAGGAACCCGGAGTTGAAGCTCCAGAAAATCCTTAAACTCCTGACTGCAGGAATAACATCATATGCTCAGTCCATTGATGGTGTGGACATCTCCACAAATCAGCAAGATACATTAGCTCTGCTGTGCACCACTCAATATGAGATAAACAATTTACGGAAGGAAATCATCAAGCCTGCCCTCAACCCTAAGTTTGCGGGACTTTGCAAAACACCGGGTTCAGAACCTCCAATTCTGTTCTTTGGAAAGGACCTTCCGAAAAAGGTGAAAGACCTAGAGGAAGAATCCAAGACCTTTGGTCTCGTGAGGGCAGGTTTGGGACCGAGCAGACCTAACAAACCCAGGCGGCAGTACCCCATGGCGTCCACCAGTCGTCGACCACCATATGCGACTGGTGAAAGCTCGGGGTCCGCAACCATTCCCCGTAAGCCTTTTTTTTAGGCCAGGGCCCAGAGCGGACCCCATGGAAAATGCGCCACCTCCAACAACATCAACATCAACATCAACAGCAGCCCTCTACAGCCCAGCAGAGACCTCATCATCCAGCGAAGAGGCAGAAGAAGCACCAGTAACCATGGAGGTAGGTGGGTCTGGTTCCTCTCAGCATATGAGCAGTAGGGGCTCTATACTAACAGGGGGAAGATTGCACTTGTTTTTGGATGCATGGGAATCCATCACTAATGACAAGTATATACTCAGCAGCATTCATGGCTATAAAATTGACTTTGTTCATGAAAACATTCCGCCAGTTCAGCATATACCCCAAAAGGTATTCACCCTCTCAGTCAAAGAGAAACAAGAGGGTCAAGCTGAACTGATGAGGCTACTAGCAAAAGGTGTCATTTAAAGAACAAAACATGAACCTTTGGAATTTGTGTTTAATATTTTCACTAAAACTAAAAAAGATGGTGGTTGTCGCATCATCATTGACTTAACTACTTTAAACAAGTCTGTTAAGTATATACATTTCAAGATGGAAACTTTTGAAACAGTCAGACTATTGATTTCTAGAGGTTACTTTCCAGCAAGCATTGATTTAAAAGATGCCTACTACTCAGTACCCATACAGAAGGAACATCGTAAATACTTAAAGTTTATCTGGATGAAACAGCTATGGCAATTTAAAGCCTTACCAAATGGACTAACCTCTGCTCCAAGGTTGTTCACTAAAATCTTAAAACCCGCCTTGGCATTATTGAGGAAACAAAAGCATATAGTCATGGCGTACTTAGACGACATTTTAATAGTAGGGAAAACCTTGGAGACAGCTATTTTGGCAGTAGCAGCCACCAAACGTTTGTTCGAAACTTTGGGGTTTGTCATACATCCAGATAAATCCAATTTTACACCGTCCACTACCATGGACTATCTTGGATTTATGATTGACACTGTTCGCATGATTGTAACTCTGCCGAAGGGGAAAGCATCAGAATTAGCACTGTCTTGCAGTGAACTAATGGATAAACATCGCTCAACCATACGGCAGGTAGCCAGAGTTATTGGTAAAATGGTAGTAGCTTTTCCAGCTGTACAATTTGGGCCTTTGCACTATCAAAATTTGCAAAGAGCAAAAGTGCACGCACTAAAGCAAAACTCAGGTCACTTTGACCGAGTTATGAATTTAACTGCTGAATCCATTCCAGAGTTACAATGGTGGACAAGGAACGTTAGGCTCAGTTCCAGTCCCATAATAATCACCAACCCAGTATTAACCATTCAAACGGATGCCAGTGCTTTGGGCTGGGGAGCAACTAACATGCAATCCAGCACAGGGGGCAGATGGACTAATTCTGAATCATCTTGCCTACAGACACGGGGTATCAACTACTTAGAAGTGTTGGGTGCGTTTTATGGTTTAAAAGCATATTCATCTAATACGCATCATGCACATGTCTGGTTACAATTAGATAATACCACGGTGATGGCTTATATCAACCACATGGGTGGTGTAAAGTCGATATCGTGTGACAATTTGGTCAACCTAATCTGGCAATGGTGTGTCGAAAGACATATTTGGTTATCAGCAACTTACCTACCAGGTAAGCAAAATACAGTGGCAGACACCAGGTCACGCAAATTTAACGATAACATCGAATGGATGTTAAATCCCAAAGTATTTGCTGAAATTACAAAGCAATATGGCACACCAGATATCGATCTATTTGCATCCAGGCTGAATTACCAGGTACCAAAGTATGTCGCTTGGGAACCAGACCATGAGGCAGCAGCAGTTGATGCATTCACGCTGCATTGGGGGAAAATGTTCTTTTATGCTTTTCCTCCCTTCTGCCTCATCAGTCGGGTATTACGCAAGATTCAATTGGATTCCACTTCAGGAATCTTGATAATACCCGACTGGCCTACACAGCCATGGTTCTCAGTGGCCCTCGACATGGCTGTTGAAACACTGTTGGAATTCCCAGCAGTTCAGAATTATTAATCCACCCAGTGTCAGGCATTAGTCACCCGTGCCATGACAGAGTTAATCTCCTGGCTTGCACATTCTAAAAAGACCTCTACTGGGCCTGGGACTGTCTGAGGACGCCAACAACATGATGACCGCATCCCACCGGGAGTCCACCAGGAAACAATACCTGACCAACATAAGAAAATGGGAACGGTATTGCTCCAAAACAGGAACTACCTACTCAACAGCTACAGCCACCAGTGTTGTGGAGTTCCTGGTTGGATTACATCAGGAAGGACTCAGCTACAGCGCCATCAATACAGCCAGGAGTGCGTTGTCAGCTTATTTGGTTCCAGCAGCAGGACAACTGGCTTTGGGGTCCCATCCACTAGTGGTCAAAATCATGAGGGGCATTTTTAACACTAATTCCCCCAGACCAAGGTACACTCAGATCTGGGATGTCAGCATTGTGCTGACGTACCTTAGGGGATGGCCACCACCCAGGTCACTCACGCTGGAACAACTTACTCTGAAATCAGTCATGCTCATGGCACTAGTGTCAGCTCAAAGGGTACATTCCATATTCAGGGACTGGTCAAACAAACTAGACCAGGTACCACGCCTCCAGTCATGGAGTTCCGGGCATATTCATCTGACCCACGGCTGTGTGCGCTGGTGGAACCTTATGGATAAGCTACATTTGGTAGACAGAATTTTTAGAGTCTGCAGATAATGTTTAATTTAAGCCCGGGGGAGCTCTCTGTTTTTTGTTGTCATTAATAAACCTTTTTGTTCACAAACAGGTTATTGTTGATTGTGATAATATACTTCCTCCCTCTAAGGTCTTCAGACAGTGAGTGAAGCATGAGCTGGTACACGGTTCGGATTCACAGAGCTTTGAAGTCTTCACGTAGTCACTCACGTGACTCCGAAATAAAATAGTGAGATTAAATGAGAACTTACCAGTTCGAAGTTTGATCTGTATTTTATGAGGAGTTACGATGAGGGATTACGTGCCCACCGCTCCCACCCTCTATTATACAGATCAACTGGTAATTAAGTTCTTATTTTTTCTTTACTATATTTATTTCAATTGTTGTGTTTTTTCTGTGAATCCACACCGCTGCTTTGAAGAATGTCGCGCATGCGTGCTGGACAGGGTCTTCACGTAATCCCTCATCGCAACTCCTCATAAAATACAAATCAAACTTCGAACTGATAAGTTCTCATTTAATCTCACTATTCTATTTGTCTTAAATATAAGCCACAGGACATCACACTTTCCTCACAAGGAATTTCCACGGTAGTTCTGTCTATTCCTCAGCTAATCTAAATCCTTTACAAGTTCCTCTTTCAAATCCATCAAACTATTGTGCTTCCTTCGTGTAATCTGCAAACAACAATCTTCTTTACCACAATTAATTTTTAAATGCTGAGGATTGAGAACTCAATACAGATCCCACCGGCCAGACAACAAGTATATTCCATCATTCAGAGAATACTTTATCCCCAAATCCAGATCTCCATTCCCTGACGAATTGCGACCCATGTCATTCGCTTCCTTCCAATTCTATGGATCATAAGGTCATAAGTGATAAGAGATGCTGCCTGTCCTCATAAGTTACTGAAGAAGGTCGAAACTCGTCTTCAGATTGATGTCAGGCGAGAGGGAGATACGGAGATAAGAACGTGTACGGTGTGAAAACATGACAAGGGGGATGGAGATCAAGGAAGATGTAGAATAGATCATTGTTAGCTGAGAAAAGGTAACAACAAAGCAGAGATAAAATGTAGTCGGAGACAGTCAGACTGGTCGGAGAACTGGGTATGGGGAGGGATGGTGAGAGAAAGCAAGTGCTACTTGAAGTTAGAGAAGTTAATGTTCAGACTGCTGGGATGTAAGCTGCCCAAGCGAAATAGGAGGTGCTGTTCCTCCAATTTGCGCTGGGCCTCACTCTGACAATGGAGGAGGCCCAGGTCAGAAAGTTCAGTGCAGGAATGGGAGGGGAAGTTAAAGTGTTGAGCAACCATTTGTTGGAAAAGTGTTGGGTTAGTGCCTGATATTTTAATCTGCCTCAATGGTTCACGGATTAATTCCTCGTATTAATTTTGTTTCCTGCGTCTTTCAGGAGGATGGACACGTCACTGATGCCACAACGTCCCAGTGAGTAACCAGATGCAAGGTTTATGACAAATCACTGGCATGACAAATACTGAAGTGCTTTCACCAGTTCCTCCACAACTACACTCCCTCGTACAATTCATTGCAAAGTAAATATTTTTTTTGTGCAAAAAAAAAGTGCTCCTTTTAAATCTTTTCCTCTCTCACCTTAAACCAATGCCCTCTAGTTTTGGACTCGGTTTCCAGATTAAAAATATATTTGAAAGCTGTTACAACAGTCTCAAGCTGAGAAAATGTAATCAAGACTGCCCAGCAAACTCTTGGAAGTGTAGTGGAAAACTGGGCCAAAATGATATTCTACCAGCCAAGCCAGTATACGCTTTCACTGAATCTTCTCGCTATTGTTCAAATCCACTCATTTTCAGCCAGATAAACTCTGCACAACTGCCGTATGGCACACACCATATTTTCACTGGAGGTCTTTCCAAAATGCTTTAATGCTTCGGCCAACGTTTGTTCCTTTTTGCGTCGAGGCTTCCAGGGAGAGTCCAAGAGTCGAAGAGTCCAGGGAGAGTAAAAGACTCCCAAAGAACATTGTTATTTTGTGAACAGCAGCATGCAAGGAAGGGTTGAACTACAGGCTTGTTACTCCTCCACAATGCTAGCTCAACACCATCAGGGCAAATGGGCGCGTGACTTCACAAAGTAAATCCAGTTGCAATAGATGGCGAGACCACTTGAATGAGTTTCTTTATCGACACTCTTGCAGAGAATTGTGTAGGAAGGAACTGCAGACGCTGGTTTAAACCGAAGATAGACACTAGAGGCTGGAGTAACTCAGTGGGACCGGCAGCATCTCTGGAGAGGGAATGGGTGATGTTTCGGGTCGAGACACTTCTTCAGACCCAGTCCCAGATCCAGACAGGGTCTGAAGAAGGGTCTCGACCCGAAATGTCACCCATTCCTTCTCTCCAGAGATGTTGCCTGTCCCGCGGAGTTACTCCAGCTTCCTGTGCCTATCTTCTTGCAGAGAATTGTTGGGAATGCCACTTTGAATCAACAACAAAGCAGCCTCTAAAGTGCAGCCTCCAAGTTATTTTAATTTACCTGAAACGATTAGCCATCCTTTAGTTCATTATAAAAGGGGAATACACACATGGTGACAGCAGGGGGGTGTGAGTGGTTAAAGTGCCCCGCTTAGTTTTGGTGGACATACTGGAGCTGGCCATACTGTTCATAGCTTCATAAGTCATAGGAGCAGAATTAGAATTCATGCAGTTAGACCGGAAGATATACGCAGAGGAAGAAAGGTATGAGACTGCGGGAAAAGGTCGCTTCAAGAAACCAACCTCAGCCTCAGAGAAAACAGACAGGATTTGTCATGCGACTGAAAACATGGAATTTTGATTCAAAGCAACTAGCAGTTCACCAGGACAGAGTGTGAGTGTGGTACATGATCCCAGAGGTGAAGAAAACGACCACCTTGCAAGTGTACAGAAACCCCAGGTCATACAAGCAACAGAACAGTGGGAGGATATACAGAAGACAATGGTGTCCCAATTTTGGTTAAAAGTTTAAAAAACTCAGGAAGATCACTCATTTTGGAAACATCCTGGGGAATAAACATCTACACGGGAACAGATGGCCAGAGCGACTGATGGTGAACCAGGAATCATAAGCTCACTAGTTATAGGAGCAGTATTAGGTAATTCGGCCCATCAAGTCTACTCTGTCATTAAATCACAGCTGATCTATCTTTCCTTCTCAACCCTTCTCCCCATAATCCCCGACTCTCGTACTAATCAAGAATCTGTCAATCTCTGCCTTAAAACTGTCCATTGACTTGGTCTCCACAGCCCTCTGATGGTGGTTGGGTTCTGTGGCGAATCCCTTGATAATGAACTCATGCTTTTGGTTTGATTAATGAGGGTAGAATTAGATATAGATTACAGTTAGACAATTACCTGAGATTTTGAATAATTATGTGAGTCCATGTTTTGCAATTCCATGTTACAAGAGCCACAGAGTCATATTCATACAGCAGAGAAACAGGCCCTTTGGCCCAACTCGTCCATGCCGACCCGATGCCCCAGCTAAACGAGTCCCATTTGCCTGTGTTTGGCCCATTGCTCTAAACATTTCCTATCCATATACCTGTTCAAATGTGTTTATTTTAATGTTGTTATAGTATCTGCCTCAATTTCTTCCTCTGTCACCTCGTTCTGTATACCCATCACCCTCTGTGTGGAAAAAGTTGCCCCTCAGGTTGCTATTAAATCTTTCCTCTTTCAGCTTCAACCTATGTCCTTTGGTTCTTGATTGCTTTACCCTAGGAAAAATATTCTGTGCATTCACCCTACAAATTCTTCTCATGATGTTCCGAACATCCCTCAGCTTCCTGCATCCAAGGAATAAAGGCCTAGCCTGCCCAACCTCTCCCAGAAAACAACCATAAACTTTGCACTCACAAAGGTGTAACTGCAAACAGTCAAGGACTACTTCAGGCAGCAATGTCCTCGGGAATGTGATGTGCATGTGACGAATAAAATTGACTTTGACTTTGAGGTATATAACGATAGCACAGGGAGACTACAGCACTGAAACGGGTTTGGGCAAATTGGACCGAAGGGCCTGTCTCCGTGCTGTACCCTTCTGTGGAGGTCCACTCCTGAATCACCATTCCTGTCAGCACCCTCACCGCATTCCCTTGCAGGTAATCCCATAATCCACGATTAGATTAGAAACACAAGTGTACTTTGAGGAACTCAATTTTGCAGATCAGAAAAACAATGTTCAGATGTGCCAATGTGACGCTTTCAAAGGCAGAATGTACGAGGTTTGCTGATGGGATTAAACTATGAGCTGTGAGGAAGGTCACATTGCCTGGTGAAGCCTGGCTCGCTAACCATGCTGCTAGATGGTGCAGGCTTGTCCATGCAGTGCTCCGTCCCGCAGAGTCTCCTCTTAGCTTAATAGCTAAACACCGTACCACAAATGGGATGGTAATGATAATGAAACATCCGCAACCCTCATTTCTATGCCTAATGTATTTATTATGGTATTCACAATCCATTGTGTTTATTCCTGATACAACATTCAAATTACTTACTTTTATGGAGCAGACACTTTGCAAATCCATTGTAATCAGGATATTATAACTGTACGAACCAAGCATGTAGAGCTACATTGCAGAGACCTTGAAGAAGGCTCCTGACCCGAAACGTCACCTATTGAGTTTCTAGAAGGTTCCTGACCCAAAATGGTCCTGACCCTGGTTTCACCTATCCATGTTCCCCAGAGATGCTGCCTGACCCGCTGTGTTACTCCAGCATTTTGTGTATGTTTTTATTGTCCGAGACATGCATCAGGGAAACAGGCCCTTCGGTCCAACTGGTCCATGCCAACCAAGATGCCCCAACCAAGTTATTCCCACTTGCCCCTGCTTGACTTATATCCCTGCAGCCCTTTCCTGCTGCATGCACCTGTCCCAATTACATTTTAGCAAAAAGCCTTTGCAAACGGTCCTTACCTATTGAAGAGGTTGTTCCTGTTGACCATTCTGAGGAAGCCTGTGGGGTCAGTGACGGAAGTCATTTTGTTGTTCATGTCCTCAAACTGCTGATCGGCGAGGTCCCCAGCCTCGCTCTCTGTTTCACTGTTTGAACACATCCTATTGAGACAAAAAACAGCCACACCCCATCAGCAGGAAACCACACAAACACCTCCAAAATAGTTTGCAAAAGAGAAACACATAAATCCTGCACGAAACAGTTAACCTGTCCAAACAAAAGGATTGATGTGCATAACAAATCTATATCTGAGAGCTGCTATGTAGAAGAATTGCTGCTGCCTTGTTGCAAGGTTACAGAGCGCTGATGACCACTGCCTTCACTTCAATGTACATCCCAGCGACTGGCAACATCATTCATCACCTCTTTTGACACCCTTACTATTTCTCAGTTGTCAGACGGGATGAACAGAAAGTTCCTCCAAATAAATAAATAAATAGATTAGAAACACAAATGTACCTTGAGGAACTCAGTTTTGACAGGTCAGAAAAACAACGTTCAGTTATGCCAATGTGATGCTTTCAAAGGCAGAATGTATGAAGTTTGCAGATGGGATCAAACTGAGCTGTGAGGAAGGCCACATTGCCTGGTGAAGCCTGGCTCGCTGGCCATGCTGCGAGATGATGCAGGCTTGTCCATGCAGCGCTCCATCCCACAGAGTCTCCTCTTAGCTTAATAGTTAAACACCGTACCACATATGAGATGGTCATCATGACAATGAAATATTTGCAACGCTTATTTCTATGCCAATATATTTATTATGGTATCCACATTCCATTGTATTAATTCCTAAATAAGGGCGGTGCGTGGCTCAGCAGTAGAGTTGCTGCCTTACAGCGCTTACAGCGCCAGAGACCTGGGTTCGATCCCGACTACGGGTGCTGTTTATATACGGAGTTTGTACATTCTCCCCGTGACCGCGTGGGTTTTCTCCGAGATCTTTGGTTTCCTTCCACACTCCAAAGACATACAGGTTTGTAGGTTAGTTGGCTTGGTGTATGTTTAAATTATTCCTAGTGTCTAGGATAGTGTTAATGTGTAGGGATCGCTGGTCGGCACGGACGCGGAGGGCCAAAGAGCCTGTTTTTGCGCGCTGTATCTCTAACCTAAACAAAATTAAACTATTGGGAAGAATGTAACAGATCCATGTGACAAACTCAATTCTCTGGCAGAGATCCCATCCACTTCCCGCACAACAATGTAAAACTGAGTCAGACTGCTTACAACTCAATCTTCATTAATCAATTCCAAGTCTGACCTAACCCTGCCATTATTTGGACTAATTATTCCCATTTTGACCATGCCTCCTAATTGCCCCTGTACAACTCCTCAGCTGCTGAAAGAACCCTTTACTTGCCTCATACTTGACTATTTCATACCATCCCTGCTGCCGTACCACAATCCATTCTCCATAAACCAAGGGTCGTCCAATGTTCTCCCCACGCTGTCCCCAAATACAACAACACCACCGCCCCATTACCCCTGTGCTCAATAACTCACACCTGCTCTGCGATTTAGATTTCTTATTACTACTTTCAACTAGTTTAGAAACAGGCCCTTTGGCCAATCGGGTCCATGCCGAACATTGATCAGCCGTTCCTACGAGTTCGATGTTATCCCACATTCTCATCAACTCCCTACACACTCGAGGCCAGTTAGCCTACAAACCCGCAAGTCGTTGGGATGTGGGAGGAAACCGGAGCACCCAGTGGAAACCTACGCGGTCACTGGGAGAACGTGCAAACTCCACACGGGCAGACTGCACCCAAGGTCAGGATGGAACTCGTAATTCTGGTGTCGTGAGGCAGCAGCTCATTGTCAATGTGCTTCCCCCAATTGTATAGATCCCAGGAATTTTTCTCTCACCAACAACAGTCCAAGTTTCCGTGTTCCTGGCCTCCTGAATTTAGCTGCACCATCCACACCTTCTGCTGTCAAAACCCCAAATCCCACAATCTCTCCCCTAAACCTCTCCCATATTCTGAAGAAGGATCTCGACCCGAAACGCGAGTCTGAAGAAGGGTCTCAACACGAAACGTCACCCTTTCCTTCTCTCCGGAGATGCTGCCGGTCCCGCTGAGTTATTCCAGCTTTTTGTGTCCATCTCCTATATTCGTTATTCCTTTCAGATCATTCGGAAAATATAGCGATTTTTTAAGCCAGGCTTTTGATCAGCCGGCTAAATATTTCCTTATTAGCTGTGACATTAAGCTGGGGGGTAGTGTTGGGTGTGCGGAGGATGCTAGGAGGCTGCAAGCTGACTTACATAAGCTGGGTGAGTGGGAAAATGCATGGCTGATGCAGTATAATGTGGATAAATGTGAGGTTATCCACTTTGGTAGCAAAATCAGGAGGGTAGACTATTATCTTAATGGTGGCAAATTAGGAAAAGGGGAGATGCAACGAGACCTGGGTGTCATGGTACACCAATCATTGAAAGTAGGCATGCAGGTGCAGCAGGCAGTGAAGAAAGCAAATGGTATGTTAGCATTCATAGCGAAAGGATTTGAGCATAGGAGCAGGGAGGTTCTACTGCAGTTGTACAGGGTTTTGGTGAGACCACACCTGGAGTATTGCGTACAGTTTTGGTCTCCAAATCTGAGAAAAGACATTCTTGCCATAGAGGGGGTACAGAGAAGGTTCACCAGACTGATTCCTGGGATGTCAGGACTTTCATATGAGGAAAGACTGGATAGGCTTGGCTTGTACTCCCTAGAATTTAGAAGACTGAGGGGGGATCTTATAGAAACTTACAAAATTCTTAAGGGGTTGGATAGGCTAGATGCAGGAAGATTGTTCCCAATGTTGGGGAGGTCCAGAACAAGGGGTCACAGTCTAAGGATAAGGGGGAATTCCTTTAGGACCGAGATGAGGAAAACATTTTTCACACAGAGAGTGGTGAGTCTCTGGAATTATCTGCCACAGAAGGTAGTTGAGGCCAATTCATTGGGTATATTTAAGAGGGAGTTAGATGTGGCCCTTGTGGCTAAAGGGATCAGGGGGTATGGAGATAAGGCAAGTACAGGATACTGAGTTGGATGATCAGCCATGATCATATTGAATGGCGGTGCAGGCTCGAAGGGCCGAATGGCCTGCTCCTGCACCTATTTTCTATGTTTCTATGACATGAACATTAAAAATTTGTAACAAAGCCATGATGAATTTTAACTCATCTACCAATTCTGTTTTTGCCTTCGTTTGTTGGGTTTGTTATTAAAGGCCATGAAAGCATGAGATCATCTGCCTGTGTTTATTTATTTATTTGTGTGTGCTGGTGACGGTTCTGCTCTTGTAATGATATGTGTATTATGTGCGTGTGTGTGTACTTGCGTGTGTATGTTAGCCAATAACCGTGGCAAAGAACAGCTGCAATTTCTCCATTACATGGATATAATTCAGCAAACTTACACAAACATAAATAAAGATCAACTTCACATTTTGAAAGGAGCAGGCACTGGGAAGAGGCACAATAAAGATGTTCAGAGTGGTCACCATTAGCTGACAGGAGCATTAATGGTGTCACAAAGCTCTTCTCAGACGCAACTACAGAAATGCAACAGGTAAAGATGCTCACTATCACTGCTCTACTGATGCACATCTACACTTTGTCCAATCCATTTACCATCATGCTGAGTGAGATCAGCTCAGAACAGACCTGGCGTCTCAAACGTCAGCATGTCAGACGCTGTGGACCATTATCGCTAGTAGAATTGTACTCGCGCACTCTGCAACCTGATATCCTGCCATCCCCATCAATCTACCCTCACAGTAGGACCAGAGGATTAGCTTCCAGACCCAAAACGTCACCCATCCATATTCTCCACAGATGCTGAGTTATTCCAGCACTTTGTGTCTTTTTTGTTAACAACTAAACAACTTTTGTGTAAATCACTAAAACCAAACTAAACTAAACAGCATCTGCAGTTCCTTGTTTCTACCAAAGGATTAATGCTGGTTCAATGGGAAATACAGAAGGAACGTACTCCCCAAATACCACCAGGTAGACCACTGTAATCTATTGTATGGGCAGTCACAGTGGCACAGCGGTAGAGTTTCTGCCTTACAGCAAAATGCAGCGCCAGAGACCCGGGTTCGATCCCGACTATGGGTGCTGTCTGTATGGGGTTTGTATGTTCTCCCTGTGATCTGCGTGGGTTTTCTCTGAGATCTTCGGTTTCCTCCCACACTCCAAAGACGTACAGATTTGTAGGTTAATTGGCTTGATTAATTGGCTTCATAAAAAATTGGATTAATTGGCTTCATAAAAATGTTAAATTGTCCAAGTTGGCGAGATGCAGAGTATGGCCCTGCCGACTACAAAATGTTGAAGGTTCAGAGGGTATATTTATCTGTGTGTAATTGAGTTAACGGGCCTGTTAATCTGCAGTGTGTTAGAACTTCATTGCCGGTATTTATAACAATTGACTCTTGACTTTCAACTCTTCCTGTTGAAGCGATTAAGTCAAGGATTAAAAAAACTTTCCAATATTTTAACTAGCTTTCCTTACTTGACCATCAAAACAAAATAAACGGTACATTACTTTGCTGGCTATGTGTATGCTTCAGTCCACAAATGATTATTATATATATGCCCAGAAAGGAGAGGTAACATCATGTGCAGAATTATTTTAATGTCACAAGGGTGGTGTCCTGTTAGGGACGGCCATTTTGTCCATTTGGCTCGTCTGCACAGATACAGTCACAGCTGGCAACGTCCACTTCGATCATTCCAGTCTTTTGCATTCAGAGTCTTTACTTTGCAGACAATCCCAAGGAGACATTTGAGGAAGAGGTGAGGTCGAGAATAAGGGAGTCAGGGAAGGTTGTGGAGGAATTGACTGAAGAACCAGGATGTTGGTGTTTTAGAGGATTTTGGACATACAGTGAAGCTTAAAAAGCTGGCACAAGATGAGAGATGTCTGCTGAAGTGTGAGTTTTTGATGCAGGAGTGATGGCATTAATTCATCTCTCTGAGAGGAAATACTATTTGACATTAGCCCTGAATTTACTTCACTGTTTGTACACATCTTGATGTGGAATTATGACTGAACTCAAAATGTCATTCAGGATTGTAAATTTCTACACCACTAAAAATCTCCTGCACCTCAAAAGGTTTGTTCGAGATTATTATTTTTTTTAAAGAAGATCAAGCTTGGGTTTTTCAATTCTTCCCTCATTATTTTTCCATGGCAAAAGTGATTAACTTTGTGGATCTTCTCTGGAATGCTTCAAGAGCCTCGGGGGTTTGTGTTATTGAGTAAGAATGAGAGCCAGTGGAACATCTCTTTACGAATACATTCGAGTAGAATAATCCCATTCCCTTAAGCTTGCATTTGCGAAAAACAGAGAAAATGAATTTTCCAAGTTATTAACTAATGTGAGAGTATTAGTCACAACCAATTGATCATACTGATTGTGGCCACTGCAGATGTCATGTTAAATCAACCAAATTAGAATAAAGTGACAAAACACAGATAATGAGCTCAGTGCTTTATCAATTTTGGGAAGCAATATTGTAAAATTCAATTTGGAACAATGAAAATTAATGAAACTCAGTGAAAACATTAGAATAAACCCATTAGAACGTGTCTCTTGATGATCATTTTTATCTAAAGCCCCAAATCCAAGTGATCAGGAAAGCTTCATCTCACAGCTGACCGTATTGGAAGAATTAATTTAAAATTTCTATAAAATAAAAGCACAAGATTGAAACTACGCAAACTAAATTATCTCCTCTGCCCCCATGAATAAGATATAACCAGAATTTGATATATGGTTTTTATTTTATGATATAATCACATTTAATAACACAGGAAGAATTTCTGTCTTTCAGTAACGGTTGATCTTTGCGGCTTCGGTGTTAGGTGTCAAACAGAGTTAAGATGTACCATTTGTACAATTCCTTAAGGATTGAGATATTAATCTTTGCACTTTTGCAAGCAAATATTATTCTCATCCCATTGTGGAAATTAAATTCAACAGCCGAGATTACATTGAGCTTTTTTTCTTATCATTTTGGTTTTGTTTAGTTTAGTTTAGAGATACAGCGCGGAAACAGGCCCTTCGGCCCTCAGAGTCCATGCCGACCAGCGATCCCCGCATGTTAACATTTTCCTACATGCACTTGGGACAATTTTTGCATTTACCAAGCCAATTTACCAACATACCTGTACGTCTTCGGAGTGTGGGGGGGGGGACCAAAGATCTTGCAGAAAACCCACACAGTCACGGGGAGAACGTACAAACTAGGTACAGACAGCACCAGTAGACGAGAACGAACCTGGGTCTGCGGTGCTGCAAGCGCTGTAAGGCAGCAACTCTACCGCTGTGCCGGCCATTGTTGCTACGGGAATTGTGAAGCCAGAGGAATGAATATAGGTGGAAGGGGAACGGGTGGGGGGGGGGGGGGTGTGGGGGGAGAAATGAGTGTGAATCCAAGTGCACAGGGAAGAGAGGGGGAGGGGGGGAGGGTCAGGGAGGGGTATTTGTAGGTTGGTTACCTAAAATTAGAGAATTCAATGTTTCTACTATCAGTCTGAAGAAGGGCCCAGACTCGAAAATTTCACCTATTGATATTCTCCAGAGTTGCTGCCTGAGGTTCTAAGTTACTCCAGTGCTTCTTTAATGTTCATACCATTTTTTAATGTTCATACCATTAGGCTGTAACTCACACATACATATACAAGCCTATGGGTGTAACCCTGTCTGAGGAGAGCACTTGATAGAACATCAATATACATTCCAATTTTATGTATTGCTTTTATTTCACAGCCTCTGCATAATAAAATGCCTCAAAGCATTTCCCTCGAAAGATTATCAAACAAAATGCGACATTGAACCATATAGGAAGTTATCACAGTAGCAGAAAAAATACTGAAAGGGATTGTTTCTACATACTCCAAAGGATGCAAATGAACAAGTGAGGTGGCAAGGGTTCTGGGGTATTGGTGTTCATCAGTGACGGGACATCTAGAATACCAGTCACTGGGGCATTGTTTAGGAAGGAACTAAAGATGTTGGATTACAATGAAGATAGACACAAAATGCTGGAGCAACTCAGCAGAACAGGCAACATCTCTGGTGAGAGGAAATGGGTGACGTTTTGGGTCGAAACCCTTCTTCAGACTGAGTGAGAGGAGAGGGGAAACGAGAGACATGGAAGGGTAAGGTGTGAAAACGAGAGATCAAAGGGGACGTCACACATTCCTACACTCCAGAGATGCTGCCTGTCAGGCTGAGATTACTCCAGCATTTTGTGCCTATCCTGGGGCATTGTTATTCATCAGTAATTGGTGCTGGGCCACAGATTTGGAGGACCATAGATATCTCAGAGGATTGCAGGCCAAGAGGAAATTAGAGTTAGGAAGGAGCTAGGTCAGAAAGCGATTTGTAAACATAGAAAAGACTTAAACTACGAAGGCATTACTAAAACAAGAGTTAATATGGTGCACCAAAAAAAAAACCCAACAACTGCTGGAGTAACTCAGCAGGGCTGGTGGTATCTCTGGAGGACATGTATAGGTGCCTTTTCTGGTCAGGACCTTCCTGTGGGTTAGCAGGCACAGACTCAACGGGTGAACAAGTCTTGGTGCAGGTTAGGAAACAGGCAGCAGAATGTTACATGGATTTCCACATTCCATCGACACTAAGTAGTTCCAGATTTGGTATAACTCAAACTTATTACATATAATATGCCTTAAGCCTGTATAACATCTCCTGTACCTGAACCCTGGAGGTTTCTCAATCCTACACCCACATCTGCCTGGCGAAGATTATATACAGCTGCAAGATTTGGCAATTTGTCAAATGATAGACAGTTATGTTATTGGTCTATCTGCAGCCCATCTTGAGAAACTGCATGCACATTCTGCTTTTAAGTCATTCTTTTACAGTAGTTTGAAAGGTTCACTGCATCAGATCAAACAGATAAGCTCCTCGTCTGGTGGGGAATAAAACTCCAAGTAACACTGGCACAAATCTGCCAGAAAGCATCCAAACTGAAATGTGTTTCAGGCCATCCCAACCTTCATCATGAGCATTAATAGGCATTTGTACAAACCCACCCTTCATTTAGAACTAAATTAGGAACTTTCTTCAGGGAAATTAGAGGCTGCCTTCTGGGAAACTGAACGATGACAGTGTTGGTGCAGGACTAAAGCACAAAGCTGGAACAAAATAGAGAGAGCACTGTTCTTTATCTGTCTGATGTGGTACCCTCTGGAAAGCTTGCCGGAGCAGCAGAGCAGGCAGCGAGCCTCGCCACAGCTTAGTGTGGGTTACTAACACTGAGGAAGGAAGTGTAGGAAGGCACTGCAGATGCTGGCTCACAGCGAAGATAGACACAAAATGTTGGAGTATCCAACAGCGGGTCAGGCAGTATCTCTGGAGAGAAGAAATGGGATGGCGTTTGGGGTCGAGACCCTTCTTCAGACTCGGACAGTCTGAAGAAGTAAGGATGTGTTCCAAGAGAGTCAAGAGTGTTTAATTGGTATATGTACCAACAGTGGAGGAATGGAATTACTGCAGATTAACAGGCCTACAAATGCAATAACACACAGATAAATATAATAATCAAATAAACAATATATTCATAACCATGACTGTAGGTAACAATAAACTTGCAAAACTTCCAAGAACTGAACATTGATAACTACCAGGTTTAGCATTTTTGTCAATCAAATCAGGGTAGAACCTTCACAGTGGGGAATGCCGCAGAGCAGATGGATCTAAAAGTACAGGTGCCCAGTGAGAGTGGCATTGCAGGTAGGCAGGTGGTGAAGGAGGCTTTTGGGACGCTGGCCTTCATTAGTCAGGAAACTGAGTGTAAAAGTTGGGACATAATATTCCAGCTGTAACATTAGGGCCGAGCATTGTGTTCCATTTTGGTCACCCTGCTACAAGAAGGATGTTGTGTTTAAGAAGGAACTGCAGATGCTGGAAAAATCGAAGGTAGACAAAAGTGCTGGAGAAACTCAGCGTTTCGGGCTGAAACGTTGCCTATTTCCTTCGCTCCATCGATGCTGCCGCACCCGCTGAGTTTCTCCAGCACTTTGCTCTACCTACAAGAAGGATGGTGTTAAGCTGCAAGACTGCAGAGAAGATTTATGAGATGTTGCCAGGACTTGTGGGTCTCAGCCATCGGAGAGATTGGGCAGACTGGGACTTTATTCCTCGGAATGCAGAGGTCCAACTCATCCATGCAGACCAGGATGCCCTATCTAAACTAATCCCATTTGCCAGTGAATGAACCATATCATTGCAAACCCCTCCTATGCATGTCCCTGTCCAAATGTTTTTAAAATGTTGTTACTGTACCTGCCTCAACTACTTCATCTGGCAACTCATTCCATATACCTACTACCCTGAAAATGATGCCCCGCATGTTCCTATTAAACCTTTCCACTCTCACATTAAACCTATGCCCTCAAATACTTTAGTAGAAAAAAAATGCTGGAGAAACTCAGCGGGTGAGGCAGCATCTATGGGGAAAAGGAGTAGGCAGCTTTTCGGGTCGACACCCTTCTTCCTTTGAAGAAGCTCTCTCCGAAGACTTTGAAGAAGTTCTCCTCTCTCCAAAGGCAAACTCCCCTCAAATTCTTTCTTCGCCTACTCTGGGCGATATAGTCTGTGCATACACCTTATTTATTGAAAACTCGCATGATTTTATACAACTCTATAAGATCTAAGGAATAAAGTTCATAAGTGATAGGAGCAGAATTAGGCCATTCGGCCCATCAAGTCTCCTCCACCATTCAATCATGGCTGATTTCCCTCTAAACCCCATTCTCCGGTATTCACCCGATAATCCCTGACACCCGAACTAATCAAGAATCTATCTCTGCCTTAAAAATATCCATTGACTTGGCAGCCTTCTGTGGCAATTAATTCCACAGATTCAACACCCTCTGACTACATAAATTCCTCCTCATCTCCTTCCTATAGAAACACCCTTTAATTCTGAGCCTATGAACTCTGGTCCTGAACTCTCCCACTAGTGGAAACATCCTCTCCACATCCACTCTATCCAGGCCTTTCACTATTCAGTAAAGTCGTAGCCTGCCAACCTCTCTCTATAGCTTCATCCCTCGCGTCCAGGCAACGTTATCGTAAATTTTCTCTGCACTCATTCCAGCTTACTGACATCCCTCTGACCGCAAGGTGGCCAAAACACAACACGTACTCCAAGTCTGGCCTCATCTGCTGTCCTGGGTGGATGCTAGCTATTCAGGTCCCCACATTAAACGTTTCAGAGGAGGGGTATTGTTCCCATCTCCAGAGCGTGCTGGGGAACCGCTGCTGACTGCAATCACACTGCGTCGGGCAAGTGGCCTAACATTGATCTCATGAGCAGCTGCCTGTGAAGGCGAGATGGGCATTGCTTACTTGCTCAATAACTGTGACAGTCCAACTCTGCGCCAACCTCCAGCCTCTTGGTTAGAGCTACACTCCATCTGTCGGGTCACCTCAAGCCCAAAAATCAGTAAGAGGGGATTTCAGAGGTGAAGATGTTTTAGAGGTTGTATCAAAAGCTCTCTAGATACATTGTTAAATCAAGACTGAAGAACTATTTAATTTTTATTCATCAAACAAAGAATGTAGACCAGTACAGCACAAGAACAGGCTCTTCAGCCGTCTGTGCCGCTCCACATAGCCCTATAATAACGACATGGCTTGCAGGGAAAGTGCACCTTTATTTCCATGTGGAATGGAGAGATGAGATGACTATTACTATTGTTAATACAGTGATAATTCATAGAAAATAGATTAGTACAGCACTGGAACAAGCCTTTCGGCACACAATATCTGTGTCCAACATGATGCCAAGACCAACTCTTACCTGCCTGCACATAATCTATATTCCTCCATTCCCTGCGTATTGGCATACCTATCCAAATGTCTCTTAAATGCCTCTATCATACCTGCCTCCACAGCCAACTCTGACAGCAAGTTCCAGGTGTTCACCACCCTCTGTGTAAAAAATTACCCTGTACACCTCCTTTATTTTCAACCTGGGAAAAACGTTTTGACTGCCGACCCAATACATTTCCCTCACGATTTTAAATACTTCTATCAGGTCTTCCCGCACCTTCTGGCATTCCAGAGAACAATCCAAGTCTGTCCAACTGGTCCCTACAGCTAATTCCGGTAAACCTCCTCTGCACCCTTTCTCCACATACATGCCTGTAATGGGGTGACCACAACTGCACACAATACTCCAAATGCAGCTTAACCAAGGTTCTATAATGCTGCATCATGACTTCCTGCCTCTTATACTCAAAGTACTGACTGATGAAGGCAAGCAATCCATATGCCTTCGTTATCTCTTTCCTTACCTGTGTTGCCACTTTATCGACTTAAACCCAGAGATCCCTCTGAGCATCAATGCTGTTAAGAGTCTTGCAATTAATTGCATATTTTCCCCTTATGTTCGACCTCCCAATGTGCAAGACCGCACACTTGCTCGGATTAAACTCCATCTCCTCATTGACTTGCACTTCACACAACATACTGCTAAATCGCAGATATCTTAAAAAGGTGTAGGAAGGAACTGCAGATGCTGGTTTACACCGGAGATAGACACAAAATGCTGGAGTAACTCAGCAGGAAAGGCAGCATCTCTGGAGAGAAGGTATGGGTGGCGTTTCGGGCCGAGACCCTTCTTCAGCCCTTTTAAAGGTGCAGAACTTCAATGGGTTAACTAATTTCAGCAGCATTCAGACTCCCTGTCCATAAACTAAAGGGACAGTGGGAATTAGACCTAATTTTGAATCCTAATCACTGTGCAATGTTCCAACTGGTAAGTGTGCATGTATAAATATCAAATGAGAATACAACTAGATCCTGCTATGATGGCCTCTAGCCCAAACAGCTGAGCTCACCAACGATTTGGATGAAGCACTATGGAGATTATGTTTCACCGCAGTCATTCTGCATATGTCAGTACACACAAGACAATTGCATCTATGCAAGATGCCTGCCCCTTTTCCAAGGCTGGATCAGAAGGGATAAGCCGCACCAGCCTGAACTTTAAAAAAAAACATCTTTTACTGAGAGTAAGGAGATGGAGATGAATCAACAAAGGTTCACTAAAGACACATTTTAATGGTGTAACTTCAGCTGTAGTTGCATAAAGATTATAAATGCTCTCACATCTTTGAACAGACAAAAGAATTATCCTTTAATACCAGAGGATTAGAGTGATCATTATTTTGAAATTCAACCACTTTGATTAATGTGCGTGGAAGTGCCCTTTGAAGAATTCTCATGCATGGCAGACTATAACTTCTTGGATACCACATGTGTGCATAAGACAGGAGAGACCATTAAATCAAAGGAATCTTCAGAGCCAATAAAAGTAATCTGCTTTCAAGTGAGGTTCTGTGAAGTGCAGACACAAGGTCCAGTGAACTTCTATTTCCACTATTTTTTAATCAATTACTCCTTCCTCCCCTCCGACTGTAAGTTTAGTTCAGAGAGACAGCATGGAAACAAGCCCGCACCGACTATCGATCAACCGCTCGCGCTAGTTCTACACGATCCTATTTTGTCACCCACCAGGGTCAATTTAACCTACAAACCCACGCAGTTTTGGGGATGTGGGAGGAAACCGGAACATGCAAACTCCACACAGACAGCAGCCGAGGTCAGGATCGAACCCGGGTCTCTGGCGCTGTGAGGCAGCGGATCTACCAGCGGTGCTACTGTGCGGCTCTAACGCTAAGTGTAGATCGCCGCTTGATTATGGGACCAGCGGTGCAGCACTCAATCTGTAGACAGTGAATGCTGTCAGACCTTTCCCACTGTGTTAAATAATACAGCAAAACATGATTACACCACCATTCATGATTCAGCATCTTTTGTTGACCAAACTAAGATTTGTTTCCCCAATCAAAAACCCTTACCTTACTCTCACCTGCCAAAGGTTCGATTCTTTTACCCTCCCTAACGATACCCTCCAGTGTAAGAATTCCCAATGGTCAGTGCTTATGTTATGGATGTATAGGTGCCAGTACAAATATCAATTAAAAATAAGCTACATTTATCAACAACTTTTTTCTATCAATATACCTCCCCTCATCTGTTTTGATTTTGTGACCATTCTACTTCAGATTTTTTTAAAAAGATAACTAAAAAGTATAGAAGTCTCAGCCTATCCAAGCTCTCCCTGAACCTCAAGCCCGGGTAACATCCTGATGAACACAGAACACGAAAGGGTCTCGACGCGAAATGTCGCCCATTCCTTCTCTCCAGAGATGCTGCCTGGCCCTCTGAGTTGCTCCAGCATTTTGTGCCTACCATCGATTAGCATCCGACATCTGCAGTTCCTTCCTACACCTTACATCCTGGTGCGCTTTCTCCCTGTAGCTGGCCAATCTACGAGAGGAAGGGTCCCGACACAAAACATCGTCTGTCTATTCCCTCTGCAGATGCCGCCTGATCCACTGGGTTACTCCAGCACTTTGTGCTGTGCTCAAGATTCCAGCATCTCCAGTCTCTTGTGCCTCCAGTGGATTTTTTCAAAGACAAGTACTTCATGTAACACAAATACAGCTGCTCCATTGAGGCATCTTGGGGTTTGGGATTGGGATGGGGTGGCGGGGTAGAAGAGGAGGAGTGGCGCTTGCGGCAGCGTAAGAGAGACGGGCAGTACAGAAGGGCGATTCTACAGCTAAGGCAAGAAGAAATCTGTTGTCCCGGCACACTGCACAGCGCTATCTACCAGCCTAGGATTCATGTATATTTATTAGGCATCGGAAATGCACAGCACAAAGAGCCGTCATCCGAGTGATATCAATAAACATGACAGAGCTGCCAGTTATCACTTTATCTAAAAAGCTCTTTGTATTTAGTACTTTGTATGGAGTTTGGATCTTCTCCCCGTGACATGCATGGGTTTTCTCCGGGAGCTCCGGTTTCCTCCCACACTCTAAAGACGTACAGGATTGTATGTTAATTAGCTTGGCAAAACTGTAAAGTGTGTGTGGGATAGTGTTAGCGTGCGGGGATCACTGGTCGGCGCGGACTCAGTCGGCCGATGGGCCTGTTTCCGTGCTGTATCTCCAAACTAAACTAAATTTATGAAATTAAAATAACATTTAAAAAATGAGAAAGAATTAATGAGATCATTAAAACACATGGCGATACTAACAAAAATGAACAACAGAAAAATAAGTCAAACACTTAGTTGCATTTGCTTCGCCCGAATTGAGACTTTCGAGATAGAGCGCAGTAACAGGCCCTTTGGCCCAACGATTCCACACCACCAGCGATCACCCTGTGCCCTCGCACTATCCTACACACGAGGGATAATTTGCAATTTTACTGGAGCCAATTAACCGACAAACCTTTACGTCTTTGGAGTGCGGGAAGAAACTGGAGAACCTGGAGAAAACCCTCGCGGTCACAGGGAGAATGTCACACTCTGTACTGGCAGCACCCGTAGTCAGAATCAAACCTGGGTCTCTGGCGATGGGAGGCAGCAACCCTACCACTGTGCCACCGTGACAGGGAGGACAATCTAGGATCACTGTTCAGCCGGCAGTCGTCACGGGAACAAAGCTGAGGACCAGTTGGAAACGTTCACATCCTCCCTGGAGAACATTAGTTCTCAGTTACTGGGTGCAATGGGAAATTGTAGGAGGGGAGCATATGGTCCAGTACACTGGAATCTGTATACAGTCCAATACACTGGCAACTCCAGCACCTCAGTATTCTGTCATTTAACACACGCCAGGGAAGTGGACAGAGTCACAAACTGCTCACAGCCAGTCAGCGTAATAGATGATAGAACATAGGACCATACAGCACCAGAACAGGCCCTTTGGCCCACAACGTCCATGCCGAACATGACGCCAAGACCAACTCATATCTGCCTGCACATAATCCACATCCCTCCATATCCGTACGCCTGTCCAAAGGGCACTTAAACGTCGCTAACATATCTGCCTCAACCAACACCCCACTGCCAGCAGCATGTTCCAAGCACTCACCATCCACTGCGTAAAACAATCCTGCCCCGCACATCTCCTTTAAACTTTGCCCCTCTCACCTTAAAGCTGTGCCCTCCAGTATTCAATATTTCCATCCGAGGAAAAAGGTATCCTATCTTTCTCTCCTCTTTTTTTTTAATCTGCTTCCATCAGGTCTCCCCTCAACCTACGGCATTCCAGAGAAAATAATCCAAGTCTGTCCATCCTCTCCTTGTAGCAAATATCCTCTAATCCCGGCATCCCAAAGCCTCCACATCCTTCCTGTATTGGGGCAACCCAATACAGGAATTGTATTGAGAACTGTACTCAATACTCCAAGTCCCATAAATCTGCAACCATGATTTCCTGACTCTTGTACTCATTGCCCAGGCCAATGAAGGCAAGCATGCTTTCTCTACCACTCTATCCAAGTGTGCTGCCACATTTAGGGAGTTACGGTCTTGGACCCCAAAACCCCTCTGTACAATGTGGGCCATTTTCTCACTGACTCCTCACAAAGCTGATTATGTGAAATCACTTGCTAATCTGTAACCCTCTCTGAACAATAGCAATTCATGTCTAATTGACTTGAGGATATAAAGCAATAAACGTTGATAGTTTCAACGGGATGAGCCATCTAAATCTCCACCTCAGCTGTCAGACAGATGCGCTGTGCATTACGTGGTTTATGGTTCCTGCAGTGTTGAGCAGTCCATCATCTGACACCTGAGCAACAATATCATCAGAGATGCCGTTGCCTTCCTAATAGAAAAAGGAAAGTGGGAACAAGAAACGGCAATTTAACCCACACACAGCTCTCCTCATAATTCAGGTCAGTATCCAGGATCCATTCGAGACTCTCTGATTTCCCCCCCTGCCTTAGGATCATGAGTTATGAACCTATCTGCTCCTATCATTTAAGTAATGTGAGTTTGACACGCGCTGACTATTTTGCACATATGTCAAGTATGGAAGCTTTCTACACCAATGAACGCTCTCATTTATTCCTGAACATGTCAGGTCTCAAGCTATTGAGAAAGCGACATGGTTTGTCACTCTCCGGTTGTAGGATTGTGAGGCGTAAAAAAACCCTGCTCCAAATATCCAAGGAGTGTGCATCCTCCAGCCGCCTCTCACTCAGAGAATAGCCTGCTTCCACAACACAGCTCATTTGGGGAGTACTTAGCATTAATTAACCCGAGCTCAGCTTCCATCAGAGCTGGACAATCTCGAGCTCTGAGCGTTCACCAGAACTCTTAATGGCCAGGGAGAAAGACTACAGAGCAGCTAATAGATTTGTGTGTCCAGGTACACAAATCAGTAAAGGCTGGTGCACAGGCTTAAAAAGTCATCAAAAAGGTTAATGGAATATTGGCCGACACCTCGCGGGGGTTGGAATATGAAGGGTAGGAAATTATTGTTCAGTTGTACAGAGCATGGCTGAGACACTTCAACTGCATTCAATTGAAAGCACGACCTCAGTGAGGATCCACTGGACTGAAGAAAGGTACCGCACGGATTCACCAGAATTATAACAGGGCTTAAAAGATTAAATCATGAAGACACATTACATTACATTTGGTTTGTATCCAACAGAGTTGAAAAGGTTGAAGGGTGATTTAATTGAAGTGTTAGAGTGATAAACCAGTTAGACAGGATGCATGCAAGGAAAACATTACCGCTGGTAGGGCTAAACAGAGCAAAGAATTATCCTAAAATCAGAGCTAGACTTTCCACGAGTAAAATTTTGCTACTACCACATGCAATGCAATGCAATTAATTTTTAAACTCGTGCTTGCAATTACCTGAAGAATTATATTACAGACTCCTTTATGTGTTTAGTTTAAAGATACGGCAAGGAAACAGGCCCTTCGCCCCACTTGAGACCATCGATCACCCATCCACACTAGTTCGATGTTATCCCACGTTCACATCCACTTTCTACACACTAGGGGGGGTATTTACAGAGGCCAAATTACCTACAAACCCACACGTCTTTGGGATGTGGGAGGAAAGCGGAGCACAAAGAAGAAGCCCACCCGGTCACAGAGAGAACATGCAAACTCCACACTGACAGCACCCGATGTTGGGCTCGTACCCGGGTCTCTTGGGCAGTCAGGCAGCAGCTCTACCCGCTGCACTTCAGGCTGCTTATTTTCAGATCTAACCAAATGCAACTGTGAACACTAAACAATTAAGCCCATCATTGCAATTTGATTTTTTTCAAAACAGACCAATAGTGTCAATTTTTTTTTAAAACATAAAATTAAAAACAGATGTACAATTTGGATAGGGAGTGATGATCAACACCGTTCCTTCTGCTCTGAACCAAGCATTTCATCTTCCCAAGACACCAGCAATCCATACCAATAAATCCTTGTAATGTGCTCCAATCCCATTAAGTGTGTGGTCAGTTCGAAAATGGATTTAATATTGAAACACGCATTGAAACACAGCAGAATCATGTCATTTCTTTTGTATTAGTCTCTGGGCACTCACGGCTAACAACATATGCATACATGATTAGGCTAGGTCCCAAGCGGGTGCATAATTTATTTCTTTGAACTTTTGTTGGTGGTTCTGGCAAGGGAATGATACTTGGGAAGGAATGAGAGCACAGTGTTCCACATTCAACGCACGCTGTTCACTGCAGTCCCCCCCACGCCCCATCTCCACCCATCCTGCAGCCACGCACACGCCAACACTTGTCTTGTTCCAAAGATCTCACTGCAAAGCTCCCAGCCAAAAACACGCAGCTAAAGGCACGGTTCTGGGCCAGGCTTCTGATGGCTTTGGAGATTGGTCATTTTGTACGAGTTGTGGGAAATAGAATAATCCCCCTGTTTTCACATGGTGGTGACATTTCGCAGTCTCAGTTAGTATGATGCATCAATCACACTGCATTTTGTTTCACATGAAGTCAGCTTGTTTGCTGGGATACGATGAAATGGTGCAGCAATGAAATGGTGCAGAAAATCGCGGACTCAAGTGTTTCCCTGCCTGTGGACGAGGCCAGACTTGCCGTTGAAGCACTGCAAATGTTTCAGTGCCTGGGACTGGAGATACAAATCATTCTGGGTTCTTCCAGCCGGCTGCTGGGCAGTGAATACGGTTAAACAAAAAGTCAGCTCCACCAGAGGGTAATGTTGCAACTGAGCTATGATGCGCAATACAGTAACTGATCCAACCAGCACTCACAGCCCAGGTTCACACTGAATGATGGCTTTAATGGGCCCACAGAGATGAAAACAAGTGTGTAGGAAAGAACTACAGGTGCTGGTTTAAACCAAAAATAGATAACGAAAAGCTGGAGTAAGTCAGCCAGGCGGACAGCATCTCTGGAGAAAAGGAATAGGTGACATCGGGTCAAGACCCTTTTTTCTGTGTCTTATCTTTGAGATGAAAACAAGGTAACATCCTCACATCACAGAGTCAGACAGCATGGAAACAGGTCCTTTGGCCCAACATGTCCACGCTGACCAGGATCTCAGCTAGTGCCATTTGCCTGTGTTTGATCCATATCCCTCTGGACCTATCCAATCCATGATAGGTCTTATCGATGTTGCTATTGTACCTGCTTCACCCACTTCCTCCGACAGCTCATTCCAGATATATAACACCCTCTGGATGAAGAAGTTGCCCCTGAGATTGGAATTAAATGTCTCCCGTCTCACCTTAAACCTCTGCCCTCTAGTTCTTGATCTATCCTGGGAAAAAAAGGCTGTGTGCATTCACTCTACCTATACCCCTCATAGATAAAGAAAAATAAAAATGTTAGAAAACAACAACAAATGCGTGTACAGCCTCCAGTGCCAGAGAGCTACAAGGCTAGCATGCAAGGGTAGTAACAAAGCATTTATAAAACACCAACATATGCAGAGTCTGATTTGCTGCATACATGAGAAACTGCAGTTGCTGAGATCTTGAGCAAAACATAAAGTGCTAGAGGAACTCAGCAGGTCTGGCAATGTCTGTGGAGGGAATGGATAGACAACGTTTTGGGCCTGATTTGCTTTTAGCTTCTTTACTAATATGCAATCAAAGTGGAAAAGGTTCCAAACAAAGGTATACCACTCTGGCCAATTATATCAATGGCTAATGCTTTCTTCCTTCATCCATAAGTTTTTCTGTTTTCTTTAGTATGTATACATTCTTTGCGAGCTATTATTTCAGAGGAAACAAAACCTATCGGTGGCTGTGGAGGCCAAGTCAATGGATAATTTTAAAGCGGAGATGGACAGATTCTTAATTAGTGCGGGTGTCAGGGGTTTGGGGAGAAGGCTGGAGAATGGGGTTCAGAGGGAAAGATAGATCAGCCGTGTTTAAACTTGATGGGCCGAATGGCCTAACTCTGCTCCTGGAATTTATGAATTTCCTTCACCTTCTACATTTTGCTCGTCATCTTTAATTTATAAAACAATAACAACATCACATACAGGACTAATTCATCTTGGGAGATCACACACATATACTTCAAGAGGTCTCACACCATAATGATCGAATTTTACAATATTTTTGTGTTCTAAGGATTGTATTCACAATTCGATTTATTCACCTGCAAAAAAAAAACTACAAAACCGTGTGGGTTTATTGCCATCATCCAAAGGTTGATTCCAATTTACCTGATTTAATTAAAATAACCTTATTAAATCAATGTGCAAGCTCCCAGGAGGAGAAGCAGCACTTGTGTCTATGTGGAATTAAAGTGCAGCATTGGATGAAAAATATTTTATTCTCTCTCTGCCGCTCATGTGCTTTTATTGCACTTTAATATTTAATGCTTCATGAAAAAGAAAATCAAACTGTAACACGGCGGAGACTGTAAGGTTGCCAGCGATACAAGTCATTACAGTTGTATCTGCAAGGCCTGTCATTCACTAATTTTAATGATCTTAAACACCGTGGCGGGCTGTAATAAAGCATGTTGCATCTGTCTATAATCCTCATTCTGTCTCCGCGAGAAGCAAATCAGGACTGACATTTTAAACAGGAAGAGGATATCAAAATCAATAAAAACCCTTCAAAGAAATGCAAACTTTACCTGGTGTAGTAGGAATCAATGCCGAGAGCTTCTCGGACATTGGTCACGTACTGCTCGAGTGTGGAGAAGCTGGATGTCTGCAGGTTGAGGCTACTGGTTTCATTAAAATCACTGTTGTTGTCAGCCAGGCCATCGCCCAAATAGCATTCATGAAATTTTAATATCCCTACATGAAGACAGAGAGAGAGAGAGAGAGAGAGAGAGGAATTCACATGGAGTATTACTGCAAGTCAGGGTGCCGGAATCATAAATTATACTGTCAAGAGCATGCAGCGCACGATTTGACTCTGGCTAAGTCAGAGGAGGCAGCCTTCCGTCCAAAACCGAACATAAAGTCAGAGAGCCATACAGCACGGAAACAGGCCCTTTGGCCCAACTCGTCCGTGCCGACCAACCTGCCCCATGTGTTGCAATTCAGGGGGTTGTCAATTTGATCAGTGTCAAATGCAGAGAAAAGGTGACTAATAGTTAACAAAGCATAGAACGGGTGAGTTTTGAGTGAAATATTTTCAGGGGCTGTACAGGTTGGAAGTAATAAGAGATTTTCACACAACCCTCGCTGTTAAAATACGACAAGAATGGGAAAATAAAGTGGTGCTGAAGAATTGAAAAACAGCTTCAAGACGCGCACTTCCCCCTTTCACCAGTATTTTGATGAATTGCCACTGAAAAGCTGAGAGCTATGGTGAAGAAAAGCATGGATGGCATGGGAGGTATTGCGATAAAAGGTAAGGGAGAGAATGAAAGGTTGAGGGAGAGAAGGTGGACTGAGAGCTGGTCAGACCACAAAGGGGCAAGTGGCATCTGTCTGTGTGGCGATTGTGTGAGGGGACAAGTGATAAATAGGCCAAATGACTGCTCAGAAAACAAAGTGCTGGAGGAAACCCAAATAGGTCAGGCAGCATCTGTGAAAGAAATGGACAGAAATCGGGATTACATCAGTCTGAGAAAAAGGGTCCCGACCCAAAACATTGCCCGTTTCTTACAGCATTTCCCACAGATGCTGCCTGACCTGCTGAGATCCCCCGGCACTTTGATTTTTGCTCAAGATACCCACATCTGCAGTCTCTTGTGTGGCCAATTGATTGCTGCACGTAAAAGATATTAATGAGCCAGTTACATTATTTTTCAATAATCATCGCTAGTGATATTAATTCTCCCTTTCCGATTTTATTTCGTTGAAATTAATTCAAATTCTCAAACCATTCCAACCTGGGAGGACTGGTTAAAATGTGCAGGAAGAAACTGCAGATACTGGTTGACAGACACAAAGTGCTGGAATAACTCAGAGGGCCAGGCAGCATCGCTGGAGAGAAGGAATGGTTGGCGCTTGGGTGTCGAGACCCTTCTTCAAACAGAGGGGACTTGTTAAAAATGGTGTTTATGCTTCTGATTACATATTCCAAACAAAACAATCTTTTGTCTGATGGAATATTTGGAATGAAACGTAATATGTTAGCTGAGAAATGGGATTGCCACAGAGTAGGTTTTATGCAGGGCTATGCTTTCCAAAACTGAAGCAATCCAGAGTAACCAGCTTCAGCGCCTAGTCCAGGTGACATAGGACCGGGCAGATCGGGTAGGGGCCCATATTGCAGTTGCCCCACATATTCCCCGCATCAGACGTACACCTAATAACATCGATCATCATCCAGCGTACATGAGACGTCTTCCCTGCATAAATATGGGCTCCCAGTTCTAGAAACAATTATCCTTTGGCAGCCACAAGTAAACAAAGAGCTCTGCATGGAGTTCCACGTTCAGGCTCCACTTAAACTGCTAATTGGTTTATAATGAAACACTTCACAAGGATTCTACAAACCTCAGTGTTCACTCACTTCCCGAAGGCCTCAGCCCCTGCCCAAACTAACAAAGAGCACTTTTTTTTTGAGAATTTACTGCTGAGAGAAAAAAAAATATTTCAAAACTGCAGACGTGGAAATCTGAACTAAATTGCTGGAAACACTCCGTTTAATCAGGCAGCAACTGTGGATAAACGGATGGACACACAAATTACTGGAGTAACTAACTCAGCGGGTCAGCCAGCATCCGAGGAATGACCAGTCTGTGGAAGGTTCTGAACCGAAGCGTCACCTATGCATTTTTTCCAGGGATGTTGCCTGACCCGCTGAGTTACTCCAGCATTTTGTGGCTTTCCTTGGTAAATCAGCATCAGCTATAGGCCATCTGTTTTGCTTCTCCATTAGCACTGCCTGACCTGCTAAACTTTTCCTAAACCTCCTCTTTTCACAACTTTTTATGTTCCTTTGCTTCTCTCTCTCTCTCTCTCTCTCCCTGTCTCGCTCTCTCACTTATGGCCTCATTAACCTATCGACTGGATGTGTCTGTCCACCGCTTATCGCCATGACAACCCTGGCCTCAGACAATCAAGAGTAAAACTCAAATAAATCCATATCCCGGCTCCTTGTCAATCTCGATGGTTCGACGTGCAGCTCACCAAGGGACGAGAGATATGGGCGGCACTTGGGGCAAGTGAATAGAAGATATGCAAAAGGCGATGATAATCAAGGAAATGTGGAGCCCACAATGGTCCGTTGTTGGCGGTGAGATAAGAGATAACGAGTCCATAACTCATCTAGATCTCTCTTTCCTCTTTCCCCTGACTCTCAGTCTGAAGAAGTGTCTCAACCCAAAACGTTACTGATTCCTTTTGTACAGGGATAATGCGTGACCCGCTGAGTTACTCCAGCTTTTTGGGTCTGTCACCTACCCATGTTCTCCTGAGACGCTGCTTGACTCGCTGAATCACTCCTGTACTTTGTGTCTTTTTTAAAATATAAACCAGCATCTGCAGTTCCTTGCATCCTTACATATATTTTTGCAGTCGCGCCTTGTTTTTTTTTTGCAGTCTTCTTTCCTTTAGGATTTGTGCGTGTGATTTATGTACAATTTGTTTTTGTGTGTAAGAAAGAACTGCAGATGCTGGTTTAAATCAAAGCTATTCACAAAATGCTGGAGGAACGCAGCGGGTGAGGCAGCATCCCTGGAGAGAAGGAACGGGCGACGTTTCGGGTCGAGACCATGAAACGTCGCCCATTCCTTCCCTCCAGAGATGCTGCCTTACCATTCATTTGTTTTTGTGTGTTGTCTGTGATGCCACAGCAAACAAGATTGTTCACTGTACTTCACCGCACGCATGAAATGACACCAAAGTTGAGAACCTCTTATAATAGAATCTTTTTTGGGGGGGGGGGTGAAATTTCCTCTGAGGTTCATCATGTTTAAACTCTGCCCCATTCCGCTTTGAATCCACCCCCCCCCCACCACCTCCTTCATAGCCTGTGCACCAGGGATAAAGCCCTGCACAGATATGCCAGTGGGGAATCCCACACGTGCACCAGAGAGGCTCTCCCTCAGTGCGCGGGAGGTTGGGGAGGGATTGATCAAGATCTCTCAGTAGTCCCACACTCCCACGGGCAGTCAGAAGCAAGTTCAAGGCTGTCTAGGCACAATGCCAGAAAAATAAATTGCTGCAAAAGGTCTCTCCCAACAGCAGTAATTCAAACTTTCACCAATCATCAGGCTCTAAAACTCCCCTCTTCAGCTGGCCTCACCTGATCCCCTCACCAGCTGTGCCTCGCGTTGTTCCTTTAACAAACCCCCTGTGCATCGCCAGTGTAAATGGAGGAAGTCGGGGATACACACTGCTGGCCCTCGTCTGTGGCTGCGAATTAAGTGCGGGGGTGACGGATTTACCCAGCACTGTTCCCACGTAAAAACCCAACAGAAACGGGTGCAGCGCCAGGAGATTTTTCTGACCGAGTTGTCAAAACAAATGGTGAATTTGGAGGTAAATTCAGGGTTGCTTCGGTTTGTGGTGACGATATACTGGGCTGTGTCTATCGAGAATCATTTCAGTTTGAACGCTGACAAACCTCCGCGGAGAAGCAAATCTTTCTGCCATTAGTCAGCAATGGATTCTGTCACAGATCACGGGAAAGAGGACGGAATGGCGTCTCTGAGAAATGAAGGCGTGCCTGACCTCCCACAGGAGATATATTGGATTAACAGGTTTAGTTTAGTTTAGAGATACAGCATGGAAACAGGTCCTTTGGCCCACCGAGTCCGCACCGACCAGCGATCCCCGCACACTAACACTGTCCTGCACAAACTAGGGACAATTTACACTTATACCAAGCCAATCAACCTCCAAACCTGTACGTCTTTGGAGTGCGGGAGGAAACGGAATATATGCAGGGCAGGGAACTGGATCACTTGCAGGCAGAGGGGAGATGGTGTAGGCATCACGTGTACGAAGGAACTTCAGGTGCTGGTTTAAACCGAAAGTAGACACAAAAAGCTGGAGTAACTAAGAGGGGACAGGCAGCATCTCTGGAGAGAAGGAATAGGTGACGTTTCGGGTCGCGACCCTTCTTCAGACTAAGTCTAGACCGATGGTAGACTAAGTCTAGTCTGAAGTTCTGTTCTGAGGAAATCCTCGTCTGACGAAGGGTCTCAACCCGAAACATGACACATTCCTTCTCTCCGGATGTTGCCTTTCCCGCTGAGTTACTCCAACATTTTGAGTCTATCTTTGGCGTAGGCATCATATTCAGTATGGACATTGTGGGCCGAAGGGCCTCTTGCCGTGCAGTACTGATCTAAGGATGCAGCTACACCACTGACAGGGCCCCTGGTAGACAGCACAGGGGAGAAATAGATAACAGCAGTCATGCATGTACGAGCACATTATGCAGGCCATGCATGTACATGGTTTTATATAACTGGATATAGAGAGCACAACAGGAGACATGATTCAGTGCAAGGAGAATTTTAATGAACTCTCCTCATTTCTGTTTGAGCTCCCCGAACATGAAATGAGTCAGATTACAATTATGACAATCCCCTCTTCAATTAATCAACACATTGTAAAGCTGTGCAGCCAGTCTACATAAGCCACTTCATTGTCTGATGCAACGGGGTTTCAAGTGTGAAATTTTAGCGTAGGACTGACTCCCACCTCGTAGGAATCACATTGCAAAGCTCATTTCCCCATTAAGCCAGGAATGAATGGCTCAGGCCTCTGTGGTCTCCAGTGAATAGCAGTCCCGACCACACTTACACTGAATCAGCATTGGCACTGGTACAGTGTGATCGACAAGGCTCTCCGCTCCGACCCCCGGCTCCTGCAGCTACATGCCACAGCACCAGCGACGGCTCAACTTGCCACACGTGGTGCGGGGGGGGGGGAAGAACACAGACATTCACCCACCGACTGGCAGCCAGAAAAGACAGGGCAACGAGTGGGGATAGACAGGGATAGAGGGCAAACAGCTTCTTCCACATCACGGCATATTCTCATCGGTAGGACATTCATAATTCATCTAGTGCCATCTTGGCATTGGCTGTGGAGATGGGTGGACCGACGACAGGCGGGTTCCCTCGGTAGATGAGAGGGACGGCATTTAATGGACGAGGCATCCCGTTCAGGGGAGCGGGATTGAGCCGAGACCATAATGTCAGCGCTCCACGGAGCACTGTTGTAAAACGGACGGTGCCAACTTCGCCTTTGCCCGAGGATTCCGTGCAGTCCATTGGATACATGGGGAAAGCCTCCGTGCTGTACGGAAGGTGAGTCAGGGATGAGCCAGTGAAACATCAGGACACGGCAGATCCAAGTCAATTCTCCGCTAGACATTCGACATTTCAAAGCTATCGTGATGTTGATCATGAAACACATTGTAAAGCTGTACACCAAACATGCTACCCAATATGAAGATAAAACACAAAATGCTGGAGTAACTCAGAGTCACAGGCAGCATTTCCGGAAAGAAGGAATGGGTGACGTTTCGGGTCGAGACCCTTCTTCAGACTGCAAAGCAGGGTCTCGAACCGAAACGTCACCCATTCCTTCGCTCCAGAGATGCTGCCTGTCCCGCTGAGTTGCTCCAGCATTTTGTGTCTATCTTCGGTTTAAACCAGCATCTGCAGTTCCTTCCTACACATGTTGCCCAGTATGTATTTAATGCTAGTAATCCTTTCTTAGTAGAAAGTCACCCAACTGTTTCTTAAATCCAATCATGATATCGTTCGGTTACAAACACTCTGCTCGTTTGTCCTTTAACTAAAGCGATTGTATATTAACCACGTAACGGTGCTAACTCATTCTGAGAAAAACTAACATGCCCAACAAAATGCTTATTAGGCCTCTACGCCGTAACTGTACGTGATACAAGGCCGCGAGTAAATTATTCATATTCATCATTCTTACAACCACTTACAATCCACTTAAAAATAGGTAAAAGAAAATCAATGGGGGACATTCTTGCTGCTGTTCCTGGCTTCGGACTATTTTGAGAGCTCTCTCCCATTGTTGTGCCTGGCACCCTTTTGCAGGTCACCAATTTCCCAACTCCGCTCCAATTAAATATGGTAATGTCTTACATTCACGTCTGGCTCTCACACTCGCTGATAATCAGCAGTCAGCGACAGTTATCTCCCTTATCACCAAAAAACGTGAGACAAACAAATGTTTAAAAATAGATCTTGGTGACGACAATACTTCTGCGTCGATAAACTTTTTTTTAAAAAGCAATTAAAAAAAAAAAAAGTCTATGTAGAATCACTTTAAAATCATGTCGGTGTGTTACCAAAATGTATACTTCGTTAATCTCTACATAAGGAATTGATTTTTGAATGAGTTGATCTAATTTCCGTCTTTTGACTGAAGTGTAGGCACAGGCGATTGGAATATTATTCACTGATAAGTTGATGAGGAAGCTTGCTGTGCCCATGTCATTCAAGGGTCATAAGTTCATATGAAGGGAGCAGAATTAGGACATTCAGCCCATCAAGTCCACTCTGCCATTCAATCACGGTTGATCTATCTCTCCCTCCCAACCCCATTCTCCTGCCTTCTCCCCATAACCCATGGCACCCGTACAAATCATGAAACTATCTATCTCTGCCTTAAAAAATATCCATCGACTTGGCCTCCACAGCCTTCTGTGTCAATGAATTCCACAGATTCACCACCCTCTGACTAAAGCTCACAAGGGTTGCTTCTCCATGTGTCCCAGTCGGATTAAACTCCACACGTTATTTTCCTTGTTCGATCTCTTAATGACCAACCTTAACTTCACTGAAGTCATTTAAACACTTAGAACATTGAACAGTACAGCACAGAAACGGCCCCTTCAGCCCACTACCTTTGTGCCAAACATGGTCTAGTTTGACACAAAATGCTGGAGTAACTCAACGGGTCAGGCAGCATCTCTGGTGGAAAGGAATAGGTGATGTTTTGAGTCAAAACCATCACAAGAAATGAAGGTTTTTGACCAGAAACGCCACCTATTCCTTTGCTGTGATGCTGCCTGACGCGATACATTATTTCAGCATTTTGCGTCTCATCTTAGGTGTAAACCAGCATCTGCAGTTCCTTCCTAAACATGATGCTTAGTTAAACCGATCTCATCTGCCTGTGCATGATCCATGTCCCTCTATTCTCTGCACTACCATGAACCTATATAAAAGCCTCTGACACACCACTATCGTATCTGCCTCCACTGCCACTCCTGGCAATGTGTTCCAGACCCCGCTACTCTGTAAATAAACCTTCTTCTTTTCAGTTAAAATGTGGATTTAAAATTAAGTTCTTAAATATCACACTCAATCTTATCGGTGTCATAAAAATAAAAAATGTTATTGAGTTAAAGGCCTATCCACGAAGATAAGAAATTCTTGTTTGCAACAAAAAAGAGGTAGGAAGATAATGTTGCAGCTAAAGCTACGAAGAAGTGTCTGGGCACATTGTGAGACCAAATTCCATAACTAAGAGGAGGTTGAAACTTTTTGCAGCATCTTTCGATTCAGAACACCAGGGAAGCAGCACAAACAAGGAAGAACCTTTGGTGCAGGGTGGCTTTGAAGAACAGATGTGAGCACGGCAAGCACAACGGTTTTTGTCATAAGTAGACAGAAAATGCTGGAGAACCTCAGCGGGTCAGGCAGCGTCTATGGAGAGAAGGAATTGGCGACGTTTTGGGTCGAGGCCCTTCTTCAGACTGATGTCGGGGGGGGGGGGGGGGGGGGGGGGGGGGGGGGGGGGAAAAAGAAAGGAAGATGGCGGAGACAGTAGGACTTGTGGGAGAACTGGGAAGGGGGAGGGGATGGAGAGAGTGGGAAAGCAAGGGCTATCTAAAATTAGCAAAGTCAATGCTCATACCGCTGGGGTGTAAAATTGCCCAAGCGAAATATGAGGTGCCATTCCTCCAATTTGCACTGGGCCTCACTCTGGCAATGGAGGAGGCCCAGGACAGAAAGGTCAGAGTGGGATTGGGAGGGGGAGTTGAAATGCTGAGCAACCGGGCGATCAGGTTGGTCGTCATGATGTTCAATGGGTGAGTGAAAATTACTCGGTGTTTCGAATGGTCACTGATCTTCTAATGGTCATTAGGAAGATTTAAGATTAAAAGATTGGACAACTCTGTAGCGAATGTACTAAATCCTAATTTAACTTATGTGTTAGTGTCAAAATAAGTACTGCTCTACACATGTGGCGCAGCCAACATTACCTTACAAGAAAGGCAGAGATGGATTCCATAGCTACTTAAGCTGCAAGAATCAAGTGTGTTTAATTATGATATGATCCAAAACCGAACAAGGGAATTCTTCCTTAGATGGAGTGATACAGTGTGGAAACAGGTCCTTCGGCCCAACTTGCCCACACTGGCCAACATGGCTGGCCAACCTCTTATACAACTGCAATATGACCTCCCAACTTCTATACTCAGCAGCCGCATAATAGGTCCATAAACACAGTCCTCAACAGAAAACATAACAATCAAACAAAAAATGCAATAAATAAAATGAAACAATATTAGCGCAAATCAAACCCCAAGTCGCTAGTGTAAGCAAGCCTGTTTGTAGTTGGAAGTTTAGTTACAATTCACTTGTTACTTAACCACCTGAATGCATACCTGCCCCTGGTGCCAGTAACCAGCTGTAGAGGTAGCCCGCTGCGAGGGAGTAGTATAGTACAAGACTGCGCTGATTGTTGATGGCTTCCAGAATTTGTTCAATGGTAACAGGAGTCAACGAGTCAGACACTTGCTGCCCAGTTTGCCGTTCGACCAGAAGGTCAGCAAATGCCCTCGTCCGCCCCCTCTCAGCCACAGCCAGGGCCTCATCGTGACGACCTGATGAGATTAGAAGGGAAGAATATGTGATGAAGGGTGGGATGGTGGATTCAATGTCATTTTGGCCAGGCATCGCAGTTCAGACCAGTTTAGTTTATAGTCACGTGTACCGAGGTACAGTGAGAAGCTTTTGTCGCGTGCTCTCCAGTCAGCGGAAAGACAATACATGATCTACGCATCTTTAGAGAGGCCATGAAGTCACAGTCCCTCTCTTTTCCTTGGAAATTCTTGTCAAACATGGAGCAGAAAATAAAAAGGGGGATGGGGAATATTACTTGGAATGGTTGATGGCCTGAGGAATTACTGGGATGAGACAGTTGGCTTGTACTGGAACGCCACACGCTCCACATACGCAGGCTGACCAAACCATTCCTGATTCATTCAATACTCTACATATGGACGACATCAAGGATTTTCGATGAAGCGAGCACAAATTGTAACGGCAAACACACCTGCTATTAAAGTTATTATTTGCATTATTTAATTATAGTTATCTTTTGCCTTATCGAGTTACTTCTGTTGCGCACAAAACTGAAGCGGGATAAAGCAACTATATTTATATTTAACAAAAGGGTTACATTAAATGTCGCTATTTAATATTTTACATGTTCAGAGTCATAGAGTCATACAGCACGGAAACGGATCTTTCGGGCAACTCGTCCACGCCAACTCGGATGCCCATCTACACTGGTCCCACCAGCCCGTGTTCGGCCCACATCTCTCTAAACCAGGGGTGGGGAACCTTTTCATGTTGGAATGCCGCATTAAGTTAGCTGTAATCTAATAAGGCTGCATCCAAGAAACTTTAATTAGATTTAGGATTATTTAGTTCAATCATCATTTACTCTTTGGTATTTTAAATACGTTCATTTTAAGATTAAAATAAAAATAATAAAAGACGAACAAAAACATATCAATAAAAATAAAAGGATTTGTTCGACAAAATTTGGATTCATTCAAAAGGCCGCGCTTAATGGCCTAGAAGGCCGCAGGTTCCCCACCCCTGCTCTAAACCTTTTCTATCCATGTACCTGTCCACATGTATTTTAATTATGCCTATAGTACCTGCCTCAACTACATCCTCTTGCAGCTCGTTCCATAACCCCACCACCCTCTGTATGAAAAAGTTGCCCCTTGAAGTTCCTCTTAAATTGTTCCTCTGGTTCTTGATTCCTGTACACTGGGTAAAAGACTCTGTGCATTCACACGATCTGTATTTGTATTGCTGAATTTAAATGCGAGATGTGACCATCAGTATGATATTGATTGCAACAGAGATAAGCTGCCATTCTATTTCAGATCCAAGATCAGTATGGTATGAACATAATTATAATTATACTAACTCATACTGAATGAATACGGTGTCCATTTATTCACTGCAGTTATATCTGAGTGAGACTGCCATTTGAAGAAAAAAAGTCCTGCAGTTCTATCTGTCTTCGCTCTCTCCACTGCTCTGTGAAGTGTTTTTCTGTCAATTACTTGTTTTTTGAATTGTTCATATACCACTAGGTTTCAGAAGAGGCAGTGAAATGAATGACCAGATAATTATTTTTAATGGAGTTCATTTTCAGAACCCTCTTAATGCGGACAGCCCAGTGGGGTCCGACACAGATTCACCGTGAATGATAAGATGTGGATTAATGTCCTGAATCAAAGCTCGCAATCGCAGCTGTGGTGCGTAATGTGGATCAATACTTCCTAATTGGGTGGAGAGGCAAGCAGAAGGCGGCTATTATGAACAAACAAAGACAAAGTCACAATGACCTAAGAAACGACCAGAGATCAACCATCCAACCTACACCCACTGCTGGCTACTGCCTGAGAAGGAAATTAAAAATGGGAAAGATTTAATACAAGTGTGATTTTAAAGATTTAATCTGAATATTGAAGCCATTTCCCTTTCTTTTTTTTCCCCCGAGGGAGAATTTCTCTGTTTGATTTCCCTTCCCTGTTTCCATTTAATAGGAATCTGAGTGGAAAATGTTTCTGACAGAGGGTGGTGAATATATATAATGAGCTGCCAGAGGAGGTAGTTGAGGCAGGTACTATAACAACATCGAAAATGCCTTTGGACGGGTACATGGATAGGAAAGGTTTGGAGGGATATGGGCAAAATGGGGGCAGGTGGGATTAAGATAAATGGGGTATTGTGGATGCCATGGACAAAATGGGCCAAAGGGCCTGTTTCTGTGCTGTATGACTCTATGACACTAGGATGAATAGTGCTCTTGGGTAAAAAAAATAATTAGGAAAATGGTCTCTGGAATTGACTGAACTTGGTCATCAGGCTTGCTCTGGATCACTACATACCCAGGCTGACCAGAACGCGCTGCAAAGCTTGATAGGAGGATGTTTGAAGATCGAAGAGGGAAAGTTTATAATCGGTGCTGTGCTGCGCCTCGTGGCGGATATTTTCAAATAAAGCAGATGCTCGATAAAGCTGAAAAGGAAGAGAGTGATTACAACTTAATGAACATTCATGATGTTTTGTATATTAAAACAGACATCAGTGACATGAACAAGAGTTTGCCTCATTATATTATTAGGGATGCAGTTTACTCGGCAATGCAAAGCTACTCTTGCGAGCCCCACAGCCACGACAGTCGGTGAGTGATATCTATATTTTACCATGTCCCGCACTGTTAGGGCAGCAGAATGACGCAGCGGGTAGTGCTGCACCCACACAGCACCCAGGATCCAGGTTTAATCCTGGAGCTGTTCACGTGGAGTCTAACAGCTCCCTGTGGAACAGGGCTCCGCTTTCCTCCCACACCGCAAATGGTGCTGGTCGGTAGGCTAATGGGCCACTGTAAACCAATCCTCGTACAAGGATGAGCAGAGGTTGAATGAGAGGTGACTCAGGACAAGGAGACAAGGGTGCAGGTGGTAACCAAGGCTGGAAGAGGGATGAGTAGATCTTAAAGTTCGTTATGAGATGCGGAAAAACCTCTTCACCCAGAGAGTTGTGTATCTGTGGAATTCTCTGCCACAGAAGGCAGTGGAAGCCAATTCACTGGATGTTTTCAATAGAGTTAGGTTTAGCTATGGCTAAAGGAATCAAGGGATATGTGGGAAAGCAGGAATGGGGTACTGATTTTAGATGATCAGCCATGATCATACTGAATAGCAGTACTGGCTCAAAGGGCTGAATGGCCTACTCCTGCACCTATTTTTCTATGTTTCTGTAAGCTTTACATGTGAATTAGGAACAATAAATAACCATAGATTTTTACTGAACCTTAGCGGCATAGAATCCTAAACCTCTCACCTTCACCATTGATTTTCCAACAATAGTTGTTGGCCTAATTTTAATTGAAGTTGTTTCCACGACAGAAGTGAGAGCAAAGCTAAATGTAACACTCGTCCCACCAGATCCCCACCTCACAGAGACCAGTGAGGGGGGACCTCATTGAAACTTACCGAATAGTGAAAGGCCTGGATAGAGTGGATGTGGAGAGCATGTTTCCACTAGTGGGAGAGTCTTGAATTAGAGATCATAGCCTCAGAATTAAGGGACGTTCATTTAGGAAGGAGATGAGGAGGAATATCTTTAATCAGAGGGTGATGAATCTGTGCAATTCATTGCCACAGAAAGCTGTAGAGACCACGTCAATGGATATTTTGAAGGCATAGATAGATAGATTCTTGATTAGTATGGGTGTCAGGAGTTATGGGGAGAAGGCAGAGAATAGGGTGAGGAGGGAGAGATAGATCAGCCACGATTGAATGGTAGAGTAGACTTGATGGGCCGAATGGCCTAATTCAGCACCTATCAATGTGACCTCATGAGCACACATCATTGCATTGAGGCATGCGCTGCCTTGGACTCTCCTGCAGTTAAATACCTGGTGTTGTGCCTCCTCGAGGTTTCGACTGACCCACAGTGAAAGTCCCAAACGGTGCCTGATCTTAGCTTCATCTTCTCTGCGGCCAAGTTGCTCCGCCAGTCTCAAACCTGCGCAACAGAGATAATTTCAGGTGAAGTATTCCAGAGAGAACAGCTGTGATGAGTAGCAAAATAAGCTGATTGTGACAGATTCTGCTGCCAAATCCACATAAATATTTCATTAACTACACCCTGAGACGTTGTACTAATCTGCAAAGGAGACACGAGCAATAATGTGAATGAGTAAAAATAAGATTGGTTCATGTTGAAGAGAAAAATACAACTCAATGCTTAAATCCAGCTCAGACACTATGGATTTAGTCTTCATTTACTACTGCCTTTTAAATCAGGTCACACTGCAGTCCATGTAACCATAAAGCAACATTCGAACTAGTTCAACATACCTTAGCAAAATCATATAGATTGAATGGAATTACTAGCTGCCCCAATGCTGGTTGAATGCTCTTAAAAATAGCGGAGTCAGGGGATATGGGGAGAAGGCAGGAATGGGGTTTTCTGATTGGGGATGATCAGCCATGATCACATTGAATGGCGGTGCAGGCTCGAAGGGCCGAATGGCCTACTCCTGCACCTATTGCCTATTGCCTATTATTACCTATATAAGGTAGTTTTACTGGGCAATATTAGTTCGTATTTTGATTGGTGAAAAAACGCGCAGTTTCCAGCGGGCAATATTACTTGGTATTTTTATTCTTCCGGGTTTCGCCATTGACTTTACGTAGAAAAACTGCGGTCAATCACAAAGCTCCAAGTGTGAATCTTAGGAATTATTTTAATTTACGTGGGGATAGGTAATAATTATAATATTGACTGGCTTCTTTCGGGAGACACCAGGAAATATTGCCCGCACTGAAATCATATTGCCCTCGTCTTCGACTCGGGCAATATGATTTCAGTTTGGGCAATATTTCCTGGTGTATCCCTCAAGGCCAGTCAATATTATATAATTGTCTAATTCCTGCCTCCATCTCCCTGGCCCTGCACTCGTATCTGGAGCATCTGTATAACAAGGACATCTACATCTGACATCTATTTAATGATGATAGCTCCGCTTTCAACACTATAATTCTAACTGAGCTCATCTCCAAACTCCTGGACCCTGGACTCCATGCCTCCCCTCTGCAACGGGATCCACGACATCCTGGCCTGCAGACCGCAATCAGTGAGGAGAGGCGACATCATCTTCTCCATGATCATTCTCAACATCGGTGCCAACACAAGGCTGCACTCTCAGCCCCTTACTATACCCCCTATATTTGTGGCCACGCTCCTCTCCTACTCCATCTACAAGTTTGCAGATGTCACCGCAGTAGGTGGATGGATCTCAAACAAGGACAAGACAGAGTACAGGAAGGAGACAGAGATCTTGGTGGCACAACGGTGTAAAGACAACAAGTCAGCAAGACGATGCACCTGGTCATCAACTTCAGGAAGCGGGGGGGTGGGGGAGGGAGTACACACCCCAGTCTACACTAGTGGTGATGAGGTGAAGTGATGAGGTGGGTCAAGAGCTTTAAGATGCTGGGTGTAAGCATCAACAACTGACCCTGGTCTAATTACATTGGCACTATGGTTCAGAAAACACACCAACACCCCTTCTTTCATAGAAGACAAGGGAAGTTCAGCGTGTCTCCAATGATTCTTAGCAATTTCTACAGATACATAGTAGAAAGCATCCTCTAGCGATGTATCGCAGCTTGCCCAAGACAGCTGTGCCCAAGAAATTGCAGAGAGTTGTGAATACTGCCCGGTCCAACGCACAGACCAGGCTCCTTTCATTGACTCCATCTACTCCATGCTGCATCAGAAAAGCAACTAACGTAATCAAGGACCAGTCCCATCTCAGTCATACCCCCTTCTCCACACCCCATTTAGGCAAGAGATTTTTTTAAAGTTTGAAATCACATTCCAACAGACTCAAGAACGGTTTCATTGCCACTCTTACCAGATTCACAAATGCTCCTCTCGGTACATATGACAATAATTATACTAAACCTAATACTTTCCTGGCTCCCAGGAAGTGTTGCTCCTGAATGGTGCAATGATAGGAGAGGCAAGCCAGGGAGTGTGCTCCTGGGAGAACATGCTTTCAATCTTCTGTAGCTTCTGCCTGACAGGAGCAAGGAGAACGAGGAATGACCGGGGTGGGACAAGTCTTTGGTTTTGTAGGTATCTTTTCCAAGGTAGCGTGCGGTGTAGATGGAGACAATGGTGGGGAGTCTGGTCTGTGTGATGGACTGGGCTACATCTACAACTCTCTGCAGTTTCTTGTGGTCTTGGGCAGTGCTGTTCCCAAACCAAGCTGTGATACAACCCGACTTCAAAACCTGAAGTGCAGGCAAATGTACCCATTGTAGAAGGTTAATTCCCGGGATGGCGGGACTGTCATTTGATGGAAGAATGGAGCGACCGGGCTTGTAGTCACGGGAATTTAGAAGGATGAGAGGGGATCTTAAAGAAACATATAAAATTATTAAGGAATGGGACACGCTAGATGCAGGAAACATATTACCGATGTTGGGGGAGTCCAGAACCAGGGGCCACAGTTTAAGAATAAGGGGTAAGCCATTTAGAACTGAGATGAGGGTTGTGAATTTGTGGAATTCTCTGCCTCTGAAGGCAGTGGAGGCCGATTCACGGGATGCATTCAAAAGAGAGTTAGATAGAGCTCTTAGGGCTAGCGGAATCAGGGGATATGGGGAGAAGGCAGGAACGGGTTACTGATTGTGGATGATCAGCCATGATCACATTGAATGGCGGTGCTGGCTCGAAGGGCCGAATGGCCTACTCCTGCACCTGTTGGCTATGTATCTATGTATCAAACGTCCCCATTCCACCTGCTTCGGTGGGGTTAAGGAAAAGTAGATGAAGTCTCCTCTCCAGTGTGGAGTTTTGGCCACCTCCCTTATAGCAGTGAGCAGCACATTGTGAGATGTTGGCGATATCGGCAGCAGAGGGCTGAAATGAATCTGTAATGCAGGCTTGGGAGTAAAGACCATTGACGAAGAAGTCAAGACACGTCGAAGACTGCGTTTCAGGTTGCAGACTGTCATAGGTCTAAGGAAGGCAAGCATTGCAGTGGGAGTGCGGCCTCTTGCCGCAGCTACAACTTAAAACAATTTGGGGAGAAACTAGACCCGGGAAAGCTCAGCGCGATGGATTTACATGGTGCTACCCTCCACGTCACTTGGGGCAGTTTTAAGCCAGAGAAAGATGTTGGGATAAAAGAAAATCGCGAGGAATAGTCAGGAATCAAATTTATTGGCACTTAAGATAATTTCCAGCTGCATCATTTTGTGGGCGATTATACAAGCAATTTTTAACCTCTACCTTGGGGAAAGAGAAATGTTAGAAAGACCAGACCAGAGATGGTCGTGCATTACGGCAAGAAGCACGCACCTTCCTGTAAGTACATGACTGCCTGTGAGTAGTTCTGCAGGGCATGGTGCGTTCTCCCTAAGCTGCTGTACGCAATGGTTTTAGCCACCAAGTCATTCATCTGAGCGGCGATACTCAGGTGCTGCTCCTGGTACATTACGGCCCGTTCATAGTTTCCCAGCGATTCGTAGGTCAGTCCCAGGTTCCCGTAGGCACGGCCCTGACACGTAGGGTTGCTGGTTTCCTCTGCGATCTCCAAGTCCAGCTGATGGTACTGCAGCGAGGTTTCGTATTCAGCCATCTGCTGGTAAACTCCACCCAGGCCACAGGCCGCATCGCTCTCCAAGATTCGGTTTTTCATTTCTCGGGCAATGTTTAGTTGCCGCTCGAGGCACGAGATGGCCTGCTCGTAGTTGCCCAGCTGGCTGTGTAAGCTTCCGAGCTCTCCGTACGCCTGGGCTTTGTTGGAAGACTCGCCAAGTTCATGGGCCACCACCAGCCTCTTCTCAAAGCACACGAGAGCTTGTTGCAGGTTCCCCATAGCCCTGCATAGACAAACACAGTCAGTTTATCACAAGCATAGTTAATAAACATCGATCAAACAAGAAGGCTGTAAAGGAGTCTGTACTAAGATTTAAAATAGAATTTATGTGATTTTGGAATCACTCCACATCGGGCAGCACAATGGCACAGCTGGTAGAGCAGCTGTCTCGAACAGCGCCATAGACCCGAGTTCAATCCTGACCTTGGGTGCTGTCCGTGTGGAGTTTGCACGTTCTCTCTGCGATTGCGTTGGTTTCCTCCGGGTGCTCCATCCCAAGGACGTGTGGGTTTGTAGGTTAATTGGTCCTCTGTAAATCGTCCCTCGTGTGTAGAGAGTGGATGCGACAGCGGGATAACATAGAACTAGTATGGTCTTGGTGGGCCGAAGGGCCTGTTTCCATGCTGTGTCTCTAAACTAAACCAACTGCGCCTTTAATTAACGAGAGAATGGAGGTGGGAGGTGGTTGGGGAAGGGTGAAGACGGGTAAATAAAGCATGAAAATGCACCAAAATAGATTGTAGATGAGACAAATAAAAGAAACAACAGCAATACCATCCTTTGAAAGACAGAGAGGAGATATAAGGAGCTGTAGATGATGGCTTACAAAAAGAACAACACAAAGTGCTGGAGTAACTCCAACGGCATACAGGTTTGTAGGTTAATTGGCTTGGTATAAGTGTAAATTGTCTCTAGTGTATGTAGGAGAGCGTTAATGTGCGGGGATCGCTGGTTGGCGCAGACCTGGTGGGCTGAAGGGCGTGTTTCCGTGCTGAATCTCTAAACTAAACTAAACTCAGCAGGTCAGGCAGCATCTCTGGAAAACATGGAAAGGTGATGTTTCATGTCGGGACCCTAGAAGACATTTGGATAGGTAGGTGAATGGAAAGCTTTAAAGGGACATGGGCCAGGCTTAAGCATGAACGAGTTGGGCCAAAGGGCCTGTTTGCATGCTGAATGCCTCTAAACCGTATTTTAGAAAGTGTGACACCCTTGTAGGATGGGAAAAACATGGTGATGGTAAAATAACCTTCCTTGTGCATAGAAAATATCCGAGTTATTTAACACATCGGCTTGTGCTCTGCAGCAGCTGACAAAGGAGATCATGTCCTGATACGACCTTACCCAACTCTCAACACAGAAAGCAATAAATCAGATTTCCTGCATATGTTACCGTTCCTGTTGTATTAACATCAGAGAATGTTTAAACTCTGGCTATCATCAGTGTTGTGGTCTAGCACCACACAAGGGGGGCTCTGTAATCAGGCGCTCAATGCGCGGGACAAATGCCCATCAAAAGCTGCTCCAATTCTGTTCTCGAGGTTAATGGTATCATTATCTGTTTAGCATGAAGTGAAAGACCGCTCTAGGGGGAATGTTTCCTGATATTTTATATTCATGTCCAATAAATTAAACCATTGTGGCAGTGCATCGTCTCAGACCCTGGGAGATCTCTCGTGCTCTTTTCTCAAGCCAATTCAGTTTGGTTTAGAGATACAGCGCGGAAACAGGCCCTTTGGCCCGCACCAAACCAGCGATCCCCCCACATCAACACTACCCGACACACACTAGGGTCAATTTTTACATTTACACCAAGTCAATTAACCTACAAACCCTTCCGTCTTTAGAGTGTGGGAGGACACCGAAGATCTCGGAGAAAACTAATGCAGGTCACGGGGAGAACAGACAAAGTCCGGACCGGCTGCACTCGTAGTCAGGATCGAACCTGGCCCTCTGGAGCTGTGAGGCAGTAGTTCTACTGTTCTGCCCGCACGGTCAAATGGCCCCGGCACGGACAAACTCCATCAGATTGAAAAAAATTGCATAAATATATTTAATTGTTTCATGATACCAAGAGCGACATGTACAGGTAATAACTTTATCCATTATCATTTGCATTTGAAGTACCGTAAGTGTTTTGTTCATATCCTATTAACCCCCCGTTGCTCTGGAACAGCTCCCACAGCTCTTTATGTAAGAATCTTTAAAATATTGATGTGATTGTCCAGAAAAAAATAGAATAAGAATATATAGCGAAAAACAACAGGTAGCTGTGGACGCTTAAATAATTAATGGACGTACAGCAACTTTTTGAGAGTCGTACTTTCTTAATTTTTTGCTCCCATTAATCACCGGAAGATCACACTGACGCCTTATTGAGCGAGTTGGCAGGTAGGTTGATTTATGACAAAGGATCGGCTGCTGACCACAGACACTAGTAGATTTGTAAGCTTCAGGGTCTCATGGTCTCAATCCACTACTGGCAGACAGCAGCAAACAAATGATGCCATGAAGTGTGTTACTAAAGGGCCTGTCCCACTTGGGCGTCATTTGCGCGTAATTTACACATCATTTACGCGTCACGACGCACCCGTCATTCGCGCGCATGGTGCGAGGTGACGTAGGCAGTGACGCGCGGTCGCGCAAGGCGCCCCAGAATTTTGGGATGTAAAAATTCTTTGAGCGCCATCTGCGTGACGCGCAAATGACGCCCAGTGGGACAGGCCCTCTACTGCGTGAGCTCCTTCTCAATGTCTCCTTCCCGATGCCAACTCACATCCCACCACTCGGTGGTTTGTATTCAGTGATTTACTGATTCGCTGGGTGTATCACTGACTAAATAAATACATGACTAAAATAGCTCTCCCCCCCCACCCACCCCACAAAACAAAAACACAATTTCTGGTGAGCACAATGTCCGATCAACAATGCCAATGCAACAAAGGGATGCTTGGGCAACCCTTAGCATCATAGAGGGTCATACAGTGAGGAACCAGGCCCTTCGGCCCAACTTGCCCATGCCGACTGACATGAAATGGGCAACCCCTACCGCATGGGCAAACTGTACTGCATGGGGCTAGCCGCACTGCATGGGGCTAGCCGCACTGCATGGGGCAAGCCGCACTGCATGGGGCATTCCTTACTGCATGGACAACCGTTATTCAATGGGGCATCCCTTACTGCATGGGGCAAGACTCATTGCATGGACAATCCCTACTACATGGGCAAGCCTTGCTGCTTGTATATCAGTGCAGCTTGTGGCCTGCATCTGAAGAGAGCGGAGCATGGGGACTGACTGGAGGTTGCTCGGCCCAGACAGGCTTTGTACATCTGGAGGTTACCAGAAGGTTGGAACAAATGAAAGGGAACATAGTCCGGATTTCAGTTTGGTAAATTTCGTCTAAGGAGATCGCTGCTCCTTGAACTTCATTGCGGATTAGCTCACGGCAAACCCTTTGATTTAAAATGCAATCATTCTACACCAGCAGGCACGGTCATGAATCAATCTGACCTTTTCTTTTAATAACAATTATTTAGTTGCAGTAGGATACTCGATATTTTCCCCAAGCACTGCTTCACTCAGCACTCGATCTTAATAATCATTTATAAATGCCAGTCAGCAGAGATTAATTCGTAATCAGTGACTGAAACTATTCACAGCATGTTAACTGACGTCATGTGTGGCAAAGGTGGCATGTTTTTGTGAAACTGTACACAATATTTCTTTAAACTTAAAGGACTGCAGTAATACAACTATCATAGTGCAGAGAAAGGAATAATCAATAGAATTTAGTCAAGAGCTGTACAGCACGGAAACAGACCCTTCGGCCCACCTTGTTCATGCCGACCAAGTTGGTGCATTGAGCTAGTCCCGTTGGCCTGCAATTGGCCGAGAGGCCTCTAAACCCTTCCTATCCAAACATCGGTATAAATGACTTTTAAAAGTCATAACTGTGTTCACTTCCATAGCTTCCTCTGGCGGCTCATTCCAGATACACACTACCCTCTGAGTGGAAATGTTCATCTTAAATCTCTTCCTTCTCACCTTAACGCCTATGTCCTCTAGTTTTAGAATCCTCTAGTCTGGGAAGAAATCTGTGAGCGTGCACGTTATCGATGCCTCTCATGATCTTGTACACCTCAATAAGGACATCTCTCAGCCTCAAACGCTCCAAAGAAATAAGTCCACGCCTATCCATAACTCAAGGCCACAAGCCCAGGTGAATCGCTTCTGCGTCCTTTTCGATTTAATGACATCGAATTGAAAGCTTTGGAATTCATATTAAGTTACGTAATAGTATCAACACTAGCAAAAGCAAATATATAATCAGATTTAAAGCAGTAGGGTATTAAATCAGCGTCCTGCTCATTTTGGCAGAAATAATTCAATGGAGATCTGCCCTCAAATTGACCATCAGTCATGCCACTGAAGAAATGGGCCTGCCTTGGGGTTGGCATTGGTCACCCTGGATTACAATTTCATGAGAAAGACACCCAACAAAGATACGGAAACGCCTAATGAACCACCGAGCCAAAAAAGCCATCAGGCGAGAATTAAATGCTTGGAGAAGGAGAAAGAGGTGCAGCGCACAGGCCTTGGACCTGGTAAGATGCAGGAGGAGCCCGGCCGGGACTCACCCCACAGAGCCCAGTCCCTCCACGCACTAGAGTCTCCCAACCCCTGCAGAGTAGTTATTAAGATGGCTGATCCGTGGGCGGTTGCTGCTGGGACGCAAGTCGGGGCCTGATCAACCCCGGCTGGGTCGCCTGGGTGAGGGTGTCTGATGTTGTGAGACCCGAAACACCCGATGACCCCAGGTCACCTCACTGAGGATGCGTCCCAGCGCTTCTAGAAGACGGATATTTTTCACATGTGTCACTGTCCATTGATCAGAGTGTTGTATTAACGTCTGGTGAGTCATATAGTGACAGAACTGCACCATATTTATATCAATGGAGACACAAGGAACTGCAGGTGCTAGAATCGTCAGCAAAACACAAAGTGCTGGAGGAACTCAACTGGTCCGGAAGCATCTGTGGAGGGAACGAACAGGTGACGTTTCAGCTCGGGACCATTCTTCAGACCAAGTTCCTCCACCACTTTGTTTTTCGCACATCCCTGTCCACTGCCTAATGGGTAAAGCAAGGCCAGTCCACAAAACAGCACAGCCGCCAGCAGAATTGTATGGACTGAAGGGTCCCCACTGGAAAAGTTGCTCATCCGTGTTCTTCAGAGCTGCTGCCTAACCCGCTGAGTTACTCCAGCACATTACTCCAGCGTTTGCTGCAATATGCTTGTGTCCATTAGTCACAGTGAGAGGTGTCCCAAATAACGAGAGTTTTGCTTAGTTTAGTTTAGAGATACAGCGTAGAAACAGGCCCTTTGGCCCACCGACTATCACCTGTTCCACCAACTAGGCACCCGGGACAATTTACAGAAGACAATTAACCTACAAAGCCACATGTCGTTGGGGACGTGGGAGGAAACCGGAGCATCCGGAGGAAAACCCTGCGGTCAACAGAGAGAACGTGCAAACTCCGTGCAGACAGCGCCCGTAGTCAGGGTCGAACCCAGGTCTCTAGTGCTGTAGAGTCACCGTTGCCCATCTGTGCCGCCCCAAGTCTTGTACAAGGCTTATCGTACAAATAACTTGCACAGCTAGCGGAGCAGGTGACGGGTGGCACGCCGCTGTAATCGGGCCGACTGCAGGACAATGCAGAAATACAACCCTGATTGTGTCCCTGCACCGGCACTCGCTTCATTGTTCAGAGACTTCCCAGTGAAAATGGTCGCAGGTGGGAAATATTACTCAGAGGAATTACAAAATACCAAGGCAATCAAATAGTTTAAATAATGTGTCCCAGCTGGGACCATCTTTACCACTGAATGCTCCCATTGTGGCCGGGATCCCATCTCCGTTCTGTAAAGGTACACATTGTACAATAACTTGCAACTTCACATTCTCATGTGAGCTTTAAGGATAATTAGGCTGCAACTACTTTGGAGCCGCGACCATCTAATGATATCCAGAAACGTGATGTGCTCAAATGATCCTGTCAAAAATATTCAAATCAACATGAGTGGCAAGAAACGCAGTTCAATCGGGATTTCTTGTCAGGAGACTTCAAATGATTTCCTATCACTAAACGAGCCCATCAGGAACAGTTCTTTATCAGGGTGGCTCCGCCAGTAACGATCCTCTTGGAAATAACTACGGCGGAAGCTCTCATCTCGCAGCTACCATCGGGAGGAAGGTACAGGAGTCTGAAAACCGTGATTCAGGCTCCAAGACCAAGAACAGCTTCTTCAGGTAGCCCCCGGCGCTACCTCTCTCTCTCTCTCCCTCACCCAAGTCACACTAGCTTCTCATTTTCACCCCACAAACAGCTAACATTGGCCTGTTTACTTTAGCATCGCTATGTTTTTGCATACATTTCATTCATTGTTCTTTATCTCTCCACATCACCGTCTATATCTCTCGTTTCCCTTATCCCTAACCAGTCTGATGAAGGGTCTCGACCCGAAATGTCAACTATTCCTTCTCTCCAGAGATGCTGCCTGTCCCGCTGAGTTGCTCCAGCTTTTTGTGTCCATTTTCGGTTTAAACCAGCACCTGCAGTTCCTTCCTACACGTTTCACCTTCCCAGCAATAAGCAGGCTTTTAAAGACTGCACAACACTAACCACAACCTCAGCTACTGTGATCCTCTAAGGACTTTGATGTGGCTGCACCACTGACTACGGTTTTTACTTTTATGGTCTGGTTACCTCATATTATTGATTATTAATTTATTGTATTGTTAATTATTGTACACTTAGTTGCATGTTATGGCATAAACAGGTCTGTAAAGCTGCAGCAAGTAAGAATTTTATTGTTCCCTTGCCGCTACGTATGACAATTAAACACTCTTGAAACACTCGCTATCCCCAGATCAATCAGTGCTTTTGGTCTCTAAGGAGACAGTATTCTCCCATCTCAAAAACAGAACGAGGCAGTCACTTGCCACTCCTTATCTCAAGATTGAATCTTACGATTATGTAACTGTGCAAGGGACGGCACATTGCGGCAGGGGTCGAGCTGCTGCCTTACAGCGCCGAAGACCCTGGTTCGATCCTGACTGCGGGCACAGTCTGCACAGAGTTTACATGTTCTCCCTGTTACTGCGTGGGTATGCTCCCACACTCCAAAGACGTACAGATTTGTAGGTTAATTGGCTTTGGTATATTGTGAATTGTCCCCAGTGTTTAGGATAGTGTTCGTGTATGGGGTGATCACTAGTCGGCGCAGACCCGGTGGGCCGGGGGGGCTGTTTCCACGTTGTATGTTTAAAGTCTGAAGTTGGGTACAGAATGATCCAGGGGTAGAACTCAGTGCTTCAATGGTATTTTGTGACGCGTACCTAAATACAGTGAAATTAGTTTATTGGCAAACAGTTGAGGGGGGGCTCTTATAGAAACATTTAAAATTATAAAAGGACTGGACAAGCTAGATGCAGGAAAAAATTTCCCAATGTTGGGTGAGTCCAGAACCAGGGGCCACAGTCTTAGAATAAAGGGGAGGTCATTTAAGACTGAAGTGAGAAAAAACATTTTCACCCAGAGAGTTGTGAATTTGTGGAATTCCCTGCCACAGAGGGCAGTGGAGGCCAAGACACAGGATGGATTTAAGAGAGAGTTGGATAGAGCTCTGGGAACTAGTGGGGTCAAGGGATATGGGGAGAAGCCAAGCACGGGTTATTGATAGGAGACAATCAGCCATGATCACAAAGAATGGCGGTGCTGGGCCAAATGGCCTCCTCCTGCACCTATTTTCTATATTTCTATGTTTCTATGTTTCTACAGCCAAAACTTGGGGATCAAGGAACTGCAGATGCTGGTTTATACCAAAGATAGACACACATGGTGTGCTGGAGTAACTCAACGGGTCAAGCAGCATCTCTGGAGAACATGGATGGGTGACATTCAGGTCGGGACCCTTCGTAAGACTGGGGACCCGGGGACTTTCAAGAGTCAAGAGTGTTTTATTGTCATATACGTCCCAGACAGAACAATGAAATTCTTATTGAGAATTCCCTGAGACAGCACAAGGCACTGACTGACTATCACACTGACGAAATCCTATCATACACCATGGTTCTGGGTTTTTTCCTTGATTTACTGGCAGGACATCCCACTGAGTCATAGTATGATAACAGCCAGTGGTGAAGCAGTGGATCTGAGGCCCTCAGCGCTGGGCACCAGACTAATGGGAAATCACAGAGATCCATTAACCTACAAACCCCAAAACTACAAACTGTGAAGAAACGTCACCTCTCCATGTTCTCTAGGGATGCTGCCTGACCCCGCTGAGTTGCTCCAGCATTTTGTGTTTCCTAACTATCAACCCAATGTGGGTGAAGCCGCACTTGGAGTTCCGTGTTCATGGTCTTATGCAACTCTATAAGATCACCCCTCAATCACCTGTGCTCTCAGCAATAAGTCCGAGCCTGCCCAACCTCTCCCTGTAGCTCAGGCTGTCGAATCCTGGCAACATCCTTGTAAATCTGCACTCTATCCAGTTTAATGACATCCATCCCATAGAAGGGTGACCAAAATTGACATGCGGTGTTTTTGAAGTTTCTCTGGGGATAGGATGTTTACATGTGGTCGAAGTGTGTCTGCTCCTGCCCCCTGCCCTGTGGTTGCATGGCCCCTGTGAGAGGCCTCCATGCCTGCCCCCAATGTCTCCGGTAATGGAGAGCCGCCAGCCGAAACACTGAACGGGGAGCAGCCAAACGCAGACACAATCCCTCTCTGTTATGGAGCACCCTCCGTGGACTGTGGGAGGTGTCTGCACAGTCTGCAGTCAATCCTAAAGCTGTCCCATGAGTTGCCTTGAGAGCAGCAGAGTCCCCTTCCAAATCTCCAGTAAACCCAGAACACAGTGCAATGTCCTCCAGCTCTCTGGAATGTGATCCACCACAGTCTGTGTGTGGAGCTTTGAGCTCTGATTTATGTTGGTCTGGGCAGAAACCTGGATTGCGAGATGTCTGATGTCATTGCATAGTTGACTGGGGAAACTTCAGGCATTTGAACATGTACCGTGGCTATAAGTGGGCAATCCCACCCACAACTGATAGATCGTGTAATATACTCTGGGCTAAATGCTTTTGCGGTGGTGCAGCACTAGAAAATACAGTGCTACGTGATCCAGTTTCCCGGGTGTTAAACACAGAGCGTTGTTTGCCTCTTCCAGCGCAAGTGAGGTACCGGCGCTGACTGTACGAAGTTTGCACATTATCCCCCGTGACCGCGTGGGTTTTCTCCAAGATCTTCAGTTTCCTCTCACACTCCAAAGACGCACAGGTTTGCAGGTTAATTGGCTTGGTATGAATGTAAGTGGGAGTATGTCAGGTCGGGGGGAGATCCCCCCCGCTACGGGTAGCGTGCAATCCCGTGCTACCTGCTCCATGGTCGGAGAGTCGGCGACTAAATCTAGGTTTGCCGGGTGAGGAGGGGGCTGTGGAGCCCCAGCGGGACCAAAAACAAGGCCTGCCAAAGGGCGGTTGAGCTCCTAGCAAGCCAAAGGCCATCCAAACTTCAGTAGAAGTTGCGATCGCTGTCGTACATAGCATTGTGAGACACCGTGCCCGTTGATGTTTTCAACAATGATGATGATGATGATCGTGTGTGTAGCGTAATGTTAATTCAAGGGGGATCACTGGTCGGTGCGGACACTGTGGGCCGAAGGGCCTGTTTCCACACTGTATCTTTAAACAAAATTAAAATCTAAAAGAGAGATGCCCGTGGCTATTGGGTGCAGCATGTTGTCTATTGGATGAAGCGTACCCAATATCAGCATTCTCCTTTCCTCACACCTATTCTTCCCCTGATTATTTTAAAACACTCTGAAATGGCAGGCATTTGCTCTTTGGAGGAGAGAATTAAGCCCGAGGAATACTTGTACTACACGAATATCAATACAATATACTAACTGTACTATAATGGGATATAAAGCTTTATTAGCTTTCCTTTGATCTGACTCCATATCCACTGTATTTAGATGATTAGCGCAGATGCTTATTCACTCATTTTTAACTGAATTAATTTGCTTCCACAGATGGTCTGAAACAAACTGATTTAGAGCCATTATCTATAATTTGGTAAGTCTTATAAACCTTGAGTGTTTTTTTCTCTGCAGTGATTGAACAATTACGATTGTTGTACATAGCCAAGGTAGATATAATACATGATGGCAAATAATGAGCTGTACGCACACACACAGCACTGTCACACACAGGCACTGTCACACACAACACACGTTACAGTCTCACACACACACAAGGTCATACAGTCACACATGTAGACACACAGTCACCTACAGATACACAGTCACACCGAGTCACCCACAGACACAGTCACTCACATGCAGCCACACCTGAAAACACATGCACACGGTCACCCACAGACAGTGTCAAGCAGACACACGCAGTCACACGCAGTCACCCAGTCTCACGCAGTTACACCCAGTCACACACACACACACACACAAGGTTTAATGCAATACTTACCGATGTCCATTTCCAAGTCCCCGATACGCTTTAGCTTGTTCCTGCATCCGATTTAAACTCTGAGCCACTGTCAAGAACTGCTCATGATATTTTACAGCTTCTTCGTAATCTCCGAGTGCCTCGTAGCAATCCCCCAGGTTGCCATAAGCGTGCCCTCGATCCAGGACTGCATCGTTGCCGCTCAACTGCTGCAGCGTCGCGAGCTGCTGTTCAAAGTAGCCGATGGCATCTTCCATTACATTCATGTTCATTTTCGTGATTCCCATGTTGCCGTACACTTGCGCCTCAATGTTGGGATTTTTGAGCTTCTGCCCCAAGTCCAGCTGTTCCTGGTAACACTTGAAGGCCATGGTGTATTTGCCAAGTGCCATGTAGACTGCCGCAAGGTGGCCGTGCGCCTTACATTCTCCCAACAAGTCGCCCAATTCCTGGTAAACCTCAAGCTCTTGTGTGTGATATCCCAGAGCCTTGTCATATTTCTGTATCAGCCTGTAGGCAGTACCCAGAGCTGCATAGGCTGAGGCTTCAAGCTTCCGATCTTTAACCTGATGAGCCAAAGCCAACTGCTGTTCATAAAACTTAACTGCACCGTTCACATCTTTCTTGCACACCAAAATATCACCCAAATTGCCCAATGCTCGAAATTTGGCCTGAGCATTGTTCAGGGACTGGGCAAGGGACAGAACATATTTCTGACATTCCTCGGCTTTAGTGTAGTTAGTCAGGGCCTTAAATGCCAGCCCCAAGTTGCAGTAGGCCTTTGCCTGGCTGAGTTTATCATGCAAGTCCTTGGCCAGGGCCAAATCTTGCTCATAGTATTTGACGGCCTCTTGGTAGCTTCCGAGACAATAGTGTGCATAACCGAGGTTGTGGCACACTTTCCCTTCACCTTCCATATCCTGTAGGTCAGGAGACAAACGTAGGTACTGTTCATAGTAGGGAACGGCCTGAACGTACTCTGCTCTCGAGCAGTGGAAGTTGCCCAGGTTGCTGAGGGCCCGGGCTTCGCTTTGTATATCCCGTAGCTCCCGGGCAATGTTCAGGTGGTTCTGGTAGTGCTGCAGGGCCCGGTCGTGGGCACCCAGGGCCTGGTAGGCAACAGCGAGGTTACCGTGGGTCGAGGCCTGTGACGCCCGATCATTAACCTCCATGGAGATCTGCAGCTCCTGCCGGTGATACTTCACCGCCTGGTCGTAGGAGCCCAGCGCGTTGTGGGCATTGCCCATGTTCCCGTAGGCTCGACCCTGTGCCGCATAGTCATTCAGCTCCTGGGCAATGGACAGGTGGGTCTTGTGGAGCTTCAGCGCAGCGTCGTAATCTCCTTTCATCTGGTGGATTATACCTGGTTAACAAAAGCACAAATTCGGCTGTCAATTAAGTGAAAATAATTCAGACGCCCGGCCCTTCGAAACCGGGCATGTATGCTGGGCAACAGGCCACCCGCTGCACTGACATCTTTTACAGTTCCAAGTGCAGACATTAATTTACCCACCATGAGTTTACACAGTTAGAATTGTCGTGTGTGCAGGTTGTGATGTGACTTGGTGTTAATGTTATTCAATGCCATTGGCCATTTTACGGGGTACAACTCATCGCGGCAAAGCATTTATGATTATTGATTAATCTAACCTGCCTGACTGCTCCATCATATGAGCTGGGTATTGTTATTTCTGTAGCACTGTCCCACTCCACCGCTTAGATCAGGCTACCTGCTGCTGTTGCTCCTATCAATTATTCTCTTATCTTCAGACATGACTATTCCGATGCTCGCCATAAACATTCCATGCTCTGCTATCATTCCATATCCCTGTCAAGACAATCATTCCTGTAACTGCCGACTGACACTAGCACACAAATTGTTCTAATTTCTCCATTGTATCGCCTCCTCCCACCTTCAGAACCTCCGTAGGCTTTACAAACCCCTCTCCCGCCCCCCCCCCCCCCCCCCCCCCCCTCCTCCCCCACTGTGGCCTTTATGCTCCATTCCTCCCATTACAGGCAGCAGGGAGCATATCTCGCTACAGCGTGGAAACAGGCCCTTTGGCCCACCGAGTCCATTCTGACCAATGATCACCCACACACTAGTTCTATCCTACACGCTAAGGACAATTTACATAAGCCAATTAGCCTACCAACCTACTAATCTTTAGAATGCGTTTAGTTTAGTTTAGAGTTATAGCATGGAAATAGGCCCTTCGGCCCACTAGGCCCGCGCCGACCAGCGATCCCCGCACATTAACACTATACAAAACAATTTTACCAAGCCAATAAACCAATAAACCTGTATGTTTTTGGAGCATGGGAGGAAACCGGAGCTCCCGGGGAAAACGCACAAACACCGTACAGACAGCGCCCGTAGTCAGGATCGCTTCTCCTGGGTGTCACCACAGGTTGACAAGTGACTAGCTGCATAGGACAACAAGGGGCTCTTTGAAGATCACATCAAGAGGTGGGAAAAAGATGAGCAAGTGACCTGGGTGGCTGCTGCTGATAAACTACACAGATGTGATTCTAGTATCTGAGACGGGAAACTCACTCTGAATGCAACCCCAAACTGACACAAGCTGTACATGTGAAAAGGAAAGGCATACGACATATTTGTAAAATGTGGCCTTTGGCAAGCGCTAATAACATTTGATTTGTCAACTGGTTCGTGATCACCAACGTTTTCCATGCTGCCATCTTTGAAACGGTTGCAAACTCAAGGAACAAGTTGCAGGAGGCTCCAGGGTTAGAACATGGTCATCCTCTGGACATCCTCTGTCACCAATAATGGAACAAGAGGCGACCTGTGACCATGAACTAATGAACTGTGCCTTTAAACATCCCCACTTCTCCCATGGACTTGTATCGACTCTGTATATTTATTCAAACTGAGGCCTTGCTGGATTAATCTAATCAGCAATGTAACTTTCAACCAAAGCAGGCAAATGACTGCATTTAAAAAAAATAAAATGCAGAATTTTGGCTTGTCTTTTCAAATTTGACCCGAGTCAGATGATTTATGACCACAATCTCTACGGCCTGTTATCTGAATGCTGCCTTTCGTGGGGGAAGTCAGAGCAAAGCCATCTCTTGTACGCACAGTGCAGTCGGTATGTGGCGGCACTTGCTTATGGGGCCTCTGTAATACAGTCGGCATCAGACAGCTGCTATCAATTTAGAAGCCTTTCCACCACATTACAGTCCCATTTTCAAGTTGCTGGAAATTCGAGCTATTCAAGTGCATTTTCTCCTCTGGACATGCTGATTTTACTGTTTGGTCTTTAAAAATCAGAAAGAAATTTGAGCTTAAAAACCAAAAAAAAAGCACTGGATCTCTCTCTCCCTCTCCATTCTGAGGACTGTTTCGCAGCTGAACGACGCTGCAGTGAGAGTTTGGAATACCAAAGGAATCTTTGTGAACAACAAGATTCCCTCATGCGCAGTGAGCTGCTCTGCTGCAGAAGCAACACAAACCTGGACCAGGAACAAACAGTTGCAATCAGCATGTCTTGTTGGTGGTTCTCTCGAATGTGTGTCTGCATGTATGCCTGTGTCTGTGTGTGTGTGTGCGCAAGTGTGTGTGTGTGTGAGTGTGTGAGTGAGAATGCGTGAGAGCATGTGTGTCTGAGAGTATGTGTGAGCGAGAGTGTGTGTGAGAGTGTGTGTGTGTGTGTGTGTGTGTGTGTGAGTGTGCGAGCGAGTGTAAGCAAGCGTGCATGCGAGCGTTTGTGTGCGAACATGAGTGTGCAAGTGTGTGTGCAAGTGTGTGTGCGCAAATGTGCGTGTGTGTGTGTGTGTGCACGCGCGAGTGTGTGTGTGTGTGTGTGTACGCGCACGCGCGAGTGTGTGTGTGTGTGCAAATATATGTGCAATCAGATTCTCTATGGATCCCTGCTTTACTGGTTACATTTATTTGGCTGTAAGTTTATTCCAAGTTTCAGCTTTTAACAATCTTCACCGTGCATGCAAAGGACTCTCACCCCTGAAAACATTGGAGCCCAGAGGAACACAATCTCTTTCACTGAGATTCACAGCAAAACCCTGAATATTGAGTTCCACGATCCAACTAGTAGAAAGAAAAACACATCTTTATCAGCCAATGCAGAAAATAATCTTGCCTCTTCAATTTTGTATTACCTGTCAGAGCTTGGCAGAAATGTGGTAAAGCTGATTCACACAAGCATCAAAGAACAAGAAAATACAATTCAGGTGGACTATCACCACATGGTGGGATGACTTAACGTACTATAGGAGTTTGTAAATGTTCTTTATTATACAGAATTGCTCACAGTGGTGGCTGTCTTGCTCATACATCTCAATCGCTTCTACAAATTTGTTTTACTCCTCAGAATTGCTCTTTAATGATGAATCATTTCATAGCCAGAGTCATACAGCATGGAAACAAGTCCTTCGGCCCAAATTTCCCACACTGGCCAACATGTCCCACCTCCACTAGTCCCACCTTGTATATTGAGAGTAACTAACTTTTGTATATTGCGAGTAACTAACTTTTAAAATTAAACATTTAAAATTAATCTTTTGAGTACAGGAGCAAGGGATTCGTACTGCAGTTGTACAGGGCCCTGGTGAGACCACACCTGGAGTATTGTGTGCAGTTTTGGTCTCCTAATTAGGGGAAGGACATTCTTGCTATTGAGGGAATGCAGCGTAGGTTCACCGGGTAAATTCCCAGGATGGTGGGACTGACATATGATGAAAGAATGGATCGACTGGGCTTATAATCACTGGAATTTAGAAGGATGAGAGGGGATCGTATAGAAACATGTAAAATTCTTAAGGAATTGGACAGGCTAGATGCAGGAAAAATATTGGAGGAGGCGAACCAGTGGGTCACAGTTTAAGAATAAGGGGTAGGCCAGAACTGAGATGAGGAAAACATTTTCGGCCAGACAGTTATGAATCTGTGGAATTCTCTGCCACAGTAGGCAGTGGCGGGCAATTCACTGGATGTATTCAAGAGAGAGTTAGATATAGCTCTGAGGACTAACAGACTCAAGGGATATGGAAAGAAAGCAGGAACAGGGTACTGATTCTGGATGACCAGCCATAATCATATTGAATGGTGGCGCTGGCTCAAAGGGCAGAAAGGCCCACTCCTGCACCTATTTTTTATGTTTCTATGCATATATACGGCTTAACATGACTGTGCTGATTGATCAAAGGAGAAATAAGTTTACCTCATTAGTTAGGTCATCATTGGTGTTTTCACTAGTGGGAGAGTCTCGAGATCACACCCTCAGAATTAAAGGATGGTCGTTTAGGAAGAAGATGAGGAGGAATTTCTTTAGTTAGAGGGTAGCGAATCTGTGGAGGCCAAGTCAGTGGATATATTTAAGGCAGGGATAGATAGATTCTTGATCAGTAAGGGTGTAGGAGATTATGGAGAGAAGGCAGGGGAATGTGGCTAGGAGGGAGAGATAGATCAGCTATGATAAAATGGCAGAGTAGACTTGATGGGCCGAATGGCCTAATTCTACTCCTATCGCTTATGGCAGCATGGGCCTCGGCGGCGGTTAGGCCTCGCAGTCGATGAGTGGGAGGGGGGAAGGGAAGACAATGTGGACCACTGTGAGGGACAGTGGGAGAATAAAGGGGGACCCGATATGGGAGGGGAGGGAGACACTCTAGTTTAGAATCCTCTATTGTCTGGCTGCCGATGAAGGCGCTGTGTACACTGCAGCCAGACAACAGTCACTTGTCTTTTTCTTTGTGTTTTCACTTTTAAGTTCAGGTTTTTGTGAACCTTGCGTGTTGTGACTGTGGGCAGACCAATTTCCTTCCGGGGATGAATGAAGTTTTATCGTATCGTGTCAAATCGTACGATCTTATGATCATCGAAACAATGAAGCTTCTTTAAGCTGCTGTTCTGTTAGCAAGTAATGAAAAAACAAATGGCTTATTGTGGGCAACTCTGAGCTCTTCACAAGCTCAGCTCCACAATCGAAGCACTCAGTTCTCTTACTATTTCCCACCTCCTCATCATCATCCTGCTCCTTTCCCCTTCTTTGCACCCGCATCTCCCAACCTGGAGCCCAATGTTTCATTTTACTCCACCTCTTTCTTCTGCCCCCATCCCCTTCTATTCATATCCCTCCCTTTGGCTTTTCACTCCTCCTCCTTTCTCCCTATCTGACACCCTTTTGGCTCCATTTCACCTCCAGTCTTTGCCACTTAATCCGCCAATCTGCCATCCCCCCCGCCTGCATCCACCTATCTCTCGCCAGGCTGTGCCCCACCCCCACTTCATTATTCCAGTTTTCTTCCCTCTTACTCCATCAGCCTGAAAAAGATTCCTGATCCGAAACTTAATCTGCCCATTCCCTCCACGGATGCTGCCTGACCCGCTGAGTTTCTCCATCACCATGTGTTTTATTTGAGATTCCAGCACCTGTTTTGTTGTATCTACACAACAGAACTGATAAATACAAGTCATTCCGAAAAAAAATGTGCAGTGAGGAGTTTTTTTGAGATGACAGTTCGTTTACAGACAGTAAGGTTTGGAAATAATAGCAAATAACCATATGTTCATGGACAGGTCTTTAATATTATGAGAGGGATAGACAGTTGACAAGCTTTTTCCTTTGAGGGTAGGGAAGATTCAAACAAGAGGACATGATTTTAGAATTAAGGGACAAATGTTTGGGGGTAACATGAAGGGGAACTTCTTTACTCAGAGAGTGGTAGCTGTGTGGAATGAGCTTCCAGTGGAAGTGGTGGAGGCAGGTTCGATTTTATCATTTAAAAATAAATTAGATAGGTATGTGGACGGGAAAGGAATGGAGGGTTATGGCCTGAGTGCAGGTAGATGGGACTAGGTGAGAGTAAGTGTTCGGCACGGACTCGAAGGGCCGAGATGGCCTGTTTCCGTGCTGTAATTGTTATATGGTTATATGGTTATGTTGGTTTTGAAGATGGATATTGTTCCTTTGGGCTTATCAAATTTTAGACCACAAAGATCATTCTTTTTGAAGGTAGACACAAAATGCTGGAGTAACTCAGCGGGACAGACTGCATCTCTGGAGAGAAGGATTGGGTGACGTTTCGGATCGAGACCCTTCTTCAGACTAAACGCCAATGACTGTACTTCTTAACGTCATAGCAATTAACTGAGTTGGACGAATGTAATATTAATTCGAACATTGATCAAACTCTGGGTTGAGTATATTCAGCTGTCCAGCCTCCACAGCCCTCCTGGGCAGCGAATTCCAAAGACATGCCTCTGCTTATTTTTTAACACAACATTTCTTTACCCTACTGCTTTGGAAATATTCCACGAATACTATTTGCCTTGAAGTGAGTGTGTTTCTTTAAACATTCCAAGCAGCCTTGAAAAAAACTCGACTGTGCCGTGCTGGAGATCCTAGTGCTTGCATCGAGAGGGCTCCCAGCAGCGGGCCTGCGTGCACAGGGGCCGTGCTCTGAGTGCGGTAAACCTGCTTCATGAGCTCGTGATGCAGGCTCTTAGCAGCACGAATATGCCGCGCACGTACTCCATTGTAGTTCCATTAGGAGCATAATGGCCCTGCATCGTCGCCCCAGGCCTGTGCAAATTACACCACGAGCAGGTATTTTTCCAAGCCCATGACTGAGCAAGAAACGTTTAATTTCTTTTCCCCCCGTCGTAAATAACTTACTGCTCTGTATTCTATACGTATGGTCTCCAGCCATTTAGCTTTATTTTTATGCGACAATATAATTCTGGAACAGGGAGAGACCATTCCTGGAATGAAGGGAGCCGAGCTAGCTTCTCCGTCACAGTTTGAAGCTCTGACACTTTGGCCTTCTCTGCAAAAACAATGTCAATATTCAGCTCTGGCCCTGCTCTTGTGAAAGGCGGGCTTTCACTCGGGAAACACAAAAACAATTTGTTTTTGTATCCCCAATTCCCCCTTTCCCACTCTCCGCAAAGCCCGTGCAGTGGAGAGCCAGAGCTGAGATGAACGATACATATTTGGCAGCAGACTGCTTTTAATAAATCACGGTTTTATTATTTTTTAATGAGCAGCCTGAGTATTATTGAAATATCGGATTCAGTGTTGCCACAGTGAAGGAACATTGCAATTAACTAAATCCAATAATTTGCTGCAGCAAGATGTGTCAGCGTGCCCCCTTCCCTCCTCGTGCTCGTCACTGTAACTCTGTTCACAGCACTCAGCAATCTCCAGGAAAAGCTTTTAAGATGACAGCCACCTTGTTTTACTTAGGCATATTAAAATAACCATTTCACTGCGTGCCACTCTCACCTCTCTGGTGAGAGCCATTTTAGAAGCTGTCTAAACTCTGGCAGCGTTTGAATGGTAATACATTCTAATTCATGGTAAGTGATTAACGGAGAACTTGGTGGTGTAGCTCCAGCACCAACATAAAAACATAGAAAATTGGAGTAGGCCATTCGGCCCTTCAAGTCAGCACCGCCATTCAATATAATCATGGCTAATCAGCCAAAATCAGAACCCCGTTCCTGCTTTCTCCCCAAATTCCTTGATTCCATTAGCCCAAAGAGCTATATCCAACTCTCTCCTGAATACATCCAGTAAATTGGCCTCCACTGCCTTCTGTGGCAGAGAATTCCACAGATCCACAACTCCCTGGGTGTACAAGGTTTTCCTCATCTCAATCCTCATGCCTGACCCCGAGTGACCACACTGTTGTAGCGGCTGGACAACACGTGGTCGGGAAGCCACCGCTGGTGCCGGAAGCGGACCAGGAGCTCAGATAAAGGGAAACAAGCTCGGATCCTTGCAACATGGGAAGCTGACCACAAAGGAGCTCACTTTAATAAGCTATCTAAATATTCTGAGCAAGAGAAAACTCACCTGCCTAGATCCGCACAGGCAATGGACGGACAACATTTTTCACGATGGGACCCCTTTCAGTTTGTAGAAGGGTCCCAACCCGAAACATCGTCCGTCCACTTCCCTCCATGGATGCTGCCTGACCGCCTGAGTTCCTCCAGCACTTTATGTTTTCCTCTGGACTCCAGCATCTGTGGCTCCTTGTGCCTCTTTGGGTGCAGCGATTAAACCTCCTCGTTTACCGAGATGACGCTCAGTTTTTAGCTGATGGTTCTTATAAGATCATAAGTGATAGGAGTAGAATTAGGCCATTCGGCCCATCAAGTCTACTCCGCCATTCAATCTATCTCTCCCTCCTAACCCCATTTTCCTGCCCTCTTCCCATAACCCCTGACACCCGAGGTTCTCTCTCCCTCCTGCCCTGCCGCCGCTGATCCAGCCTCTGCTCCAGGGGGTGGCACCATGCCTGGCACATGCCCTGGGCCTTGGGCACGGGGGAAGTTTGCACTAGGTAGCCCTGACGACACAGGTGTTGGCACACTCTCACCGAGGCCATCTAGCGCACACATTATCCTCACGGAACCTCTGACCCAAGGCTTTTAAACAGAGGCTAAATTCCCGAACCATTCATGGTAGGAGCTATTCAACTGAATACTTCACTGTTAAACAATAGCTCATATGTACCTCATCTCCAGCTAACCAGTCTGGATAAGAGTCCTGACCCGAAACATCACCTATCCACGTTCTCCAGGGATGCTGCCTGACCCAATGACTTGCTCCTGCACTTTGTGTCTAACCATTAACCCACACTATATTCATACCCTTTATACCATTTGACCGGCCAGCCAAGCTCTCCAGGGTTAAAATTCCTTTTGTTTGCAAAGTATTTCTTGATCGCACTCCCAAGTAACGGCCAGCGAAATCCAGCTTAAAATCATCATAGACCGCTGACTGAAGAAAAGTTAATCTAACAGCAACGTTTTTTGTTTCTTTAAGATACAAGGTGGCTAATATCTTATATATGGTCGAGTTCTTTGTACCTTCCACCTCCCATCCATACAACCTACTTGCAAAATTGGACATGAACACGATTTATCGCTTGGAGAGAGCCATTCCCATTTCCGTTGCCTTTCATCAGAAGATGTGCCACATCAGGTCTCTCATAAATCCAGGGAACATGAGTGGAATGCTTCACTGGAAACAGCACTGACATGTTTTACTAACGGCACTGCAAGATCTCTCACGAAACTGCTGGCCTGGCGGCCCTCTTGCCCAAAACAAAGCACGAGAGGAACAGGAATTCAGCCTCAGCTCCTACAAGTCTCATTACTAAAGTGTCGAATGTGCTATCTGGTAAACAAACCCTCAGTGGTCGGGCATCGACAGAGAAGGCTGCTTCTTTCCCCCAAAATGGGCAACTTCCTCAAGGCAGAGAACCAGGCATTATTTGGTATTTCTGGGGTCAGGGATTGGTGGGGTGCAGGCACTTCAGTGCTTCTTGCAGTATACTGACATCTTTCAAATACAGAGTGAGGAATACAAGGCATTTTCAGCATATTAATCACACAACAAAATAAAGTCTGGTTGGGAATGTTGTAAAGAAACGGCTTCGAGACCTTAGGCAAGGTCGTGCAAAGAATGTACAGGATGTCTCCTGGTGATGACAGGCTTCCGTTACCGAGAACTGTTTATAACCCACGCTGTTTGGTAAGTTGGAAATGCACCACAATGATTCGAAGGTGCATCGATGAGTGTGTGGGAGAGGGTCACAGTGCCAGCAGTGTCGGGAGAGTGAGCAGGAGCGGGGAGAGCGGTCACCAGCCGGCCTCACTGGCCCACTCCGTCGGCTCGGCTCCACCCAGCTCTGCACAGTTCCACCCAGTTCCCAACTGTTGTGGCTCAAGGAATGGATAAGTGAAATTTCAGGTCGCGACCCTTCTTCTTGAGTCTGAAGAAGGTTCCCAACCCGAAACGTCATCTATCCATGTTCTCCAGAGATGCTGCCTGACCTGCTGAGTTACTCCAGCACTTTGTGTCCCTTTGTGGATTAACTAGCATCTGCAGTTCCGTGTTTCTACTCTAAGCAATGGATACTGGGTGCTGAGTCATGTGGGATTACATGCTGAGTGGGAGACCATACTTTCACAGGGCCACATTAAAGGGCCTGTCCCACCAGCATGCAATTGCATGCTTCTAGCGCAACCAAACGTGGTCGCTTGAGGCGTACGGCCTCGCGGGGCCGGTTCCACTTCAAACCGTGGAGACGTATGGAGTTGTGCGGGGCTGGTCCCGACATCATACTCACCAATCAGCTGGGCAGGAGGCGGGCCGACTGAATTTGGACGTCGCACGGCATCGAGCGGTGACGTCATCACGCAACGGCACGCGCTGGGCGTTCGCTGTCAAGACACTACGTACGGCGTCAAGATGCTGCGTACGACCTCAATGTGGCTGCGGGCTGACTAGCCGTTGGCGCGCGGGATTTTTGGACAGGGTAAATTTTTCGGAGCCCCGCGCGATGTCGGGACCAGCCCCGCGCAACTCCATACGCCTCCGGCAATCGAAGTGGGACCGGCCCCGCGAGGGACCCAGCATTATTATCCCAATGGGGTTAGGTTAGGTAAGGGGAAGGTACAGGGAGACCTGGGCGTCCTTGTACACCAGTCACCGAAAGTTGGCGTGCAGGTACAGCAGGCAGTGAAGAAAGCTAATGGAATGTTGGCTTTCATAACAAGAGGATTTCAGTACAGGAGTAGAGAGGTTCTTCTTCAGTTGTATAGGGCTCTGGTGAGACCACATCTGGAGTATTGTGTACAGTTTTGGTCTCCTAATTTGAGGAAGGACATCCTTGTGATTGAGGCAGTGCAGCGTAGGTTCACGAGATTGATCCCTGGGATGGGCGGGACTGTCATATGAGGAAAGATTGAAAAGACTAGGCTTGTATTCACTGGAGTTTAGAAGGATGAGGGGGTATCTTATAGAAACATATACAATTATAAAAGGACTGGACAAGCTAGATGCAGGAAAAATGTTCCCAATGTTGGGTGAGTCCAGAACCAGAGGCCACAGTCTTAGAATAAAGGGGAGGTCATTTAAGACTGAGCTGAGAAAAAACTTTTTTACCCAGAGAGTTGTGAATTTATGGAATTCCCTGCCACAGAGGGCAGTGGAGGCCAAATCACTGGATGGATTTAAGAGAGAGTTGGATAGAGCTCTAGGGGCTAGTGGAGTCAAGGGATATGGGGAGAGGGCAGGCACGGGTTATTGATAGCGGACGATCAGCCATGATCATATTGAATGGCAGTGCTGGCTTGATGGGCCGAATGGCCTCCTCCTGCACCTATTTTCTATGTTTCTATGCAGTCGCATGCTGGTGGGACAGGCCCTTAACCCTCGGGCCTCACTGACTCACTCCGTCGGCTCGGCTCCACACAGCTCTGCACAGCTCCCAACCTGTTGTGGCACAGGAAAGGGGTTGAGAAGGTCTGTGAAAAACTTCCCCTTCCCACTCGCCAGAAGATTCCTGTAGCCCCGCCAAAACCGGCAAATTCATCCCAACCCTCCCGTCAGTCCCAGACTGCCCTGCCTATGTACAGCTGTCCCATCAGTTGGTCACCTTGACCTGGGGAGCGCCTACAGGTGGAGAAAGGATGAAAACATGCTTCTTCAAACGCTGCAGGAAGGAACTGCAGATGCTGGTTTAAATCGAAGATAGTTCTTCTCTCAACCCTAAACGTCACCCGTTCCTTCTCTCCAGAGATGCTGCCTGTCCCGCTGAGTTTCTCCAGCATTTTGTGTCTATCTTCTTCAAAAGCTCTTGGGCAGAATTGGAGGAGCCCGAGTGCCATGTGTTCACTGTCGGAGATGAGAAGCTCAGCATCAGGAATGACACAGGAATGACACTGTTTGACAATCTACTTTGTACAAAATGTGTAGGAAGGAACTGCAGATGCTGGTTTAAACTGAAAATAGACACAATAAAAGATGGAGGAACTCAGCGGGTCAGTGCATCTCTGGAGACAAGGAATAGGTGATATTTCCAGTTGAGTCCCTTCTTCAAGATGATTAGCTGTCAAAATGTACATAGAGCATGCACATACTTCAGAGGCTTATCAAACTGGCCAGTGTAGATCACAGCAATGGTCATAACTGGAACATGGTGCATCTGGGTAACATATACGAATTGTCTAATAAGCATTTGCTTTAGTAGGCTAGTGCAGAACAAAGTACATTTGGGTTTGTTCAAACCCATGGGTTTGAAGGCAAATGCAGAGGGTTTTGGCAACCACCCAGAAACGATAAATTTGCCTTCTGTCCATGCCAAATTAGATATTTTGGCCGAGGCAGTGGTAACAAGCAACGATAAACTTCAAAGTGCTGTATCATATGTGGAAAACTCAGAACATATTCTGCACTCTGTCTCTCTAATGCAGTGGGTTAAACTTGGGTTCTTAGGTTTTGGTTAGTAGGGAGAGGGTTAGAGGAAGGGGGAAATGTTTCTCTGTATGTTAGGGGCACGCTGACGTTCACTGTAGCTTGTCACCAATGCCGTGGCTAAGGGCATCTAATTGGACATGGGCACGGTAGGGGCTACCACATCTGGGCCTGTGGCATTTTTGGGGAGAAGATCACCTAATCATGTCTCCTCTGGTCAGAGTTTGCAGATGTTATCACTTCTAAGGGTTGGGCCCCCTGCTGTCAAGAACAAAGTAAAACGACGGTACTCAAGCGATCATGAACATCTGACGTTTTCAAACCTTCAGCAGCCTTGAGGTGAAACTTGTAGTCATGGAGTCATACAGCGTGGAAACAGGTCCTTCGGCCCAACTTGCCCACACTGGACAACTAGTCCCACCTGCCTGCGTTTGGCCCTTATCCCTCTTATTTATTTATAGCTCGGGGAAAAAATGATGTAATCCATTGCTAATGAATGCAAGTCGCTGATTAAGATCAACATATTTGGGTCAGAAAAAAAGAGAGCGATTTTTAAGATCAGAAGGAAAGGTTGTTACCGAGATTAACGGCGATTGTTCTGTGATAAATAGTGATCAGAGAGTTGCCGTTTCTGGATGTTGTTGAACCTACTCCTGGTACTAAGTTTGATGTATTCTTGTTCTCTCTATAAAAGGTGTAACATATGCTTCTTGCCCTGCTGTGTGATGCTTGTATTGGAACAATAATGCGGTGGTACTTGGCGTTTGAGGAACTGCTTTCAATCACAGTTGCTGCCTGTGAGCTGCTGTTGAGCGTGGGTGCCGATTACCTTCGCACAGAGTAAACGCTCCTTGTTTCCAGGGAGTTGCTGGCAGGGTCCAGGAAACACAACTCCATCCTGCCCAGGAAAACAACCAATCCAAACACTAAAATCTGAACTGATATCACCACCTCACTCAATGTATTTTTGCAAAGCCTCTTCCATTCTGGTAGACCCTAGACTCCTGAAGGTGAATAGTAGACTTGTTAACGTGACCCTGTGAAAGTATGGTCTCCCACTCAGCATGTAATCCCACATGACTCAGTATCCATTGCTTAGAGTAGAAACAGGGAACTGCAGATGCTAGTTAATACACAAAGGGACACAAAGTGCTGGAGTAACTCAGCGGGTCAGGCAGCATCTCTGGAGAACATGGATAGGTGACGTTTCGGGCTGGGATTCTTCTTCAGACTCAAGAAGAAGGGTCCCGACCCTCCCCATGCTCCGACAATAAACCACCATCTCTCCCACCCTCTGCTCGAGTGAGAAACCCTTTGGGTTTCGGCCCAAAACGTTGCCTATTTCCTTCGCTCCATTGATGCTGCTGCACCCGCTGAGTTTCTCCAGCACTTTTGTCTACTTTCGATTTTCCAGCATCTGCAGTTCCTTCTTAAAGCCTTGGGTGGATGCAAGCATGCGACATCTGAAGCTGTGGCATTCAAAGTCTGTGCTGCACTGCCGCAGGGCAGCTACTTGGACACAGCGGCGACCCTCCAAATGTTTCATGTTTCATTCATCGTACACATTCCATGGACCTCATCCCATTAAAGAAGAAAGAAAATATACAGAAAACAACAGCGAATAAAGTGTTCCCTGGGCATTGCGTAAATGCATCAGCAGCTCTCACTGATTAGCAATTTAGATCTTCCAGGGTTAACTTGAAACAGAAATTATGTCATGGAATTTTAAAATACCAGCTGTTATGTTACCGGAGTTCTTTGCTCAGCTGGCATGTTTCCAATCTATCTGCTTATTTGGATGCTGATAACTGTTTTTTTTTCAGGGGATGGTGAACAACTGCCAAGTATCAAAGCAAATCCTGCCCCGTACAATACTGCAAGCAGCTGTGGTATCTCAGGGCCTGGCAGTGGTTTACTCTACAAACTGAGTGGGTAGGACACTTTCAAGGAATGGAATCAGATAGATACTCATGTTGGCTTTTGGACATAAGTCTGCTTCGCTTCAAAGATCCTCATTCAGTTTATAGCAGTAAAACAAACAAACTTGAATCTACAAGGATAGGAAGGTGCACTGGGGATATTTCCACACGTCAACAATCAGTGGAAGATTCCTTGGGACCTTGAAGATGTTTTGCACAGGAAGGAACTGCAGATGCTGGTTTACACCGAAGATAGACACAAAATGCTGGAGTAACTCAGCGGGGCATGCAGCATCTCTGGAGAGAAGGGAAGAGTGACGTCAATGGTCTCGACCCGAAATGTCACCCGTTCCTTCTCTCCAGAGATGCTGCCTGTCCCGCAGAGTTGCTCCGGCATTTTATGTCTACCTTGAAGATATTTTGCCTGCCGAGTTCAATCAGGCTTCAAAGCGGGGTTATAGTCAGAGAGAAAACACAAAGTACTGAAGGAACTCAGCGGGTCAGGCAACATCTGTGGAGGGAAAGGACAGACGATGTTTGAGGCCAGGGCCCTTCTTCACACTAATGGAGTAATGGAAAGAAAGCTGGAAATGAGATGTAGGGCGCAATAAAGCCTGGCGAGTGATAGGTGGATACAGGTAGGGGGTAACTGGCAGATAGGTGGAGTAAGTGACAAAGGCTGAAGTTGAAATGGCAACAAAAGGGTGCCAGATAAGAGGAGTGAAATGTAAGACATGGGGAAGGATTTTGGTGGAAAGGAACGGGGAGAGAGCAATGTGAGGGGATAAAAGGGTAATGTGGGAGCTCGGGGATGAGAGATGAATTTATGGCGGAGGGGAAAAGGTCAGGGTGGTGGGGTGGTGGGGTGGTGGGAGATGAACGGGAAGTGTACGCACATCAGAGTGGGGGAGCTAGGGAAAGAGAGGGGAGTTTGTGGGGTGGTGTTACTTGAAATTGGAGAATCCAACGTTCCAGAGCACTTGTGGAGACTATTTGCTCGGGATTCCAGCATCTGCAATTTCTCGTGCCAGTTAGAGAGGCTTTACAAAAATAAATTGAGTGAGGTGGTGACATTGGTTTAGAATTAGTTGCTTTCCTGGGCATTTTCCTTCATTTATCTTTCACATTTGCAAGTCCTGCGTTTAAGGCTATCGAAACATGGAGATATGAAATGGAGATTTCTTTCAAATTATGAGAACCTCTGATGGGGGAAAAAAAATAACTGGTCATGATTTCGTTAGGCACACATGAGGTTGATAGGATCTGGGTAAAACCTTGGATATGCAAGCAAAGAACTTCACTGTGCCTTGTCTCAAGAGACATTAAAGAATTCCATTCCAACCTATCCACATTTACTCATGTAACACAGAATCTATGCTGTAAGGGGAAAGATAGAAACATAGAAAACAGGTGCAGGAGTAGGGCATTCGGCCATTCGAGCCAGCACAGCCATTCAATATGATCGTGGCTGATCATCCAAAATCAATAGCCCGATCTAGCTTTTTCTCCCTATCCCTTGATTCCGTTAGCCCTAAGAGCTATGTCTAACTCTCATGGGAGGATGACGCAGAAATCCATGCATCTTTGGAGGGAAAAGTGAAAAGGTTATTTGAATCGAGGAACAAGCGGGACTTTGGGAGTGCGTGTGTCGCCATAGGCTTCGTTAGCAGCGAGCCACCACAGACGGCCAAATGGGCTTCTGCGCCACATCCTATGTTCATGATGAACATGAATGCACAGGTTAATCGGTTCAAAATTGGAGCGAAAATATATTACAGCTAGCAATCAACTTAGCAGAAAATCAAAAATGAACTGCAGTAATGATGCTAAGTCGCCCATTAGTTCTGGTAATAGCTGTGCAAGTGTGAGCAACAATGCTCCATTCATCAATTCAACTGTGGAATATGCAAACTAGAGCATTAATGGTGGGAATCAATCGCAGAAGGACTGCTTTACTAACACGATCCATCAGATTCTGCTCAATGACAGAAGCAAATAAGGAAAGAGCTAACTGATGTCTTGCTCTTCCAACGAAAATGATCTAAAGAAATTCCACTTCTCCTCCACAACCTGTACACTTGGCGCTAATTAGCTAATCATTTAACGCTGCTAAATATGCATATGAGCGTTAATTGCCTACAAGCTCTTCAGATGAGCATTTCCATCAAGTGTCAGCCTTGTTTTACCCAAGAGTTTCACATCAGGGCGTTGTTAGCCAGAATGTGCCGAGCACCTTTCTTGAAATGAAACAACAAAGAGAGGCAGCGAGAGCGTGTGAGACTCTTTGGGCCAAATCGTAGTGAGGACCAGGCAGAGGTTCCGCAAGGAATCACCCGCTAACCCCCAAGGTCTGGGTGTCTGCCTCCATGCAGTGGAAGTCAGGAGTCAAGACAGGTTGAAAGCTGAGGCAGAACGATGGAGAGCTTCACAAAGAAACTGAAGTAGAAATTAGAATCCATTGTTAAGGAAATAGTGGCTGGACGATTTGCAAATCATAATGCAATCAAGCAGAATCATCATGTTTAATGAGCAGGAAATCATGTGTGACCAATTTACTACAGTTCATTGAATACCCTGGTTCAGAGAACAAAGCAAGGTAGCGTGCCTTAATGACAAATTCCCAAGTTATAGGAGAGGAATTAGGCCATTCAACCCATGGAGTCCACTCCACCATTCAATCGTGGCTGATCTCTGCCTCCTAATCCCATTTTCCTGCCTTCACTTTCATGCCTTCCCCCATAATCTTTGATCTTCGTCTCCAGCCTCCCTAGCAGCCCTGAGCCCACTACGATAGACCTACTACCACCACAACAGGTCCACAGACGACACCATCTCCCTGGCCTCACACTCATGGACACGACGCCGCATTCCGATTTACTGAATGTAGCTCAGCCATGAACACCATGAGTCCAGACAAACTCATCTCCAATCTCCTGCACCCAGGTCTGAGCATCACGCAGGTGAATCGTTGAAGGGTACAAGGGGAAAATAAGCAGATGTTTAATCTGTTGGAGAGTCAAGTGTAATGGGAGATAAGATCAAGTTTCAGCTGAGATGATCAGAACAGCCACACTTATGGAATGCTGCAGTAGGTTTGAAGGTCCGCATTACTCCGATTACTCACGTTTTGTATGTGTGGAGACTGAATTCTTGGGAACTAATGGGGTACCAAATGCTCCCTATAATTGTAGCTCCTGTGCTAGTCAATAACACATAGAATGTCAGAGTTGTGAGATGGAGTAGGTTTGTCGGCCTCAGCCCCTCCACTCCATGGATGTTCAGACCGTGTGCTCAGATGCACTTTCCTGCCTCTTCCCCTCAACTCGCTAACAGAGCAAAGGCAACTCCTAAACTTCTATCGCACTGTGCTTCTATACGGAAAACATGACAATTTGGCAGCAGACATTAGCCATTGGCTCCCCACCACCCCCATGCTCCTAAGGCCATTCCACCATGTAATAAGATCTGATCTTGTCATTGGTGCATCTCACAATCCATCTCATCAGGACAGGACCTCACTGTTTCAGAGATAGACGCAAAATGCTGGAGTAACTGATGTAAAGTAAATAGAGGAGATGTGGGGTAAAAACTATGAAAGAGAATCTGGAAGTTGAGAAGATAACGTCACTGAGGAAATGTGTGTATGTTAAATTTTTCTGGGTATGTCTATATATTTGCAATACATTTGCAATATATTATAAAGATCAGTAACTAATTGCAGGGTGATTGAAGTATATAAAATTGTGTAAATGCGAATTTCTTCTTTCCTTTAATTACTGCCAAATCTGAAATGACAATCTGTACTTCTAGAATTGTGCAGCACACATGCAGGGCCCTACTGCTCACCAAGTTCATCCAGACCATCGACAATCCATCTAATTAAACAGCACCAGATCCTAGCCCACTATTCCTTGCCAATTCCCGTGCACATCCACATGCTTCTCACGCTGTGTGCAGGAAGGAACTGCAAATGCTGGTTTAAATTAGAAACAGACACAAAAAGCTGGAGTAACTCAGCGGGTCAGGCAACATCTCTCTGGAGAGAAGGAATAGGCGATGTTTCGGGTCGACACCCCTCTTCAGTCCGAAGAAGGGTCTCGACCCAAAACGTCACCCATTCCTTCTCTCCAGAGATGCTGCCTGACCCGCTGAGTTACTCCAGCTTTTTGTGTCTAACGTCTGCTTCTCCAGCAGTGTGTTCCAGATGGCAACCATCCTCTGAGTGAAAACATTCGCCCTCACATCCCTTCTAAGTCTCATCTTAATCCTACGCCCTATAGTCAAAGAATATGACACAATAGGGTCCACATTACTGTCAACAGAACCTCATTAACACAGGAAGGTCTCGTTTCCCTTAGAAAAGCAACTTATCATAGCTCTGGGATTTTCAAATCACCTTCCATTCAGTCAGAAACCAAGATGAAAATGAATTGGACTATTACATTCAGTGTCGTTTTCTTGTAAGTGACAATCATTCTGGTGGAGCTGTGCCATTATCATCCAACACACCTAGAAATAGTCCATTAATGCAGCAGAAGCTGAACAAAAGCAGCTCGTTGCATAGCTGCCTGCTGGAGTCAGTCACATCCTTCTTGGTTGACTGCCACTGTTTGCCTATAAACTCTTTCAGTTCCAGCTGCATGCACACTTGTAAATTATACATCATGTCCTTGGGGCTTTTGTGCAGCTCTGTACAGTTACTTTATTACTTTCATTGTAATATTAAAAAAGAATTGACATCTGTGAGGTTTTCATTCCTTCTCTCCATGCGGTTTCAATTTTCTCCCTCCACCTGGCAGCACACATTGAGTGAATGCTAAAAACGGAACTGAAGTCTCCCCTTCCACACTGACCCTCCGCGCGCGGAAAGCAAGCCATCGAGGAAGGAACCTTTTCCTTACGCGCTCCGCCTCCCCCACAACAATCCCGGCGTGTCATTTTGATGATGCAAGGAATGCAGCATACACTAAAGAATACACATGACGACGTGCACTCCAGCACAAGTGTGTTTTTATGAACCGGGCAAGAAGCATTTTATAGGACCAATATCGTTGCGCCACAACAGTTACTGACGCTTTGTGCGTGTAATCGTGTGATCATGGACATGAAGCGGTCTGGCAAGTAGCCCCGTCGTAAGGCGCGCACCCAGGTTTCAGGCCACAGCGCCTGTTATTGTCCTTGTATTTTCCACCGCTTTGCAGCAAGTGGCACGCTGCAGCTTCTCCCCCCTGGGCCCCCGAGGCAAGAGATCCACTTGCTTATTCCTAAGTGAACGTACCAATGGCAGCGGAAATGCGAGGTGGCATGTTATCAGGGGATACTGGTTCCCAGTCACTCGAACAAGGCGCCTCTATTCCTGTTGTGGAACGTGAAACATAACACGCTGCGCCTGCGGGGGGGGGGGGTGGTTCTGAAACACTCTGCCGTATAGCAGCGAGTCAGATACTCTGGCCAATCTCTGAGATGCACTGAGACCTGCTATTGCAGCTCTCCCAGAGAACGCCACTTCATATTTCACTTGGGCAGCTCACAACCCAGCGGCACGAATGTTGATTTCTCTCATTTCAAACAACTCCTGCATTCCCACCCCCACTCTAGTCATCCCACCAGTTCCATTGGTCGCATCCTTGTATCTCTCTTGTTATCGCCAGGCAACAGTGGGCCACTATGGGCAACACCCTTCCCAAGGTAATTTGTTCTGGCCTTTACTTGCATCCAGTTTATTCTCCCCCACATTTACTTCCAGTCCGAAGAAGGTTTCAGACTCGAAACGTCTTTTTCTGTAGAGAAGCTGCCTGACCCGCTGAGTTACTCCAAACACTTTGTGTCTGTTTCCCAGAGATACGTTTCCCGTTGTCAACAAATACAGGTAACGAGAAGTAACCACGAGGTTCCTGCATTCATCCCCCTCTGGACACCGGCCATCATAACATTTGTCTGCATTTATCTTTAAACTTTACTGGGAAAAAAATGTGATGAGGAAAATACCACGTGACATTCACTAAAAATCCTACTTTTATTACAGTACTTATTATAGTGGACATTCAATAGTTTAAATTCCATTTGGAATATTTTGGAGGACCAGGAAACCACAAAACCAAGGGAGCTCAAAATAGCAGACACTGCTCATGATAATGTGCCATTTACTTTCTGCCGCAGAAATGTGCGGTATCTGTATCAAAATGTGCTTTCTACTTTGTGCTTTTAAACATGACTAATCAAGTGTTCTCAGTGCAGCTCAGGGCCAGTCTATCATCTGCCCGTGTCTGATATCCATACTGTGACACTCCTTTCCTCTGATTCTCTCCCACTATCACCCATAGTTTACTCCCTTTCCTACCAACCGCCTCATTACTGTTACAGTAGCAAGCAGGTCATCTCTTTCGTACCAGCCCAGTATCCCCTCTGAACCTCAGTGGCACGAAGGCACAGCGGTAGAGTTGCTGCCTTACAGCGTCAGAGACCGGGGTTCGGTCCTTACTACGGGTCCAATCTGTGTGGAGTTTGTACATTCACCCCTTGATCTGCGAGTGTTTTCTCAGAGATCTTCGGTTTCCTCACACACTCCGAAGACCTATATAGGTTATAGGTTGGTATAAATTGGCTTGGTATAAATGTAAAAATTGTCCCTCGCGTACGCAGGACAGTGTTAATGTGCGAGGACCGCTGGTCGGTGCTGACCAGGTGGGCCGAAGGGCCTGTTTCCGTGCTGTGTCTCTAAAACTGAAAACTACTGATCGCCGCGCTCACAATCTGCACTTCCAGACTCATTTTGTCCTCAAAGAGGTATAATTTGCATTCAAAGTCCAACTATCCATGAAGAAAAATGTCAAATCAGAAATGGAAACTAAATAATGTTTTGTCTTTCAAACCATTGTTGTTTACTTTCATGTGCATCATTCCCCTCTCCCCTTCTCTCCCTCTTTCCATCCATCCGAACGATCATGACGATTTTTGTTCTCCAGCGTCAATGTTTAGACCAGGATATGTAAACAGCAGTCGTTAAATTGAAAACGTCTGCATCCTGCATCATCGTGTGGCTACAAACAGCACAACAGGAAAACGAATCACTGAGTTGGAGCCATGCATATACGACAGGTATCCAGAAGATCAAAAAATAATCATATTTCTGTGGCTGCAGGGTAGAAAGTAACGTGTCAAAAGCACAATGAAAAAGTAAAATGTTTAAAAATGCCCCACTGGGCAATAAGACTGATCATGCAGTGGTAATAAATCTAACCCCGCAGCAGAATATTCCCACTCCAATATGTTAGACTGCACAGACAGAAAAGTCGGCTGTCAGAATTTTCACATTGGGAGTGGGCCCTGAAGACAGAAATATTCAGAATACAATTTAACCCCACAAAGAATTCTACATCTAATATTGTGAATTTGGTCTTTGTTTACGCATTCATCTAAAATCTTATCAGATGTCATCTCATCGCCATTCTGAGATACTAGAGCAGAGAATGAACAATTTCATGGTCCGATCTTTTATTAATGGATGCTCCAGCATGTATTCATGTATTCTCGGTGATTAATGTTTTCCAGATTTCGGAGCATGTTTTATATAATCCCGGAATTTACTTGTGATTGTTCTGTTTATAAAAACCTACAGAAAAATAATGATGATATAACAGCAGCAAGCAGGGACTCACACCACCCAGGCCCCGCTCTCATCTCACGGCTGCCATCGGGAAGAAGGTGCAGGAGCCTGAAAACCCTGACCTACAGGTTCAGGAACAGATTCTTCCCAACAAGCGTCAGGCTCTTGAAGGCTGCTCAACACTCACGTCAGCAACTGAGATCCTCCATGGACCGTGTCTTTGGTTGCACTACAGACCTCAGCACTACTCTGGTTATCTAGCATTACTGTTATTAATTGATTGCATTATTGATTATTGCATATTTATGTGTGTACTACTGCGTTTACAGGTCTGTTAATGTGCAGCAAGAAAGAATGTCATTGTTCCATTGCAAGTACATATGACAATTAAAGCCTTGTGCCCATCTTAACAGACTCATTAAGACACTGCAGATGTTTTACAGTCATTTGGCTAAAAGGTTCCTGTGTGAAGTAACTTTAGGATGAGATCGATACAGTTGACAGGTGGATATGGGCTTTTTCTCGTTGGTTATCTTGTTTATAGACTGGCTGGTGAAAACAAGCCCATTGCTGGACCTTTCCTAATGCTTCTATGGTAAAGCACGGAATAAATCAACAATGCAGCAACTGGAAGGGCTGGACAAAGCTCACATAAACAGTTTAGATGTCCATCACTAACATCCCTTCATTCCTCTGCTCTCCGTAATGTTTCCAAACAACTCCACCCCCGTACGTAGATTTTTATGGACCCTAATAACCTCTGCTGCAGTTGACGACAGTTTAGTTTAGTGTGGAGATACAGCTTGGAAACAGGCCCTTCGGCCCACCGAGTCAGCACCGACCAGCGCTCCCCGATAGTAACACCACCCTACACACACTAGGGACATTTTTACATAAGCCAATTAATGTAAGCTTCCTCCAAGCTTCCTTGGAGGAAGCTTACGCAGGTCATGGGGAGAACGTACAAACTCCGTGCAGACAAGCACAAGTGGTTCGGATCGAACCCGGGTCTCTGGCACTGTCAGGCAGCAGCTCTACTGCTACACCACCATTATCTGAGATGATGAAAATGATTAAACATCGGTAACAGCAAAAACCTGGCGGCTAAAGGGTATGAACTTCAGTCACAGGCCTTGATCTTTGCGAGATGTTTGAGTCATACATTTAGGCAATCTGAAGTATTTCTCACTGTCAGCTAAAACAACAGTGGAACTGCTCCCAGCATGTACACGTGTAAACTGCTCCTGAAACTGTGCACAATTCGCAACAAGACTGCCTTTCATGTTCAGCCATTCCATTGCGAGCCCCTCACGCTCCAATGAAAAATCAGCGCAGAGAAAATTCTCCGGGAGACGCAACGAGAACTCTGCTGGCGCTAACACTCACAGCAATGAACTTCAATCTTTTTCTCTGATGCCTTTGAAATAAAATATGGATACCAGAAATAGGAGCAAAAGTGAAATACTTAACCTCGCAGGAACCAGTTCCACCGTGTAATTAGATAATGACTGATCTGTACTTTTGTTCCAGACTACCTGGTGTTCTATCTGACAAAAATCAATTTCCGTCTTGCAACCTGTAATCTCCTCATTTATAACAAACTCCACGATTAACCTCATGTTCTTGAACTCACCTCACAAAAATGTATTAATCTGAGATTTGAACGTTTCAATTTAACCAGATTTTTCAATCGTTTTGATGATTGGGTTACAACTTTCCTTCACCCTTCATAGAGAAATGTCCTTGCTGAATGTGCTCTCTCAATGGGCCAGCATCCATTTGATGATTATGCCCTCTGCTATTCTCTCCAGTCTTCCTTCTTCATATCAAACATTTGCACCAGAGCCCACCTTCACCTTCTAAACTCAAGGGAAACCAAGTTGAATTTACACAGCCTACAGTCATTTAATCCTTGCATCTCAGTATCATTCCGAAAATAGGTGCAGGAGTAGGCCATTCGGCCCTTCGAGCCAGCACAGCCATTCAATATGATCATAGCTGATCATCCAGAATCAGTACCCTGTTCCTGCTTCCTCCCCATATCCCTTGATTCCATTCGCCCAAAGAGCAACACCTACCTCTCTCTTGAATACATCCAGTGAATTGGTCCCCACTGTGGCAGAATTCCACGGAATCACAACTCTCTGGGTGAACATCCCCGCAAGACCTCCCATCCCCGATTGTTGGATAGTCACCAGTGAAGGGCCCTGACCCAAAACGTGCGCCGTCCACTCCCTCCACCGACACAGAGTTTCTCCAGCGGGCTGGCTTCAAGTATCTGCAGTCCCTTGTGTCCTCCCACAAGCACACCGCTTGTGAACCTTGCCCTGCCTCCTCCACATCATCAACTGCCCATCTAATTGCCACCAACCAGCTACAGTAACACCAACACTAACCGCCTGTACCCAATCAGAGCCTAATGCCCCTGTCCCACGTAGAAAACCTGAACAGAAACCTCTGGAGACTTTGCGCCCCACCCAAGGTTTCCGTGCGGTTCCCAGAGGTTTTTGTCAGGTTCCCAGAGGTTTTTTCAATATTTCAAAAATTATTTTGAAATAATCGTCGGAACATAGAAGAAGCGGAAACCACTTTCGACCATTAGGGAGACTGAAAAAAACCTCCGGGAACCGCACGGAAACCTTGGGTGGGGCGCAAAGCCTCCAGAGGTATCCATTCAGGTTTCCTAAGTGGGACAGGGGCTTAACTCCATGCTCAGAAACAGGGCATTGGAATGTCTCTGCTAACAACGTTCCAGAGATATTTGGTAAAAAATATTTAATTTAGCCTGATTTCTTATGTTTGTTCTATAAAAATTGACACTCCACATTGACGGACTGCAAAATTAAGTAGCTGGACAAACGATAACGAGTAGACAGTAGAGGTGCAGTTGACCTGTACTGCACAGGTTCTGTGTTAATGGGTTCACTGAAGCAAAGATCCCATCCAATTTCAGATGTGCAACATGGATATGCAGGGAATGGAGGGATGTGGATCAAATGCAGGCAGAGGAGATTAGTTTAACTTGGCATCATGACATTGTGGGCACTGTGCTATGTTCTACGTGCTGGCAGTCAGTACACTGCACAAACCACCAGCTACTACATTTTGCTCTTTACACGACTGATCCTTGCTCTACAAATGCAATTGTCTGCATTGAGGAAAGACACAAAGTGCTGGAGTAACTCAGCGGGGTCAGGCAGCATCCTTCAGAGAACACGGATAGGTGATGTTTCGGGTCGGGACCCTTCTTCAGACTGATTATGGGGGTGGGAAGAAAGCAGGAAAGGAAGAGAGGCAGGACACAGCATGGCAGGTAATAGGTGAACTCAGGTGAGGAGGGCATTTTGACAAAGGTCAAAGGGCGGCACGGTGGCGCAGCGGTAGAGTTGCTGCCTTCCAGCGCCAGAGACCTGGGTTCGATCCTGACTACGGGTGCTGTCTGTACGGAGTTTGTACGTTCTTTCGTGGCGTGTGACTTAATTCTCCCATTACTGGACAACCATGAGGAACGTTCGTCCGGACAGAGAACAGTTGTGCTGTGGATGATTTGGTCACGTAGTATAGTCAACACAGAGATTGATAGATATTTAGATATGAAAGGAATGTCAGGATTTGCAATTAGTGCAGAGAAAATGGCACAAAGGTCAATGGTCTCATTGAATGATAAAGCAAGCACAAAGGGCCAGAAGACCTACTGCTGGTATTAAGATCTTAAACACTCAGTTTATAATACCAGAATTTGTTATAACAAAATGTGACTACAATTCTTTGCTTTCTAGAGGCCCATAAAGGTACCATTGAAATCCTGGATATGTGTTGCTCATCCTCAGAGTAGAAGGCAACAGACAAAAGGTCCATCATCCCGCCTACAAAGGACAAAGCATGGCAGATAATAGGTGAACTCAGGTGTGGAGGGCATTTTGCTGGGCAGATGTTTGGACAAAGGACAGAGGGCGTCCTCAGTGGCGCAGCGGTAGAGTTGCTGCCTTACAGCGCCGGAGACCCGGGTTTGATCCCGACCACTGTTGCTGTCTGCATGGAGTTTATACGTTCTACCCATAACCGTGGGGGTTTTCTCCGAGATCTTCGGTTTCCTCCCACACTCCAAAGGACGTACAGGTTTGTAGGTTAATTGGCTTGGTGTATGTGTAAATTGTCTCTAGTGTGCGTAGGATAGCGTTAATGTGCGGGGATCGCTGGTCGGTGCGGACTCGGTGGGCCAAGGGGCCTGTTTCCGCGCTGCATCTCTAAACTAAACTAAAGAAACTACAAGAGGCCCTCTCTTACCGAGGTTCGAGGAAGCTCGTCCCTCTGCTGCCCGGTCCTTCTGGTTCTCCGCGATGCTCAGCTGCTGCTCATGATACTGCTTTGCTCTTTCCAGGTCCTGCATGCAGCGCGCCGCATGGCCCAAGCCTGCGTACGCCCGCATCTCAATGGGCTTCTCGCCCAGCTCCTGTGCAAGCTCCAGCACGTGGTTGTGGTAGGACATGGCCTTGTCAAAGTTCCTCCGGTAGTGGTAGGCACTGCCCAGGTTGCTGTAAGCTCGTGCCTCCTCCCGCTTGTTGCCCAGCTCCTTGGCAATCCTGAGATGCTGCTCATGGCACTGCACTGCATTTTCAAAGTCGCCCATCGCTATGTAAACAGCCCCCATGTTGCCCAGTTCTCTGGCTTCCGAGAGCTCGTCTTTGGATTGTTTAGCTAGAAGAACGCACTGTTTGTGACTGGCCAGTGCATTTGGGTAGTCTCCAATAGCTGTGTAGACATGACCTAGGCTGCTCAATGCTGAGGATGCTGCCTGCAATGTAGAAGAGAAAAGGTCATTCAAAAACATGAACTCAGTACGGTGCAGTTTAAGCATAATCGATACAGATCAGGCAACAGGTAGTCAGGGCGGTAAAAGATCATGCAGAGATCATGTCAGAGAGATATTATCGCAAAACCGCTCAAATCCTTATGCAAATGGCTTGAATTTAAAAATGAAAAGTCAAGTGAAGTTCTGTAGATGAAGCGGATACAATGGTAACTTTTAAAAGACATTTGGACAGATATATAGGTCGGAAGGATTAAGAGGGATATGGGCCAAATGTAGGCAAATGGGACTAAAGTACGCCATCATTGTCGGCACGGACAACGTGAGCCGATTGGCCTGTTTCCATGCTCCTGAGCTCTCTGACTATAAGTGTACGCATGCATAAAGGATATGCTCATACCCTCAAATAATATGCGCACATCAGAATCTGCTAGGAGGTTTGCAAAGCACCAATGCAGTAAGAAAGTCATGTTTACCGAAATAAAGGTGAGAATCCATATATCTGGCATCATTTGTTGCAGCAGGTCTAACTTCCTGGCTTGGCCGGTGCAATGCACAGAGCCTCATGACCCTCATGTCAAGTCTCAGCGAACATGTCCATTAATTCACAAACCTCTAGGTTCAAGGTTCAATACCTCTAGCTGCAGATATTGACCAGTCTTGTCCCAGTTTAAAATCTAAGGCATTAAGGAAATTAATGGCAAGAAGTTGTTTGGTCGGGGCATTGAGTACAGCAGTCAGGAAGTCATGTTGCAGCTTCATAGGTCTTTGGTCCAGCCGCTTTGGGAGTATTGCATGCAGTACTAGTCACCCCATTGCAGAAAGTATCAGGAGGTTTTGAAGAGGGTGCAGAACAGGTTTACCAAAATGCAGCCTGGATTAAACAGGTCAGTTCAGTTTATTGACACGTTTACTGACCAAGGTAAAGTGAAAAGCTTTTTTTGTGTGCCAACCAGTCAGTGGAAAGACAATACATGATTACAATCCAGCCATTTGCAGTGTACAGATACATAAGATACATGATAACGATTAATGCAAGATAAAAGCAGTGAAGTCCGATCAAGGTGTCACCAATGAAGTAGAAAGCAGTTCTGGACTGCTCTCTAGTTATGGTAGGATGAATGAATAATATCTGTTATGAGGAGAGGTTGGGCAAACTTAGATTGTTTCCACTGGAGTGTCAGAGACTGTGGAGAGATCTGAGAGAACTACACAAAATCATGACATGCATAAGTAGGATAAACAAAAACATTTTCCCCGGATGGAAATGTCAAAGGCTAGATGGCATAGTTTTAATGTAAGAGGGACAAAGTTTAAAGGAGATGTGCTGGACAAGTGCTTTTTACAGACGGTGGTGGGTGCTGGTTCTCGCTACCGGGGTGGTGGGCAGATACGATAGGAGGCTTTTAGATAGACAGATGGATATGCAGGGAATGGAGGGATATGGATCACGTCCAGGCAGGAGATTAGTTTAAGCTAGCATCACATTCCAGGTAGTCATTGTGGGCCATTGTGGACCTATTCCTGTACTGTACTGTTCTATGTTCTATAACTCGTACCCCAAACATGGCTGCCTCATGGAACATCAACCGTGGCAGGTATATAACTAATTTTAAACATTGTTGGGCTGAAGATCTAGGAAATGCAGTTGCAGTTTGTATTGGATGAGAGGGACCATGATCACACTGACGGCAGAACGGCCAGCACCAAAGGCGTCCAAAGACATGATAGTCCACAGCCCAAGCTCAGCAGACGACATCACCCTGCATAACAGTGGGACATGCGGAAAACACTGGCTTACTGGGTGTCATATAGAATGCAAATCTTTTTAGCGTTAGTATCTCCAGGCATATAAAGCCAATAAAAGAAAAAAAGATTTACATTTATATAGCACCTATTAGATCCCAAACACTTCACAGCCTAATTATTATTCTTGAAGGCACTGCAGCAATGTGGAAAATGGAAAAACAAGCTCTGACAAACAAAATAGAGCTGGAAATATATCCTCCACGACAGCATTAAACATTGTACATGGACGCATCAGGGTATTTTACTCTACCTCTGGCATTCACTCCATTGGATGTATTGATGTTACTATGTGACCCCCCGAGAGGGCAGAAGTCTCAACAATGCAACCTTCACCTCGCACTCAACACGTGGAGCAGCAGAAACATCTCTGCACAAACGTCTGACACTTGTATCTCATCTAACTTGCACTCAAACTGCGCTCAAATTTATTCTCAGACAAGATCACATCATCAAAGTGATAGAAACATAGAAAATAGGTGCAGGAGTAGGCCATTCGGCCCTTCAAGCCTCCACCGCCATTCAATATGATCATGGCTGATCATCCAAAATCAGTATCCCGTTCCTGCTTTCTCCTCATATCCCTTGATTCCGTTAGCCCTAAGAGCTATATCTAACTCTCACTTGAATATATCCAGTGAATTGGCCTCCACTGCCTTCTGTGGCAGAGAATTCCAGTTTCACAACCCTCTGGGTGATAACGTTTTTCCTCATCTCAGTCCTAAATGGCCTACCCCTTATTCTTAATAGATAGTATTCAGAATTTGGCCATTCGGCCCATCAAGTCTACTCCACCAGTCAATCATGGGTTACCTAGGATTCTCAAGGAGTCAGCTGGTCATTGCTAAATATCAGATTTAAGAGGATTCAAGGCCTCCAATGAGGCCTTGTAAAGTATTTAATACATTGCACTGCTAAATAGCAGCATAATTGGAATTGGAGTCGCAAGCATGCTTATATCAGGTTTCGTTGTTAAAAGTTGATCTGAAAATATACTTGACACAAGAGGTGCCTCGGCTCCAGGGCTGCTGGCAATCGCTGAGAATCCCCAGAACTGCCCCAGCGCTCAAACCCCTCGGACACCGCCAGCAGGCTGGGGAGGGTGGGGGTGGGATATTTTACTGAGTGTCATCGTGGGCAATGGGCAAGGGGACAACCTGGGAGGAGAGATGGAAATTTCAGCGCTGGCACGATCGATCAGAGTACAGTGGTGGCTGTAATAAATGGGATATTTGATGCAATCTGACAGGACATATGGCACAATATTGGATTATAACCAACATGAATATATAACATTAGTGTGTACAGATGAATCCCACGGGACATGTGCAATTCCAATAAACCAAACAACATTTTCAAGGATATTTAGAATTATGAAAATATCTGTTTGCTTTAGTTTAGTTGTATTTGACAGATCATCACGGAACGAAAAGGAACTTAAGTACATGATATAGTCCCTGGCATGCGTGAATGTTACCTGTAGGGAGAGCATCCTCTCCGCGCCTCTTCTCTCCCCACCCCAAACTAATGACATTTAAGAGATAATTCAAACTAATAATTTAGAGATATAGCGTGGAAACAGGCCCTTTGGCCCACCGAGTCCATACTGGCCAGTGATCCACACACATTAACACTACCCTACACACCCCAGGGACATCTTTTACATTTACACCAAGCCAACTAACCAGCAAACCTGGTACATCTTTGGAACGTGGGAGGAAACCGAAGTTCTCGGAGGAAACCCACGCAGGCCACGTGGAGAACGCACAAACTCCGTACAGACATTACCCGCAGTCAGGATCGAACCCTGGTCTCCGGCGCTCCAAGGCAGTAGCTTTATGGCCACGCCAGCGTGCCGACACGATCAACTGTATTAAATGAAAGCGAGTACCACAGTAGAGAAAGTGACTCTGCACACAGTGAGCAGCATCAGGGTTAAACAGGTTAAACAGAAAATAATGGAAACATCTTTGGCGCTGTTCTGCTTGAACATTTCCCCCTCATTTTCATCTCTATTAAAGTCACTGCCTCCTCGGTAATCAATATTACCAGCCCATGTGATCATCGTACAGAAGCCAAAACTGTGATACCAGTGGGGATAGTGAAAGCTAGGGAGCATTTCAGTCCCCCATGGGTGGAGATGTCTGGGATGTATAGCCAGTGGCGATGCAGGGACAGCATTTTATTTCCAAACGGGATGGGATGGGATGTGAATCGGAGGTATAGAGCAGATGCCGATGAACGTAGTTGTAAAGGTGTGGAGGAGGGAGCATACTGACTAGTTGCATCGCAGCCTGGCTTGGCAACTCAAACACCAAGCAACAAAGGAGGCTGCAGGGAGATGTGGAAACTAAGATGTGGCAAAGCGTCAAAAAGGCAGCAAATCTTCAAAATCCCACACCATGCTAGCCACGCTCTCATCTCACTGCTCCCATTGAGAAGGTGGTTCAGGAGCCTGAAAACCGTGACGTCCAGGGCAGGAACAGATTCTTCCCAACAACCAACAGGTTCTTGAACACTGCACAACACAAACCTCAGCAACCATGATCTTCTAGGGGCTGTGTCTTTGGTTTTGCACTCGTTCAGATTAGTTTAGTTTATTATCACGTGCACCGAGGTACAGTGAAACGCACTGTTATACTTACCTAGTGTTAGTATCATTATTTTTTTGTATTATTGATTATTATATATATTATCTATTTATATTGCGTTAACGGGCCCTTTTTTGCTGCAGTAAGTAAGAATTCCATCGTTCATTGCTGGTACATCATGACAACTAAAGACTTCTGATTCCTCTCAGCCATTCCCAACATATCTTGACAATGCTGATAAACAATGTTTAAAGTATTTGTGATTCCCAGTATCTGCAGTGCTCCTCCTTCTCAAACATTAAAACATCTGACTATCTGGTCCAGGACCGTATGGTCCAGAAGGTATTGTCACATAGGAAACTCAGGGGTCCATGTCTACATTCCAGAGGCACTCTCTTAGTTGTAATGCACTTTGTCCGGTATTAACACACTGAGGCTGTATAAAGTGAGTTCATTTATTCTTAGCATTAAAAGCCGGTTTCAAACAACTCGACTCAGCTGCTAATCAGCTTTCACACAGCACGGACACAGGCTCCTGAGACCACCGAGTCTGCACCGAGACCACCATCAGACACCCATTTACACAAAAAACATTTTTGTTCTCCCAGTCCCTTCGAGTTCCCGCAGATTCTACCCCTCACCTACACACTGGGGACAATTTACAGTGGCCGCTTTACTGATTGCGTGTCTTTGGGATATCGCAGGAAACCAGGGCACCTGGAGGAAGCCCAGCTGGTCGCTGAGTGAATGTGCAAAGATTGACGAAGCATCCGAGCAGTGGGCAGTGAGGAGATTGAGACCCTCACCGTGCCTCAGGACACACCGGCTCGTGAGGAGTCGGTGAGTCTAAAGCTTTGAGATAGAGTCGCACCAGGATCTCCAACACATGCTTCCGAGCTATTTCTCATAATGGGGATCTTCTTCTTATCGAGTTCACACACAAGATTAGAAGTTGTTCAGCCAGAGCGGAACACATTTCTCGGCATCTGCATACAATGGTGTCTCTTGTGCGTGGTGCTGGAAAGATTGGTGGAAACAGGGCCGCGACGTGAACGCTCTTTCCTTCACCCCATAATGGGGATGACAATTAGATTTGGAACAATTAAGCCTCCACACTTCTGGAAATATTACTTGATCTGCCTTACAAGTGATTGGAATAAATGTTCCACCTTCCCTTTACGTTGCTACTGGATGTCCCTCACCAAGTCACCAGCAGAAGGTTGATTCTTGAGAATGCCAATCTTCCCATATATGGATAAAAGTCTGGCCTGGATTTGTAAACTATCATTTTATGAATCCCATTTTACCGGACAAAATTATTTTCAGATCTAAGACGTCCCGAGATAAACTATTTTGTTTTCAGATTCTTTCCCTAACCAAGCAAAGAATCCGAGTTGTTTTTATCCCAAATAAGTATCTACAGCGCAGCCAAAATGTAATTATTTATGGAACCAGAGTCGACTGCTGCGGTTAGCCACTGAAAATAGCGGTGAACTGCCAGAAGCAGCCATCTACGGTGCCCTCCATAATGTTTGGGACAAAGAGCCATCATTTATTTATTTGCCTCTGTACTCCACAATTTGAGATTCGTAATAGAAAAAAATCACATGTGGTTAAAGTGCACATTGTCAGATTTTATTAAAGGGTATTTTTATACATTTTGGTTTCACCTTGTAGAAATTACAGCTGTGTTTATACATAGTCCCCACATTTCAGGGCACCATAAGGTTTGGGCACATGGGTTCACAGGTGTTTGTAATTGCTCAGGTGTGTTTAATTGCCTCCTTAATGCAGGTATAAGAGAGCTCTCAGCATCTAGTCTTTCCTCCAGTCTTTCCATCACCTTTGGAAACTTTTATTGCTGTTTATCAACATGAGGACCAAAGTTGTGCCAATGAAAGTCGAAGAACCCATTATGAGACTGAGAAACAAGAATAAAACTGTTAGAGACATCAGCCAAACAGGCTTATCAAATTCAACTGTTTGGAACATCATTAAGAAGAAAGAGAGCACTGGTGAGCTTACTAATCACAAAGGGACTGGCAGGCCAAGGAAGACCTCCACAGCTGATGAAAGAGGAATTCTCTCTACAATAAAGAAAAATCCCCAAACACCTGTCCGACAGATCAGAAACACTCTTCAGGAGTCAGATGTGGATTTGTCAATGATCACTGTCCGCAGATGGCTTTATGAACTGAAATACAGAGGGTACACTGCAAGATGCAAACTAGTGGTTAGCCACAAAAATAGGATGGCCAGGTTACAGTTTGCCAAGCAGTAGCAAGCTCGTTTCTGGAAAAAGGTCTTGTGGACAGATGAGACAAAGATGAACTTATATCAGAGTGATGGCAAGAGCAAAGTATGGAGGAGAGAAGGACCTGCCCAAAATCCAAAGCATACCACCTCATCTGTGAAACATGGTGGTAGGGGTGTTATGGCCTGTGCATGTATGCCTGCTGAAGGTACTGGCTCACTTATCTTCATTGATGATACAACTGCTGGTGGTAGTAGCAAAATGAATTCTGAAGTGTATAGACACATCCTATCTGCTCAAGTTCAAACTAATACCTCAAAGTTAATTCTACAGCAAGACAATGATCCCCAACCATACTGCTAAAGCCACAAAGGTTTTTCATAGCTAAAAAAAATGTAAATTCTTGAGTGGCCAAGTCAATCACCTGATCTGAACCCAATTGAGCATGCCTTTTATATGCTGAAGAGAAAACTGAAGGAGACTAGCCCCCAAAACAAGCATAAGCTAAAGTTGGCTGCAATACAGACCTGGCAGAGCATCACCAGAGAAGACACCCAGCAACTGGTGATGTCCATGAAACGCAGGCTTCAAGCAGTCATTGCATGCAAAGGATATGCAACAAAATACTAAACATGACTACTTTCATTTACATGACATTGCTGTGTCCCAAACATTATGGTGCCCTGAAATGTGGGGACAATGTATAAACACTGCTGTAATTTCTACATGGTGAAACCAAAATGTATAATAATGGCCTTTATTAAAATCTGACAATGTGCACTTTAACCACATGTGATTTTTTCTATTACAAATCTCAAATTGTGGAGTCAACTGGACCATCCTCTCACCAGCTGGAGTGTTCAGGACCTCCCATCTACCTCACTGAAGACCTTCAAACTATGATTTTACTTCGGAGTCACGTGAGTGACTTCATGAAGACCCCGCCAGCACGCATGTGCGACATATCTTCGAACGCATGCGAAGTGACAGTCAGGGAGGAGGGTCGCTCCTCCACCGGAACGGACACGCAGGTAAGGAATAACTAACCTGAGGTCGGGTTTTTTTTTCAGGGACTCTGTGGGACAGAGTACCCCACCAAGGGGCCGCCTCGAAAGACTGACTGCGGACCGCGGACCGCTGGCAGTCAGCGGCGGCAGACCCGGAAGTCGGGCGAGCCCTTTGACCCGGCTCGGAGACTCGCCGTTCGCGGGTAGCGACGGCAGAGCAGCAGCCCCGACTCAACGCCGCAGCCCGCAGGAACACCGCGGACTGCCGGCAACACTACCGGGAAGTCGGGCAGGTCCGTTGACCCGGCAGGGTCCGGCCTTCCTGGAAGATGCGTCAACCCCACACCACAACGCCCAGGAACCAAGGAACCAAGGAAGGAGAAAACCAACACAGCACCACCGGTAATCATGGAGGTAGGTGGGTCTGGTTGCCTTCGCCACATAGCATATGTAACTTCTTCACAGGTTGGGGGAAGGTTACACTTGTTCAGGGAATAACTTCTGATCTTTTCATACTGGACAGTATTCAGCGATACAAAATTGAATTTGTTGACAAACTCCTCCTTTCCGGTTCAACATGCACCTAGCCAAAAGTTTGTGCTTTCACAAAAAAGAGAAAGTGGAAGGTCATGCGGAACTGTTAAGACTATATACTAAAGGAGCAATAGAGGAAACCAAACATGAGTCTCTTGAGTTTATATCAAACATCTTCACCCAAAACAAAAAAGATGACGGATGCCGCATCATTTAATTTTACACAACTGAATACTTTTGTGCAGTACACCCACTTAAAAATGTTTGTTTTTTGTTTCTGCTAAAACAACTAGTTTCCAAGGGGTGCTTCACTACTCAGAACAATAGACAAAGATCACCACAGATATTTGAAATTTATCTGGATGGGAGCTCTGGCAGTATAAAGCGCTGCCTAATGGATTAATATCAGCCCCAGACTGTTTCCAAAAATATTGAAACCAGCTTTGGCGTTTCTTCAGAAACAAAAAACATATTGTCATGGCATATCTAGATGACATGTTATTGTGGGGATAACCTTGGAATTGGCAAAATTTGCTGTCTCAGCCACCAAGCTATTTCAAAAATCGGGGTTATTATCCATTCAGACAAATCCAAGTTAAATGCCTTCCGGTGACTATGGATTTGTGATTCAAGGTTGACTCTGTTCATATGTCATCTGTCACCTTGCCAAAGGACAAAGCAACAGACTTGATAGAGGCATATAACAGCCTTGTTTGCGTCAGTAAACCACCTATTCGGCAAATAGCCAAGATAATTGGGAAGCTCGTGGCTGCCTTTTTCCCAGCCACAATTTGGATCCTTACATTACCAAAATCTACAAAGGGCCAAAACTACAGCACTCAAAACACCATGCTGACCATTTTGACGGACTAGCCAAAGCAAATTGGAAATTACAATGGTGGATTAGCAATGTTCGACAATCCCATCACAGTCACAAACCGTTCGGTTGTGTTACAAACTGACGGCAGCACTTACGGCTGGGGAGCAACCAATACCACCTCCAGTTGCGGTGGTAGATGGAATACACGCGAGTTAACCTTACTTCAGGGTATCAATCATCTACAGATGTTGGGAGCATTCATGGACCGGGCTTACTGTTTCAGACATGCATCATCTGCATGTTCGCCTACAAATTGATATTACCACCGTGGTGACATACATTAATCATATCAGTGGAATTAAGTCGATATCTTGTGATGAATTGATCAATACAATCTGGCACTGGTGCATAGAAAGAAACATTTGGAGATCAACTACTCACCTTCTGGGTAAGCTCAATACAGTGTCGGACACCAGGTCACGCAAATTCAATGACAACACCGAATGGATGTTGGACCACCAGTTATTTACTGACATTGTAGCTCGGTATGGAACGCCAGATATCGATTGGTTTGCATCAAGACTTAATCACCAGATACCAACGTATGTTGCATGAGAATCAGACCCTGGGGCAGTAGCGATGGACGCATCTCGCTACACTGTGGGGTGGGGGGGGGGGGGTTGTTTTTTCTATGCATTTCCCCCCCCCCTTTTTCTGCCTCATTAGTCGGGTCTTGCGGAAAATTCAACAAGACTCCGCATCAGGTATTGGGACTCGACATGGTCCGAGCAATGGATTCCGATCTACAAGCGCCCGAAGTTTGCTGGTACACCTGTAACAAGGGAGAGTCATCCGTGCCATGACCGAAAGAACCCTTTGGGTGCGAGATTTGGGAAAGACCTCTCCTGGAATTTGGGTTGTCGGACCGAACCATGAATATCATCGCGGCATCACGCAGAGAGTCCACCAGGAAACAGTACCTCACCCACATCAAATAATGGGAGGTATTTTTATACCAGGACAGACACAACTTACAACACAGCCATCATCACGGTTGTGCTGGAGTTCCTGATAAGTCTACACTTCGATGAAGGCTTGATTTATAATGCCATCAATTGCGCAGAAAGTGCCCTATCCTCACACATGGGACAGGAACTAGAACACCATGGAGGAGTATCTCACCCTCTGGTGTCAAAACTCATGAGGGGATTTTAACACAAATTTCCCCAGGCCTCAATATACCCGGACCTGGGATATTGGCATTGTCCTGACCTATTCAGAGATTGGGCACCAGCCACGTCCCTCTCACTAACACGTATAAAATAGTGATGCTGATGACACTTGTAATGGCGCAGCAGGTCCAGTCTCTGCACAAACTAGACTGGACACCATGTAACATCCCAAAATAAGGTAACCTTTCACATTTATGAGTTGCCCAAACAAAACAGGCCTAGGTCATCTGGCCTCAATTTGGAGTTCCTGGCTTATCCGTAGATAGACGCCTATGCATAGTGAACCACCTCCTACATTAACTGGAGGTTACCAATAGTCTCAGGGGAACGGAAATGGCTCTATTGATTATTCAAACATCCTCATCACAGAGTACCGTGCAGACCATATCAAGATGGCTCAGGGTGGTGTTACGTGCAGCAGGGGTGGGCATTTCACCAGGACTGCAGCTACATCGTGCAGTGAGGATGATGGAAGTCGCTATGGGCCACGCCCTTGTAACGGCGGGTTGGTCTAATGAAACAACTTCCAGCGGTTATAACAAACCTGTGGCCATGCCTGAGATATTTACAGACATTTTAAGTTCTGTATTATAATTTTTCCCAAAATTAGGGGTTATTATTATTATTGTTAAATAATACATTGTTTGTTTTTCAGCACTGTACAAGTCTGAAATACGTTAACATACTTCCTCCATTGGTTATTATGGCAGTGTGTGAGCATGGACTCGTTTCCAGGGCATGAAATCACAGAGCTTTGAAATCTTCACGAAGTCACTCACGTGACTCCGAAGTAAAATAGTAAGATTAAACGAGAACTTACCAGTTCGAAGTTTGATCCTTATTTTATGAGGAGTTACGATGAGGGATTTCGTGCTCTCTGCTCCCAACCCTCTATTATAAGGTCAACTGGTATGTTACTTCTCTTATCTTACTATCTTCAGTCAACTCTACTATCTGTGATTTCACACCGCTGCTTTGAAGAATGTCACGCATGCGTGCTGGCGGGGTCTTCTCGAAATCCCTCATCGTAACTCCTCATAAAATAAGGATCAAACTTCGAACTGGTAAGTTCTCGTTTAATCTTACTATTAACCGGGCTTTGTCTTGCACTAAATGTTATGCCCTTTATCCTGAACCTGTACACTATGGGCAACTTGATTGTAATCATGTTTTTGCTGACTGGATATCACGCAATTAAAAGACATTTGAACAGATATATGGATAGGGTTTAGGGTAATATGGGTAAATGGGATTCGCCCAGAATGCCAACTTGATCAACATGGATACGTTGGGTGGAAGGGCCCATTTCTGTGCCGTATGGCTCAATGACTCTATAACTCCTTGCAACTCATTAAAAATAAAATTTCATTAAAGTTTCAGAACTTAACAGCTGAATACTGTATCAATTCCTTATTAGTGTGATAAATCAGTCTGAAGAAGGGTCCCAACCTAAAACTTTGCCTGTGTAATTCCTCCACAGATACTGCCTGACTCACTGATTTTCTCCAGCATTTTGTTTTGGTCAGTTCCTCATTAGTCCATTTGTTTTGTGAAGCACTGCACATTGGCATATCGAGTACAAAGGAAAACAGTGTTTTGGCATTGGCTAGATTAATGCCATCCAACTCCTGAGAGTCTGAGCTCACATTTACTGTCCCCAGCAGTGATTTTCTCTGCAGTTGCTAATTTCTTGGCCATGCCAAGTTGCGTGTGGAGATCCAGGCCCTCGGTAGCCCCGGAGATTGGTTGTTGCTACAGCTGCAGACAGAACCCATAACATCATCCCTCCAGGGTTGGCCGATATTTAAACAATGAACCTCGTACAAGTAGCTGCTAATGGAAGAGTCAAAAGCATTTCTCCTGATATTCCACTTAAGCATCATAAAATCTGATGAGATTCGCTTGAAAGGCTCCTGAAGATAAACTCTCAAGCTAAAGAACACATTCTTGAGTTTCAAAATAGAGAATTAGTGTTTTCTTTGTTACGGCAGCTCCATTTGCCTGGAAATGTGCATGTTGGTTTTCTCGGACAGAGCAAAGTATCGCTGAACATTTCATTCTGGGAAAAAAGGGAGGTGAGGTGAAGCTGTATGCAGCCAGCTTTCTGTTCTTCCTGCCGCTGAATCTCAACAAAGATAGAAACATAGAAAGTAGGTGCAGGAGTAGGCCGTTCGGCCCTTCGATCCAGCACTGTCATTCAATATGATCATGGCTGATCATCCAGAATCAGTACCCCGTTCCTGCTTTCTCCTCATATCTCATGATTCCGTTAGCCCTAAGAGCTATATACAAGTCTCTCTTGAATACAACCAGTGAATTGACCTCCACTGCCTTCTGTGGCAGATAATTCCACGAATTTACAACTCTCTGGGTGAAAAAGTTTTTCCTCCTCTCAGTCCTAAATGGCCCACCCCTTATTTTTACACTGTGACCCCTGGTTCTGGTCTCCCCCAAAACGGGGAACATTTTTTCTGCATCTAGCATGTCCAATCCCTTAAGAATTCTATAAGTTTCTATAAGATTTCCTCTCATCCTTCTAAATTCCAGTGAATATGCCCAGTTGATCCATTCTTTCATCATTCGTCATCCTGGGAATCAACCTGGTGAACCTACGCTGCACTCCTTCAATAACTAGAATGTCCTTCCTCAAATTTGGAGACCACAACTACATTCTACTTATTGAAGGAGTGCAGCGTAGGTTCACCAGGTTCATTCCTGGGATGATGAATGATGAAGGAATGGATCGGCTGGGCTTATATTCACTGGACTTTGGAAGAATGAGAGGGAATCCTATAGAAACATATAGGATTCTTAAGGGATTGGACATGCTAGATGCAGGAAAAATGTTCCCCATTTTGGGGGAGACCAGAACCAGGGGTCACAGCGTAAAAATAAAGGGTCAGCCATTTAGGATTAAGATGAGGAAAAACATTTTCACCCAGAGAGTTGTGAATCTGTGGAATTCTCTGCCACAGAAGGCAGTGGAGGCCAATTCACTGGATGTATTCAAGAGAGACTCGTACATGGTCCAGGTATTCCTGCTCCCACTAGTTGTCAATGTTCAGAGATACAAAGTAGTTTTTGATAGCTGGTCAAATGCTAACTAATCTATTTGCACATGGGAAACTTCAAAAACCAACATGCAAGGTCCAAACTCAGTGCCCACAGACTAATTTTTTTATTCAGTTTTGCGATTTGAGAATTGTTGTTAAGGCAAATAAATATTCACGGTCCATCCCTAATAGCCCTTGGGAAAATAAGGAATCACCTTCTTGATCTGCTGCAGTCCATTTAGTGAAGTACTTCCATAGTGCTGTTGGGGAAGGAGTTTCACACTTAAACTCAATGATGATGGAGAACTGAATAGGTACTTCAAGGACAGAATGGTGTACCATTTGTAGGGGGTAATATATTCCTCTTGCAGAGTGGTGAGTCTCTGGAACTCTCTGCCACAGAGGGTAGTTGAGGCCAGTTCATTGGATATATTTAAGAGTGAGTTGGATGTGGCCCTTGTGGCTAAGGGGATCAGAGGGTATGGAGAGAAGGCAGGTACGGGATACTGAGTTGGATGATCAGCCATGATCATATTGAATGGCGGTGCAGGCTCGAAGGGCTGAATGGCCTACTCCTGCACCTAATTTCTATGAAGCTGAAGATGGTGATGGTTCCAGCCACACATTACCCTCCCTGTTTGGTGGTCGAGGTCATGGATTTGGAAGAGACAAATAACTGGTTGATGTTGTAAATACTACCACCGTTCGCCAGTGATTGAGGGAATTAATGTTTAGGGCATGCCAATCGATTAGGCTGCTTTGTCCTGGATGTTGTCTGGCTTCTCAAGGGTTAAGGGCATTCACTCAAGTATGTGGAGAGCGTTTCACTCTTCTCCTGATTTGTGTCTCGTGTCAGGACGTCAATACTTACTCGAGATACCCAGCCTTTGTCCAAGCCATGGTATATGTGCAGTAAGGAACTGCAGATGCTGGTCGATACCAAAGACAGGTATAAAATGCTGGAGCAACTTAGCAGGTCAGGCAGCATCTCTGAAGAAAAAGAATAGGGGAAAAGAACCCAAAACATCACCTATTCCTTTCTCCAGAGATGCTGCCTGACCCGCTGAGTTACTACAGCATTATGTGTCTGTCCCATGGGATTTATACCTGGACCTATTTACTTTCTGGTTCCAAGATATTGATAGTGCCAAGATATTGATAGTGCAATGGTGGTAATATAATTGAATGTCAAGGTAATATATTCCTCTTGCAGATGATAGACCATATGGCAAAAAAATAACTTACATGGTCCAAAGGATCAACAATTCAACCTTGGTTGACAGCACTAGTGACATCGCAGACTGGGGAAATAATAATGGGAAATACAGAAGAGGCAGATCATCGATTGATCTTCACAGCAGAAGATTAAAATTATTCTAATAATATTGTGACGCAGGGGAGGGAGAAACTTCAACAATCTAGCTAACCGGGAACAATATGCCAGACAAACTGATAGACTTAAAGATTGACATGTTTCTTGGATCCGGTGACCTGCATCCGAGGATCTTAAAGTGGCTGTGGAGATAGTGGATGTAGTGGTTGTATTCTTCCCAAATTCCCTGGGTACTGGAGAGATCCCCGAGGCTTGGAAAACTACCAATGTAGCACCACAGTTCAACAGAGGGAGACAGAAGGGAGTAATAGGCTTGGGGAATTGCTGCAACTCATTATTTAGGAGGTATCAACAAGACCTTTAGAAAGCTCAAACACCATCAAGCGGAGTACTAATCAGCCAGGGACAAGTTAAATCCCCCATGATTAAAGGTTTGGGAGACACTGGTCAAAGAGCCTTGGCAATTTGCTGCAATGCATCTTGTGGCATATGTCTGACATACTCCGGTTGTGGAGCGAGTGAATGTTTAAAGCTTACTTGTGGTTAGTTCCTTGAATGGTGGAAAGACTTTGAGGAGCCAGGAGTGAGTCAGTCACTGCAGAATTCCCATCCAGCCCTGGGTATTACGGTATGCGTGCTCTTGTTCCCTTAACTTCTAATCGTTGCCCTGACCACAGGGCGTGGATGACGGGAATTTGGCAACGTTAACACCATACAGTGCAAATGTGAAATGGCGAGATGCCCTTTTACTGTAGATGATCGATGTCTGGCACTGCCATGGTGCAAGTGGTGCTGTCACTTTACCAGCTCAGGTTTGTCTGCATTCGCTTCAGGAGACCTCATTATCTGAGGAAGACACAGAGTGTGGAAGTAATTCAGTGGGTCAGGCAGAATCCCTGGAGAACATGGATAAGTGACATCTCAGGTCAGGACTTTTTTTCAGACCCTTCAATCTGAAGAAGGGTCCCAACCCAAAATGTCACCGATCCATGTACTCCAAAGATATTGCACGGAGTTACTCCAGCACTTTGTGTTTTCTTATGTAAACCAGCATCTGCAGTTCCTTGCTTCTGCATTATCTGAGGAGTTGTAAACGTAACTGGAGATTTGTAAGTATTTAGTTTGCAGTTGCACATGTACTTCTATGAAGCAGCTTAAAGTGGATGTGACTGGGACAATGACATGGAGGATACGTGTTCTGAGCCCAAGATAATCAGCCCCAACTGCCTTAACCCACAATTAATGAATCTGAAGAAGAGTCCCGACCCGAAACGTCATCGGCCCATCTCCTCCACAGATGCTGCCTGACCTGTTGAGTTCCTCCAGCACTCAAATTCCAGCTTCTGCAGTTTCTTGTGTCAACCTTAACGATTTTCCATTGCTCGTCATAATTCAAGTTATTCGTCTCCCCTGATTCCCATTAATTCCAATTGTACTCAGATTTAGCAATGTCACATTCCATTAAGTGCGGCCTGTGCGCAGGGCAGTCACAATTCCATAATTCCTGGAGTCCACTCTAGGATTCGAGCTGTAATTCACCCATGTGGCCCTGGGTAATAGACTCAACATGACTCATGTTACTGATGAAAAAGTGACATTTGATAGTACTGCCCACATTAATGTCCTTCAGAAACTGCCCTATGGAAGTAGACTGATGGGGTGATGACAGGGTTGAAACTGTCCTGATATTTGTAGGCTGATACAATTGGGAAACTTTCCAAGTTTGCTGGGTAGATACAAGTGGATGAACCTTAGAAACCAGACTAGTTCTGGAGCTCAGGTTTTCAGCGATCAACTGGTCTTTACACTTTAGACTTTGGAGATACAGCGCGGAAACAGGCCCTTCAGCCCACCGAGTCCGTGCCGACCAGTGATCACCCCATGCACACCAGCACTATCCTACACATTAGACAATAGATGCAGGAGTAGGCCATTTGGCCCTTCGAGCCAGCATCGCCATTCAATGTGATCATGGCTGATCATCCCCAATCAGTACCCTGTTCCTGCCTTCTCCCCATATCCCCTGACTCCGCTATTACCAAAGCCAATTAACCTACAAACCTGGACATTTTTGGTGTGTGGGAGGAAACCGGAACATCCGGAGAAAATGCAAGCAGTCACGGGGGGAGAACGTACAAACTCCATACAGACAGCATCCGTAGTCTGGATCGAACCCGGGTCCCTTGCGCTGTAAGGCAGCAACTCTACCGCTGAGCCACCAGGCCGCCCTAACTGGTGTGTTGTCAAGGCCCAGATCCAATGCAGTGTCCATTATACTCAGCAGCTTCGTGATGTCACATGAAGTGAATTAACCATGATAAACACCGTCTATAAAGAGAAAGCACCATCGAAAGAGATAATGACATTCCAAGTAGCCTTTGATTGCCAGATTAGAATGTTATACTGTCATAATGCAATATCTTTGTAGCATGATGGTCGGTAAAGATAGAATCAACTTCCAAATAGCTGGCGAACAGCTGGGATCTTGAACAAATTACAAAGTGCTGGAGGAACTCAGCGTGGCGGGCAGCATCTGAAGAAGGAGTAGACAGATGACGCTTCAATAGTTCTTTATTACTATCACATGTACAGACGTACAGTGAAATTCTCTTTTACATACAGTTCAGATAAGTTTTGCCATACCAAGCACAATTTCCAATAGTACAGAGAGCATACAAATAGTCTGCACGCAAGAGTTGCCAGGCTCAGGCTCCATTTATAATGTCCAGTCCAGTACGCGCACACTGTCTCCTGGAGCGGATCCCGATGATCTAGGTGAGCCCCAGGCTGCTGCAGGGCCCCCAGCCCTCTCCTCCATCCGGATCATCCACCGAACCATCATCCCTCTCCTCGCCCGGCCACCTTCAGCCTTTACCTGTGGGCACCGCCCGCAGCCGACCTTGAGAGCGCGAAATGCAAGACGCCGGTTCACTCTCCAGGCGGCCCTTGCTCTTGCGTCCGCCAGCATCCTCCATCCTCCTCTCCGCTTTCCTGGTCCTCTGGGGATGAGCAGGGGCCGGGCTCAGTGGCTCCCTCTACAGTTCAGTTTAAATATAGAGCGTGGAAACAGGCCCTTCGGCCCAGAGTCCGCACCCGCCAGCAAACACCCCATACACTAGTTCCATCCTATACACTAGGGACAGTTTACAGCAGCCAATTAGCCTTTGGAATGTGGGAGGAAATCGGAGCACTGGAGAAAACCCACGCAGCCCAGGGAGAACGTGCAAACTCCAGACAGCTGGCCAGCTCAGATTTGTTCTGAAGTCTGAAGAAGGACGTCGACCCGAAACCTCACCTATTCCTTTTCTCCAGAGATGCTGCCTCACCCACTGTGTTACTCCTGCATTTTGCGTCTATTTTTGGTGTAAACCGGCATCTGCAATTCCTTCCTACACATGGAAATCACCACTTTATATTTCACTAACACCATTTTTTATCTCCCCTCTTTCCCTCAAAGTGTTGGCTTTTTCTTGCAGGAAGAAGTGCCCTGGTGCTCTTTCTCAGAAGGCAGCAGGGCCATTACAGTTTTCAGCTTGTGTCACACGTTGATACATTTCCACATCCATGCTTTGCACGAGCTAGCTGAGCGTATGCTGATGGAGGCTTGGATCACATCAGCTGCATTCGCAGTGCATCCACAAAGCCAACAGCATTTTATAAATAACGCAACGCCAATGCATTTTTGGTGTGTCAATATCTAATCATTTCTAACACGTTCAAGCACAAAACCTCTTCCAAATACTGGAATTCTCTGCTCATTAGACATTAACAAAGGGTTTGAGGAAACGTTTTAATTCACCCCACTCTAAACCACAAAATAAAACTTCCACTCGCATTTTGCTTGGCTCATATCAATATGAGCATTTTTTTCCTGTCAGGATATACAGTGTTTCTGCAGGTCACTTGAGGTAAATTGCAGCATTGGCATCAACTAAGATTAAAGAGCCTTGAAGCATTTTCTGGATTAGACCCAGGTAATATTGTGACTCGATAGATATCAAGTCTCCCCTGCTCCAGGTGGGAATCCATGCAAAGAATCCCAGCTCCACTCTGCATCGGTTCCTCCAGGCACCATTAATGCATTCCAGCTCGTTGGCCAACTAATCAGGAGTGTTCCAGACTGCTAAAACACAGCATACCTGCCTGGCTCAGACATATAATTACTGGGTCTGCCACAGAGAATTGCCTGAGCTCTTAATCTTCCACTCACTCAGCAAATAAAGTGGAGTCATCTTGGCACCAAAAAGATGGACCAAGAAATATATACATAAATTTACTAGAAGGCTATTTGCACTTTTTAAAGTTTTATGCCAATAAAACACATCAGTAAAAGCAAAATCAAAAATCTTGTCGAAAAATATACAAAGCTTGTTCTTTAAAATTACGTCTTGCCAGTGCAGTATTCTTTGCCCCTTCTTTGCAAAAAAATGAACAATCCAGATGCAAAAATCGAGAGAACTGCAATGTGCGCAGTTAAATTATTCTGCACCTCGAAATAGACCAGAGCATTAGATGTGCCTCAGTATTCTGGTGCGCGCGGCGTAACCAGCCAGAAAACTGTGGACAGAAGGGAACTAATTGTACTGGCTTTCTAGTCCATTTTGCACATTAGTTACTGCCATTAAACAAAATACCCGCCTGCTAAGTTTGAAAGAAAAATCTTCCTGCAAGAATCCAGCCTGGTAGTGGTAACAGTTTGAACGAATACAGAAAGGCAATTGGTTTAAACAGGAGAGGAAAAACAAAAGACAAATTCACCTGGGATGAGTTGAGTTGGCAGGAACGGGGCAGTTAATCACAACAGCATGTTCTGGCATGGACACTGAACAAAATGGACTTGATTTCCTCTATAACTTTAAATATGATGTTGTAAACAGCAAATTAGCTGGTACACGCCAGCATATTCTGTAAACCCTCAGCACTTCCCCTCTCTTTAAGGTACACTAGTGTTTTGGTTTCCACTCCCAATTTGAAAATATTTTAATCGACACTGTCTCTCCATAGCTCTCTGATACACCCTACACCCTGTCTAGTATAGATCAATGGTGATCTGTGCAAATCTCCCTGGCAGCCCCCTAATTATAGGTTTGTATTTGCCACACACTGTACAGTAGCTCATTGTAATAGCTTCTGATGCACTTCACAGATCAGTCACTTTTATCCATGTGCTTTGTGCTTTTCAGTCAACATTCTAATACTCTTTAATAAATTTTTCCTTAAACTTTTGTTGACCTTAACTGAGAGCAAAAAGCACCAACATTTGCCGAAATGCTCCTTAAAAAACAAGTGTGCTCATAACTTATTCCACAGTTAATGAAGAATTGAACCACAATATTCAGATGAAGATGAGTTAGCATCATCCGCTGGTCCATTTACACCATTGACAGTTCACCACCAACATGCCCATGATGCCTCAGACCTTAGGCAAAACATAAAGTGCTGGAGGAACTCAGCGGGTCAGGCAGCATCTGTGGAAGGATTGGACAGGCAATGTTTCAGGTCAGGATCCTTCTTCAGACTCATCTCCAAAATCCATCAGACTGTAGAAGGGTCTCAAGTGCGGTGGTATAGTGGTAGAGCTACTGCCTCGCAGTGCCAGAGCTGACTGGGGCGCATGTCTGCACAGAGCTTGTACGTTCTCCCCGTGACCTGCATGGGTTTTCTCCGACATCCTCTGTTTCCTCCCACACTCCAAAGGCGTACAGGTTTGTAGGTTAATTGGTTTGGTATTAAAATGTAAAATTGTCCCTAGTGTGAGTAGGGTAGTTTTAATGTGCGGGGATCGCTGGTCGGTGTGGACTGGATGGGACACGGGGCCTGTTTCCGCGCTGTATCCCTAAACTAAACCGGAAATGTTGTCTATCCATTCCCTCCAACAATGCTGCCTGACTCATTGCGTTACCCCACCACTTAGTGTTTTGCTCAAGATGCCAGCATCTGCAGTTCCTTGTGTCTCTGTGATTAAGAGCTCGTTGGATTCACACATTAAACTGAATGTAAAATTCCAGCACCATATTAAGGATCATACTAAACAACATAAATAATGCGTTAACGATGTAATAGTTGATAATACAATACCAATAAACTTCTCCAGCCCCAAAATGGAACAATTTATGAAATGTTTACATTTTAAAAATAGCAACTCCTCCTTGCTGTCTCGTCTCATAGTCTTATCCAATCTTGATTTTTCCGTCTGTTTTCAATCTGATTCTAATTCAGCTGCTTCCGTTCTTAAAACGGAATTGGTTCAGAAGGTAGATATTTAGATCCCTCATCATCTCTCATACTGCTGCTTGGATCAGAGGGTATTAGTTATAAGGAGAGGTTGGGCAAACGTTTCTCTGTAGCGTCTGAGGTTGAGAGGGGACACGATAGAAATATATAAATCCATGAGAGGGATAGATAGGGTAGACAGTCAGAATGTTTTCTCCAGCGGGGAAATGTCAAAGGCTAGAGAGCCATAGTTTTAAGGTGAAAGGGGAAAAGTTTAAATGAGATGAGCGGGGCAAGTGGTTTTTTTTATACACAGAGGGTGCTGGGTACCTGGAACGCGCTGCCAGGGGTGGCAGTGAAAGCAGATATGATGGCGGCATTTAAGAGGCTTTTGAAAGGCACCTGGATATGCAAGGAATGGAGGGATATGGATCATGTGTAGTCAGAGGAGATTAGTTTAACTTTGCATCATGTTTAGTACAGATATTGTGGGCCAAAGGGCCTGTTCTTGTACAATGTTCTATGTTCTATGATCTTATTCACTAAGGTCCTTGACAATCCAAGGGCATTTCACAGCTTAGAACATGTACAAAGAATGTAAAAACTGGTGGGAGAAAGAAACAGTCTAATAATATGCAGATTCATGATCCAAGCTACCATTGTACGCATTCTGAAAAAGATGCAAACTGACCACGCTCCAGTCAGTAATCCACTCCCGAGATCCATTATTCAGTTCCAAAGCAATGCTGCTGAGTAGCAACAAAGGGTTAACTGCTGAGCCCGATGTTCATACAATGTGAGTCATTCATTACTTTCACTGAACCATCAGTTTTTCGCTTCCCAATGTATTACAAGCAGCTGCCCATAAACAACATGCAAAGGCTTGGTTACAAAGGTAACCAGAGGCCGTTCACAGGAAGAGGGGTAATTGTAAAATCATTCTTTCCATTTATTGAAAACTATAAAGTTTATGAACAATTTAAAAAAGGGCTTTTGATTTGCTTGCGATGAATATCCTATTCGCCGTTGACATTGGACTGAGAAATAAACTGAAGACTTTATGTCGTTCTCCTATTTCTGTGTGAACTTTTCCACCGAATGACGAATGTGTGAATCAGTTACATTTCATGATCATGAAACTCCACTCAGGGAACGGAGAGAAATTCCAGGACGGCACAAAACTGAAATTAGGCGCAGGATATTAATATTTCAGTAATATTTAATAAGGACGCAATTACTTGTAATGGCTTTAAGTGTTTTTGCTGTATAACGTGCATTAACTGAGTTATGGCCCAGGAGGCCATTTGGCCCCTGGTGCCCACAATGACCAAAGTCACATTCTGGGTTGTTGGGGAAGCCACGAATGCCGAGTGTCCCATCACGCCTTGATCATGGAGTGGGAGGAAATGCGAGCTAAACCGGAGTATTTTATTCAGGTGGATAAGTCTGGGCTTGCTGTTCATGCAGGGAGATTGTCTAACATGCTGAGGTAATTCCTGAAAGCAGCTAGGAAAATAATGGAATGAGGGGCTAGAGACGGTAGTCACCCTCAGATTGCGAGAGGGTTCACGCCATAGATGTCCTACGTGTAGACGTGGCGTGTAGCCAGCATAGAACGTCCGTAGAGCAACCACAATCATGTTGAAAGAATGAGATTTAAAGAAGGATCGTAGGACCATTTGTAAGCTGGAGTCAAAATGCAGCAGGCCAGGTTAAGATACCAATTGCCTTCCTTACAGGCCAGCGGTCAACTGGTATGTAGGAAGGAACTGCAGGTGCTGGTTTACAATGAAGTTAAACGCAAAGTGCTGAGGCAACTCAGCAGGTCAGGCAGCATCTATGGAGAACAGGTGACGTTTCGGGTCTGAGTAAGGGTCCAAACCCTGTTCTCCAGAGATGCTGCCTGACCCACTGAGTTGCTCCAGCACTTTTTGTCTGCCATCAGTCAACTGGACGGGATTTTGCAACAATCCAATGGCCCGTGGTAAGCTTTGATGACTTGAACACTGGTCTATGTATTGTCAGTCCAGGCACATGGGTAACTAACCCAGTAATTTAACCACTGGTCTGCCAGCCTTCCCATATGTTTATCTCTATGAACATCGGGGATCAGTTCCCATTACTGAGAAGAATACACATCCATTAACATCAATGGTCAAGCATAAAGGGGGGAGATGTTATTAAAAGACAAACACTAACACTGTCATATGAGGAAAGATTGGAAAGACTGGGCTTGTATTCACTGGAATTTAGAAGGATGAGAAGTGGATCTTACAGAAACGTATAAAATTATAACTGGACAAGCTAGATGTAGGAAAAATGTTCCTAATGATGGGGGAGACCAGAACCAGGGGACAAAGTCTAAGAATAAAGGGGAGGCCATTTAAAACTGAGATGAGAAAAAACGTTTTCACGCAGAGTTGTGAATTTGTGGAATTCTCTGTGGAACTGTGAAAGACAGTAGAGGCCAATTTACTGGATGAATTTAAAAGAGAGTAAAGGGTTTGTCCCACTGCGGCGACCTAATCCGCGAGTTCAGACGAGTTTGCCCTCGACTCGCAGCATGGTCAACACGAGGTCCTAGGAGGTCTTTGTAACTCTCCTTCATGCTCGAGAGTAGTCCCCGCGTACTCGAGGCCTCAGCTTGGTCGCGGCATATTTTTCAACATGTTGAAAAATGCCCGCGAGTAAAAAAAGGTTGCCATTGGAAAAAAATCGATACTTTTTTTACTCGTAGGTTTAGTCGATGTAGGACGTAGTAGGTCGGCATGTTAGTCGTTGGTAATCGAGGGTAGTCGAAGATAGTCGTAGATAGTCTTCATCATAGTCGAAGGAGGTCTTCAACATGATATTTTTTCAAACTCTCCTAAACTCTTCCTAACTCGCCAATTAGGTCGCCGCAGTGGGTCAACCCCTTGAGATAGAGCTCTAGAGGCTAGCGGAATCAAGGGATATGGGGAGAAGGCAGGCACGGGTTACTGATTGCGGAAGATCAGCCATGATCACAATGAATGGCGGTGCAGGCTCGAAGGGCCAAATGGCCTCCTCCTGCACCTATTTTCTAACACACCGAGGCACACAAGGCTGTTTCCACTGGCTACTCATGTAACGTCTTCGTATTGCATCTGCTTAACACCATGGGATAAAAATAAATCTACAGAGAGAATTTGGTTGAGCATGCACGTTTCTTGGAGCTACAGGAAGAACCAGATAAAATAAAACAGAATTCCTACACAGATACTTAGCCACAAAATGTCCCTTTCTCTTATAAAATTTACTATCTGTTAACATTGATCGTGATAGCACAGAATGCGATGAATCCTGGCATTTTATTCCCCAATGGACACATAACCATGCCTGGCTAAGTGCTATAAAAAGGTTTTCCTCGGATTGTAACCATTTTTTCTCGCTGACCCATCGCAATAAATGGGTTCCCTGTGATTTATGGCCACTGTAGATTCTTCCTCTTCAGCACTTTAAAAAAGTTGTAGTGAATGCATTTGTTACCGTTTTGAATGAGAACTTCTCAAAGTGGGTCATCAAATGACCCCGCAGCCCAGTGCAATACTCAATGTCAATCCACGAGATGGAAACAGTTTGTATCCATCCACAGACGCCCTGGGCTTTAAAGAGAGACTGTGGTGTATCTATGAAGAATGGCAGGAAGGAGCAAAACACGAGGAAGAAGGGAAAGGCAAAAGGAAAGATAATTTAAGTGGTTCTAAACACTGAGTGCTGGCATCACTCCGCGGGTCAGAAGGTCAGAAGTGATAAGAGCAGAATTAGGTCATTTGACCTAACAAGTCTGCCCTGCCATTCAATCATGGCTGATCTATCTCTCCCTCCTAACCCCATTCTCCTGCCTTCTCCCCATATTCCCCGACACCCGTACTAATCAAGAATCTGTATACCTCTGCCTTAAAAATATCCATTGACGGCCTCCACAGCCTTCTGTGGCAAAGAATTCCGCAGATTCACCACCCTCTGACGAAAGAAATTCCTCCTCATCTCCTTCCTAAAGGAGCGACCTTTAATTCTGAGGCTATGACCTCTTGTCCTAGACTTTCCCACGAGTGTCCATCCAAGTCTTTCACTATCCGGCAAGTTAGTGGAGCTGGAGGAACTCAGTGGGTTAGGCAGCATCTGTGGAGCCAGCGGTCAGACAGACGACATTTCAGGTCAGAATTCTCTTTTGTCCATTTCCCTCCACAGATTCTGCCTGACCTGCTGAGTTCCTCCAGCACTTTGGTTTTTTTTTTACATCACCTCACTTGACATTCAAACCAATTTCTGGGCATCTCTCCTCTCCAGCATTAAGGGCCTGTCCCACTGCACGAGGTCACTCAAGAGTTCTCCCGAGTTTCCCCTGATTCGAACTTGGAGAATTACGTTAATAGCCGCTCGTAGGTACTCGGGGCTCTCGTGGACATTTTTCAACATGTTGAAAATCATCACAAGCTTACCCCGTTTCCCGAGTACCTGTCGTTAGCGTTATGAGCCACTAAGAGACGCCCCGAGCTCCGACGTACCCGCTACGTACATTCTACGCACTTACCACGAGTTTGATTTTTTTTTAAACTCGGGAGAGCTCTTGGTTAAACTCGTATAGTGGGACAGGCCCTTTACAGCGAGGCAGTCAGAGAGACTCACTGTAACACTTTCACCACCTGCTCCAACTGCCTTCACAAAATAGTTTGGTGTTCCAGCAATTTTCCCCAGTGCAAGCCAACCAGTTTCCAGAGAGACTGCTGGAGGCTACCACTGAAAATGTAGCCAAAACTATTGACTGTGTGGTACTAGAAATAGTCAGAGTGAATATTAAAACTTTGGTGGATTTACTGTCGTTTTAAGATCATGCATTCCTGAACAAATATAGCTTTATAGTTGTCACATGTACCAATTAAGCTTCGTTTTCAAGCTTCAGGATTCAATTTAATTGTCACATGTACCAATTAAGGTACAGTGACATTTGAGTTACCACACGGCCAGACTAAGTGAAAAGCAAAAATACACATAAAATGAAGTTCAACATGAACATCCGCCACAGCTATGCTATCCGATGAGATCAGATAATACTACACATAAATACAATCGTCAAACTCATGCATAATAGGTCGAGTAAAGGGGAAGATATAAAGTGCAGAATATATTTCTCAGCATTGTAGTGCATCAGTTCCCCAGACAAAGTCCAATGTTGTCCCTGGGACAGAGGTGGATCGGACTGTACCCTGGCTTATGGAAGCCTGATAACAAGAGTCACATAGTATAATGCCCTCCCAGACTTGAAGCCAGCTCAGTCTGTGTGCACTGATGTGAGCCGGGCAGGAGTGGGCACATTTTGAGAATCTCCATGGTCAAGGCTTTAGGGATGGTGCAGGTGGGAGCAGATTGTGGCCGGGACATAGGCAGACAACCTGCTGCCACTCACCGTGTGAGCGGAGCGAGGTACTGCAGGCTGCATGTGGGGCAAGGCTTCAGTGAGAGGCACCAATATTGCACCGTCCCTGTGCCACCTGCGCTCAGAAACACCACAGCCTCCCACATACAAGCCCAACCCCACTGCCTCGCCGCTGCTCCCACGCCCGCTCCACTGTGTCCAGAAACAAAAACCAGCAATGCAACCTGATGTTCTCAATTTTTCATGAGCAGAAAATCAGCACAAAATATACTCTATTCTCGACTTCCACATGTTAATTTTGTGGTGTGCGTCTAAAAGTGGCCAGATCTGCCTCTTATAAGTGAGCCGACAAGTTATGAAAGCACCCAGCATTTAACTGCACTTCAAATTAAGAATATATTTACAACTGTGGGAACAAGTAATTGGATTCCAAGAAAAAAACGCTCAAGGAGTGAGTATTTTTTGTATTTTAATAAGGACTTTGGGTGTGATGTGCGGTGTAATTACTTGTGGAATGAAGCCTTTGGATCAACATAAACCGGCATTCACAGAGTGTCGGAGACATAGAGAATTCAGAACTTTCACTAAGCTGATTACCGGACGATGTGATCTTCGTTGGAACTTTCCCCCCTTCCCCCTCCATAAAATTGACATCCTAAAACGATCCCATCAACCCCCTACCAGCCTCAGCATCTGTCTGAACACCAGCACGTCCAGTGATAAACCAGCACAGCCATCAAATCGGCAGCATTTGACAGTCACTCTCCACTCTACGTTCTGGGCAATTAGGGACTGAATGAAAACGCGAGCAATGATAGCAGTGAAAAATCCTTCAGAAAGGAGGAACATGTTTGTCCTTTTTCAAGTTCACGTGTGTCGGCGGGGCTGCCTGACCTTCAGCCGGACGTGATTAATGGGGAGTACGGTAGGAGAAACAAGGGCTCAGCCAGGGTTTGCAGGTCTAAGCTGCACTCTTGCACAGTCAGCACCACAACATCAGAGAGTGGCTCTGGCAAGTGCTGTGATCAGCAGTGATTAACACTCTGCTTAAAGTATGAGGGAAGCACAGATTGCGATGAATGCCAGTGCAGGCAAACATTTAATACAGCGCATGAGATCACTAAGCTCCCTGCACGGGCACATTCCATTCCTGTCTTTCTCCTGACTTCAATCCATGATATTTGTTGCCTGTTATCACATCCACCCTAAGCTGGATTTCCCCACAAGTCAGATGCTGGTTCCTCTGACTTGATGATATCGCAATCGTTAATCTTCGGGCACAGCGAGCTCACTGGCATTTGTCACTGACACCAAAAGCAGAAATGAGGCCAAGAAACCTTTGCAGAATGAGTTTCATCAACATAGCTAAGTGAAGGGAGATTTAGCAAAGAGCGTCTCTGTTGTTTTCTCTTTGCTTACTGTGTTGTGGGGCACGGCTGTCACTGACAGGGATGTGTTACGGTAGGTGGAGGATTCAGCAATGGTGACGCCATTGTATATGAAGGGGAAGTAGGCGTCTTGCTCTTGTGTAGACATTCTCATCAGCCGGCTGTGCTGCATGCAAAGGTGGACAAAATACCACAGATCCTGGAAACTACAGAAAATGCCGGTGCTACTCAAGGATTCAGGCAGCATCTGTGGAGGGAGATCCAGGACTGTCATTTCAGGTTGATAAAAGGTCATTCAGCTAAAACGTTGACTCTGCTTTTCTCTCTCTCCAGTTGCCATTTGACACGAGTTTGTCATAGAGTCCCTTCGGCCCAATCTTCCCGTGCCGACCAAGATGCCCCATCTGCACTAGTATTTGGCCCATATCTCCCCAAATGTCTGTCCAAATGTATTCTATTTGTGTTTAAGAACTTGCATCCTGCATTTTTGTTTACGAATTTGGCTTTCAAATTGAGCATTGCACCATCACAAGTGTGGACAGACCGATGGGTTACACACATTTATTATCAACTCCCTACTTCTGTATTCGACACCTGCGAATGATTGAGTGGCCCAGTGGCGCAGCGGGTGGAGCTGCTGCCTCACATTGTCCGAGACCTGGGTTTGATCCTGACCTCTGGTGTTGGCTGTGTGGATTTTGCACATTCCCCTTATGACTGCTTGGGATTTGTCCGTGGTATTTCAATTTCATCCCACGTCCCAAAAACGTGTGTTTTTGTAGGCTTATTGCCCTCTGTAGATTGCCTCGTGTGCAGGAAGTGGATGAGAAGGCGGCATAACACAGAACTTGTGTGAACGGGTGAATGATGGTCAGATTGGACATGATGGGCTGAAGGGCCTGTTCTCATGCTGTATCTTTCAATCAATCAATTAAGCCAAGTAGTCGCTGTTGCTGCCTGAGGTGATTTATGCAACTGTGATCCCATCTGTCTTAGCTCTATTATTTAATGTAGCTGCTCACATTTCAAAATTATACTGGAATGTGTAAAGACAAATTTTAACAAATTGGGGCAAGTCACGTTTCACAATCTGCACCTTCGCTGCAAACCCACTGATGCCAACCTACACTTTGGCACAAGGATCCGATGTAAGCTGTTCTCATCAGCTTCATGTTGTTTGCAGGTTCCTGCACCCATGCCTCCAGCCTGACCATAAATAACCCAGGCAAGTGACTAACTGGTTATTGTAGCTCAGCGTTGAATTACTGTGCATTATTCCACTGACCCAACCTATAAATTTCCCTGGATTAGGGATTGAGTTCACTGATAACAATTCTATTTAGCTCATCAGCAAAGGAACGCTGTCAGCGGCAGAAAAAACAGCCACAGGACCAAAGTAGTAAATAAATGTGAGTTGAGTTTTTTACAATCATGTGGTACTCACTAAATTTATACAACTTGGCCGGATAAAATCCTCGGCTGTGACATATTAGACTTATTTTACTTTGTGAAACTGGTCAGGCAAAAGCAAATATCTAGAGATTGATTCCTTAAATGTCTGCTGAGCCTTGCTTTAGCAGCCCTGTCAATAGACAATAGATGCAGGAGTAGGCCATTTGGCCCTTCGAGCCAGCAACGCCATTCAATGTGATCATGGCTGATCATCCCCAATCAGTACCCCGTTCCTGCCTTCTCCCCATATCCCCTGACTCCGCTATTTTTAAGAGCCCTATCTCGCTCTCTCTTGAAAGCATCCAGAGAACCTTCCTCCACCGCCCTCTGAGGCAGAGAATTCCACAGACTCACCACTCTCTGTGAGAAAAAGTGTTTCCTCGTCACCGTTCTAAATGGCTTACTCCTTATTCTTAATTCTGTCTTCAACAAGCTGATCACTAAGGCGGCATCAGCCCTGTGATACCTCACTCCACGGAGCCAGTGAATGGGTGGATGTGCGGGAACATGCCGGGAAGGGGTGCCAAACCACAATGCCCCGGCTGACCATAAACAGGCATCCTTGCTTCTCTTGACAAGTCTCAATAAGATAGTGCAGCCTACAAACTCTAGCTGGGGAAACCAATCCAATGAAATCAACTCCAATTGCACCCATGGTAACAATGCTTGTGTACAAGTCTCTCTGATAGTGTGCATTGTCACAGTACAGAATGCCTAAACGTTATTCGGTTAAATTACTCAAACCCTCCCATTACAATCTTGTGCCTTGATCAAGTCCATGAGAGTTGGGTATGCTGCAGCAAGATTCAGGATGACCAGAATGCCAAGTGGGTTGAGTTTGTAACAAAACACAAAGTGGCAGAGGAACTCAGTGGGTCGGGCAGCATCTGTGGAGGGAAGGGACAGATGACATTTCAGGTCGGGACCCTTCTTCCGTCCATTCCCTCCACAGGTGCTGCCTGACCCGCTAAGTTCCAGATTCCAGTGACTGCAGTTCCTCGTGACATCGTGGCACCGTGCTCCGTTGTGAATTGTACAAGAATCTCGCAATTGGTCATTAATGTCGTTCTCTGCATCGTAGCCACCTCTCTGCGGCTGGCAGGTGTGGTGTGTGTGGGGGGGGGGGGGGGGGGGGGGGGGCAGATCACTGATGATTTGGTGTCAGAGTGCAGGCTCTTTAGCCATGATGATGTGCTCTTTGCTGTTGTCTGGCTGATCAATGGAGGCCAAAGGGTACAGCCACAAATTCCCATTGATGTCAGCACGAGAGGAGACACACAGCACCTGATCCATAGCGTTATCCAATGTGCAACTCAATCTGGCAGCAATGCCAGCCACACAGACAAAAGGTGTTGGAAGGAACTGCAGATGCTGGTTGCTGGAGTAACTCAGCGGGACAGGCAGCATCCCTGGAGGGAAGGAAAGCGTGACGTTTCGGGTCGAGACCCTTCTTCAGACCGAGTGTCAGGGGAGAGGGAGGCAGAGAGATATGGAAGGGTAAGGTGTGAAAACACAGATCAAAGGGGACAATGTTCAAGGAAATGTAGAACTGTACATTGTTAGCTGAGGAGATCGTGACAACGAGGAATTCAATCAGTAAAATCTAATCTGGAGGACAGTGAAAATAGGATGAGGGAGGGACAAAGGGAGAGGGAAAACAAGGGTTACTTGAAGTGAGAGAAATCAAAACTCATACTGCTGGGTTGCAAGCTGCCCTAGCGAAATATGAGTTGTTGTTACCTCCAATTTGTGTTGGGCCTCACTCTAACAGTGGAGGATGTCCAGGACAGAAAGGTCAATGTGAGAATGTGGGGGAGTTAAATTGTTTAGCAACCGGGAGATCACGTACGTCTAGGCAGACTGAGCAGAGGTGTTCAGCGAAACGATCGCTGAGCCTGAGCTTGGTCACTTTGATATATAGGAGTCCACACCTGGAACAGCGGATGCAGTAGATGAGGTTGGACACAGAGGTGGACTGTGGACAGCATTGCTGCCCACGGCCGTGGTGAGGTGTGGTTGCACCTTGGAACAAGTCCCAGTGAATCAAACCCAGCATCAACATCACTCTTACACACAGTTTGTGCCTGAAAAGCAGGACCTGATGAAACAATTTTCTCAGCTAATGGGGTTTATTTTGCAATAAACTATCATTAATTCATCAACGTTGCTCCTAAGCGAATAAAGTATTAAACCTTCTTTCTAAGTTCCGAATGGTTTTGGTTTATTATTGTCACGTGTACCAAGGTCCCATGAAAAGATTAGTTTTGCATGCTATCCAAACAGATCAGACATACTATACGTAGATGCAATCGTCAAACTCAAGTGCAATAGATAAAGCAAAGGGAAAGACACAGAGTGCAGAATATAGTTCTCAGCATTGTAGCGCACCAGTTCCGTAGACAATATTCAATGCTCGCAATGGATTAGAGGCTTTATGCATGATGAATTTAAATACTCTTTCCCACACTATTCCTTGGCTTAGCTGGTGCAGGCAAAGGTTAAATCCATTCTCCAGTGCTTCACAGCATCCATTAAATTGCACTTGATTGGGACCCCTCCTCAAATGGCACATTGGCAGAGTCAGTTACATGGGGATATCACTTCCAGACCTGAACATTAAAAGCTGTGGCCCAAAGTGCAGTGTTTCACAGGCACTTCCACCAGTCTGAGATGCAACCCAGCCTTCCTAACAATAACATTACCGCTAAGCCTGCTGTCTTAATTAGTTTCAACTGATACAACCCAAATATTCCCTTTGTGGCATTTAACGTTTCAACAAATAAAGCAAATTCTATTCGAGAACATGCTTATAAATCTATTACCTCATCATTGGGGAGTATTAAGTCAACCCCAAAATATGTTTTTGCATCCTTACGCTTTGTCCAACATAAACCAATTCTGCCAGACATATTCCAACAATAATACACGGGCATTGGATGGGGCAGACTTGAGAACGTTTGGTGCACGTATGATGTCACCTGGAAGCTTAAATTAATTTCCTGCACTTGACTTAATTCACTTGTGGATGAAAACACACTCTCCCTGTAAGCACCAAGAATCTTGACACAAAGGTTAATTGCTTTTCAGTTTTATCTTTATAAGGTAATAACACACACAACTATTTCATTGAAACATTTTTTTTTTCTCTCCAGGCTTTTATTTCTGTTTTACTTCTCGTCCGTACCAAATTAGTCACCAGCTCCCAGCTTGAGGCAAATTGGGGTATGTCCTCTTAGAACAGCACTGCTTCAAAATGCTGCCTTCACACAAGAACAGCTCTCTCCTGAACAACCACAAGGCTCTGGAACACTGCGCAACATTAACCTCAGCAGCTACGATCAACCATTGACAGTGCCTTTGATTGCTCTATGGATCTTGTTTTTTGTGCTATTATGATCGCCTGGTATTATGGTTATGAACGTCTTGTATTATTGATTATTTATTTGACGTGTTGTTGTATTTACAGACCCATGAAGCTGCAGCAAAAAGAGAATTTCACTGCTCCGTTGTCGGTACATATGACAATTAAACACTGTCGACACTTGAAATAAATGGCCCTTCAGCCCACCAAGTCCATGCTGACCATCAAACATTTATTTACGCTTGTCCCATCTTCTTATTCTCAATGCCATCAACTCCCTTCAGAGGTCCTATCATTCACCTCCACACTTAGGGTGGCACAGTGGTGGAGTTGCTACCTTACAGCGCTTGCAGCGCCGGAGACCCGGGTTCGATCCCGACTCCCGGTGCTGTCTGTACGGAGTTCGTACGTTCTCCCCGTGACCTGTGTGGGTTTTCGCCAAGATCTTCTGTTTCCTCCCACACTCCAAAGATGTACAGGTTTGTAAGTAAATTGGCTTGGTAAAATGTAAAAATTGTCCCTGGTGTGTGTGGTATAGTGTTAATATTCAGGGATCGCTGGTCGGCGCGGACCCGGTGGGCCAAAGGGCCTGTTTCCACGCTGTATCTCTAAACTAAACAAGGGGCAATTTATAATGGCAAATTAATCGTTCAACCCACATATCTCTGGGATGGGGGAACAAACAGAAGCAGCCAGAGGAAACCCAGGCAATCAGAGGGAGAGCATGGAAACTTATTGTGTGGGAGGGAACTGCAGATGCTGATTGCTGGAGTAACTCGGCGGGACAGGCAGCATCTCTAGATAGAAGGTCGAGACCCTTCTTCAGACTGGTTTGCAATCTAAAGGTTTTTTTAAAAAGGTGGTTGCATTGTTGACATGTTGAACCTGATTGCCATCAGCTCAGGTGCTAGAAACAGCGTCCCTGAACACAAGGGATGATAACCACACTTCAATATCTTTATCACGACATTTCCATTCATATGCCATCATGCTGATTACGATGTTTAGATGTGGTAGAACAAAGATAATCAGACATTCTTCTCCCAATTAATGACCATTTATAAAGCAGCAAGCAGATAAACGAGCAATATTATTGCAGTCATTATAGAACACTTTACACCAGGGTATTAAAGCCGCTGCACGCTGACAGACAATATAAAACTGACCTTTGTATCCTAATTTCTAATGTCCCATGATCATTCACTGCTATCTAGTCCTGCCCTGTTCTATTGATATTGGCTCCAGAAAGAATTCTGATCTAAACCAGTCCCGTCCAAGACATTGCTAAATTCCTTGAAGATAGCTCAGAGAAAGAAACTATGAAATATGATTCAGTAGTACAGAATTGGCATTCAAACTCACACTTCAGAAAGATTCAAAGGATATATGTAAAACAAGAGCAAAACACAAAGCGTTTTTAACTTAGACCCTCTCAGCCTGCCCTGGGGTGGGACGTTTTGAAAATCACCTCAGGCAGCAACAGAATGTTATACAAAAATGCACGTGGCTTTATTGATGGAATGAAGGGTACAGCATGAAAACAGTTCCTCCAGCCCACCGAGCCCACGCTGGCTATCGATCATCCGTTCACACTTGTTCTACGTTACCCCACTTTCTCATCCATTCCCGACACACGAGGGGCAACTTATAGAGGCCAATGAACCTACAAACCAGAAGGATGCAGGAGGAAATAGAGCACCCATGGTCACAGGGAGAACATGCATAACTCCACACAGACAGCCCCCGAGGCCAGGATCGAACCTGGGTCTCTGGTACTAAGAGGCAGCAGCTCCAACGGCTGAGCCACTGTGCCACCCCTCACGCCCCTTAATCCCATCCTTGTGCCATGACCCACTCTGTATGAGCCACCAATGAGCAGGCATTGGGGAAATGTTTCAAGCGCAATCACAAGCATAAGCATCCCTCTGAAATGGTCTCTTGCATACACTCCTTGATAAATGTATTCCCTGCAACCCATTTAGCATCAACTAATGACAACCAGATAACTTTGTGGAGATATAAATCAAACTGGCTCTACTACAAAAAGATGTTTTTAAACAATCATAGAGGATAAGTTTCCTTAAACTTCAGAAACTGCCAAACATGTTTGCAAAGGAATGGAAGCTTCAGTCGTACAATCCACAAGAGGTGCCTTCAGCAGGAGAGAGGAATACAATCTACAGGAGATGCCTTCTGCAGTCGAGGGGAGCAGAGTCTAAAGGAAATGTCTTCATGGAGTTGTAGTCGCACAGCTTGGTAACGGGCCCTTCAGCCCAACTTGCCCACGTCCCACCTGCCCACGTTTGGCCCATATCCCTCCAAATGCTGTGTAAATGTTTCACATACAGCTGATGGGATGCTACATCACCGACTAATGATATCGCCACGTTCTAATGATGTTCACTCGCCCCAGTCTGACGTGCTGGAACAAAGGGAGAGACTCACCTCGCGATCTTTGAGCTTCATCGCCAGCACGAGCTGGAGCCGGTGGTTGTTGAGGGCCTCGCGGTAGTTGCCGCTGGAGAAGAATGCCGATCCCAGGTTGCCATGGGCCCGGCACTCGCCCGTGTGGTCACCTGTGGCAGAGGAACAGACAGTGAGCCTCGTTTTTTAAAGGCGCGGACAACTCAAGAGCGTCACGTACATTGTTTACCTTCACCAGCTCCAGTTTCAAACCACTAAAATTTCAGATCAATTATAATGTAGATTATGAAGAAAATGTCTCTGGAAATAAACACATAGAAAATGTTCTTTATCCCTATTTTCAACTCTCCTTGGAACATATGGATCCCTAGGTGCTGGGCAAGCGACCAATTTTACAAATGAGGTTGGACATCAAATTTCAACAGTTTATTCGACCATTGAAGACACATTTTCTGTTCTCCCTAAACCACTGCCAACACACCACATTCTATCAGGAGTCGTGGCAGAGGTGACGGAAGCAGCAAACCTGGGCCAGGTTTGACGTTGCCAACTTCTTTGAATGTTGTGAACGTTCCCAAGTACATCACCATCAGTCTCTTCAGCCAAGGTGAGTGAAAGTCAATTTTGTGTAACTTGTTTTCACAAGTAAGCAGAAAACGTTCATTGAAGCGTTATTGGATCATTCTCTCTGAGGCTGGTGAAGCCCTCCTCAGGGGCAGTGTCCGACAGAGAAAGCCAAGATCTTGGGCAGAGTTGAGCAAGTTCCTCAAAGGGGGAGCTGCCATTTCTTCACTGTTTTCTAGACTTGATAAAGGTCAACATTTCACTCCGATTACTATACCCAGAAAGTAATGGAATTAAGAGCAGAAAGTACAGGGACTTTGCGGGGGCCCTGCCACTTAATATCATCCCGAATCATTTCAAGTCTATGCTCCTAACCAATTTTCACATTCTTCAATTCCTTTAAGATTTAAAAAGGTGTTGATCTAAGCACTGAATATACTCAGCAGTGACCAATAACTCACAAGATTTTGAGAAAGGTAAATAACTGACCCTTCATCTAGCAGAGACATTGTGGACCGAAGGGCCCGTTCCTGAGCTGTGCTCTTCTAAGTTCTTCATGGGAAAATGTCCTCTTATTCGCAGCGCTCTAACCAGTGGAACTAACCGCCAAGCATTGACCTTGTCACCACATTGTGCGTGGCAGTGAACCTTTGTTCCGCCACAATTTCACAATTAATTTGTGAGTGGGTGATTTCATTCATATCCCCACATGGACCTTCCATTCCAATGGTGAAGCTACACACATTCTCTGCCTATGCCTCAGTCACTTCCGACTCCCCCCCAAACAGAACCTGCAGACTCATCTGCACACTCAGGGTAGAATTCGCTGCCTCCACCCAAACCAGAGTGGGAGACGACAGAGATGAGAGGAAAGCCAAGGCCACTGAACAACTCATGGGGAACACCAATTCCATCCAACAGGGCGCTACACTGACATTGCTTTATTATTGTCACATTTATCGATATACAGTGAAAAGTTTCTGTTTGCATGCTATCCAGTCCAATCATACCTTACATGAGTGCAAGCAAGCCACACACAAGTATAACAGGTAGTGCAAAGGGAGAAATACCAGAGTGCAGAATGTCGCGTTTCAGCGCTCTAGTGTGACAGTTCCAGGGAAAAACTCCAGCGTCTGCAATGAGGTAGGGTGGAAGATCGGGACTTCCCTGCAACATATGGGAGGACCGTTCGGTATTCTGGTAACGGCGGGGAAGAAGCCGATCCTGAGCCTGGTGGTATGTGACACGGCTAGAAGTGTCGCCGCATCACAACCAAACGCAATCATGACTCCCAGTGCCATCGGTGCACATCCCCCCAGTGGCTGCTTGGGATTTCCCTGGGTGCTCCAGTTTCTCCCAACATTCCAAAAACATGTGGGTTAATTGTCCCTACTGTGCAGCAGAATCTGGAGGGAATTGATGGGAATGTGGGCGTTGGTAGAATAGCTTGGTGGAAAAGGTATTTAGTGGCTGGCACTGGTTCGATGGGCTGAAAGGCCAGGCCAGGTGGGCCAAAGGGCCTGGCTCAGTGGGTCGAATGGCTCGGCTCTCTGCTTCCTGATCTTTCTCCACAGAAACTACCAATCCACATTGTAAAGTTGTCACCACATTCATGAGCTTTCACGTTAGCTGACAAAGCTCCTGGGCCTCACAGCAAATGCGTTGTGGTGGCTCGTGACAAACGTCCCTCAGCGCTCCCCCACCCAGCCCGCCAGGGTAGCAACTCATCACATCAAAACAATCCCAACGATAAATTTCAGAAACTTCTTCACAACCTAAGCAGAACCACCATTTCCAGTTCCTTCATACTCTTGCGACATGTGTTACTTTCCAATTTAAAAGCAGATTTTGCAAATCTTTAAAGGTTTGAAAAAACGAGTAACCAAAACATTAACTTCCTTCCTCCAATCAATACACTGGGGTAGAAACGATCAGGTCATTGGGAATTTTCCCAAATCCCACACAGACATTAAGTTTCATGCTGATATTAAACCCATTAAGGTCCTTCCCTTCAATTATTATTCTTTTCCTTGCAGTGCTGCTAATGTTATCCGCACTCCACAATGAAAATGGATACAACACCTCATCTCCCATTTCCTTCATGTCCATAACATTCGCACCTGCGCTTTTCATTAATGGGCCCACAACCTCTTTTCCATATTCTCCACATGTTAGAAAAGAAAATATACTGTCAGTTTTAATCTGCCTCGCAAATGCTGATCGTCCACCTCTCCAGCACCAGATTGTTTCCCTAGTATTCACGGAGGCTTAGCGTAATTCTCCTGCACTGCTCACAACTCCACGCTGCCTCTTCCTGTATGTATTGTCCTTGGCAATTGTATGAGCACTGCCCTGAAGCAGACCTGTGTGGCTGCATGTTCTGCTGGGCCGAGCCTCCACTAACCCAGTCCTTGCACGGACCGGCATTGCCTAATTTTGTTAAATTTATGTTGCAGCAGCTGTCAAGTGAACTCGTATACCAATTATGTCACAAGGTTGAATACACAATGTAAAGACCCAGGTAGTGACTCCCAACCTGCGATCATTACGGCGACATTCCAATAAAAGTTCAAATATTAGGCCAGGCAATCAAATTTATAAGATTTTTAAATCCACCAACATTATAAATTCAGCACAAGAGCTTGTGCTCATTAGAAGGGATGCACTTAATCCACAATGTATTTGAACAGCCGGCTAATTCTCAGGGGGCAGCACTATTTATGAGAGGTAATTAACCCCGGATTCCTGCAGATCTATTTAATTAGAAATCTTGCATCATCCATCACATATTTCAGAAGCATCACACCTCGGAAATGCCACACTTCTGGAAGTCACACCTCGCCACGCCGTGTGTCGGTGCTTCAGGAATGGACGACTGGCTGGAACGAGCCATAGTCAACCAGTTTATCAACGGCGAGAAGAAGTTCAAAGACATGAACCTGGCCTTTTCAGCATTGTACAATGGAACATTAATTTTTAGTGGAGCAATATACAATGACAACAGTTTCATTTCAATAGTGCTTTTTTTTCACATATGCAACTCCACAGTGAAACCCTTGTTGCCTATATTACATTGGCGCCAGTATTCAAAGTCCAAAGTACGGTCGGCCCGCGCGCTCGATGTACTGGAGCAGTTCCCTCTCCTCTCCTCGTCCGGCCATCTTTGTGTCCCTCGGGCCTCCTCCATGCAGCCCACCTGAAGGGCCTGGTGGCATTATCCCGGTTTACCCTCCTCTTTGCTCCTCAAGTCTGACTTCTCCAGCTCCCTCCTGGTTACAACATCTGCCGAGCCTTCGGGCGAGTTCCCAATCCCGTCGAACGCGAGCCTTCGGGCGAGGACATCTATACTAGTACACAAAGCTGTACTTTGTGACTTTTATCATGCTGTGTAATGCCCAGTTACTCAGAGCGCCAGGCAGCATCTCTATACCAGCACTTTGTGTCTTTTTTTTGTAAACTAACATCTGCAGTTAACACCACCCCCTGCAAATGGATGCTGCCTGACCCGCTGCGTTCCACCAGCACTCAGTGTTTGGGTCAAGATTCCAGCATCTGCAGTTCCTTGTGCCTCCTTCATCCGATATGAGGCTGAGTCGGGAAGCGAGCCAGTCTGGTGGGACGCAGTGGGGTCAGGCAGCATCTGTGGAGGGAAAAGACAGGTGATATTTAGGGTTGGGGCCCTTCTTCAGACTGATGGGAGTAGCTGGGGAGAAAGCTGGGAGAAAACTCTTCCACCCTTCACCCCCTCCCCCTCTACCACATCAGTCTGAAAAAAGGTCCCAGCCTCAAATATATCTGAGTTCCTTCCACAGATGCTGCATGTCTCTCCAGCACTTTGTGTTTTGCAGGGAGTGATGTTATTCCCAGTACCACTTACCTGTGAGAGCCCTACAGGGGAACTTAGACCAAGCCATTCCACCTTCTGCCACTCAGGGATAACCACTAAATAATGGCTCTGCAACAATCACAACAACCTCTCACATGCTCCCCATTCTCCAAACTGCACCATTGCTCTCGAGCTACCAATCCTCCCAGGTTACCAATGGCAACCTCAATCCACAACCCCAATCCTGCCCCGAGCACCCCGGGATGGCGGACAATGCGTGACCCTGCCTTGCCTCTGCCCGAGGCCAAAGGCAACTGAGATGTACAGCAGACTGATGACGAAGCCATGAGTGGGACAGTGATCGTGACAAAACTGTTAGTTGTGGGCGCGCTAGTATTCTGGGCCCGTGTCTTTGTATTTAACCAATGAATCTTCACAAGCAGAAGGAATCCACATGAACGTGTAAGCACAGAATGACAGTGTAGTTACAGCACAGTGGGATGTTCAGCCTGAAGGCTATGAACATTCCAACTAATCCTATTCCCTTCCCTCACCCCAGGACTGCTAACTCTCGGATAAGCCTCCAGCTCCCGTTTGATTGCTGTCATGATTCTGCCTCCATTCCCACTTCAGGCAACGGATTTGATTCACTGTGAAAAATAAATTCCCAACACATCAGTTTTGCTTCTTTTGTCAGTCATCCTCGTTCTATGTGCTTCAGTTCTTGCTCCCTCCACAACTGGGATTAGTCGATCTCTTTTGTCTACACGCTTCATAATTATGACAACTTTTTATCACTAACTCTCGTGCCCCTCGTCTGTTCCAAGGAGAACAACCCCAGCTTCTTCATGTAACTGAAGCCTTCCACCCTTGGAATCATTACGGCAGAGTTCTGTTGTATCCTCTTCCAACCCTTCCTGGAGTGAGTGGCATCTAAAGGCGGTCACAATTCTCCACCTGTCGGATTCCTGTTCTATCGCAGCTCCACTGGAGTTCCTCCAGCACTTTGTGTTTTGTTCAAGACTCCACCATCTGCCCTTCCTTGTGTCTCCTCGATTTGGAAGCACAATTGTGTCTGCTTTCACTTTATTCTTAACTATTTATACACTATTCACAGCACCAGTGATATTTTGGCTCCTACATGAGGTGTGCTGCATTCCCTTTCAACTCCCATTTGTTCTTCGCACAAACCTATACTGGCCCAATCATTCTGGAATTTCAAAATTCCTTCCATCGGTTCCATTGCCTCCCCCAGTTTGTTAAGGTCAGCAGAGTTGGCCACTTGACGTTGAGTTTGTGCGTGCAGGGCGGCATTTAAATAAATAGGAAGCAATACTGGCCCGAGCGTTAATACCCGGGGCCTGGCACTAAAAACGTTCACAGCACCATCTCAACATAAATCCTGCAGTGAGTTCTCATTGTCTTCTAGAACATAGAACAGTACAGCGCGGGAATAGGCCCACGGCCCCACGATGTCTGTGCCGAACATGAAGCAGGACAAACCAATCTCATCTCATCTGCCTGCACATCATCCATCTCCTTCCATTCCTGACTATCCAAATGCCTCTTAAACGACTCTAGCCTGTCCGTTCCCCAGGGCTTGCCCTGAATCATCATTGCTTTAAGTTTCACCAAGAGCTGATCATACGTAACTTATCACAACGGACTTCAGACAATCCAAGACCTATTATGTCCTATGTGACAATAATAAACCAGTAACAATACCAATTAATTTTCACAAGTCAGTCCAATTGACCAGCTTGGATTTTATCTCAGAATCATAGTCGGCTGCCATTTTGTAAACTGCTGTACAAATAACCATTGTCATATTTATCCTGCATGTTCAATTCCATTCACTGAAATGGAATAAAATCAAAACTGATGAATCTATATTAGTCTGTGTTCATCTTGTTCCAATTTTGAAGATGAGAGTATATTGTCCAGCTGGCATTGTCTAATGATACACATTCAATGACGAAGAGTGCTTCGCAGATCTGCTCCATTGTTGATCGGTATTCAGGAACATTTCCATCTGCACTTGGGATTTCTTTATTTTATCCAGCTCTCATTTGCAGCAAAATAAATGATCTTCATGGCAGTTCACTAACATTAAAATAGTGGCGTGCACTTTGGTTTCTCTGTTTCAGGAAGGTGCCTTAATCATAATATCCTTGTGAATCCTTGGGGGGTACAGTACAGCCTTTTAAGTTATTATCCATCAAGTGGCCGTCAGCCGAGACAATTCTTTGCAGATTTGATCTGTTGTCTGTTCCATTATTTTTTAAACTGATCTGCTTTCTTGCCTGCTCCCTCTATTCTGCTCTGCTTTTCCGTTTGATGTGTTGTCTGCGTGCTCCATGCTGAGATGAACATCTTCCATTTGCACTCTGAGGTGCAGAGTGTCTCTATTTGCAGAGGTCACCATTTTCCTTCATTTCATTTTTTATTTGTCGATGCATTATGTGGTTCGCCCATAGCACTTTGTGTTCCAGTAGCACTGTCTGCTCAATGTTAACCCTGAGCAATTATTCCGTACTCTTCCATTCAATGACATCAGTTGATTTGATCCTTATCGTTACCTTTATCAGGGAAGTGCTATCCAAATCGCCAGGTTTTGAGCATTTCCAACTCCCAGACATTTCACCTTGACTTTGTAATGACTCCCCCGACACACACTGCAGCATCCATTCCTGCGCATTATCTGTGTTACAAATACCAGGTCAAGACGAGCACTTAGCCCTGCGCCTTCCCTGACACACTGGGTCACATTACAACGGCCAATTCATTCATCAACACCGATGCAAAAAAAAAACTAAAACATCTGAGCTCATTTCCCAGCTGATGTGGGGCTGCCCTTCCAGCAGGAAGCTGCTTTCCAAATGTCAAACAGAACGACTTTGACTCCTGGCAGCTTGGAAAGCACTTTGTGGTGAAGTGTAATGTGCGGAGGACTGAGATGAAGGGTTGGCAAACAAGAGCGGTGCTTTGTGAGAACTAACTTTTTGTTCTTCAGCTACATGACCTCAATGCCCACAGCAAACGCGGGGATGCAAGTCATTCAGCAGCTGCGGACCCAGCGGACAGGTTGAGGTGGGACCGCTGCCGGAGATGTGCAGTCCGTGAGCTGCAATGATAACATGGCTGAGGATCTACGAACAAATAAGGGACGTGAATGTAAGGGCAGGTACATGGATAGAAAAGGTTTAGAAAAGGTTTGGCCTGGGGGGCCAAATGCAGACAAGTGGGACCTGCTCAAAGGATCATCTTGGTCAGCAAGTTGGGTTGAAGAGCCTGTTCCAAGCCGTTTAACGCTATGATTCCATCTGTGACCGTGTCACAATAAACAATGCAGGAAATAGCTCGTGTGTATATCTCTGCGAGGTTTGAAAATGGAAGACAAAATGTCAGATGTACAAAATGCTACAACATTTATTAGATAAACAAATCTTTTTTAGCGAGCTGCAAAGTGATAAATGTCTGGGGTAAATCTGTCGTATTCCACTGGTGGGATGTACAAAAGTATATACTTCACCTTTACCTCAGTCCACATCAGAACGAGGCATTTCAGGTCCTAAGCAATGCAAGTACAACACAGAATCAAGGAGTACCAACAGAGATCCAAGCCCACGGGCCCGCACTGCCCATGCCAGTTCTTTGTAAGAGCTATCTAATTAATTCTATCCCTCTGCTCATTCTCCTTAACCCTGCAAAGGTTACATCACATTATAGACACAATAAGGTGGATTAACTTAGCAGGACAGGCAGCATCTCTGGAGAGAAAGAATGGGTGACGTTTTGGGTCGAGGCCCTTCTTCAGAATGATGCTGCTTGCATCACATTATTGTATTCCCTTTTAAACTCATCGATTCTTTGGCCATTTACAGATCTGTATCCTTTGTCTACTGATCCTTCTGACACAAAATGATTCCCTTTTTATTTAATGACTTTCAACACCGCTGTCAAATCTCCCCTAGATTGCCACTGCTCTGCGGACAAGACATTTCTCCACTCTAAAGTTTTTATCATCTTCCAGTCATTTTTTTCTGCGCCATCTCCAATAGCATATTTCTCAACTATCGTGCTCAAGGGTACAATAATCCAAAGAAGCGTGCTACATAGCTCTCGCTTCTCTTCACTAGAGCTCTACTAAACATGCCAAGGATCCACCGCGTCTTTCTCAACTGTACCTTTACATGCACAGACTTATTGTACCGAAGGATCGTCTCCTGTGCCCACTTCAAAGCTGGATCATTCCACCTTGCCTTTGCTCAGAATGAATAGCTATCACATTTTTCTACAGTAAATGTCACTTTTATTCCTTGTAAAGAATGTGGGCATCGTTGGTATGGGCAGCTTTTGATGCCCAGCAGTAATTGCCCTTTCCCCTGCTTACGGAATGAAGCACCACCAGCGAGCTCCTCATCCACTCAGTGCAGAGTTAAGGTATTTGACTCATTGATGAGGAAGGAAATTGAATTCATTTTCGAGTTGGACTGTTGTGCGGCTCGGAGGCTAACTTACAGAGGATGTAATTCCCCTGCACCTGCTGCAATAACAGTTGTAGAGAGAAATAACGATAGATCTGTGAGCAAACCGTGTGCTCCATCCAGCTAGGCTACCTGGCAGTGAACACTTGGCGTTCTAGAGTCTGGGGCCTGTCCCACTTTCATGACCTAATTCATGACTTCTGCCGAGTTTGCCCTTGACTCAAACTTGCAGCATGGTCGTCACGAGGTCGTAGGAGGTTGTAGGTGGGTCGTAGCAGGCCGTGATGCTAGTCGTAGGTACTCGTGGCATCAAGTAGATCGGGCCGTTTTTTCAACATGATGAAAAATGTCCACGAGTAAAAAAGGTCATGAATTAGGTCGTGAAAGTGGGACAGGCCCATCAGCTGTCAGCTTTGCTCTGGATGTTGTGGAATTTCCCGAATAATATTTCACCACAATTCTTGTTTACGCCTGGATGCTGGAAAGCGTTTAGAGGGTCAGGTGACGAGTCACTCTTCATCAGAAGCCCACTCACTGACCTCTTGTAACGAATGTTTATGCGAGCGATCAAGTTAAGTACCGATCAATGTTGACCCCAACAACTCCGATAGTTGGCGACTCAGTCCTGGTGGAGCCATTCGTTGGCAAGGGCACATCTTTAGACTTTAGAGATAGAGCGTGCAAACAGGCCCTTCGGCCCACAGAGTCCATGCCGACTGACAATCACCACACACACACACACACTAGCACTGTACCACACACCAGGGACAATTTATAATTTTACTGAAGCCAATTAACCTACAAACCCGTACGACTTTGGAGTACTGGAGGAAACCGGAGCACCCGGAGAAAACCCATGCAGGTCACAGGGAGAACGTACAAACTCCTTGCCAACAGCACTTGCAGTGAGCTATGAGGCAGCAACTCTGCACTGTGCTGCCCTTGCTGTACTTTTTTAGCAAAGGGGGAGGATGATTCCCTGGTGCTTTTGAAACCCAGGATTACTTGCCACTTATCAGCCCCATCCTGGTTGTTGTCAAAAGCTTAAAGCACACAGGGTTGCTTCATTTTCTAAGGAGCTACAAAAGGAATAGCACAGTAACCATCTCCACTACCGACGTGGCAGGAAGCACAATGAAGTGGAAGAGGTTGATGTGTGAAAATTGTCTAGAAGAACTTCTGAGGCTAATGCGAGGCTAATAACCAGTTAGTTATGCATTGGCTCAGATCACTAGTTTGTCCGTGCCATCTTGAGGTCTGTGACTATCCCACTAACCATTTGCTGCTCGGGCCAGTAATGTGTTCTCAGCAAACTTGAAATTAGATCCTATCACTGCTAGCTCCACTCACATTTAACAACAGAGGATGCGGTGGTTGCAACAGAGGAGCCTGGTCACCACTGCTTCACTTTGTGTCTCTGTGCCAGATTCCTCATTCATGCTCTCACTGCTTCTTTCATCCCAGAGCTCACACTAAAACACAGCGCTATTGTTCACAGAAAGACCATATCAACCTGGCCGTGCCACGATCTGTTACATCATTGTGAATCCTGCTAGAGCTACTGCCTCATAACACCATAGACCCCAGTTCGATCCTGCCCTTGGGTGCTGTCTGTGTGGAGTTTGCACGTTCTCCCTGTGACCGCGTGGGCTTCCTCCGGTTTCCTCCCACATCCCAAAGACGTGCGGGTTTGTAGGTGAATTGGCCCTCTGTAAACTGTCCCTAGTGTGTAGGAAGTGGATGAGAAAGCGGGATAACATAGGACTGGTGTAAACGGGTGATTGATCGGTGTGTCCTCAGTGGGTTGGAGGGCCAGCTTCTATGCGTTAACTCTCTAATTCACAGGTTCAACCTTTATCTTTTGTTATCCTGTCCACTATCTCGCCCTTTGCTGCGACCTTGGAAGGATGGGAGAGTGAAGACAGGCATGAATTACTCAGGCATTCTCCCGGATTCCATCTGCCAACCCACCTCTCTCTCCCCACTCAGCCTAACGTTACTTTCACCATCTTCTTTCAATTTCCACATTCACCTTGAATAAGAGGGAGGAATTTTTCCAAAACATTTATTTGTTTATTTTATGCCATTCCTCATTAATTTGTTTATTTTACGCCATTCCTTATTTTAGTTACATTCCCTGTATTTCTGAATTCAGAAAGTATTCAGACCCCTTCACTTTTTTCCGCATTTTGTTACGTTACAGCCTTATTCAAAAATGGATTAAATTATTTTATTTTTATCATCAATCCACACACAATGCCCCATAATAAAAAAGCAAAAACAAGTGTTTAGAAATTTTTGCAAAGTAATTAAAAAGAAATAACAAATATCACATTGGTGTGGACTCAGTGGATCAGCGGGCCTGTTCAACATGTTACCACACATGTTTAAAGACCTATGCGAATCAAGTAGCATCTGTGGAGGAAAAGTGATATTCGATGTTTGCTGCCGAATCCGCTCTCGAACAGAAAATGCTCGCTACCTCTCCCCTTCTCTCACTGGCTGCCTTTTCTGATGCATTCTTGGATGGGTTCCGATATTAAAGCTGTTAGAAAGACACAATTGTGTAAATACCTCAAACTACTTTAACCAGGCACTTAGCTAACCACTTTGCTGAAGTCATAATATCCCTTTATGATAAAGGGGATTCTACTGAAAACTTTGCGAGTCATTTTACAGTCAGCTGGCACTTGACTGTGGAACAACAATCTTTTGCAAGGCCTGAGGAAATATACTGGCCCCACGTTCGAGACATTAAGCAGTTACCATCAGGAAGAAAAGCACCAAATATCAGTTCTGGATAAATCCCAAGTACACTTGACATAATCCCAGTAAAATACTGTGTGTTTTCAGTGAAATCTTTTCCCCATTTTATTGTGCCATTATGAGGAGTAATTTCAATGCTTTTCAATGTAATTGTGCTCATTTAATTCATCCTCAAAGGCTTCAAATGAACCCAGACTGAAATCTTTAGTCTGTGTTTGCTTAACTTTCCATGCCCACTTAAACCAGCCCAACGAGGACACTGTGAGGCTGCCAGAGCTAATTACGTCGAAGAGCTTTCTCGTAGCCTAACATACACAGAATAGCGGGCCATCAGGCGTGAGCTCCAGATGAGTGTCCAATGGAGGAAGTGGGGATGGTTTGGATACAGAGCTGGCCGGTTCTACATGGCAGTGCTCACTGGCAGGTGGGAACACCAGTGTCCAAGCTCAGTCCATGCCTGGCCCATCCACTGGGTACCACTGGCAAGGAAAGAGTCGAAGCAGGCGCATCTCAAGGTCAACTGCAGGCTAATGACTATTGCAGCTCAAACTTTTTCCAGACTCGCAGCTGTGCAGGCCCTTTCCTCCCCTTGAGGAAACACCAGATCGTCTCGATCTCTGAAAACCAACAGGAAATAACTGACTTTCTTTCTTTGCATTTTTTTTTGTATGAAGAATGTTCAGCGGTGATGTATTGGATGCAATGCAGAGTGCACCGGCTGACAGGCACATCTTAAGGCGTACACATGTAAATGTGTGGACTGTGATCTCCAGCTTCTGTACATGCAAGCCTGCAACTATCACTGCATTCCTGCAGTGGAAGGGAATGCAAGTCGTCAAGCTCCTTCTCTGGGAATGACCAGCTGCAATGTTTACGGACTGCCTCAGAGAGAACCTGCAGCTGGAAGGAGGTTAGCTCGCAGACCGTGAAGATGTAGAATGGCGAGCAGCTCCTTTCTTTAAAAAAAAAAATGGTCAATCAGGTTTTTCCATATGTAATCAGTCTGATGAAGGATTGAAGAAGTGGCTCAACGCGAAACGTCATCTCTCCGGAGATGATGCCTGTCCCGCTGAGTTACTCCAGCATTTTGTGTCTATCTTCTGGCCCAAAAAAATGTCACCTATCCATTCCTTCCGCAGATGCTGCCTAAGCTGCTGAGTTCCTCCAGTACTCCAAGATTCCAGCATCGACATCGTCTTGTGCCTCCACCAAACGTTCATGATAAGAGGTCACCCACATTAATGGACACTCAAATAAACTTTGTGTAAACTGTACTTTTCTTACTCACAGTATAAATGAATATAAATAGTGAGCTTTCCCTGCACAATTCCATAGATCCTGACTCTCAGTCTGAAGAAGGGTCCCGACCTGAAACATCACCTATTCCTTTTCTCCAGAGGTGCTGCCTGACCCGCCGAGTTACTCCAGTATTTTGTGTCTATCTTTGGTTTAAACCAGCATCTGCAGTTCCTTCCAAAAAATCCACAGATAATATCTAGACATGAACATAATTCAATGCCATTTTCTTTGTTCTGATACCTTCATGCTGAAAAATAATTATATTTCACTATCACTATTTACCATCACTATCTTAACAATGGCTTCCCGGCTTTTGTCCCTCTTCACTCTTAGACTTTCCCCCTTTGTTTGGGAGATGGAGGCGGGGTTCTTGAATGGAACATTTTGACGTGGTCTCTCAGCAGCCGCTATCTGTAATATTTTTTAAAAACCCAGGTTCGACTCCTCCAACATGTGGCGTCGTTTACAGCAGAATGAACTGCTGGTTGCAAATGCACATTCAACTTCACGGGAGAAAACTCTGAGAACTGTAGTGGGTGAGATTCCTCATTTAAATGTCAAATTCCCAGCTCCGGGAAAGAGCAGAAAGTTGCACTGACGAAACCGGAGAGCGAGACACGCAGATCTCGGATAACAATATTGTTACAGTAATTTAAATCATTGTAAAACACATTATAAATAAATGTCATCATTTTCTTGCAAATTTCCTAATTGATGAAAATGTAAACGCCTTATTTTCATTAGTAAGTTCCCAGATGGCAAACACATGGATTTTGGAAAAAATATATTTGAGGTTGTTTAATATTTTCTCCTTTTCCTTCCTTTTATTGGCAGGTTTCCCTGGCTTTTCATACGTGATTCATTGCTTTCATTATATCTATGGCTGTTCCTCACTGGTAGCTCTGGGTTTCGACATGCTTTTCTTATATTTGATTTATATTGTTTTGATGTCTTATGAATACAAAATTTAAACCAGTTGTGTATATATGCAACACTGATATCTCTTCAACTAGAGTGGGTTGTTCAGTGATGGACAAAACTGTGTTAAACACCATATTTATATACGAGACATTTAGATTTTAGAGATACAGTGTGGAAACAGACCCTTCAGCCCACCAAGTCCATGCTGACCAGCGATAACCCCATACACCAGCACTATCCCACGCGCTAGGGACTATGTACAATTTACCAAAGCCAATTCACCTACAAACCTGCACGTCTTTGCAATGTGGGAGGAAACCGGAGCATCAAGAGGAAACAAACACAATCACAGGGAGAATGTACAAACCCCGTACAGACAGCACTTGTGGTCTGGATTGGACCCGGGTCCCCGGCGGTATGAGGCAGCAAATCTACCACTGAGCCACTGTGCTGCAATATACTGGTTACCAGGCAGAAAATTATAGCCAGAAGCTAATTGAGATGTTCTGACTATTTACATTCAGAATTTCTGACAAATGGCTGTGACACAGATTTTGCTGTTTGGATATTGCTAACAAAATTGAAAGCAATCTAAATCTAAATAATAAACTAATACAATTGAATTAAAAATAATGCCTACAATTTCCTGAAAAATGCCAATCTTCAAAACTGTAGATTGCAATACTATCGCAGAGACCAGTAAGGAGCTTCAATAATGGAGCCCTGAAATGAGCGACTAACTAATCTAGCAATTTTAGGGAGCAGGGGGAAGGGTTACACAGAGATCAGTGGGGTCTAGGAAGTTAGCATTCTTCAACCGTCCACGCTGGAAAGGGCGCAGAGAGGATTCACGAGGATCTTGCCAGAACGCGAGGACCTGAGGTTAGGGGGAGAGGGCGGAGCGGCTCAGAGGTGATCTTATAGATGTGCATACAATCTTGAGGGGAATGGATGGGGTGAATGCAGAGTCTTTAACCAGCGTAGGGAGTCAAGAACCAAAGGACCGAAATGTAAGGTGAGAGGGGAAAGATATTTAGGAGCTCGAGAGGACTGTTTTCACACGGTGGGGGTATACGGAACGAGCTGCCAGAAGAGGTGGTTGAGGCTGATACAACAACAACATTTAAAAGACATTTGGATGGGTACATGATAAGAATGATCAGAGGTTACATAGGCCAAACACAGGCAAGTGGGACCAGCTTAGATGGGGCATTTTTGGTAAGCATGAGTGAGTTGGGCCAAAGGGCCGGTTTCTATGCTGTAGGACTCCATGCCTCTATTTCTGCACAGAATATCACTGCGCAATGCTGTGCTGAAAGATGTATAATTTATTTTAATCTTTCTTTACAATTCTATCATTGAGTGAAATGCATGGACTGACATTCCAACGCAAAATAGGACACAAAATGCTGGAGTAACTCAGCAGGACAGGCAGCACCTCTGGAGAACATGAATGTGACTTTTGGGGTTGAGACCCTTCTTCAACGACTGAAGAAGGGTCCCAACCCAAAACGTCACCTGCCCATGTTCTCCAGAAATGCTGGCTGACCTGCTGAGTTACTCCGGCACTTTGTTTCCTTTTCTGCATTAACCATCATCTGCAGTTCTTTGTTTCTGCAATCTAATATTATTTTTCGCTGCAACTTTGATTTTAAACTACTGTCCACATTTGAGGAATTATCACTGAGATGGTCAAAGGTCTATAATGCATGAAGTAGTTGTGAACGACTGGCAGACATTGAATGAATGCTTTATTGTAACAAGACACAGTGAAATTCTTTGCTCTGCATACCCTAGGTATGCAAAGAGTCACTATATAAAGGGCTTGACAACGTTACAAAGCATCCCACACCAGATCTTCCTTTGTTACCCTCACCTCATAGTGGTCCCCCCAGACCGGGTTTTCCCATACCACCCCCTCACGGGGGTCCCCTCATGCCGGGTCCTCCTCTGTGCATTGCCTCAGTGGTGAGTTCCACACCTACCTCTGCGCTGTGGATCACTTTCTCGTTCAGTGCTGTGGAATGACAGCCCCATCACCCCCCCCCCCCCCCCCCCCCCCCCTGCCCCCAGGTCTTTCCCAAGTCCCAGCTCCTAGTGGGTTCAAACCAGCAACACGCCTCTCTATAGTGTGTACACTCAGAGTGATTCCACCAACATGACTCAGAGTAGCACTTGAGCAAAGGACCAATGTCTCTGCTTTTACATCTCTAGCCACCTTGTAATCATATTTTTCCTCCCTTGTTCATCTTTGGGACTTTTTTTTAATTGCCTTTTTAAATATATTTTCTCCAATCTTCCGACCTGCCATATAGCTTTGCACAATTAAATCCTTTTCAGACTATTAATACCTTTAACCATCGATGATATCGTCCCGTAGGACTTTCCCTTTCTCATTGGGATGGATCCACTTTGTGTGTTTCGAAGCATCCCTTAAAATGCCCATCACTGTGTTTTAGTTGAACAATCCCTTCACATAATTTGCCAGCTCACTTTACTGCCTTCACTTTCTGACAAGCTCCCATTATTTCATCCGTTGTAGTCCGTCCTACCATGTGGTTACTGTTAGGAGACCTGTCCTCAAGTGGCTGCTTCCCTTCATTATTTCTCATCTCCACCCAAACTGTTTCCATGTTCATACAAAGGCGGGATTATCATTTTGCCGTGTTACCCAGTGGAGCAACGCACTCGAGGTAATGCTCTCCCTCCTCCTGGGTCAGTCAGGACATAGTGGATAGTCACAAAATGCTGGAGTAGCTCAGCAGGACAGGCAGCATCTCTGGAGAGAGGGAATGGGTGACAGTACGGGTTGAGACCCTTCCTCAGACCCCAACTCTTACTTCATTCTACGCCAGGTTCACGCCCTCAACAAACGCTTCCTCGCCTCCCTGGACTGAGTCTGAAGAAGAGTCCCGACCCGAAACTTCTCCAGAGATGCTGAATTACTCCAGCATTTTGCATCTATCTTCGGTTTAAACCAGCATCTGCAGTTCCTTCCTACACAGGCCATAGTGGAGGAAGGTTCCAACACTTTGGGAAATAGATGAACCGCTCCAAGTGCATGAACTTCGGCACTGGTTCCGCAGCAGTAGAGTTGCTGCCTGACAGCGCCAGAGACCCCGGTTCGATCCTGACTGCGGGCGCTTGTCTGTACGGAGTTTATACGTTCTCCCCGTGACCTACGTGGGTTTTCTCCGGGGGGTCCTTTTTCCCTCCCACACCCTAAATACATGGGCTAATTGGCTCGGTATTGTTGTAAATTGTCCCCAGTGTGTAGGATAGTGTTAGTGCGCAGGCATCGCTGGTCAGCACAAGGGCTTGTTTCCGCACTGCACTTCCAAACTCAACCAAACCACAAACTCAGCCAGACTGCACTCATTGTGAAAGCAAACATTCTTGTAACAGTCACTGACCTGAAACATGAACCCTGCCTCTCAGCCCAGATGACGGCAGAGCAGTTCAGTATCAAACACAATCAGTTTCCAATACTGTTCCCAACCCAACACCTCCGCTGAGTCCACCTAGATCTCCTTGTTGCTAAACACTTTAGCTCTCCCTCCCATTCCTATACTGACCTTTCTGTCCTGGGCCTCCTCCATTGTCAGAGTGAGGCCCAGCACAAATTGGAGGAACAGCACCTTATATTTCGCTTGGGCAGCTCACACCCCAGCGGTATGAACATTGATTTTTCTAACTTCAAGTAACCCTTGCTTTTCCTCTCCCTCCATCCCTCCCTAGTTTTCCGACCAGTCTTACTGCCCCACTGATAACATTTTACCTCTGTATGTTTCGTTGTTACCGTCTCCTAGCCAACAATGATGTAGTCTACATTTTCTTTGATCTCCATCTCCTTTGATCTCATTTTCACACCTCACCCTTCCTTATCTGTGTTTCCCTCTCCCCTGACTCTCAGTCTGAAGGAAGGGTCTTGAGCCAAAATGTCACCCATTCCTTCTATCCAGAAACGCTGCCTGTCCCACTGAGTTACTCCAGCATTCTGTTTCTACCATCAGTAACAAGTTCCAGTTAAGGGCCTGTCCCACTTTCACGACCTAATTCACCACCTTTTTTACTCGTGGACATTTTTCATCAGGCTAGAAAAAATGCCCCGACCTACTTGATGCCACGAGTACCTACGACTAGCATCGAGGCCTGCTACGACCTTGCGACGACCATGCTGCGAGTATGAGTCAAGGGCAAACTCGGCAGAGGCCGTGAATTAGGTCGTAAAAGTGGGACAGGCCCTTTAAGAATGCAGTACTGTTACACCATCGATACCGATTTGTCCAAAGCAAAATAATCTTAACAACTAACTAATTAACGCTATTTATTTGTCTGTTGGATTTATACAAACAGAACTTTTTGTTGTAGTTTATTATGGCTTTTACAGAGTACTATGTTTACAAATCTGTTGTGCTGCTACAAGTTAGAGTTTCATTGTTCTGTTTTGGGATACGTGACAATAAAAACACCCTCGACTCTTGACAGAGTGAACAAAGTGATTTCTGAAATACTGTTTAATATATATATATATATATGATAGCGGTTTGGAGACACTTCTACATCTGCAAGTAATATAATAGTTCTCTTTTAAACTAGAACTTCCATTAAAAAGCATTCTATCTTAATAAATAACAACACATGCTGAGTTAAGGTTAAAATCCTGTAGCACTCAATTTAAACTCCGATTAGCAAGAAAGATGTTTGTAGACGTTACCTAAAGTCTTGGCTACATCGAAGTCCTGCTGCATGTAGCCAATACTCTTCTCCGTGTCCCCTAACGCCCAGTAAGCACTGCTCAGGGCAGAGAACACGGAGCCGCGGAGCTTCAAGCTGCACGTTCCAATCTTCAGCGCAGCCTCCAGAACCACGACAGAGGCGCTGTGGTGCGCTGCGGTGAGCAGCTCCTGCCCAATGACAGACACCACCACAAATGGACTCTTGTCCAGCTTCATCTTCTGTAGCTTCTGATATGTCGGTTCCAGGGACTCTGCAGAAACATAGAAAATAGGTGCAGGAGTAGGCCAATATGATCATGACTGATCATTCAGAATCACGACCCTGTCCCTGCCCCCCCCCCCCCCCCCCCCCCCCCCCCAAATATCCCTTGATTCCGTTAGCTCTGAGCTACATCCAGTGAATTGGCCTCCACTGCCTTCTGTGGCAGAGAATTCCACAGATTCACAACTCTCTGGGAGAAAACATTTTTCTTCTTCTTCACAACAATTCACACAGGACAGGTATTATAGTAGACGGGGCAATCTTTTGCCAGGACAGGACTATCAGAGTTTTGCCCAGAGGATGCAAGAGTGGATGGTTACAAACTACGTCAGCTCTCACTTTGTGTGGGAAGGAACTGCAGATGCTGGTTAATACTAAAGATAGACACAAAGCGCAGGAGTAACTCAGTGGGCCAGGCAGAACTCTTGCTGTCTGACCCACTGAGTTACTCCAGTGTTTTTTGGGTCTATCTTCTGTGTAAACCAGCATCTGCCGTTCTTTCCCACAACCGTTAACAAGCGAGGTTTATTTCAAATCAAAATGACAATTCTAGGAGCAAGAAGAAGAATGAAAGTTCAATATCTGGTTCACTGTGTGGAGTTTTCAGGGGGTTTGGCTGAAAGAGGGCATCCCACCACATCCTGCCCGTTTCCCTTGTGGCCAACACTTTGCCCTTACCTCGGAGAGGAGACTTCATGGTGGCCTCCACCATCCCGACCAGCAGCTGTAGGCTCTTTGGATCCTGAGCCAGCCCCGACGCAAACGCAGCCAGCGCATCTGCATGCCGGCCAAGGTACTGGAGAGCAACACCCTGTCGGAAGTATGCCTGCGAGAAAAACAACGGCAATGTAACCAGCAGTTTGCACCCGCGACTCCAACATCATAAACAGGAGGGCAGCCCCCTCCAGCACTCACAAAGATCACGTCCAATCCACTCAAGACACAAAGTGCTGGAGTAACTCAGCGGGTCGGGCAGCATTTCTGGAGAACATGGATCGGTGATGTTTCAGATCGGGATCCTTCTTCAGACCCAATAAAGTCACCGGTCCACATTCTCCAGAGATGCTGCTCCAGCACACTGTGTCTTCTTTTGTAAACCAGCATTTGCAGTTCTTGTTTCCACATGGCCAAGCCAATTCCTGGTCATTACACCACTTTCTTTGCTTCTCCTCAACTCTCAGATATTCTAAATGTCTCTCACTCTTCTCCATTCACTTATAAACCTATCCCTGTGAGATTAACACGTCATTTATCAGTTGATTATTTACAAGTGTTTGTGTTTAGGCTCAAGCTTATTCCACCAGGGGAAACCTTCTCACTTTTCGTCCCACAACTATATATTTTAGTCTTTATTTCACCTGCCGTTTTGTCTGAGACACTGACATAGTTTTTTAAATGATTTTGGCCCGTGTCGTCCCCATTCCTAGACAGTGTCGGCACAAAGATGATGCAAACCCTTTGGAATTAGTGGATGAAAGGCAACAACGATGGAATTGCCTGATCATCTTCCACTGGAAACTGAAGGTCACAGCCTCCATAGAACTGCAAGCCAACACCTGAGCGGATACACATTTAAGTATGAATGCTTGCAAAGAATCAGGAGAAATTAGCGGGTTAATTCAATTTCCAACTCTAAGAATCGAACTTTATGACCCTCCCCCCCACCACCCATGCCCACAAAGTCTCCATGTCAAAGAAACATACAAAAACAGGTGCAGGAGGAGGCCATTCGGCCCTTTGAGCTAGCAGCGCCATTCATTGTGATTGTCGTTATTGTTGATTTACTAAAGGATAGATTTCTTTCTTTGCAATAAAAGGTTTTCTAACTTCCTTAATAACAAAGTAGTCGGGGGATATTTAGAGTAGAACAGCTCAGAGAGAGAGAGAGAGAGAGAGAGAGAGAGAGAGAGAGAGAGACTAGCTGAGTGAATGCCGACACCACCAAGCACAGCGCTCGAATCAATCCTAACCTTCAATGCACTATTACAGAATACTTAATTATTAATTCATTCTCATAATCTCAATTGCAGTTATGATATTTTAAATCAGCTCACCAATGGAAAAGTATCTTTAATATCTTGGGTAAATTAACGTGCAGCTCTTTAAATTTTGATGCTATAGTTTTATATCAGAGCAGTGTAACATATACTGTAATATTCACATTATCAAGGGCACTACTTTTATAAAGACTCGGCGAATTCAGTTTACCTCAGTCAAACACATTTACAGATGTTAAACCATGTTTCAATCAGATTTTGGATATTGTGGATAGTAGTCACTATCTTCCAGTACAACAGTTTTGTTATCTTTCAGTCCAAATTATCATTAAACCACAACTTACTTGTCTGATCATTTAATCCTTACAGAATGTGCATAAACTGCCCACAGTGTACTATCGAATCATGTACATATACATGTGTGTGTGTGTGTGTGTGTGCGCGTGTGCGTGTTTATTTCAATATATATATATATATATATATATATATATATATATATATGTATACACACACACACATATATACACACAAATATATATAGATATACATACATATACATGTGTGCGTGTGTGTACACACTATATATATACACATACATATATATACATATATATATATATATATATATACACACACACACACACACACAAACAGAACTTTTTTTTCTCATTTATTATATTGTTTACAGAGTATTATATTTACATATTCTGTTGTGCTGCTGCAAGTAAGAATTTCATTGTCCTATCTGGGACATATGACAATAAAACACTCTTGAAAGCCTTCAGAAAACACACAGTAAAGTTGATGTAAGGACACCTAATTTAATTTTCCTAGTCTTTCGGATACGTGGAATCATTTGTTAGCTGCTGATCAATGCCACGACAGAACAAAGGCAGCGGGCCCGGGCAGGGAATCGGGGCAACTGGTCACCCTCAAGCTTCATCTGGTTAATTTTATTAGAATACACACACACACACACTTAAGAATAAGGAGATAACTGGCAATTATTAATGACCTTGATCGAATTCTTCGTTAGTGCTCTTCAAAAGAGATTGTGGCTTTTATCATAATTAGTATCAAGACAGAAAAAAAATTACCTTCCATCTGAACGTTTATACTGACATTATTCCTGCATAAATTCTGACATTAATTACCTGTCAACGTTGGAGTCAGTACTCCCAAAACAACAACATGCTGAAGGTTGGAGAAAAGGGTGTGCTCTAAACTTTGCAATTTCTCATTATGATAGAAAATATGACAGATATACTGTCAATCCTTTAAAAAAAAAATACAATTAGCGCAAGAAAAATTAACCTGAAAATTCTGTAGCATTAATTAAGGGTCGGAACGATTCACTTTGTTACCCGAGTTAATGTTGTCAGACACCAGCTCTGATATCGCTGCCAGATCCACCCAGAGCTAGAGGCCAAGATTCCTGAACTCGCCTCGGATTTATAGAGTCATAGAGTCACAGAGCATAGAAACAGGAAAGAGTCCGAAGAAGGGGTTCGACCCAAAACATCACCTATTCCTTCTATCCAGAGATGCTGCCTGTCCTACTGAGTTACTCCAGAATTTTGTGTCCATCTTCGACGGCAACAGGCCCTTCGGCCCAACTTGCCCATGCCGGTCAAGATGCCACATCTACTCAGCTCTTGGGAAATGAATACATTTTGCAGAACCTTTTGTGTTAAATTGGCAAATAAACCCAAGTAATGATCGGTGGCTCGCGTTTGGCCCTTAGCCCCTCTAAACCTTTCCCATCCATGTACCTGCCCCAATGTCTTCTGAAGATTTATTTCAAAGAATGAGTGGAAAAATGCATCAGGCCAATTTAAGCTCATTCAATTCGGTTGCACAATGATTAGATTCCATTAAAAGAGAGTTTGAAATCTTCTAATCCCCAATTAATGTGAAAGTCAATAAGCAGGCAAGTTCCCTCGCACTAAGCCTGGTTCTGCAACATGCGATCAAACCTCCACAGGCCAGAGTTTGATCAGTGCCACCGATCATTACTGGGGTTTATTTGCCAATTTAACACAAAAGATTCTGCAAAATGTATGCATTTCCCAAGAGCTGCCTTCAATGTGCAAGGACCTGCGCATGTCACTGCAGCTCCAACCCTCTCCCCTTTACAATATTTAATTGCTCTTGTGGATGAGGTTTCTACTCCGTCTCCGGTAATAGATGCATTCAATTTACTCTCAGTTATTGCATGTTGCTGAAGTTCCCCACGCAACAGTAACAACATCACAGCCTATCGTCTCGGCGTCAATCCATAATTTTCTTTTTGGAGTGGGGCACGGGACGCAAATGATATTTTAACCCCCCTGGTACACGACGCCAGTGATTAAACTCTCCCGCAGTCCCTCAATTGCCTGGTGCCCACCAGGATCTGCCCCCTCTTGCTCAGACGCATGGCACTTACGTGCAGAAATACGAGGACATATAAAAGGCACATTCGATGTCAGGACAAAGACACAAAAAGAAACACGGGGACAAAGACAAATGCCTCCTTCCCTCACACAACACTACACATAATAAACTTCAGAAGCCACTAAAATGCTGAAACCTGCCTTCTATAAACACTAAATTACTTGACAGCGCAGTGCCCAGAGACTCATTAAATATACTGAAGACTCAGCTACTCTTAGTGCTGAGACAATCTCATCCAGTCTATTTTTAGTTCCACCACAGAACTGTCAATTCTTTCCACCACACTACCATGTGCTCACCCTCGCAAACTCAGACCATCTTGAACTATGAAAAACACACTTATTGCTATCTCGGGCACTGGAAGATAGCAAAGAATATCAAGCATATTAATTACAGTTTTGGAACAAGTTTCTAATTAAACAGAATGTGGCAGTAATTAAATACTTAACAACATTTCTCATTACAGCTCTCAGAGTCTTTATAAGTAAACCAACCATGGCAAGAACGGTATAAACAAAACCCAACACGACAGTGGGAATTCATGCGCAGGAATACTAAATCCCCTTTTTATTGGGTAGTCTTGACTACGAGACCTATTGTTAATGAGGTTTATTACCAACCATTCATTAAAGTGAAGGGCCAGTATATGCCTGCATTGAACCCAACAGGATTTTATGGTAGAAGGCATTATATAATGATAATTAGATTTCAGACAATTCTACGTTATTTAATGAAGCAATAATGAATAATCATTAGGGTTAGATGTTAGATGTGGTTTTTATAAAATTAAAAGAAAAATCTTGAATGACTTTTGGACACAAACTATTTGTCATTTTAAATCAGAGACTGAATTGGCACATAATTTACAAAGCAATGAAATGGGCTTTTTTTTTAAACTTCACGACAAAGAATATTTTAAATTCATTTTCGGTTTGTTGCTGATCTGCAAGTGCGATTTACAAACAAGCAATCGACGTACAATACTTGCCTCAGTCCGAGAAAGCGTGTTGTATCTATGCGCCATCCTCTTTGGGATGTTTCCTGGAGTACATTCAGGGATACCAGCAATGTGTCCCAATAAAATGCCTGTGTGCTTGGTGATTGGGAAGAGTTCATTCAGCGCACTGAGGGCAATTGAACGTCGGCCAAAAGGCTGAACAGTAAGCACACATGCAGATCTCTCATTGCCATCACCGGCCACTGGTTATTGGAGAAGCTTTCCTACGATTGAGTTCATTCATAAATATCATTTAAAAATCGTCAGCATCAGGAAAAAAAAAGTGCTAGAGGAACACAGCAGTTCAGGCAGCATCAGTGGAGGAATGGAATGATAGAAACATAGAAAAATAGGTGCAGGAGTAGGCCATTCGGCCCTTCGAGCCAGCGCCGCCATTCAGTATGATCATGACTGATCTATAATCAGTACCCCGTTCCTGCTTTTTCCCCTATATCCCTTGATTCCGTTAGCCCTAAGAACTAAATCTAACTCTCTCTTGAAAACATCCAGTGAATTGGCCTCCACTGCCTTCTGTGGTAGAGAATTCCACAGATTCACTACTCTCTGGGTGAAAAAGATTTTCCTCATCAGTCCAAATTGGCCTATCCTTTATTCTTAAACTGTGACGTAAACATGAAACAACTGTGATGTTGTTCCGGGTTGGACTTCTACAGTCTGAAGAAGGGGGGTGAGGGAGGGCGGGGTCCCAAAGCAAACGTCATCTGCCCATTCCGTCCACTGATGCTGCCTGACCCGCTGAGTTCCTCCAGCATCTGTAGTTTCTTGCCCCCCACCCCCGTCAGGGCTTTTCCCGCTTGTTATCGGCCAAGTACCAAGGTTTGAAGTCCCCATCTGTCGGCTCAATAATACATGCTATCATCAATTTAGACACTGGAGGAGACTCGCTGCATTATTGATGAGGCTTACTGTACTATTGATCAGAAAGGGACTGATTAATTATTAATCATCACAAATGCTTGAAGGAAACAAAATGTTGCAAAAAGTGCAGTTCTTTAACAAACAGGCAATCCTGGCGTGTGGAGTAAAATATAAGGTGTCGAATGATATGTTAAAGTAGCACTTTGTCATGGTCTGACCTGTTAAAAAAGATTGCCGTTGATATCAGCAGAGAACAGAACGCGTCAGGCAGTTTATCCCACTCGTGTCATTGGGAATTTGGGAATTCCCAGCTTTAAGTAGCAGGTGCACGCGGATATTTGCATTCTCACCCCAAAGTCGGAACGTTTTAACGTTAAATTCCCACTGAACACCACAACTGTGGCTGACAAGTCAGTGCTGTCCAAACGGAGCCAGATCAAAGAAGTTTGAACCTTTTGGGGGAAAATGCCCAATTCAGCGCAGGTGGGTGAAAACCAGGGGAGCAGGAGGTGGAAGGGACGATTAGAAGGGATGACTGTCAACTGCCCGACTCACAATTAATGCAGCACGGCAGGAATTCACTCCCACACCACCATTACCAGGGTCACTCAACAAACCAATTCAGCCTAAAAGCTTTTATGCAGCCATTTCATTAAATACAGGACTTCAGAATACAATCATATGATCTAATTATGAGAGCCAATTCCCATGTGTAAAAGGCCAATCATTTACTGGTGATTCAGTCATGAATGAATTATATGCATTTTTCATACAGATGGCGTGCTTTGGTCAATAAAGGCTTTTAATTTTTTTTTGCCTTCAGCTTTGATTGTTATTAATGGTGACGGGTTAACAACACAAATTACCAGTCTGCACAAGTAAGTTATGGTGGGATTTATTTGATTGGTATAATTGTTACTAAAACCGTTTTAATAATCCTTATAACCCCGCAATATACAAAATATTAGCATAGATAAGAATATTACTTATTGCTTGACAGGCACAAGTGGCAGAATTTAATTTAAAAAATCAATTAAATGTAAATATTACAAGAGGCTTCTAATTCTGATTCCACACTCATTATCCACGCCATAGCCTTGGTTCCTCAAGGTCTCCCTCACTAATGTGCCTCGCCTGCTGCACCGCAAAATTTAACCTACCCTGCCCTGAACAAAATAGGCTGGTGGTGTGATGTACAAAGAGGGTTAGAGGAGAGTGAAAAAGGCATTTCTGGCTGTGAGAGAGAAAGCTGCTGGCTGTTTTATTTTGCATCAAAAGATTAAATTGCAGTCTGGGGTCAGAAGTAACCATGCCATTTCATTGAGGACTTGTGCTATGGGCCTGTGCTGTGGTAGTTTAGTTTAGTGATACACGCGGAAACAGGCCCTTTGGTCCACCGGCTCCGCATCGACCAGCTATCCCCGCACATTTACACTATCCACCAGGGACAATTTTTACACTTACCTAGCCAATTAACCTGCAAACCTGTACGTCTTTGGAGTGTGGGAGGAAACCGAAGATCTCGGAGAAAACCCAAGCAGATCACGGGAGAGCGTACCAACTCCGTACAGACAGCACCCGTAGTCAGGAACAAACCCGGGTCTCCGGCGCTGCATTCGCTGTAAGGCAGCAACTCTACCGCTGCGCGACCATGACTGCCCTGATGTGATGTGGTATGTTCACTGCTCACAGCTAAATGTCCACACTGAACTGTGCAGCTGGATCAGGACACTGTGCTGGGCTTGGGTGCCGAGATGTCCCTTTTTCCAGACCTCAGAAGAAAATAAAGCAGCAGCTCCCTGGTTTAGACCTCGCTTAGACAGGCACGTGAAGAGTAGGGGTAGAGGGATACACACCATGTGGAGACAGGTGGGATTTGTTTGAATGGCATCATGCTCAGCACACACATGTCAGAACGAAGGGTCTGATCATATGCTGTACTGCTCTATGTTAGGAAAGAGAACATATGTAAAAATGTTTTTAAAAAGTTCTGGAGGAACTCAGCGGGTCAAACAGCACCTGTGGAGGGAAATGGACAGACAACATTTCAGGTCAGGATCCTTCTTCAGGTAATCCGAACCTGAAACTGAAACGTTGCCTCCACAGATGCTGCCTGACGCGCTGAGTTTCTCCAGCACTTTGTTTTTTGCTCAGGATTCCAGCATCAGTAGTTTCTGTTGTCTCCAAGTGAAAGTTGCACCTCGACAAAATGGGTATTTTTAGAATAATTAATTGACAATGAACATACATATAAATAATTTCACAACAGCAATACGAGGGTCAACCAGTCGAAGAATTAGCCTGGTATAAAGCGTTTGAAGCTGATTGCAAATATCCTGTCAGAACCAACTCCCTCAGAAGAAATTCTATTAAAAGGTGAAAATGACTAACATGAGCGAAACACACCGAGATTCCTTGTGGGAAGCACAAGGTGTGGGATTCCTTGTGAGGAGGAGGAATATTAAAGTGTTCAGCCGGTGGGTCAGCAGATAAAAGGGAGACAAACGGGGGCATTCTCCGGCACTCACTGGTTCCCAGAGGGAACAGGTACGCTTGCTGAGGGCAACTGGTAAAGACTGCTGAAATTGTTAAAATTAAAGCAAAATAAGACGTTGTCGTGTCCTTCTGTCATCTCCGGTGAGCTCTCTCGGCTCTCCTGTGCAGCCGAACCAAAAACACCACGTGAGCAAAAGGTGTCAGCAATTAGCGAAAGCAGCAATGTCACCAAGCTGTCCTACAATTCATTCAAATAACATCACCCGCCAGGATAATGTCATTTCCATGAGGTGGGGGAGCTGCGGAATTACGGGCAGGGCAGACGTCCGTGCCAGAATAAGAGAGCTTCAAAAACAAAAAGGGGTGGCACGGCGGCAGAGTGGTGGAGCTGCTGCCTTACGGCACAGGAGACCCGGGCTCGACCCGGACTGCGGGTGCTATCAGTACGGAGTTTGTACTTTCTACCTGTAACCGGGTGGGTTTTCTCTGGGTGCTCCGCTTTCCTCCCACAATCCAAAGCCCTACAGCTTTGTAGGTTAATTGGCTTCTGGATATTGTCCCTGGCGTGCAGGATAGCACTGGTATAGGGTCGGCACGGATTCAGCGGGCTGAAGGGCCTGTTTCCATGCTGTATCTCTCACCTAAACTAAACAAAATTGAGCAGAAAACTGATGAGAGTCAGGAAATCATGTTGCAGGTTTGTAAGACTTTGGTTCGACTGCATTTGGAGCATCGTGTGCAGTTCTGGTCGCTCCATTCCAGCGAGCATGTGGAGGCTTTGGAGAGGGTTGAGAAAAGATTTACAATACTACCTCAATGAGACGGTATTAGCTGCTAGGAGAGTTTGGACAAACCTGGATTGTTTTCTTTGTAATGTCAGAGGCTGATTGGGGGGAGGTCTGACGGAAGCGTATACAATTCTGAGAGCCATAGATAGGGTAGACAGTCAGAACCTTTCTCCCAGGATGGAAATGTCAAAAAGATAGAGGACAGCTATAAGACAATAGACAACAGGTGCAGGAGTAGGCCATTCGGCCCCTCGAACCGACACCGCCATTCAATGTGATCATGGCTGATCATCCACTATCAGTACCCCGTTCCTGCCTTCTCCCCACATCCCTTGACTCCGCTATCTTTGAGAGCTCTATCTAGCTCTCTCTTGAAAGCATCCAGAGAACCAGCCTCCACCACCCTCTGAGGCAGGGAATTCCACAGACTCACAACTCTCTGTGTGAAAAGGTTTTCATCATCTCCGTTTTCTAAATGGCTTACCCCTTATTCTTAAATTGTGGCCCCTGGTCCTGGACTCCCCCAACATCGGGACCATGTTTCCTGCCTCTGGTATGTCCAAACCCTTACCAAAAGACCGCAGTCACCGTATAATCTTATATGTTTCAATAAGATCAGAGGGGAAAAATGTAAAGGCAGTGTGCAAGACATGTTTTGTTCGACAGAGTGGTGGGTGCCTGGAACACACTGCCAGAGGTGGTGCTGGTGGAAGCAGATATGATAGTGTCGTTTAAGAGGCGCATGGATATGCAGGGAATGGTGGGATATGGATCACATACAAGCAGAGGAGATTAGTTTAACGGGACACCATGTCCTGCACGGACATTGTGGGCCGAAGGGTCTGTTCCTGTCTGAGTTTGTAGATTAAATGGCCTCTGTAAATTGCCCCCCGTGTGTAGGGAGTGAATGAGAGAGTGGGATCACATAGAACCAGTGTGAACGGGGTGGCCGACGGTTAACTGTTAAGCATAAATGCAGAATAGAATCAATGATCCCGGGAAGCCTGGTTGCTCGGGTATGTTTTCAAGGTCCTTCTGGCCACTGGGTTGAGTTCGACAAATGAATTAGATTGGTGCAAATGGAGCTCCAGCTTTACATGGACACAGTTGGCCACATAAACTAAATTGGAAAACAACTCCTCGGGGAGAAAAAAAAACAAAGGAAAAAAAAGAAAAAAGGGGAAGGTCAATAAAGGTCGTGGGTTTGCAGCTCCACGTCCCCGCGATTCTGGACTAAATCATCACCGTTATAAACAGTGAACTTCCTCGGATAAAGCAGGAATGCACCGTTCAACTCTGGCCGCACGCGCTGCCCGCGTGTCGCCCCGTTATTAACTAATTATCACCCATGGAATCGTTGTCTTTTCGTCAATCAAGGAGCTCCCAGGGTGATACGGGCAATCTTTCTTTTCATCAAAGGATAAAGTAGAGAGGCTGGGAGGCAGGAGGAATAAAGAGAATCTGTGTCACATTCACTTCCTTGTGTGGAATGTACTGGGTAGAGTGGCCAAGGTGCGTGTGTGGGGGGGTGGGGGGTGGGGGGGGGGGGGGGGCAGGAAACCACTCTACCTCATCCATTTACCAGTGGCACGAAGCTCTCAAAATACCATGTAACACAAGCAACAGGCGGAATTAATTCCCTTTTATTTTTGGCAAAATAAATTAATACACATTTGAATCCACTTCATGCAAAGCTAATTGTATTAGCGACAACCCAGGAGATATCAGTAACATATTACGGATGATGAAGTCAGACTCCTCACCATCTATGGCAAATACCTATGGTATTTGCCATATCACTGTAGGTCACTCCCCATCCCACCACCCCTTCCCCCAACACACCTCAACAGCTCCTTCAGATACACACCTGCGCAATGACAATAATGGAGCACTGGAAGACTTGTGATCTATTATTATGTTCCCTAGTATATTCCATAATTGATCCCAGTTAGAGAGAAAATTTGAGGTAATTCACGGATCGGAATTTCTGGGCATGAGGAACAGAAGCCATAGATGAGCATTTAAAACGTCTTTTTATGTTTGACTGCATTCCACAATATAAAGTGGGATGTTTCCTGTGCAGTTTGACTGATTATTTTCGCCCTAATAAAAAAAAATTCAGGCAACGTTCAAAGGACATCAGACTGCAACAAACGTGTGGTCTACAGTTCAGAGGTTTGCCACTCTCTCTCTCTCTCTCTCACACACACACACACAGACTAAATGGCAAATGGTCAGATCTTCTCTCCCTCAGTTCCCAACTTCATTGTGCATATCTCTCATTTCCCTCTCCCCTGACTCTCAGTCCGAAGAAGGGTCTCGACCCGAAATGTCACCTCTTCGTTTTCACCAGAGATGCAGTCTGACCCACTGAGTTACTCCAGCTTTTTGTGTCTTATCTTTGCTTTAAACCAGCATCTGCAGTTCCTCCCTTCACGTTTCAGTCAGAAACGTCACTCGTGCATCAGGGGGTTTTGTCTTCCTTGAAGCAGGGGCTGAGGGGTCTGAAAGAGGTGCAGGGAAGAAGGCAAGAAACCTTTGAGGTGTCCAAGAACAGAGAGCATAGGTTGAAGGTGAAAGGCGAAGGGTTCCGAGGACATAAGGAAGAAGCGTTTTACCCAGAGGGTAGGAGGGCTCTGGAACGTACTGCCTGAAGAAGATGGCAGAGCAGGTACTCACACTCGTTGCAAAAACCATCTGGGTGCCCACTGGAATCCCCAAGACCAACGGGTTACGGCATGGACCAGTGCTGGTAAATGGGGTTATTATAATAGGCAGTGCCTGCCCTGTGATAGTACTGGAACCTCTAAAAAGTTTAAACTAGTTCAAATTTTTAGTGCATATTATTCTAGCCATATATTTGATTTTTAACATCCGATGATTTTATACTTTCTAGTTATTAATTTATTAAATCAGAAGTTGGTTGGTCACAAAATCAAAACAGTTCATTGATATGTGTGCCAACATCTTTTTGTCCATAAGACAGACAGTGACTAGTCACCTGACAGTTGATCTGGACATGGTGGGATATGTTGGCGCCTCGAATATACAAAACTCATCCATTTCATATTTTATAATGATATGGTACTAATCAGATTACTAACTAATGCATCTGTTTGATTCTTATAGTGACATGGTTACAGATCAGATTTATTACCAACTATATCCTTGTTTGTATGGAAGGAACTGCAGATGCTGGAGAATCGAGGGTACACAAAAAGCTGGAGAAACTCAGCGGGTGCAGCAGCATCTAAGGAGTCTGAAGAAGGGTCTCGACCCGAAACGTCGCCTATCTCCTTCGCTCCTTAGATGCTGCTGCACCCGCTGAGTTTCTCCAGCTTTTTGTGTACCTTTATTACCAACTATATCCTTGTTTGTATGTGAAAGACTTCAAAGATCCAAGTTTCCCAGAAATGTTTAAATAATATTATACAAAAGAGATGCAAAAGCTTCGATATTCATGTCTAGAAATTGGGTAAGGTAAAAAAAAAACTGCAGTAGTTTTATGCATCTTTCTATGTCAGCTATAATTACTAAGCAAGGAAGATATGAAACAAATTCCAAGTGAAGCAAAAAGCCTACAATTTCACGTTAATCACTTTGATTCAGAGCTGGCACCTAATAAAGACGACAAAAAAAAAAAATCATACTGTTGGGAGTGGCTTTGTTTGAAGATTACCGTTGAGATCTAGTGAGTAGGAAATGTAATGAACCTAACTGAACAGAGGCAGGTAGATTCTATCCATATCTTATCTCAAACTTTTTGTCTCAGGCCCTTGTCCAACCAGGTGCTAATCAAAAACACCCCTCACCTGTATCCACCCATCACTGAGAGATATACAGCACAGAAACAGGCCCTTCGGCCCAACTTGCCCATGCTGATCAAGATGCTTCATCGTTGCGAGATCAACCTCCCCGTGTTGGACCCATCTCTTTCCAAATCTTTCCTCTCCATATCCCCATCCAAATGTCTCTTAAATGTCGTTATAGAGCGCATCTCAACTACTTCCCCGGCAGCTTGTTCCTACCACCCAGCGTGAAAAGGTTGCCAATCAGCTTGCTGATAAATCTTTCCCCCTCACCTTAAATCTGTGGTCTCCGGTTCTTGATTCCCCTGCTCTGAGTAAAAGACTTGCAAATCTTTGTCTTCCCCGACCGCTCTTCCAGCTCTATGCAGGAAAATGTCTTGCATTCAATACCAAGAACCCCATCCCATCAGATACAGACCATTTCTGACCTGCTTGGGATTTGTGCATTTAAGCAAGCACGAAAATTAGATTGCAAATAATCGTCACGCTGAACGAGAAGCCCTGTTGCATTACAAACTACAGAGGAATATCATGGCCCATCATCCTTGCTCATTTTCGATTCACCACAGCAACACATGCTGTGCAGCATGGCAATAAATACAATCTTGTGTTGAATTATAGGTGGAGTAATGGTCATACAGCAGCTTCCTTGTGTAATCACACTGATAGGTTCGCCATTATGTCTGTGTATTGCCAAGTCCCCATATACTAGACAAAAGACCGCAGTCACCGTATCATCATCAAATTGAAGCCAATCGTTTCATAATTGTCTGCACCGACCGGAGAATAGCATATCCATGATAAATTCCATAAATGGATATTCCATATTATATATACATAACTAATATGCAGCTTAAATCTGAGACCAGTGCCGTTTGAAACAGATAATGGTAGTGTCCCACTAAGTCAATGAGGCATTTTCATCCCAGAAGCATCAAGGCATGCTTATCTCTCCCTCTAATTGCTTCATTTTTCCTGTCTATAAATCATTTCACTTGTTCCAGCACTGCAGCAGAATGTTTTCAGCAATTCAGACGTAGAACGTGGAAGGGTACAGCACCGGAACAGGCCCTTCGGCCCTCAATGTCAGTGCCAAACACAATGCCAAATTAAACTAATCTCCTCTGCCCACAGGTGATCCATGTCCCTCCATCCCCTGCACATCCACGGGCCGATCGAAAAGCTTCTGAAACGCCACTGTCAAATTGCCTCCACCATCTGTGTAAAATCATTTGCTTCTCACATCTCCTTTAAACTTTGCCCATCTCACTTCACAGCTGCGTCCACTGGTCATTGACATTTCCAGACCACAGTCCAGACTGCTTGCCAGGCCTACAGCATTGGTTCTGCAGATATTTCCTTCAGCGAAGTATTGGGAGCATCAAAGCCACATTCATCAGGCCCCACTACAAGGTTCACTTCCCTGCCACTCACTCCATGCATTGCCGAAGATGGACTCAAAATACTTGAGTAACTCAGCTGGTCAGACAGCATCTCTGGAGAAAATGTTTCGTGTCAAAACCCTTCTTCAAGTCAAGACAAGTCAAGTCATTTTTATTTCTATAGCACAATTAAAAAACAACTCTTGTTGGCCTAAGTGTTTTACATTGGTGGAGGCACTAACGTTATACAACAATTGGTTCATAGATTAAGTACATACATAAATACATACATATAGCCCTCACTCAGAGGATGTCAAGAAAGGCTTGAGAGTAAAGATGAGCTTTAAGTCTCGGCTTAAAGGAGTCGATGGAGGGGGCAGTTCTGATGGGAAGAGGGATGCTGTTCCACACTCTAGGAGCTGCAACCGCAAAGGCACGGTCGCCCCTGAGCTTATGCCTAGACCTTCAGACTCCCGAAATGTCACCTTTCCATTTTCTCCAGAGATGCTGCCTGACCCGCTGAGTTACTCCAGCATTTTGTATCTATCTTCAGTATAAACCAGAATCTGGAGTTCTCCCCATGCGTTCCCTGGTTGGTATTAAGATGGTTTGCAACTTTGGAGACATACTGTATTTACCCCAAAGAAGAGCTTGCAAACAAACATCAGCAGAAAGATCGCCTGCTTCCATCTATTCTTTACTTTAAATCTAATGAGTGCAACAACTTTTCACAAAGGCATAAGAAAGGCCACTCCTAAACCAATTTTTAAGAATGTGACATGCTGCCAAACATCAACATCAGATATCACCGGTGACACTGGTTCAGAACTTATTTCAGACTTCCAGTCTCAGCAGTTTAGTTTCGTTTTAAATTTAGAGATAATTGAGGCCTACCGAATCCATGCCAACCAGTGATCCCCGCACATTAGCACTGACCTACACACACTAGGGACAATTTTACATTTATTCCAAGCCAATTAACCTATAAACTTGAACGTCTTTAGAGTTACTTTGGCGTTTCATGAACCTCGACATCACCTCCTCCCTCAGCCCTCCCCTGCAGTCTTCCTGCATCATTTCCCACTAACCTCCTTCGTTCTGAAAGCCCACAAACGAGGGGAAGCTACCGCTATCTGCACAGGGGCCAGGTGATGGGGGTGTTTCTTCTGGAGCCCCATGGTCTCAGCCACCCCTCTTCCGCAGAAACCATCGAAGATCCCACTCTAGGGCCTCCAGGTCTGCGTTCAGCAGCCTTTAACAAACTTACCGGAAATGTTGCCATGAAATTCAACAACAAAGTACTCATGATGCCCGAGAAATATTTTCTACTGAGCCTGCTGCCCACACTGTAGGCAGCTCATTGAGAAATACTATCCGCCCAAAAACACTTAAATCAGGAGGGTGCCATTGAGGGAGAGTGTTTATGGCACAGCATTAGCAGAGCAGAGCACCCAGTTTTAAGTTTCACAGCAGGAAATTATTTGAGCTTCATTGTAGATAACTAACAGCAAACTACTCCATGGTGTATGTGAGCACAGCTTCGCCAGCCGGTATTGTTCGCAATCATTTAATAACACACCCGGACCCAGAATATCAATTGTGCCCTGGATATTCTGGGTCCAGACCAGGGCTCGAGAAAAGATCAGTGTCAACTTTAAACAAGCAGGAAAGGAGAGTAAAGGCAGGCTTGTCCCCGTTCACCAATACCCAAGCTACGGGAACTTTCCCAACTTGTCAGCCACAAGATCCACTTGGACATCTTGATGGAGGGTCAAGGTGAGAGCATGAAGTAATATCGAGGGCTGGAAATAGAAACAATATGCTTCTATCAAAAGATTCTGAAGCAGGATCAGTACATCTCTATTTGCTTTGACAGATCTTTTCCCCAAATAATGACAACACGAGGCTCTGCAATATTAAGTGCTGAGATATTCCAGCGCATCCGAATGACACAGGAAATGGGTCCCTTGGTAGCCCTTTCCTTGCTGGGTCTGTTGGGACGAGTTGCTGATACACATCAACGACTCTGGAAACGGGAGTTGAAAAGAAATCATCAGAATCAGACACAATACTGATCCCATTCTGATTAGAATGGGGAAATGAAGGACTGGGAGAATCCATGTTAGAGATTGCATGATCTAAGACTCGTGCATCTGTGGGAGTGGATGCAAAACTGGAGTGGGCGGAAAAGTGACAGAGGCAGAGTTTGTGGCTCGAGCCTCCTTGCCACTTCCCCACCGACCCCAAAGTGAGGTGGCACAGTTTGATACTTTCGCCTGGAATGACCAGCTTGCACTGGGACTGCCAACAAAAGGAGTCAACACACAACATGCTGGGTATATGGAATGAGCTGCCAGGGGAAGGAATGGAGGCAGGTACAATATCAACATTTGAAAGACTTTTGGACTCGCATGAATACAAAACGTGGGCAAATCGGACTAGCTTTGGTGGGGCATCGTGGTTGGCATGCATGAGTTAGGCCAAATGGCCTGTTTCCTTGCTGTGCAACTCAGAGTCATTAGACAATGTTTCCCGTCCCCTACAATGCTACAATCATGCTTAGTTCCGTTTAGAAATACAGCGTGGAACCAGGCCCTCCGGCCCACCAAGTCTACACCGACCAGCGATCCCCGTACACTAGCACTATCCTACACACACTGAAGGGCCTGTCCCACCTGGGCGTCATTTGCTAGTCACACAGATGGCGTGCAAAGATTTTGTACATCCCAAAATCCTGGGGCGCCACGTGCGACCCTGCCTACGTCACCATGCACGCATCACGTGTGCGTCCCAACGCACGCGTCATGCTTCGTGACGCATAAATGACGCGCAAATGATGCCCAAGTGGGACAGGCCCTTTAGGACAATTTACAACTTTACCCAAGCCAATTAGCCTACAAACCCATACGTCTTTGGAGCGTGAGAGGAAACCGGAGCACACGGAGGAAACCCATGGTCACGGGGAGAACGTCCAAACTCCATACCGATAGCACCTGTGGTCAGGATCGAACCCGGGTCTCTGGCGCTATGAGGCAGCAACACTACCCCTGCGCAGTCCATGACACCAACGTTGCTGATGAAACCGCCTCAGCTCAAAAATCAGATGAGGAACACCATGAAATGCCCAAAGAGGTGGTCCTTATCTTATTCTCAATGCAGACAAAAGGGTTGTCAATACACTATCCTGAAAGTACAATGTTTTGCAATTTAAATTCTGCACCTTGGTTTCTGAGATTTTATTTTAGTTTAACAGACGTTGATTATGTAATTCTGCTAGGGGCTCAATCCAGGTATTGGTACAAAGCCACCTGCGGCATAACTGTGTTGCCCTCCGCCTGTGAAATCGAGTGACCTGTATTACAAGCAGAAACAGGCAAAACAAAAGATAGGCTGTTGCTGCACAGTTCCACTATTTTTACACCCAGTGTCACTCTATTCAAATGTTAAATGTCAGATTAATTCCTGCTTTTAACATGGATAATAGATTAACCACAATTGCCGCGAACTGAATCTAATCACATCCTTTTCAAAGTCTATAAAGTCAAAACCTCCGGAGACCATTTTTAATATTTAACATTATATTAGCGAGCAAAGAGCAGGAAACCATGTAGGAAGCAGAAAGTAAATTAGTTTTGTATTATATGAGGTACAATCCATTGCCTGGGCTGATTAATAATGGTTCTTTGCATGGACAATTCTGTGCAACTGAAGTGCTTTTGACCACCTCCACAGATGAAAGCCGCAAGACTGAAGAGCAGGAGGGCCGAAGGGATTCACTGCAATCCACGCGGACAGTATCTCACCATGTGACCAACCTGCCATTGTGCAAACCTATGGACTGTGTGACATATACAAGATGGCACAGTGGCGCAGCTGGTAGAGCCACCGTCTCAGCATCCGAGACCCGGCTTCAATCCCCACCTCGGGTGCGGTATGTGTGGAGTCAAAGTGTCATCGAGTCACACGGCACAGAAACGGGCCCCTCAGCCCAACTGGACCACGCCGGCCATGATGCCCCATCTACACTAGTCCCATCTGCCTGCGTTAGGCCCATATCCCACTAACCCTTTCCTATCACATACCTGTCCAAAAGCCTTTTAAATGTTATCTTATCTGCCTCAACTACCTCCTTTGGTAGCTCGTTTTATATACCCCCATCACCCTCTGAGTGGAACAAGTTGCCCTTCAGGTTCCTATCACATTTTTCCTTCTCAGCTTAAACTCATGTCCCTTGGTCTCTTGATTCCCCGACTCTGGGGAAAAAGACTCTGTGCATTCACCCTCTCTATTCCCATCGTGATTTTATACACCTCCATAAGACCACCCCTCATCCTCCTGCGCTCCAAGGAATAAAGTTCCGGCCTGCCCAACCTCTCCCTCAGATGAGGAGTTTGCACGTTTTCCCTGTGACCATGGGTTTCCTCGCACATCCCAAAGATGTGCGAGTTTGTAGGCTAATTGGCCTCTATCCTAGTAGGTAGTGAGTGGATGAGAAAGTGGGATTACATAGAATCAATGTGAATGGGTGATCGATGGTCGGCATGAACTCAGTGGGCTGAAGGGCCGGTTTCCTTGCTACATCTCAAAACTAAACTAAATATATCCTCACCCGTTGCCAAAGAACCCAGAGTATCCTTAAACAAAATCCTGCAACTGATATTCTTTTATAGACCTAAAATAAATAAGGTAGTTGAATACTGCTATAGAACTGTCTTTCTTTAAACTACTCTGGTATTTATTACAGACATACTGGGCATTGGCCAAGCTTAAATTACAGCCTCAGCTGCAGTATTTATTAGATGATGTTCTCCTCCAGTACGTAATATATAATCACCACCACCGCTGCCAGAGTGAAATCACTTCAGATACATGTTGTAGGAAGTGTTCAGGTCTTTACTCAATATCACAGCTTTCTCAGTGTGTGCTAAACCTTTTGTAAGCTCTCAGCTCCTAATCTGGGAATGGTGAAAATCAAAACATCAGCAGTTGGTGAAAATCTGAAATAAAAACAGAAAATGCAGAAATGCTCAGCAGGTCAGACTGCCTCTTGAGTTTGTTAAGGGTAGATACAGGTGGGAACTGGCCCACCGAGTCTAGGCTTAACTATCGTTCACCCAAACACAAGTTCTATGTTCCCACTTTCGCATCCTACACACTAGGGGCAAGTTACAGAAGCCAACTGACCCACAAACCCGCACGGCTTTGGAATTTGGGAGGAAACTGGAGCACCCGGAGTAAACCCATGCAGTCACAGGGAGAACGTGCAAACTCCACACAAGCAACGCCCCTAGTCAGGATCGAACTCTGGTCTCTGGCACTGTGAGACAGCAGCTCTACTGCCTCTCTGGCAAGAGGAACAGAGCTCATGTTTCATGTCAAAGGCCCAAACTGGGAGACAAAAGAAGTTTGTCGTGCTGCAGGGAGGGCGGTGGGAGAGGTGCCTCTGCAAGGGTAAACCCAGTGTGACCATGGGGATTAAACTGTAAACAAGTTTATCCGGTTAATGAGTGAATGGGAGCAGTTAGTTTAGTTTACAGACAGGCCCTTCAGCCCACTGAGTCCATGCTGACCATTACCATTTACATTGTAGGAAGGAACTGCAGGTGCTGGTTTGCACCAAAAATAGACACAAAATGCTGGAGTAACTCAGCGGGACAAAATGCTGGAGTAACTCCTGCCGAGTATGGTCTACACTTTGTTATCCCACTGTCTCATCCACTCCGCACACACTGGAGGGAATTTACAGAGACCAATTAACCTGCAAACCAGCTCGCCTTTGAGGTTTGGTGAGGAAACCGGGGAACCCAAAGGAAACCCACATGGTCAAAGGAAACCCACATGGAACCCAAAGGAAACCTACATGAAGAACGTGCAAAGTCTACACAGACAGCTCCCAAGGTCAGGATGAAACCCGGGTCTCTGGTGCTGCGAGGCAGCAACTCTACCCGCTGCGTGACAAGTGGGGCCCCTTGGTAGTGTGGTAGGCGGGAGACATTGTCGGGACTGGCAGTGTCCGGAGCTGACACCAAGGGATTTACAAATGGCTGGCGAGCCTACGTCTGAATCCTGCACAGAAAGAGTTGAGAGAATTTTGCACAGGGGTTAGGGAAACGGTTGAGGCTCATCCGCTTGTACACTTTGATGAATGAGTTGACGGTGCCTTGGAGCTCAGCCTCTGACACGCCAATGCAAGGATCACTGCAGGTCAACCCCTGACGTGACCTTGGTTCCACAGTAGGTCGCTGTGCTTCTCAGCTCGCTGCCCAATCCATACTCTGATCATCTGACCAACACAACATTGACAGGGGTTTTTAAATCCATCTTCATTTTAGTGCAAGGTTCGTCACCCTATGTTTTATGAACAATGAAACCGTGAGATGATGCTCCAAACAATAAACGCCAAAATACCCAAACTTTGCGTGAGGTTTTAGACCTCAGTGATTTAGAAAGTCCCGTAGCATGGACGTTTCAGGCCATGAATCCAATATCCATTATGGATCCAGAAAACAAAGAAAACAACACTTCACACTGCCTGATCAATAAGTAGCAGGCGACGATAATCAAAAACGGGTCGATGATCCTACGAATTGATTTGGTGACAAATCCAAAACTATAGCAACAACTGCATTGAGTTTAGTCTTACAGCTCAAATTCCGATTAAGGCATCACTCAAGTAGATGTCCAGCCCCACGCGCGCCCATGTAAAGTTATTGATCATCCGACTGACTAAAGAGTGGTGCAAGCCCAACCAACACATTAGTCAGGGCTGCACATAGATATCTAAGCTGTCTCTATCTTCATTAAATGGGTGGGAAAGGTTGGGAGTATCTTTTGAAATAGGCTGAGGAACATATTTAAAATTCTTCCCATCTTCAGTCTCCAGTCGCACCTTGCACTGGTAGAATGCTCCTATGTCTATTGTATTGTATATGGCAGAGCTACGGTTTCAATTTTCTCCTCAAATTCGATCATAAAGAAATATCTGGTCAAATTCTACACATAGAAACATGTCTTTGTGACACATTGACACAGTTTTCAAGTGATTGACCTGTATCTGATATTTGGATAACCCCAAAATCCAAATTCACTGACATTGTTTCTATGTTTCTATTTATATTGGGAAACTGCACACATTTGTATTGCGATGCTTCATGTATTTAATGGGATTCTTTGGTCAAAAATCAGGCTCACAGCCCAATTACAATTCCTAATTTCTGTTTACCAACTACTGATTAGGGATGAACTGCAGAAGTCAGTCGAGCCACTTCTGCACAGGTTACCATCACATGCTTGACTGTCCAGCTGCCTGTGTGGAGTTTGCATGCTCTCTTTACGACTGCGTGGAACTCCAACTTACCTCCCTCACCCCTGGGTACTGTAAATTACACCTGGTGTGGGCGAGAGACTGGCCAATTAGCGTGAATTGAGGGGGAGGAGAGAGTGAGAGGGGGTGAGAGAGGGGAGAGAGAGGGGAGAGAGAGGGGGAGAGGGGGGGAGAGGGGGGGAGAGGGGGGGGGAGGGGGAGAGGGGGGGGGGGGTGGGGGGGGGAAGGGGAGAGGGGGAAGGGGGAGAGGGGGAAGGGGGAGAGGGGGGGAGAGGGGGGGAAGGGGGGGGAGAGGAGGGTAGAGGGGGGAAGGGAGAGAATAGGCTGCAAGTAAAGAAGAGGATGAAATGGGACAAAAATTTGCTCCGAGAGCTAGCATAGATTTGATTGACCAAATTACCTCCTTTGATAAAGAAAAGATGAGAAATAAATATGAGCAATAGGGGAAAGATTTAATAGGAACCTGAGGGGCAGCTTTTTCACACGGAGGATGGTGGGTATATGGAACGAGCTGCCAGAGGTAGTAATCAAGGCTGGTATTATAACAATGTTTATAAGATGTTTGGACAGGTAAATGGATAGGAAAGGTTTTCCGGGAGATGGGCAAACGCGCGGGAATGGGACCAGTGTAGATGGGCCATGTTGGGCGTCATGGTTGACTTGGGCCGTGCTGCGTGGCTGTGCTTCCTTTGCTCACCCAAAGTCGCGAAGATGTGCAGCGCTATTAATCTCGACAAACAAGTCACATGATCCCCTTCAACAAAACAAGCAGGAGCTCATCATTCTTGTTCTCGCCAGAAGCATCAAACAAGGCATGAAATAGTTCAGCCGCTGAGCACCCTCTGTTTCCGAAGTTCAGTCTTCTTGTCAATTCCACCAGCAAGACTGATGAGCATCGGCAGAGGCAACAGAAAGCACATTGTCGGGGAGTGTGGAATAGTGCGACTCATCCCTTTCAAGATAGTGGGAACATTATGCAATGTTCACCAGCACCCTGCTTTATACTGACTGCTACACTCGGTTATACACACAACCATTTCTTTGTCTTTTCTCCACTAAAGTTAGACTGACACTTTTATCCCTGTGGCAAACTAATCTGCCTGTCCCAGAATTAATTACGTCGCTCCGCCAACCATGTAAACTTTAAGATATCAAATTAAGAAAGAGCTGTCAAAGAGCGGTGAATGATAATAACATCAAAGAGGAACGCTGATTTCTCCACGTTGCTGCTGATGTGGAGGCGATGGGAGGGAGGAAATGTTACTACTGTAACACACTGCATGCAACCCAGGAATTCTTGGTGCTGTCACTGTGCATCAAGTCGCAAGGCTCCAGCACCACAATCCCTCACCTTTATGAGCTCAAAGAAAAAGGAAAGACTGCCACACTGGAGATGACAAATTATCTTGTAAAAAGTTCACCCCTGTCAACGGTCGTAATGTTTGCAGGCAGCATCGCTTTCATTATTCCCAGTTCTAATAGATCCCTCTTCACAGAGCTCGGCTGCCTTGCTCTGCACGTCGAGAAATCTCCAGAGGCAACCGCACAGAGGCGTCACACTCTGCAATGCTAGAGTGCTTTCTTTATCATGGGACGTTTCAACTGTGAAATTACTTCTTACCCACATTAAGACATCAAAAACGCAAAAGATGCCATGAAAAACAGAAAGCATCAGATCAAAAATACAGGGAAGATAGACTAGACTCGACAGTGGATTTGAGTAGAGTTAGCAGTTCGAGATACAATCGTGGCACGGGGTGGAGTGGAGTGCTGAAGATCACGTCCGGAACACTATCAGGGCTGAGTCTCAATTTAAATGTTAATACTCCAATCAAGAGAACAAGCAGTGAACGAACAGCTCCAGTTTGTGTGTTTCAGTACAGACAATATCAGTGCAGGAAGGAACTGCAGATGCTGGTTTAAATCAAAGATCGACACAAAATGCTGGAGTAGCTCAGCAGGTCAGGCAGCATCTCCAGAGAGATGGAATGGGTGATGTTTCGGGTCGAGAGCCTTCGTCAGTCTGAAGAAGGGTCACGACCCGAAACGTCACCCATTCCTTCTCTCCAGAGTTGCTGCCTGTCCTGCTGAGTTACTCCAGCATTTTGTGTCTATTTCAGGCAATGCAAGTGTTTGGATCACTCAGGGCGATCGGAGCCACTAAACTCAAAGCAATTTGCAAGATCAAGGCAGGTCTAGGGTTTCTTATGCAAGAGTGGCTAGCTTTAAACGATGAATCCAAGAGTCTCCAATAAAAAAAAACGTGCTTGTTGGGTACAACTCTTCCTCGATTGCTAACCATGCTGTAAATGTGAACCAGAAAGGCTGAGCTGACAGAGTGCTTGCCTCTAACCCGATGTACCATGTTGTCACGGTACGGCACAGATTCACCTGCTCCCCTCGCTGCCGGTTCCTGATCCCAAGAGTCGATAGGGTGGGAAGACACAGAGGGAAGCAGATCCCCCACACAGTTATTCTTGCCCAGCCTCTCCCCATCTGCCCTAACATGACGGCAGAAACACAGGAAAACAAGCCACTTCCTGCCTTCCGAGCTGAACTTTTCGCTCAAAATATTGCAAACTAAATCAGGGGGCTCAACTTAGTAATCTAATATAGTAAATACATTTTACTTGCCAATTAAAATACCTGGAGTACGCTAGGTAATCCTGAGTCAATCTGCACAGGGAATTGTCAGCCCAACACACGTGTGCTTTTTATGTTGCACATATAGAGAACACGAGATGAAAGGGGTGGGACAGCACCAGCGAGGTTGACAGTCAGGGAATGATCATGCAGCTGAGGAACCAGAGGGTTGCCTGTAATTATACAACCATGAAAGGTAAAACACGCTGGAGTAACTCAGCGGGACAGGCAGCATCTCTGGAAAGAAGGAATGGGTGACGTTTCGGGATGAGACCCTTCTTCAACCTGTCTGAACCATCAGACGGTCAGGCTTCGGTCTGAAGAAGAATCTCGACCCGACATGTCACCCATTCCGTCTCTCCAGAGAAGCTACCATTCCTGCTGAGTTACTCCGGTCTATCTTTGTGACTCTATCTTCGGTGTAAACCAGCATCTGCAGTTCCTTCCTACACATTACACGACCATGCTTTAGATTCTACTCACAATCTCTTCTCACTACTCTTGGTTGAGGGCTTAAGGATGAGCTGAAGAGTTCCAGAGGTGTCTGATACACTTTAGGTGTCTAGAGTGTTGGTTGGCACCTCCCTTTAGAGCTGAAAATTCCACCATTGACCCAGAAGTTCTCAGAATACAAGGGACATGAACATCTTGCATTGAGTGACAAAACATGAATGATAAGGAAATTAATTCTACCAATTAAGAGAAAATGCAAAAGCAAATCCCCATAAATGAAGAGGGACGTGACAGAAGAATTTGGAGATATAATTCTGAAGTGAAACAAAGGATTTTTGGAAGGGCATATATGCTGAGAATAGTTGGAGGCATTTAACAAATGAGCAATGTGTAACTATCTAAAATTAGGAATAGGCTTCTTCACCTAAAACATCACCTGTCCATTCCCTCCACTGATGCTGCCAGACCTGCTGAGTCTGTGCGTTTTTTTGATTGAATTGATTGAAAGATACAACATGGAAACAGGCCCTTTGGCCCATCGAGTCCACAACGACCATTCATCACCTACACTAGTTCAATGTTAACCAAATCTCTCATCCACTCCCTCCATACCCGGGTCAATTTACAAAGGAAATTAACCTGCAATCCTCCACGTCTTCGAGAACCAGACTGATTCCTGGGATGTCAGGACTTTCATGTGAGGAAAGACTGGATAGACTCGGCTTGTACTCGCTAGAATTTAGAAGATTGAGGGGCGATCTTATAGAAACTTACAAAATTCTTAAGGGGTTGGACAGGCTAGATGCAGGAAGATTGTGTCCGATGTTGGGGAGGTCCAGAACAAGGGGTCACAGTCTAAGGATAAGGGGGAATTCCTTTAGGACCGAGATGAGGAAAACATTTTTCACACAGAGAGTGGACTGTCTCTGGAATTCTCTGCCACAGAAGGTAGTTGAGGCCAGTTCATTGGCTATATTTAAGAGGGAGTTAGATGTGGCCCTTGTGGCTAAAGGGATCAGGGGGTATGGAGAGAAGGCAGGTACAGGATACTGAGTTGGGTGATCAGCCATGATCATATTGAATGGCGGTGCAGGCTCGAAGGGCCGAATGGCCTGCTCCTGCACCTATTTTTTATGTTTCTAACCAGGGATGAAACCGATTCAATCACATGGAGAACGTGCAAACTCCAGACAGACAGCGCCCGAGGTCAAGATTGGACCTGATCTCTGGCACTATGAGGCAGCAGCTCCACCAGCTCCACCACTGGGCTGCTTCGTTGAAGATTCCAGCATCTGCAGTTCCTTGCCTGTCTACACTTCGCAACGATTCACCGAATGGCTAAATGTTACAAACACACTTGAAATTATAATCGAACTTTCACTGAAACCCAGGAAAGTTTGTAAACTGTGGAACACACTTCTGCAACGTGGTGTAAAGATAATAACTGGAATTACATGATGAATCGATTCAGTTTGGAGTAATTTGAAACAGGTGTTATGTTCCTATAAATATCTCACTCATACCATATTAGTTACACTAATGTTTTTATTCCATTGTCACTTGTACAGATTTACGTCACTCCTTAATGATGTGAATCTAAATGCAAACTTAACATTCCATGATATGAGGGCTGAAGTTCTCTTCAGGGTAGTAAATTATGTATCCAAGACAGGGGGAGTCACTCTGCATACTTTCATGTGCAGATTTTTTTTCTATTTCCCCAGACACTGCAAATACATGCACATACCATTTGCTAAATGCATCCACTTGAGCACTTTGTGCATTTAAATCCACAAAGTCGGTAAGGCCGTGTAAAAGTTTGCACGTGGAGCACATCGAGTGAAGAGAAAGATTCACGTGTACTGCCGTGCTGAGATGGGTCTGCATCTGCTGGTCGGGTGGGAGAGGTCAGGAGGTGCGTTTTTGAGTCCGGGTTTTGTCCAACCTGCGGACAGCTCGGTCTCCGATCGGTCGCTGTATTGCGGGGAATGCTTGGCCTGTTCAGAACAGACAGCAGGGTGGTGGTGACTGAGGGGTTTATCTACGGCCTGCATAACGATCAGCGTCTCCAAAACTTTGAGGCATCGCAAAATCGACTTTTGGGAGGGGAAAGAGACCGTGCCAAGTTAATGTGAGCACGTTCAACAAGATAGATATGTGCGGAGACAAGATGGGAAGCACCCTGCTGCAAACCATGCAAATCAAACTCGGCTGCGTTTCCCACTCCACCATGTTTACTCAGCACTGTTTCGGAGACAAGCCAGGGGTCAATTTGGATTCACACTGCCAGCTGATTGGGAATGGCCGCTTTTGTACGTCATTAAAGCACTGCAGTAGCAAACAACCAGCAATTCCTTTTACTGAATTACAAGAGAACAGTCAAAAGGCGTAAAGCAAAAGAGGGCTAATTTGGCAAGTCTTCACTCCTGGCACAGAGCCCTGCTCTAACCCGCTCCAGATGAGAACGTCGGATGCTGCAGCCATGAAACCATGGCTGAGTTGGCCTCTTGCAGGAGTTCAAGGGTACACAAAGCTCCCAGAGCCAGCAGCTCTCCTGCAGTCCCAGCACACAAACCCTTCGCAACCATCACGCTTAGTCAAAGAAGAATTGGCCTGTCGCCCCATCGCCATGCACGACACATGGATGCACACAGAAATATTACTCCTTTTACATACATAATATACAGAAATATTACTCCTTTTAACCACATAACTCTGAATGACTTATCCTGCAGAAAGAGCTCGAGGCTATTTACGGCAATCTTGATAAACTGCCAGCTCGTGTCTTTATCTGAAGGCATCCCTGCATTACATACAGTTCGTCAGCCAATGGCGCAGTTGGCTGCCTTTGGCCCACTGCTCTGCCAACAGCACTCCTCGCCAGTTGGAAGGTGATCCATGGTTCCAGGCCAGGGGAACGCTTCTCCCCATCTCCACTTCCTTTGCTTCAGGACGACAGCTTCCTTCTGCTCTTCCAGTCGTTTAATCGGTCAGCTGAGAATAAAAACTTGCTGGTGCATAATTTATTCAACCTGATTTTTAATAAGCAGGGGTACAACACTTGCCCATAATTTAATATAATGCCACGTAATGTGCAGTTGAGTGTGCACACCAACATATTAACTCTTTGTGAGTGTGTAGCACCTCTCTGTAGCATAAATAAGACCAGCTGGAAATAGAAGCATCAACTTCACAGTCTATTATGATGACTTTATTCCACAGTTAATATGAAATCAATTTTAGTTGATCCATCATGGATAGATGTTGACTCGTTTGTATATAATCTATCTAAATCTGTATCTAGATCTATCCAAGGCATTTGATACAGTCATCCATTCAATCTTAATCTCTAAACTCAATAGATATGGGGTAAAGGTAGCGCTTCTATGATTAACCAACTATTTAGCAAATAGAGTGCAATTTGTCTATCTAAATGGAAACTCATCCAAAAAATGGATAATTCACTGTGGGGTACCACAAGGCTCCATCCTTGGTCCTTTACTATTCTTGATCTATACAAATGACTTATCCTATACCTGTAGAGTACTTCTTCCTGGGTACACAAAAGGCTGGATAAACTCAGCGGGTGCAGCAGCATCTAAGGAGCGAAGGAGATAGGCGACGTTTCGGGTCGAGACCCTTCTTCAGACTCTTCTTCCTATCCTGTTTGCCGATGACACCAATCTTATAGCTTCACATAGTGATCTAAAATCATTGGTTGAATTAATTAATGAAGAAGTCTCATGTCTCTAAGTGGTTTGAAGTGAACAGGCTCTCTCTCAATATCAAAAAATGCAATTACATGATCTTCTTCAATAAAAACAAAAATTTTCTCAAAGACAAATCAAAAATTTTTATCAATGGACATGAAATTCCTGAAGTAACATATACAACATTTTTAGGAGTAACCATTGATCAAAATTTAACTTGGAAAGAACATATCAATACTGTCTGTAGAAGATCAATGAAAATGCTTGGTATTCTGAGAAAGGTTTGTGCATTTAGTCACTCGTCTTCCCATCTAACAATATATTACAGTTTGATTTTTCCTTATTTCAATTATTGTAATATTGTTTGAGGTTCTACCTATCCTTCTAAGCTACTCATCATACAGAAGAAATTTATGAGATTAATTTCTCATTCAAATTCACAAGAACCTTCTGCCCCACTCTTCAAGAAGTACTCAATTTTGTCTGTAGATAAACTGAATGCATTCCAAATATGTATTTTTATTTTCAAATATCTTAAATGTAAACATGATTTGCCTGTTTCTCTTCATGATCTTTTCACCCTTTCTTCTAATATTCACCATTACCCAACCAGAAGAAGAAATGATCTTCATCTTCCGTTTTGTCGAATATCCAAAAACCAACATTGCATTACTTTTAAAGGTCCTAAATTTTGGAATACCCTGCCTCTGTCATTAAAGTCTCACACCTCCTTAGCCACCTTTAAGATTGAGCTTAAAAAGTTTCTCATCATGTCCTGAGTTCTGACCTCCAGCTTTTTGTAATGCTATTTATGAGCTCAAACTACTTCTGTTGACTCTTATCTCATACTATACCTTATTATTTTATTTATTTTGATATTTTTAATTTCATATTTTAAATTTTCATTCTTAAACTGTATTATAGTTTATTATTGTCTTTTTTGTTTCTCCTACCCCCGATTTGCCATTAACGCTCATTTTCAGATGGGAGCGGACTTTGTATAAGCCCTCTGGGCTTCCCTTCCCTCCCTGCACTGTATGGTATTATAAATTGATCGTTTAGTGATAATCTTTCAAAACTCTTTAGATTCTGGAGTAGTTCCTGAGGATTGGCGGGTAGCAAATGTAACCCCTCTTTTTAAGAAGGGAGGGAGAGAGAAAACGGGGAATTACAGACCAGTTAGTCTAACATCGGTAGTGGGGAAACTGCTAGAGTCAGTTATTAAAGATGGGATAGCAGCACATTTGGAAAGTGGTGAAATCATTGGACAAAGTCAGCATGGATTTACAAAAGGTAAATCATGTCTGACGAATCTTGTGGAATTTTTCGAGGATGTAACTAGTAGCGTGGATAAGGGAGAACCAGTGGATGTGGTATATCTGGACTTCCAGAAGGCTTTCGACAAGGTCCCACATAAGAGATTAGTATACAAACTTAAAGCATACGGTATTAGGGGTTCAGTATTGATGTGGATAGAGAACTGGCTGGCAAACAGGAAGCAAAGAGTAGGAGTAAACGGGTCCTTTTCACAATGGCAGGCAGTAACTAGTGGGTACCGCAGGGCTCAGTGCTGGGACCCCAGCTATTTACAATATATATTAATGATCTGGATGAGGGAATTGAAGGCAATATCTCCAAGTTTGCGGATGACACTAAGCTGGGGGGCAGTGTTCGCTGTGAGGAGGATGCTAGGAGACTGCAAGGTGACTTGGATAGGCTGGGTGAGTGGGCAAATGTTTGGCAGATGCAGTATAATGTGGATAAATGTGAGGTTATCCACTTTGGTGGCAAAAACAGGAAAGCAGAATATTATTTTAAATGGTGGCCGATTAGGAAAAGGGGAGATGCAGCGAGACCTGGGTGTCATGGTACACCAGTCATTGAAAGTAGGCATGCAGGTGCAGCAGGCAGTGAAAAAAGCGAATGGTATGTTAGCTTTCATAGCAAAAGGATTTGAGTACAGGAGCAGGGAGGTTCTACTTCAGTTGTACAGGGTCTTGGTGAGACCACACCTGGAGTATTGCGTGCAGTTTTGGTCTCCAAATCTGAGGAAGGACATTATTGCCATAGAGGGAGTGCAGAGAAGGTTCACCAGACTGATTCCTGGGATGTCAGGACTGTCTTATGAAGAAAGACTGGATAGACTTGGTTTATACTCTCTGGAATTTAGGAGATTAAGAGGGGATCTTATAGAAACTTACAAAATTCTTAAGGGGTTGGACAGGCTAGATGCAGGAAGATTGTTCCCGATGTTGGGGAAGTCCAGGACAAGGGGTCACAGCTTAAGGATAAGGGGGAAATCCTTTAAGACCGAGATGAGAAAGACTTTCTTCACACAGAGAGTGGTGAGTCTCTGGAACTCTCTGCCACAGAGAGTAGTTGAGGCCAGTTCATTGGCTATATTTAAGAGTGAGTTGGATGTGGCCCTTGTGGATAAGGGGATCAGAGGGTATGGAGAGAAGGCAGGTACGGGATACTGAGTTGGATGATCAGCCATGATCATATTGAATGGCGGTGCAGGCTCGAAGGGCTGAATGGCCTACTCCTGCACCTAATTTCTATGTTTCTATGTTTCTATGTTTGTCTTCTTTTAAAACATGGTGCAAATAAATAAACAAACAAAATAATATGTCCTTTCTCCAGGAAGAATTCCCTTTGGAGAAGTGGTCAATTGGCAGGAGAGGTTTCAGTGGATTAGCAATTACCAATGTTTGGGGAGGCATTAGTTATGAATGGTGGAAAATGACGGCCCTCTGTGTTATTAGATATTGTCTGAAGTGCGATTGATGATTTGCATCTAACGCTCACTGATGAAAACACGATGGATAAGAGATAACCTTTGTGAAAATCGGGGCCAAAAAGTTGCAGCATATAAACGTGCAAGACAATAGAAGGAACATTAAGATTAAATAAATCTGGAAAAAATTAGATTAAAGAGTAATTTTTTATTAAGATGCAGATCGGAAGCCAAGAGATGAGAGAAGTTAATCATACTTCCCTGCACCACCCACCATTGAATATGATTGTGGCTGAGTCTAATGTCCTATCCAATCCCCATTACCCTCAGTTCCACTGTTGGCCAAACATTTATCCATCTCAACCTGAGTATACATAACTCAGCATCACCATCCAGGGCAGAGATTCAAATTCCGCTCAGAAAATAAATTTGTCTTCATATTAATCCCAAATGAATAGTTAAGAAGGAACTGCGGATGCTGGAAAATCGAAGGTAGACGAAAATGCTGGAGAAACTCAGCGGGTGAGGCAGCATCTATGGAGCAAAGAAAATAGGCGACATTTTGGGTCGAGACCCTTCTTCAGACAGGGGTGGGGGGGCGGAAGGAAGAAAGGAAGAGGCAGAGACTCTCCCCTTCTTCTTCCCACCGACCGCCCCCACCCCACCCCCACATTAGTCTGAAGAAGGGTCTCGACCCAAAACGTCACCTAATCCCAAATAGATGATCCTTTTTATCCTAAAACTCTGCCGCGAGGCTTGATTCCTCAGTCACCAGAAACATGTCAAGCCCCTCTTAGAAATTTATGTTTCCAAAAGGTTATAATGTCTTTGTAAATCCAGCTTTACAAAGATTCACTCCCTGAATCGTTACGTTGTTGTCACACTGTGAAAATGTCACTGTTGCTGAAAGGAGAGGGGAGAGGCTGGAGGGGGGAGGGGGGGGGGGGAAGGGGGGGGGGGGAGGGGGGAGGGGAGAGGCGTGGGAGGGGGGAGGGGAGAGGCGTGGGAGGGGGGAGGGGAGAGGCGTGGGGGGGGGGGGGGAGGGGGGAAGGGGGAGGGGGGAGGGGGGAGGGGGGAGGGGGGTGGTCATGGATTCCCAATTCGCAACTTTTCAATTTGTTTTGTCACACCTTCTGCCTAATATGTCTGCTGTCCCACGAAGCCTCTAGTGAGTGAATTTATGAACCTGGTTGTGTCCTTCAATCTGTCTCTACTCACCACTGGACCCACGCACAAGCTTGGCCATACACTAGACCTAGTGCTTTCATCTGGTCTCCCAACTTGCAACACAGAGACTATTGATGCCTGTCTGATCATAATGCTATTATATTCGATATATCTCTGCCTTTCTCTCCCTCAAAGTCCCATCTCCCTGCTCGCTACACCCGCTACGTTAACTCCACGACGGCCAGTAAGTTCTCTGAGGCTCTCATAGCTGCCCCCGACATCTGCACTAACTATTGAGGCGTCTACCCCCCACCTCAGCACCGACAACCTAATTTCTCTATTCAATACTACTTGCTCTTCCATCCTGGATTCTGTTGCTCCTCTTAAAATGAAAAAGCCTAAGCCTAATGACGCCACCAGAGCCCTAAGAAGAGAATGCAGAAAATCAGAACGGAAGTACAAACGGAAGATAAGCTTCAAATTTCCTCTGAACTCCTGAAAAACAAGCTTCACAAATACCAGGAAGCGGTAAAATCCGCAAGAACAAAATACTTTTCCACCCTTACCTCCAAAAGCGCTCATAATTCCAAGGTCCTTTTTAGCACCATCACCTCCATCATTTGTCCTGCCCCCAGCACCAGCTTAACCGGGTCCCCGACTACGTGCGAGGAATTTACTACATTTTCCACCACCAAGGTAAAGAACATAAGAACGATTATCTCCCCTCCCACCCGTGACCTGGCTGTCTCATTGGTCTGTTCTTCAAAATTAGATTGTTTCCAACCTTTTACTCTACCCTCCCTTGTAAAACTGATCACCACCATGAAACCTACGACCTGCCCCCTCGACACTGTCCCCGCTGCCCTCCTAAAGGACGTCATCATAACAGCCGGTCCCAGTATCCTCGCCATCTTCAACAGTTCTCTGGCCACTGGCACTGTACCTACCTGCTTCAAGCATGCGGTGGTCCAGCCACTCCTGAATAAACCTAACCTCGACCCCACCTTGCCAAGCAACTACAGACCCATTTCTAAACTGCCTTTCCTCTTAAAAGCCCTTGAAAAGATAATCTTAGGTCAACTTATGCCTTACATTCACCAAAATACTATCTTGGAAACCTTTCAATCAGGTTTCAGGGCTCACCACAGCACAGAGTCTGCCTTGTTGAAGGTACATAATGACTTACTGCCCACCGTTGACTCCGGCGACTGTGCAATCCTGTTCCTTCTTGACCTCAGTGCAGCATTTGATACTGTCGACCGCACCATCCTAATTGACCATCTCCGGTACGGGGTTGGGTGTTGATGGCCCTGCCCTGAGCTGGTTCATCTCCTACCTCAAAGGTAGGAGTTTCTCCACTAACATAGGCAACTCTTTCTCCTCCCAAGCTAGCCTGTGCTGTGGGGTTCCACAAGGTTCCATCCTTGGCCCCATTCTCTTCTCCCTGTATATGCTCCCCTTCGGCCAAGTCATTGAAAGGCACGACATTTCCTTCCACTGCTACGCAGACGATACACAACTGTACATAGAAACATAGAAACATAGAAATTAGGTGCAGGAGTAGGCCATTCAGCCCCTTCGAGCCTGCAATTCAATATGATCCTGATCATCCAACTCAGTATCCCGTACCTGCCTGATCCCCTTAGCCACATGGGCCACATCCAACTCACTCTTAAATATAGCCAATGAACCTCCCCTGAAGCCCAAAAAACAATCAAATCTGCTTAACCTTACCCGCTGCCTCGAGGATATAAAGTGCTGGATGGCCCAGAACTTCCTCCAACTAAACAAAAGTCTGAGGTCATCCTTCCCGGCCCCTCGGACTCAATCAAAATGATAGCAGGCAGCCTTGGAAGCCTTACCCCACTACTCAAACCTCACGTCAAAAATCTTGGCGTGATATTTAACTCGGCACTGAAGTTTGACAAACAAGTCAATGCCGTGGTAAAAGCTAGCTTCTTTCAGCTTCGGACGATAGCTAAAATAAAACAATTCCTCCAGTTTGATGACCTCGAAAAGATCATCCACACATTTATCTCCTCCCGCCTAGATTACTGCTCCCTTTACACTGGCATCAGCCAATCTTCCCTGTCCCGTCTGCAACTGGTCCAAAACGCCGCAGCGAGACTCCTGACGGGCACCCGAAAAAGGGACCACATCACCCCGATCCTGGCCTCTCTCCACTGGCCTCCTGTGCGGTTCCGAATTAATTTCAAGACCCTCCTCTTTGTCTACAAAGCCCTCAATGGGCTTGCACCCACCTACATTAAAAGTTTTCTCACCAACTACACAACCTCCAGGTCCCTCAGATTGGCCGACTTGGGGTTGCAGAATGTCCCGCGGTCTAGGCATAAGCTCAGGGGCGACCGCGCCTTTGCGGTCGCAGCTCTTAGACTGTGGAACAGCATCCCCCTCCCCATTAGAACTGTCCCCTCCACCGACTCCTTTAAGTCTAGTCTAAAAACGTATCTGTTCTCCCAAGCCTTTCCTGACATCCTCTGAGCGAGGGCTATTTGTATAAATGTACGTAGCCTGCTTGTGTATACTACTCTTATAACAAATGTAAAGCACTTTGGTCAACGAAGGGTCTCGTTGTCTTTGGTCTGAAGAAGGGTCTCCACCCAAAACGTCACCTTCGCTCCTTAGATGCTGCTGCACCCGCTGAGTTTCTCCAGCCTTTTGTGTATCCTCGACTCTCCAGCATCTGCAGTTCCTTCTTTAACATTTGGTCAACGAGAGTTGTTTTTTAAATGTGCTATATAAATAAATGTGACTTGACTTGACTTTTCATCTCTGACTTTTGTCCAAACATCTACCAATCATAAAAAACCCTCCTCATCTGTGTTCACCTATTACCTGTGTGGGAAAGAACTGCAGATGCTGGTTTAAATCGAAGGCAGACACAAAATGCTGGAGTAACTCAGCGGGACAGGCAGCATCGCTGGAGAGAAGAAACGGGTGACGTTTCGGGTGGAGACCCTTCTTCAGAAGAGTTCCCGCTTACTCCAGCATGTTGTGTCTATCTTCACTATATAAACATGCCGGACCCACCGAGCTGCGCCAACACTTGGTGTCTATCTTCAGTATAAACCAGCATCTGCAGTTCTTTGTTTCTACATCTATATCGTGGTTAGAATCACCGCATCATTATCATACACAGTGTAAAATAAATCAGGAGCCAGGAACCATGATATGCCTTGCCCCGTGTGCAGTCAGTTGTGGGCACTCTCTCTCCCCAGCAGAGATTACATGTATCTGAACGTGCGTCTTTGATCAAACATTTAGTGTGGAACTGGTGAGTGAAGGTCAACCCGCTGAAAACTCTTTAAAAAAGCAATTAGGGCGACCGTCAAGAAAAGGTCAATGAGGAGAGAGCGTTTCCCAACTCTCAGAGGCAAACACACTGAAATATATTTGTATGCTTATGCAGCAATAAAGTTTAGCTCGCGGTCCTGAGGAGGTGGGTCTCCAGCTCTCAGCGTAGCGCTTGGCAGACACATGAACACCTATTGTTCCAGTGCGTGTGTAAGAAAGAACTGCAGATGCTGATTTAAATCGAAGGCGGACACAAAAAATGCTGGAGTAACTCATCGGGTGAGGCAGCATCTCTGGAGAGAAGGAATGGGCGACGTTTCGGGGCGAGACCCTTCTTCAGACTTGTCAGGGGAGTGGTGAGACAAAGATAGAATGTAGGCAGACACAGTTAGACTAGTGTGGGAGAACTGGGAAGGGGAAGGGGAAGGAGGGGGAAAGCAAGGGCTATCTGAAGTTAGAGAAGTCAATGTTCATCTATTGTTCCAGCGAAACGGAACACACAGCACAGAAGCATGAAGGGTTCACATTCATGTAACCTTCCAATCCCATCACCTTCCAGTTTTAAAGCTGTTCTCTGTTAAAAACGGGGAATGCAATTTGCTGAACATGCTGTCCTTTATGTCACTAATCATCAATTCAACCCAACTCTCATCTGAAAAAGGATGCTTTTCAAAAAAAAGATCTGGCCCAGTTCGGACCAAGAACACTCGATGATCAGCTTCAATAAATATTACTTGAAACTAATGTATTACAAACTGGCTACTCCTCTGTAAGAGATAGAATCCACGTCTGTGACAATAGAGAAATCAAGTCACCTCAAAAACCACGAGTGATTCAGACATTTAAATTCACAGATCATATTGCAGTGCTAAAGATCTCTCCCACAATTTCTACCTTGCATAAATATATTTAGAAATCCATTACTTTATTTGGAAACAAATGTCGATGCATAATCTCCCAGGAATTAAATGTCAGCTCTCAGTGCCGCCTGCTTCTACATTCCATTTGCTTCATTCCCATCTGCCTCAAAATCAAAAGAAATCTATTTGTTGTTCAATTATCTTTCTCCAGTATTTTTGAATTGATCAATCAATACCAGTACATCCCACAACAGCAGCTGGATGTGTTTAAGTACCCAAATCTCACGCCTCCTTGACTTTGCATTTGTGTCGCTGCAGATTCTTGTACGGTAGCCTGGTGCCTCAGATCAGATTGTGAGTTATTTTGCAGCACTACATTGCTCCATTTGTAAATCATTTAGTTGGTTGGTTGGGTGAATATACCCATTCTTATGCTCAGGCTTAATAAACACTTTCTGTGGTACAATTAGCGGGTGATTACTATTACTATTCAACTGCGAGGTGCATCACAGCCCAGCCTGGTCCTGGTTTGCCAATGCAGTTCCATGAAGTGACCGTGGGTTAGTAATCAGTATCATGAATCCTGGTCAGTGTTACTGTTCTTCTACTTCTCCTGACCTTGGGACGATGCAGCCAACTGTGACATCCACGACTCTGCACTCATTAAGAGAAATGGAAGCTCCGGTCCATCGGTGAAGGACACCAGAGTGGAGAAAGGAGCATCAGGCTGCGTCTGACCCCCAGTACTGGCATCAATCATTGCCAGAGAGAAAGATCCCACTGCAAGGCAGAGGGCAAAGAGAGAGAATAAAGGGGTTTTTTTTTTCTGGTTGGCCGCCAGTGACTGGCAGCGTTCCACATGGGTCGATGCTGGGGCTGCTACTCTTCACGTTGTATATTAATGATTTGGATGAGGGAATTTATGGTTGCAGATGATACGAAGAGAGGTGGAAGGGCAGGTAGAGGTCAGACCGCATTTGGAGCATTGTGAGCAGTATCACAGGAAGGATGTGCTGGCATTGGAGAGGGTCCAGAGGAGATTTACGAGAATGATCCCAAGGAACTTTGGGTTAACGTATGATGAGCGTTTGATGGCACTGGGCCTGTACTCACTGGAGTTTAGACTGGAGTTTGAACCTCATTGAAACTTACCGAATAATGAAAGGCCTGGATAGCGTGGATGTGGGAGAGGGCGTTCCCACTGGAGGGAGAGTCTAGGATCAGAGGGCATTTCCTCATAATATAAGGACGCACCTTTAGAAAGAAGATAAGGAGGAATATTTTTAGTAAGAGGGTGGTGAATCAGTGGAATTCATTGCCACAGACGCCGGTGGAGGCCATGTCATTGGGTATGTTTAAGGTAGAGATTGACAGATTCTTGATGAGTAAGGGTGTCAAGGGTTATGGGGAGAAGGCAGGAGCAAATGGTGGAGTAGACAAGATGGTCTGAATGGCATACTTCCGCTCCCATGACATGAACATGAACATGAACTGCCTGCTGTTACAACCACAGCATGGACACACATAGTTTCATTCTGTCCCGTAACGTCTTCGAGTTTCAATGGGTATCAGTGGCACAGACTCACATTTACACCAACACCTCTGCGCGAGAACATGCACAGAAATTCTCAACAGATTTCATTCTCCTTGTTTACAATATTTATTGCTTTAAGATAGTTCACCAACAAATTTTAAAAAAAAATCAATTGACTGCATAAATATTCTAGTTTCAGCTCAGTTGTGTTTCCCACCACTGAAGTCAGGATGGGTTTGCTACTTATTATTTGATTTTGGCCCGTGAATGAAAATAAGCTTTTCTGAAACCTTCCGCTATAAATGTCTTTCAGTTGAAGGTATTGTCTGTTGATGACATTTTGTTTTTATTTGTTTCCATAAATCTATACTGCAATGGCCTCTAAAGGTTCACGATGAATGCATCGATGCATTGGCTGGTGAGAGGAGCGGGCAGGCTTGTGTGGCTTCATGTTCCCTCAGACAGAGTGTGGGTGCAGTTAAAATATTCAATTGTTTGGTCTCTGCTCGTGAATACGCGGAGAATAAAATAAAATTCGTATGAAAGGAGCATCTGGTAGAGCTGCTGACTCACAGCGCCAGAGACCCGGGTTCGATCCTGACCGCGGGTGCTGTCTGTGTGGAGTTTGCACGTTCTCCCTGTGAGGGTATGGGTGTCCTCCGGGTGCTGCGGTTTCCTCCCACATCCCAAAGACGTGCAGGTGTGTAGGTTAACTGGCCTTCTGTAAATTTCCCCTCGTGTGTAGGGAGTGGATGAGAAAGTGGGACAACATCGAACTAGCGTGAACGGTGATCTATGGTAGGCCAAAAGGCCTGTTCCCATCCTGCATCTTTCAATCAAAAATTCAATTGATGGCACTCGCCAGTCAGCACGGAATTGGAATTGTTGGGCCGAAGGGCCGTTTACATTCTTTACCGACTGCAACTCGAAACAGGGAGACGGGAGTGTTTTCTTGTTTTCTTTTAACCAGTTTTACATTCTAGTTATCATTTTCTCCCCATTGATACACGGCAATATTGGTGATTTGGGGAATCTGAATGGCAAAGATGTGCCGGCGAGTTCCACCTCGATATTCAATAAATGATGCACGAGAGGCAATACCTCAGAACAAACACGATAAACCACGGGGAACGGTCAGCAGTGAAAGAGCAGTGGACATCAGTACAAATGCAATGTAAGCCAACAGGCAGCGCATGCCAACATTTTAGTCGATTCAAGGCTATAAAAAAATCAGTGAAAGAATTCAAGTTGAGAAAGCTTTTTGGAAGAACAAGAGATATCTGAAGAAAGACACTGGCCTTATTTTTCAGATCTATACAACCTAGTTCTGTGGCACAACTAAATCCGGGCGATCAACACCGACCACAGACAATCTTGTGTGCTGGCACCGCTGTTACTGACGGAAGCGGCTCGCATTAATATGATAAACAGCAAGACTGCTCGCTCGGGAAGGAATGCCACGTGATGCTTTGTGCACTACCACACAGAACTTAATCTGCAATATACCTATAATAACAATGCTAATGAAGTACTTCCACTGAAAAAAATTACTTTGTAAATGAGATAGTTCCACCAAAAGTGGCGTTTGGAAGAAATGAGAGAGGCATACAGAGACAGTAAATTTAATAGGAGCCATTAGGAACTATGAGCATGCAGCAGCCATTTTTATTGTATTTACATCGACGGGGGGGGGGGGGGGGGGCAGCCAGTCTTGCACTCATGTTACAGATATAATGACAGGGCACTCCTGTGTCCATGGTGACTGCTACCCATTGGAATGAGAGCTGCTGATGTTTACACAAGCTGCTGCCTCTTGACATAATTGGTTCTTGAAATTAAGCGCAGCAATCATATAAATAATGATGAAATTGAAATGTCTGTGTACAGACATATATATTTGTTCAGTTCACTTGAACCATCTCCGACATCTCCCTGCCGTTTCTAGATCTCACCGTCTCCATCACAGGAGACAGACTATTGACTGACTATTGTGGACGATCAGCCATGATCACATTGAATGGCGGTTCTGGCTTGAAGGGCCGTATAGCCTACTCCTGCACATATTGTCTATTGACATCTATTGCAAACCCACTGACTCCCATAGCTATCTAGACTACACTTCTTCCCACCCTGCTTCCTCTAAAGACTCTATCCCCTACTCCTAATTCCTCCGTCTACACTGCATCCATGCCCAGGATGAGGTTTTCCATACCAAGTCATCGGAGACTACCTCATTCTTTAGGAAATGGGGGTTCCCCTCTTCCATTATAGATGAGGCTCTCACTAGGGTCTCCTCGATTTCTCACCGCTGTGCTCTTGCTCCCCCTCCTACTTTTCATAACAAGGATGAGTCCCCCCTTGTCCTCACCATACACCCCATCAGCCGTCGCGTACAGCATATAATCCTCCAACATTTCCGTCACCTCCATCGGGATCCCACTACTGGCCGCATCTTCCCATCTCCACCCCTTTCTGCGTTCCGCAGAGACCGTTCCCTCCACAACTCCCTGGTCAACTCGTCCCTTCCCACCCAAACCACCCCCTCCCCAGGCACTTACCCCTGCAACCACACGAGATGCAACACCTGTCCCTTTATCTCCCCCCTCAACTCCATCCAAGGACCCAGACAGTCATTCCAGGTAAGGCAGAGGCTCGCTTACACCTCCTCCAACCCATCTACTGTATCCGCTGTTCCAGGTGTCAACTCCTGTACATTGGCAAGACCAAGTGCAGGCTTGGCGATCGTTTCGCTGAACACCTCCGCTCAGTCCGCCTTAACCTACCTGATCTCCCGTTTGTTCAGCATCTTTGTCCCACTCCCATTCTGACCTTCCTGTTCTGGGCCTTCTTCCATTGTCAGAGTGAGGCCCTGCGCAGATTGGAGGAACAGCACTCATATTTTGAGCGGGTTAGCTTACACCCCAGCGGTATGAACATTGACTTCTCTAACTTCAAACAGCCCTTGCTTTCCCTCTCTCGCCATCCTCTCCCCCTTCCCAGTTCTCCCACCAGTCTTACTGTCTCCGACTACATTCTATCTCTGTCCCGCCCCCTCCCCTGACATCACTCTGAAGAAGGGTCTCGACCCCAAACGTCACCCATTCCTTCTCCCCAGAGATGCTGCCTGTCCCGCTGAGTTACTCCAGCATTTTGTGTCTACCTCCTATATATTTGTACAGTATTGGGATAACCCGACCATGAGCCTTGTTGGTCAGAGGTATACACAACACAATAAGCCACACTCAACAGAGCAGGTAACTGGAATCCACATTTACTTGAGAGACATCAAAGCTCCACTCCAGGAACCATGCCCGAGTTGTGGATAATCTGCAATATTTCTGTGAGATTACATTGTCTTTGCCACCCAGTTTAGCAAAAGCATTCTCTTGGTGAAAGGAAACCAATGAGTCTCAATGCCTCTGTGCAATGTCAAAGGGCAATGTGTAACATCTCATTCCAAGGACACATTCCAATGGGTCAGCAAGGCCTCAACATGCTGCAGGGCAGGGGTTGAACCCGCAACTCAAATGGAACCAACGAGACTAAAGCAATGGCGAACGACAGGCTAATATGTCAGTACAGCTCTCTGATCTATTAAAAAATTGAAGACTGAGCCAACTGACTAAATAATTAAAAATAACTGGAAGTTTAAATTTCCCACTGGAAGATGAAGATGTCACCAAAAGTGTCCCTCAGTGTTTATGAAATATATCACAAGCTGCAATATATACTCTGTCTCTCTCTGAGTTTGTCTCCAGCAATTTCTGTTCTTGTTTGGCATTTCTAGTATTTCTAGATTGTTTTTTTCTGAGATTAGGAGCTCACTGCAAATCCTGCCAGTGTTACTTCACCATCACACCATCGGTGTGCAGTGGTCTCGACCACTCCACCGTTCCCCACCATCACGAAGATTTCATTGCCAGCATTAGACACAAAATGCTGGAGTAACTCAGCGGGACAGGCAGCATCTCCGGAGAGAAGGAACGGGTGACAATTCAGGCTGAGACCCTTTTTCAGAGCAGGTCTGAAAGGTCTTGACCCAAAATGTCACCCATTCCTTCCATCCAGAGATGCTGCCTGTCCCGCTGAGTTACTCCAGCATTTTGTGTCTATCTTTGGTGTAATCCCGCATCTGCAGTTCCCTCCTGCTCACTGCCAGCATTTCCAGATAAGATATGGATAAATTGGCAAATTACTTGGGATTTTGCTGCATCACTCCTGTTCAGGACAAACATCTTCATGGAAATCAAGCTTGTGATAAAGAACTGATCGTTGACGATGTATGTTACTTTTGCGCATTCCTGTCACCAGTCATATAGCACGTTAATTCGTCCTTCGGCCCAACTCTTCATGCCGACCTACATGCCCCTTCTAACTCGTCCTATTTGCCGTGTTCCCTCTAAACCTATCCTATCCATGTACCTGTCCAAGCATCTTATAAATATTTTTATAGTACGTGCCTCAACTACTTCCACTGGCAGCTCATTCCTTATACCTACCCGGCTGGGTGAAAATGTGGCCCCTCATGTTCCTTTTTAAATCTTGCCCCTCTCAGTTTAAACACAGACAAATGGGACACTATGGTCAGCATGGGTGCTTCGGGCCAAAGGGTCTGTTTCCACGTTGTGTGACTCTGTGACTCTAAAATAAGTTATTCAATTGATTTAATAGAGCAAGATTTAAAAAAAAACACGTTGATTGCAAGAGCCTTTCCTCTTTTCATTATCTTATTTAATTTTCTGATAAAATAGCAGTATTGTGACATTATCTAAATGGCATGCATATCAAACCACAACTATTAAAATAAATGTTTCTAAATACACTTAATGGAACATTCTCCTTGTGACCACATTGTCGAACTCAGCAGAAACACTTTGCCAATTTCCAAAACAAAAGTTGAACTTTATATCCTCAGCCGTTGTATGATTTGTGAAGTACAATACACACAGAGCCCAGGACTTGGCCGTCATGTGCCAGTGCCACACTTGACTGCCAGCATTATCCCATGTAAATACTGACAAGATTCAAGATTTGTATGCGCACCGTTCTCAAAGCTCAAATCCCAAACTTGTGCATAGGTTCTGGTGGCAAATCTCTCACCGCACTGCGCTGCAGGACTTGGTAAGGAGTTAGATCAGATACAGGAACCATAGCCATAGAAAACATAGAAAATAGGTGCAGGAGTAGGCCATTCGGCCCTTCGAGCCAGCACCGCCATTCAATATGATCATGGCGGATCATCCAAAATCACAAGTCCATCTGGATGATCGGAGATGTCACACTGGGAGTAGGGAAGGTTGGGACAGGAGATACCCTCCCCCAGGACATGCATTGGACTGCTGCGGCATTATCGACAAGTGAGGAAGTCAGTGTCTCAGCACTCTCCTTGGCACATTATTGTTTTCGTCGGTGTCCTTGCAGTGATGTTTTGCAGTTAACTCATTAAATTGATACGAGTTTTCGAAAAACTATCACATTTTTAATTTTTGTAATTCTCATTTCATTTTCCTTCTCAACATCAGATATATTGGTGATATGAATGTGAACTTGCAAAAGGTGAAGGGCCAATGTTCATTTATATGATGGTGTAACTCAAAATCCAATAATAATACGTTGGGATCTGAAATGGGTTACGTGCTTTCTAAAGTCAGCCCAACAATGTATTTGTCCAGTATTTTGTGAGGCAGGCTGAGGAATAAAAATACTTGGGAACACATCAAACAAATTTCATTTAATTTTACTTCACCCTCTCCTCACCTGTCACATTCCCTTGGGCACAGTATCTCCTGGTGGGCACAGTATCATCCCTGCATTCATCAGGCTATTAAACACTACAACCTCAAATAAGCTCTGAACCACAATAGACTACATTTGCACTATTATCGTTTGTTTTTTGTGTGTACGTATGTGTGCATATATGTGTGTTCTCAAAATGACCTGTCTCTCTGGCTAATGGCCCTTGTGTGAGAACTGATCCTTATTATATACATTTAGAAGGCTGTGACTGCGCTTTTGCAATTATGTTTGTAATTTTGCTGCACATACAGAGGAAATATTCCCCTGTTGCTTTTAGGATACAAGGCAAAGCTGCTAAAGTAATCTAATTATTGGCGAGTCGGCACAGCAGCTTGGGCTGGTATCAACTGATGGTGAACAACTCAAATACAACACGACATCCCTGAAGAAACCACTTCAAATTACAAAAGCAAAATAGACATCACTCCCATCTCCACCCCCTTTGATCAGCAGAAAACAGGAAATGGTTGAATTGAACCAGCAGTGTTTTCGATGGTGATGTATTCCAAATTGACAGTATAAATTGACTGATTCATGCCACAACCCAGCTCCCAATAGTATTGGGCCCAAAGCACAAAACCCTCAGTAATTTAACATAAATTGGCACTAAATTGTCAATGTCACTCAGAAAAGGCATAATAATTGGGTTGGGAAATGAAGGTGCCATCATGGAAGCATCCGGATTTTTTTCTAACCTGAGATAGGGATAGCAAACATTCATGGGGTAAAATCAAAAGTCCTGCTCGATTCCATTAGTTGAATATTGGAACAAACAAGGAATAGGAAAAAAAAAATCTCTGTTCCTCACAACGAAGCCTCTCAGTCTGATGAAGCTTTTTTTTTCAGAAAACAAAGCAGGGGGCTGGACTAACCTCCGTGTGATTCCACCAGGGACCCTTGGCAGTGGACACGTTGAAAACATCACACACACAGCACAGCCAGTATCAACATGCATTGGCTTCTCGAAACTGTTTCTTTCAACTAAAATGATATGGTGGATTTGCTTTCTAAAGCATTTTCACAGAGCTCTGTATCAATTGAGGTGCATTCAGGAATTGTGTGGCAGTTCAAAATGATTCAGTTGATAATTTTGTAAATTTAACTCAATGGAATTAGCCAAAAAATTAAATTTGAAGTATATTTATGGCCATTGGCACATTTCGGTTCCACTCTCAAGGTAATGTGAGACCACAAGACATAGGAGCAGAATTCGGCAATCGGCCCATCGAGTTTACTCCACCATTCATTCGATCATGGCCAATCTACTATTCCCCTCAACTACATTCTCCTGCCTTCTCCCCGTAATCTTTGATGACATACCAAAGTAAGCAAGTATAATTAATATTTTCTATAGTGCGTGTTAGAGTTGACTAAAGGGAGAAGGAAGGGACAGCGGGCGAATCAAATAACTCCTTTAATCAAGAGGAGTAAAAGTCACAAAACAGTTCACAGAAATGCAAGACAAAAATGAAATTGGAAGCCAAAAAGGGAATACATTGAATGATAGCAGAAGGTTTTATGAAGGAGACTTTTTTCGATGATCGTTTTGAAAGATAATCAAGATGTAGAGAGGCAAAGAGTAGTATTGTGGGGAAACTGTGCAGGCAAGGTCGAATAGGTACGGTTCAGAGAGCTATGGGCCAAATGGGATTTGCCTTAACATGTCTACTTGGTCAGCATAGACAAGACATAGACAAGCCTATTTCCGTGCTGTACAGCTTCAGGACTCTAGCATTTAAAATTATATTTTACTTAATTTGAAAATCATTTTTCGAAAAAAGTAATCGACATATTTTGTTAACTGGAAAATGAAAGACTGTTACCAAGAGATCTTCCCTTGTCAGGTACACATGACTGATCATTTGTAGGACAAACCTCTCTCTTCAAAATCTCGTCAACTCCTCCAAGGTACAACATAGGTTAATGGCTCCATGAAAGAGTAACATCATCTTTTGAAACAAACGTTTATTTAGAGAACCGTGAGAAAGATAAGATGCCCCATGGCCCTTAACATCTATTTTTTTCACTTTCTTTAACTAGAGAAATCAATAAAAATAAAAATTGGTTTGAGTAACAGTGAGCCTCTCCACAAAACCAGCTGCACACTTCGGCGGCAGATTGAAAATCTATCCCCAGAGTGGTGAACTCCCAATTCATAAATAAAGGATTACGCTTTTCAAACACTTCTCATTAAGGAAGTCGCAATCGAGATGGTTCAGCAAAATTTGCAGAAGAGCACATTAACATCATTCATCGTTGGATCTGATTACTATGGAAACACGGCTAATTCTGCCTTTGTTAACTGCACCTTCCTGCATTTAAACACACTGACCCCGATCAGCTGAGTACTCCACACCTAGTGTCATCGTCTTAAAATTCAGCCGAAAAATATTTCCTGGAGGCATTACGGTACACATGCTGAAAGCCACAGGGACATTCAGTCCTGAGAGGTTAGACAGTTAAAACTGCAAAGCCTGTCAGGCAGAAGGTACAGAAGCTTGAAACCGCCTCAAGAACTGCTTCTTCCCCTCTGTTATCTGGCTTCTGAATGGTCCTTCCATGAGCTCGGGTACTGTCCGATTCACCTCTGCCCCATTGTGGACATTAGACTTTGTCTGTGGAACTGATGCGCCTCAGCGCTGAGCACTATATACTGAACTCTGTAACTACCCCTTTCCCTTCAAGTCATTTCTGTAACTTCTGCACAGTATCATCTGATTTAATTGGATAGGGTTAAAACAAATCATTAAACCGATTTACGGACAGGGTGAAGGGTGTGGTGAGAAACGTTTTGGTCTTTTTTTTTCCTTTTCTTTTTATTATTTTTCGTTTTTGGCTTTTTTTTAATGTTTTAAGTTTTTACTTATTCACTCTGCGACTGCACTCTTTGGTAGTGTAGGGGTTTACACATTCACGAGCTCTTTCACTTTCTCTCTTTCTTGCTCTTTTTATCTTTTTCCATTTCATTTTTGTCAAAATTAAAATGGAAGATGTACAATAAATGTATTTTGTCATATGCCACGGTTTATACTACTGTACATGGCTTCTAATAAAAATATATATTTTTTAATAAGTAAATAAACCGAAGAGAGACACACACAAAAATAAATAAATAAATAGATAGATGATTATTGGGAAAAAAATGTGACAATAATAAACCTAAATCTAAATCTAAGTCGAGAACCTATTGTTGTACAAAAATAAGATTCTAAGTGTTGTCAGTTAAACATGAGATGTTTTTAGGAAACATCAGTCTTTGCTGGGGAATATTTGACACAGCACTGCGTTCTATCATTACTGAAGTAAAGGTACACTGCAATCATTTAAATATTCCACTCCATATGTTTTCTGTAACAAACTGCATGAAAATACATTGATATAGACACGTGACCCTTGCATTGATTGAGTTTAATGGGCTGATGCAACAATAATGTATGCCACTGTGGCGATTGTGAGCATAAAAGAGTAATTTATAATGATTCTGCATATGATTTCAACATCACTTTGCTTGTTTTTTTGGAGAGATGTGATGAACGTGATCACATTTGACGTGTGGCGCAGAGCAGAATGGGACAAAGAAGGGACGCGGTAAGGAGGGGAGTGCGAGACTGCGGGCAGGATGCACGCCAGGGTCGTTGTTGAGCAGTCAGTGTCATCTCCAATCAATATTCCCAGTGGGGAGGGGGGGGGGGGTCAAGTTCCACTTGGGGTTGTGAAAACGAGTACCGAGCTACGAAGCATGAAGATTCTCAGCAGGAAAGAAAGATACTCAACGCAAGATTCACCATGTTCTCATTTCTTCCCCAAAGTATCAACGCTGCCTCCAGCTTCTGGCAAAAGGCCTGAACAAGGGGAACAAGCTGGAACTGAATCAGGTGATATGAAAAAGCCACAATGAGCAATGGCTTCCTCTCGCTGCTGTCAACCACAGTCACATTATAGCACTTCAAATTCACTCCCAAATTCGCACACCGCAATTGTTTTTTGGTTTGAAGTTACCCGACCCTCTGATGTGGCGGGACTCTATCAGTCCGCCATCTACACACACAACTAGTACTGCAAGCAATGGTCAACTTGGGTTTAGCCAACCAGAGTCCAATACTATCATGGACTCACACAGCATGGAAACAGGCCCTTCAGCCCAATCCGTCCATGCTCACCAAGATGCCCCCATCTTCACTGGTCCCACCAGTGTTTGGCCAAAATCCGTCCAAACCTTTGTCCCTGCCCAAATGTCTTTTAAATGCTGTTATGGTACCTGCTGCAACTACTTCCAGTGGGCGGTCATTACATATACCCACCACCCACTGTGTGAAAAAGTGTTGCCCCCTTGCGTTTTAATTAAATCCTTCCCTTCCCACCTTAACCATCTGTTCTCTGGTTCTAGATTGCCCCTACCTGGGTAAAAGACTGCATTCTCCCTATCTATTTTATACACCTCTATACAGAGATTTTATACACACTATAAGTTCATACCACAGCCTCCTTCACTGCAAGGAATAAAGTCCGAGCCTGCCCAACCTCTCCTACTGCTCAGCCCCCCCCCCCGCACCCAGGTGTTATGAGTCTGAGGATGGTGGTGAAGGGTTGCTTTTCCGATGAAGGCCTGTTTCCGTTGATGTGCCACAGGGACACTTGTTTTGGACGAGAACGTCGGTGGCATGGTTAGCTAGTGACAAAATGCTGGAGTAACTCAGCGGGACAGGCACCATCTCGAGATAGAAGGAATGGGTGACGTTTTGGGTCGAGTCCCATCTTCAGACACCTCACACACCCTTCGTCTCTTAAATTACTTCCGTTTTCCAGGCCCCCACTCCCTCATCTCATCTATGGATGTTCAGTCACTCTGCACCTCCATCACCCACCAGGAAGGTGTTAAAGCCCTCAGTTTCTTCCTCGACCGCAGAACCAATTTTTCCTTCCTACATGATTAGCTAGTTTGTGGATGTCACCAAATGGTCAAATAATCTAGCATTCATGACATAAATACATTTAATAATTAAGTAATTATGACAACATTAAAATATTTAAATCTAAATATATATTTTTAATATTGATTTTAAATATAAAAGTCATAAATACAGTATTTATTTGTTCATTTTACATACAGTGGCTTGCAAAAGATTTCATACCCCTTGAACTTTTCCACATTTTGTCATGTTACAACCACAAACGTAAATGTATTTTATTGGGATTTTATGTGATAGACCAACACAAAGTGGCGCATAATTGTGAAGTGGAAGAAAAATGATACATGGTTTCCACATTTTATTAACAATAAAAAACTGAAAAGTGTGGCGTGCAAAAGTATTCAGCCCCCTGAGTCAATACTTTGTAGAACCACCATTCGCTGCAATTACAGCTGCAAGTCTTTTGGGGTATGTCTCTACCAGCTTTGCACATCTAGAGACTGAAATTTTTGCCCAATCTTCTTTGCAAAATAACTCAAGCTCAGTCAGATTGGATGGAGAGCATCTGTGAACAGTAATTTTCAAGTCTTGCCAGAGATTCTCAATTGGATTTAGTTCTGGACTTTGACTGGGCCATTCTAACACATGAATATGCTTTGATCTATACCATTCCATTATAGCTCTGGCTGTATGTTTAGGGTCGTTGCCCTGCTGGAAGGTGAACCTCCGCCCGAGTCTCAAGTCTTTTGCAGACTCTAACAGGTTTTCTTCCAAGATTGCCCTGTATTTGGCTCCATCCATCTTCCCATAAACTCTGACCAGCTTCCCTGTCCCTGCTGAAAAAAAGCATCCCCACAGCATGTTCTGCCACCACCATATTTCACAGTGCGTTCAGGGTGATGTGCTAGTGTTAGTTTTCCGCCACACATAGCGTTTTGCATTTAGGCCAACAACTTCAATTTTGGTCTCATCAGACCAGAGCACCTTCCTCCACATGTTTGCTGTGCCCCCCACATGGCTTGTGGCAAACTGCAAATGGGACTTCTTATGGCTTTGTTTCAACAATGGCTTTCTTCTTGCCACTCTTCCATAAAGGCCCGATTTGTGGAGTGCATGACTAATAGTTGTCCTGTGGACAGTTTCTCCCACCTGAGCTGTGGATTTCTGCAGCTCCTCCAGAGTTACCATGGGCCTCTTGGCTGCTTCTCTGATCAATGCTCTCCTTGCCCGGCCTGTCAGTTTAGGTGGACGGTCATGTCTCGGTAGGTTTGCAGTTGTGCCATACTCTTTCCATTTTCGGATGATGGATTGAACAGTGTTTCGTGAGATGTTCAAAGCTTGGGATATTTTTTATAACCTAACCCTGCTTTAAACTTCTCCACAACTTTATCGCTGGTGTGTTCCTTGGGCTTCATGATGCTGTTTGTTCACTAATGTTCTCTAACAAACCTCTGAGGCCTTCAGAGAACAGCTGTATTTATGATTGATTAGATTAGATCTGAGATTAGATTACACACAAGTGGACTCTATTTACTAATTAGGTGACTTCTGAAGGCAATTGGTTGCACTGGATTTTATTTAGGGCTATCAGAGTAAAGGGGGCTGAATACTTTTGCACGCCACACTTTTCAGTTTTTTATTTGTAAAAAAAATTGAAAACCATGTATCATTTTCCTTCCACTTCACATAAAATCCCAATAAAATACATTTACGTTTGTGGTTGTAACGTGACAAAATGTGGAAAAGTTCAAGGGGTATGAAAACTTTTGCAAGCCATTGTAAATAAAACTAGAGTCAGACTAGTGTCACCCTTGCCTTCCCTCTCTCCATCACTCCCCCCTTCCCTGTTCTCTGACGAGCCAGTCCTCATTTATATTTTAATCTGCTGACAATGATCTATTCTATATTTGCCTTGATCTACACTTTTGTCATGTTTTTCACACCTTACACTGCTTTATCTCTGTATCTCCCTCTCCCCGGACTCAGTCTGAAGAAGGGTCACGCCCCGAAACGTCACCCATTCCTTCCGTCCAGAGATGCTGCCTGTCCCGCTGAGTTGCTCCAGCACTTTGTGTCTGTCTTTGGTTGTAAGTATGTTGAACACCAACATGCTCTGCATGCCGTACTCACCCGTAAACACAATCAATGGTGACCCTTCGTCTGCCTTTGTTTTCCCATTTCGTTTCTGTTCCGATTTCCCTTTCATTCCACAAGCTGCTCAGTGTACGAGTTGAACTGCTCCCTTGCCCTTTAGGTCGGAACATGCCTGCATTTTTTATCACCTCTTTATTCGAACAAATTGGGACACAACACAGTGTCGAGTTTCCTTTCCACTGCCTGTACGGAATACTTGAATCTTATACATAATGAAAACCCATGAGGTAGAGGCTCAATATATTAGGATTTCCAGCACTTTCCCAAACCAACTGCAGCTTCAGTTAGCACAAGCCCACCCACCGCAAGGAGGTTTATCAACTAGGAGCAGGGAAGCACAAGGGAAGGGCCCTTCCCTTGTGCTAAATGAATGAGCTTGAACCCACACATTAGAGATAGGTGTAAGAACTAATTTTTTCCCATGCATCTTTAGACGACCCAGCAAAAAGTGTATTGTTAATACTGAGGAATGTAACTATTGGGTTTAGGCTTATTATTGCCACAGGTAGCAAGGTGCAGTGAAAAACTTCTGTTTGCGTGCTATCCAATCAAAAATCCAAATTTTGCTCCTCACCAGGAATAGTTTCTGAGAAAATCACACAGGGGTAAATGTTAGAAAATGCCTCAATCAGTGCTCAGTTAAATCTGTCTTGGCAGGCAGGACACATGGGAATCAATTAAGGTTCACTTATTTTATTGCTGCGCAAAACATTGCATTCTATTTTTACCTAAGGACAAGACTGTTAATTTCCTTCTAAAAATATTTCAGCATAAGCCACAAACATATGAGCAAGAGTAGGCCATTCGGCCCGTCCAGTTTGATTTGACTGTCACCTCACTGTTATTTCCCCGTCTACCCTCGGTGACCCTCGCCACTCTTCTTGTTACGGACTGCGTCCAGCTCTGCCCGAAACATACTCCCAAGCTCCCCTTCTATTATTCTTAATGGAACAGAGTTCCAAAGACTGGTGACTCTCTGAGAGACAAGATTTTCTCCCTGCCTTAAGCTCCAAGAACTCAAAGTGCCTGCACGGCAAATCAAAGATGGACACGAAAAGCTGGATTAACTCAGCGGGACAGGCAGCATCTCTGGAGAGAAGCAATGGGTGACGTTTCAAGTCAAGACACTTCTCACGGCAAATCATTTTGCTACGGGCCGACAGAACCATGGAAACCTTCTTCCACACTCATGCTGATATTACGATGAGTTTACACAGAACCTTGAATACCAGGAGCTGCCAAAACAGCGTCTTCAGAACAACAACAAAGGATTTTGTTAAATCTGATGATGTATCATTTTCCACATAAGATGCGGATAATGGTAGTTTCAACCTATGGGAAAGGTAAGCACACCTATTCAAGATGTACTGTGTGGTGAACACTAGTTATATGTAGTGGGTGTATGCCCACCATAAATTATGACATATGCACATGATTCTTATTTAATGGAACAGACTCGACAATGCATTATTAATCAAAAGCAATGAAATGTTTATAATTATTTAATGGCTGGGCACAGCTCTGTAAATGTTGGGGCCAAGAAAAGTTGCCCCAGGAAGTGTAGGGGCTGCTCAAAGCAGATGGTGGAAGATTAGGTGCACGTGACTGCACCCGTGTTCCTGCATCGTGGGGTCGCCCAGCACAGCAGCCCTGACACACACGAGCATTAACACGTTTAGATGAATTTCTTTTCCACTTTCTGCATCACACAGCGCGAGTTCACACAAAAATGTTTCAACCCTGACAAAAGATCAGTGTGCCTGTCCCGCTGAGTTACTCCAGCATTTTGTCACTAGCTAACCATGCCACCGACGTTCTCGTCCAAAACAATGCATTTGCAGAGACACCTCTCCAAGCAGCCGTGCATTGTCGCAGACTGCTGTAGAGTAGTGACCCCGGCTCACATAGCCAACCATGGCCCTTTTTTAAGACGCCTTCAATGAAAAGATCCTCCAAGTAGAAAATGCCTTCCCCATTCTAAAGGGGCTGTCCCACTGTACAAGGTAATTCATCAACTCTCCCGAGTTTAAAAAAAAATCAAACTCGTGGTGAGCACGTAGAATGTACACAACGGGTACGTCGGAGCTCGGGGACGTCTCCTAGCGGCTCGTAACGCTAACGGCAGGTACTCGGGAAACGCGGTAAGCTCGTGAAGACTTTTCAACATGTTGAAAAATGTCCAAGAGAGCCCCGAGTACCTACGAGCGGCTATGACCGTAATTCTCCGAGTTCGAATCAGGGGAACCTCAGGGAGAATTAGCTCGTACACGTGGGACAGGCCTTTTAGACATGACAATAAAGAGTTGTCAGGACATCTAATCTGAAGCTCTTGCAGTTCACCGTGTGTGACAATTAACTCCAAATCATGCTACCCAGCGGTGGAGAGGGCTGCAAGATCCATGCCAATCTACCGTCACTAACAATGTCCTGATGGTGATGAGGCCCTGGACGGGCCAGGCTGTTCCCAAGAGCTAGTCTTTGCAGCTCCATCACAACCAGTGGCGATTTAAGGATGTTCTCAAAGCTTCTTGCATTCCATTCATCAATACCACATGTTCACCAAAAGTCTTGCTTCTCAATGCAAGCCGTTGAAAAACTGTGAATTCCAAACTCTGCAGCATTTTGGGATCTCGCCACTGTCCAGAGCTCCCCAGTGTTGCAAACAGGCAGTTTTGAACTCTTTGAATGCAACTCAAACCACTGCTGTTACCAAAGTCCCCATGGACCAGTTGCTGTTTAATATAACACACAGATGGAATCCACAATGCAATCCCAAGTTGGGAAAATATTTACCATGTCCAATTTGTTCTTCATTTCAATGTGATAAAGTACACTAATGGACACACCTTGAAAGGTCATGGGCCTCAGAGTCATCAGGGTGGGTGAGAGACACGCCCGAAGTAAACAAGATCTGCAGTTGCTCGTCTGAGCGGCCACATCATGTGCAACAAGCATTCTTCATGCACATCAGCAACACTTCTCGCTCACACGGCAAGTCACTGCCGCACCGCAGGAGGTTGCTTTTTGACGGATGCACAAGTCATGCTTAAAGACCACTTATGCGACTGAACATATAAAATAATTGTGCTTTTTTTTCTCCCCATTTTCAATGCATGCTTTATATTATACGAATGTTCTGCAGATGTGAAACCGTATGGATTGTATAAAAATGCGTTTTCTGGAAATAAAAGCCTGGAACAGAGAAGTGTGGGCTAATGCCACCCCGATGAAAAGTGTCGGGACCATGCAACTTTGTCATGTCCCTAAACTGCCCAATATTCAGCATCAAAGACATTTAACGTGGAATCTATAGCATCTATTATAACTAATTTGAGTAATCATTTGCCAGATGGAACATATTTTAACGTTGCTATTCAGATATTTAATCTTTAATAAAGATGCCACTAAAGGCAAGCGGGTTGGTCTTGCATGATCGCCAATACAAACTGCTTCAGTTGTCAGGCACTGCACCTCCTCCGCTCTCCAATTACATCAATAGCTGTGAGAGCAACTTACCGACACAAAGAACAACAGATGTTAAAATTAGCGATTCATTAGCGAAACTGGCCCTTCGGCCCACCGAGCCTGCGCTGACCAGCGATCGCCTTGTACACCGACAGTATCCCACACGATAGGGACAATTTACAAATTATACCAAGCCAATTAGCCTACAAACCTGTACGTCTTTGCAGTGTGAGGAAGCAGGAGCACACGGAGAAAACCCGCACAGTCACAGGGAGCACTCCGTACAGACAGCACCCGCAGTCAGGATCGAACCCAGGTCTCCACCGCTGCGCCACTGTGCCACCCATGGATAGGTTTTGAAATAAGAGACCTAGGGATGGCAATCATCCAGCAGGATATCGAGGCTTTAACATTTTTGCGGAGAAGGTAGTGGAAGTTATGCGCTAACATCTGAAAATTCTGAAAACGGTAATGAACTGTTGTTTTCAACAAAATGCAGCAATAGCACGAGTAATGAAATTCTGCTCATTTCCCAACTGCGATTCTGATGCAGTTCAACAAAATCAGCTGTCAGGATTTACATCAAATTTTATTGATCAAATTACGTGGCCCCTTTCCTATTCCATCAGCCAGCTCTGTGCACTGAATTCCATTTCAGAGTTAAACATGCATATCTCCCATGAGGAACCAAGAATGACAAACTTTGACCTCCGTTTGTTCATCTGGCAAACATCTGCAACGCAGCCTGAACGAGTCTCTTTTGCCCTAAATTCATATCGCACCTCAACAAAACAGAAACGAGCATCATTTCATGCTATTTTACAAACCGCTTTGCTTTCTGGTTTAAGCTCTCACTTTCCAACAATTTAATGGGGGGGGGGGGAATAATGATTATTTAAAAAAGACAAAGATGATTGCCACAAATGACACCATTTACTGGATGAGTTTGCCGAGAGTCTGCAAAGAATATACATATTAGAATATTAGGTAGCAAATTTTGCATCAGGGAATATCAAATGTGCATGCCTGACATTCCTATGTAGTTGAAAATATAAAAAATACAATCTTACATTGTAAATAGGGCAGGTAGACAAAAATGCCTGAGAAACTCAGCGGGTGAGGCAGCATCTATGGAGCGAAGGAAATAGGCGACGTTTCGGGTCGAGACCCTTCTTCAGACTGATGTGGGGGCGCGCGAAGAAGAAAGGAAGAGGCGGAGACAGTGGGCTGTGGGAGATCTGGGAAGGGTAGGGGAAAGAAGGATAAAGCAGGGTCTACCTAAAATTGGATGTCAATGTTCATACCGCTGGGGTTTAAACTACCCAAGCCAAATATGAGGTGCTGCTCCTTCAATTTGCGGTGGGCCTCACTCTGGCCATCGAGGCGGCCCAGGACAGAAAGGTCAGATTTGGAACGGGAGGGGGAGTTGAAGTGCTGAGCCACCGGGAGATCAGGTTGGTTATTGCGAACCGAGCGGAGGTGTTGAGCGAAGCGATCGCCAAGCCTACGCTCGGTCTCACTGATGTAGAGCAGCTGACACTGAGAGCAGCGGATGCAAAGGATGAGGTTGGAGGTGGTGCAGGTGAACCTCTGCCGCACCTGGAAAGACTGCTTGGGTCCTTGGATGGAGTCAAGGGGGGAGGTAAAGCGACAAGTGTAGCATTTCCTGCGGTTGCAAGGGAAAGTGCCAGGAGAGGGGGTGGTTTGGGTGGGAAGGGACAAATTGACCAGGGAGTTACGAAGGGAGCGGTCTCTGCGGAAAGCCGAAAGGGGAGGAGATGGGAAGATGTGGCCAGTGGTGGGATCCCGTTGGAGGTGGCGAAAATGTTGGAGGATTATTTGTTGTACGTAGGGTGGAAGGTGAGGACAAGGGGGACTCTTCCCTTGTTACAAGTGGGGGGGATGGGCAGTGAGACCAGAGTTACGGGGTATAGAAGAGAAAATGTGTAAATAGGGCACATTTAATTTCATTCCTCAGTTTGAATCACAGAGTCATACAGCACGGAAACAGGCCCTTCAGCTCAACTTGTCCATCCCATCCAAAATGCCCAATCTAAGCTAACCCCATCTGCATGTGTTTGGTCAATACGCCCTCAAAATAATTCCTATCCATGTACTTGTCCAACAGTCTTTTCAATGTTGTTATTGTACCTACCTCAACCACCTCCTCTGGCAGCTCGTTCCATATGCCCACTATCCTCAAAGAAGTTGCCCCTCATGTTTCCTATTTTATCTTTCCCCTCACACCTTAAACCTACGTCCCCCAGTTCGTGGTTCTTCCACCCTGGGAAAGCACTGTGCATTCATTCACCTTATCTATTTTTCTCATGATCTTTTTCTATAAGATCAACCCTCAGCCTCCTGCGCTCCAAGGAATAAACTCCTAGCCTGCCCAATATCTCAGGCCCTCAAGTCCAGGCATTTCCTTGTAAATCTTCTGGGCACCCTTTCCAAGTTCAAGGCATATTTCCTGTAGAAGGGTAGCCAAAACTGAACACAATGCCCCAAGTGCTGCCTCACCAATGTCTTGAGCAACTATAATATACCAAAGATAGGCACAAAAAGCTGGAGTAACTCAGCGGGTCAGACAGCATCTCTGGAGAACAGGAATAGGTGACATTTCAGGTCAAAACCCTTCTTCAGACCATCTCAACTTCTAAACTCAATTCCCTAACTGAATATGGACAGCGTGTCAAAAGCCTTTCACTGAGCCTCCTTTATCATTTTTTTTTTAATAACAATATTTAGATAAACATAAATCCAGAACTATATTATGTTTGGCTTCTCTGTATTTTCTTACCACAATCCTTTGTAGCTCTAACACTGCAGACATTTGTGGAGCAATCACATTATGATCTGAATATTTCAACATTAAATACAGCAATGACAAGTATTGGTAGACCTCTTGTGTAGCTCTGTGACTGTGTCCAGTACACCTGTCAAGCAGGTTAGAAAGCGAAGCAATAATTGGACTCATCATTATGCAACACGTCAGGCTTTTATGCACTGTCGAATAATTAAGTACTTTGACTAGAAATTTTACCCTTATTATTGCTAAAAGGTTGTAATTGTATGAATTCATCTGTCCAAATCAATTGTAAATTTAATTTTGAAATCTGCTCAAGTGAAACAATGAGAACAAATGGCATATAAAGGAAATCCCAGCCTATTGCTAAAAATGAATGCTTGGGTGGAGGGGGAATTTAATATGACTATCTATTGGAATGCAGTGGGCCTGATGTTAAGGTGAAGGCCAGTTCCATGTGGAGGCAGGACACCGCTTGCATTAAAACCTATGTTCATGGCTCCAATACTCTGATTTTGAACTGTTAAAGATTTCCTTGCTGTTTCTGTATCTCCATGCACAATACAGCACAATATCCAGCTGTGATCCAAGCTTAACTCTGCCGAATAAAAGAGGAAATGTAAAAATAGAATGAGTTGGCACAAGGGGGGGGGGGTTTAAAGTATATTTATGAAGCAAAATACAAAGGAGGCAGAAGAAACTGAAGGCTGTGGAATATTGAGGAAAACACAAAGTGCTGTAGGAACTCAGCGGGTCAGGCAGGGAACAGGCAGGCACAGAAAAGTGCGGATGATGGTCTCGGATGAAGTAGGGTCCCGCCCCAAAAAGTTGTCTGTCTATTCGCTCCACAGATCAATCAATCAATCAAGTTTTATTCGTCACTTGCACATAAGTGCAAGTGAAATTAATTTGCCAGCAGCGGTACAATAAAAAAGAACACACAATACACAATTAAAAAGTTTAACACAAACATCCGCCACAGCATTCATCACTGTGGTGGAAGGCACAACATTTGGCCAGTCCTCCTCCATTTTCCACCTCAACCGGGACCTCAACCCCCACAGTCGCCGCTGCGGGCATCCAGATGTACAGACAGGGTAAGTCCAGGTAAGTCCTGAATCGGTGCCTCCCCACTGGAGACCGCGGCTTCAAGATGGTGTAGGCCGCAGGCCGAAGAGTAAAATTCCCCACCACGCCGCAGCCAGAAGCCGGCCGCAGACCGCAGGGCAGGCGGTCGGAGCTCCTCTCCAGGGATCCCCGGCGAGGGACCCCGCTCCGGAAGGTAGGTCCCCGCCGTAGAAGTAGGCCGCGGACCGATGCTGCCTGACCTGCTGAGTTCCTCCAGCACTTTGCTTTCTGTTTATGAAGAGCAGGGTCAGGACTCGGAGGCTGGACGCAGTCAGTCAGAAGTACAAGGGATACACTTTGAGAGGAGAAGCATACCTGCAATCATCAAAGTGTGGTTGGGATTGTCTGAGATGTTGAGAAGCAGGAGTATGGACAACCAAGGAGTGGTTCAATGCCATTTTCTAAGTGATAGAAATGGAGCACGTTTACTGATTAGTCATAGTCATAGAGTGATACAGTGTGGAAACAGGCCCTTCGGCCCAACTCGCCCACACCAGCCAACAATGTCCCAGCTACACTAGTCCCACATGCCTGCGCTTGGTCCATATCCCTCCAAACCTGTCCTATTCATGTAAGATGTGCAAGATGCCACGGCATGAAACCATCTGTCAATTCCAGTCTGTATTTCCAAATCATGGCCTGCTTTGGCAACTTGAATGCCCAGGAATGAAGGAGATGGTGGGCATTGTCCCCTCCATCACAGGTACTGACCTCCCCACCATCAAAGAGATCCATTGGAGGCACTGCCTCAAAAAGGCAGACCCACACCACCCTGGCCACGCTCTCATCTCACTACTACCATCGTGGAGATGGTATAGGAGCCTGGAAACCCTGGCCCCAAGGTTCAAGAACAGCTTCTTCCCAACAACCATCAGGCTCTTGAACACTGCACAACACTAACCACTCTCTCCGCAACTATGGTCTTCTATGGACTGTGTCTTTGGCTGCACTCTGTGTTCCGTTGCGGGTACATATGACAATGAATCACTCTTGAACTGTCTTTTGATGGAAGAAAATCCTGAATAGTTGATCAAAATGTTTGAATTGAGCTGGAGGTTCTTGGGTGGTCATGTGCAGGCACTGTACCACTGCAGGAAGCTAGCCGGGGGAGCGAGGCAAACACTCATCTCCACACAATCGGTCGTTTTCCCAATCAACAGCAAGTGCTGGAGTAACACAACTGGTCAAGCAGAGATACTCCAGCACTCTGTGTGCTACGCAAGACTCCAGCATCTGGAGTTCCTTGAGTCTTCACAATCAAAGTCGATACAAGAGAATGCCCTGAGAACAATTCATTGTAGCCTTCCATGAATGCCCAGTGACATATCAACATTGGATAGGTGACGTTTCAGGTCAGGACCCAAAACGTCACCTATCCACATTCTCCAGGGATGCTGCCTGACTCCAGCACTACGTTTCTTTTTTTTTGTAACCCAGCATCTGCAGTTCCTAGTGTTGACCCATTAACATTGTCTGAAGTATCATCGAAACCCTCCAAGGCCTCATGCTTTGCGTCAATTTGAAAGCATCCAAATGGAGAGCGAACTGTCAGTGAAAGGTTTGCTAACGAAAACTAACAAAACCAGGGCTTGCATTCATGCTGTATCGTTCAATCAATTAATCGACACCACTGTGTAGCATTGAAAAACGATGATTTACAAGTGCGCTGTATTGATATGAATAAAGTCCATTAGCCCGGAAAATGGACGAGTTCAGCACTGAAGAGCTAAGCATGTCGGATTAATGCAGTTTCCTGAAGCCATTAAAACTCCAGGGAAGGGCCACGGTTTAAAAATCTCGTCATTGTAAACACGGCAGTTCGACTTTGTGTTAAATCCCACAAACCATTTGCTCAAGGATTGTATGTAAAGCCTTGTATACCCCGTTGTCACCTTCTCCTCACCCGACTATGAACCTTTTCTTGGATCGCCGTCTGCTTTGATCTGTCCTTTTCACACCTTATATGGTCTTTGTACCCTTCCATATCCTTAGTTTCCCTCTCCCCTGGCTCTCAATCTGAAGGGTCTCGACCCGAACCGCCACCCATTCCTTCTCTCCACAGATGCTGCCTGTACCGCTGAATCACTCCCGCAGTTTGTGTCTATCTTCAGTGTAAACCAACATCTGCAGTTCCCTCCTGCACACCTTGTATATATATTATGTTGTGCTGGCATTCAGCAATTACAATAACATCACCTGCAGTGAAAATGGTGACTTGAACATTCTATGTAATATGCATTTTTTATGAATAAAGTTTGAATAATTTATTTTATGTTATGTGGACATGTTAAATTTACACAATGTGTAGATTTTATTTTACAGAATCTGTTTATGGAACAGGAGAAGCCCATTTCAACAGGGACGGATCTTTATAACTTGGAGCAAAAAAAAAATCATTCATCTCCGAGTCAGTATTAAAATATCAGTTTTGTTCATTTTAATCGTTAAAACTACTCACATTTGTAAAAATGCAAATAAAATCCCGTTGAGGAAAATTAACTGCTGTCCTATTCTCCTCAGACTTCCTTCTACAGATCCCTAGAGGCAGACCACTACTTACCCACTGAGCACAGGTCAGCACCATCTTAAGCTGCCGACGTTACCTCAGGACAAGTACTTCTCCTTTACACAGCCATCAAAACCGGGCTTCTGCGTCAGTTAAATCCCACTGTTCCAGCAACTGATGCTTCATTTCCAATCCCTGAATTATAAATGTCGGGTTATCTTTAGCTTTTCCATGATACAAATACTTAAATTCATAGAGTCAAACAGCGCGGAAACAGGCCCTTCGGCCTAACTTGCTGTTGAAACAGGCTCTTCGGCCCATGTTGACCGACCACACCGGTCGGTCAACATGCCCCAGCTACACTTGTCCCATCTGCCTTAATTTGGCCCCATCCCTCCAAATCTGTCCCGTTCATGTACCTGTCTAACTGCTTCTTAAACATTGCGGTAGTCCCTGCCCCAATTATGTCCTCTGGCAGCTCGATCCATACACCCACCATCCTTTGTGTGCAAAGGTTACCCCTCAGAATCCTATTCAATCTTTTTCCCTTCACTTTAAACCCATGTCCTTTGGTCCTCGATTCCCCTACTCTGTGCATCTACCCGATCTATTTCACTCATGATTTTATACACTTGAAATCTTGGTATCTTATCTTGGAATTAAAATAAATGGGGTGAATCTAATATTATTAGTTAAGTGATAGAAAACCAAGAAATATTTGTGGATAATGGATTAGAACTCCTGAATAATGCATAGATCTTCAGAAATGATGCACATTTCGGTAACTTGAAAGATCTTCCTCAGATGCAAAGGCACCAGAGGGAGGCAGCTGAGCAAAGGATCAGCTGTGTGTTGTATCACAGTGATTAATGAAGGATTTGTAAAGGTTACCAGATGTCAATAATGTGGACCCACCAGGCCAAAGCATTAGAGTGGTAGCCCAGTGCGGGCCAGTCATCAAGATATACCACCTGAACATAGACAATAGGTGCAGGAGGAGGCCATTCTGCCCTTCAAGCCAGCACCGTCATTCAATATGATCATGGCTAGTCATCCAAAATCAATACCCCGTTCCTGCTTTCTCCCCATATCCCTTGATTCCATGAGCCCGGAGAGCGATATCCAACTCTCTCTTGAATACACCCTGGAAACAGTCGACTGCTTTAACCATATTGTACATAGCTGATCCATATTCTTTGTGGCAATTAATTTTCCAGACATAATTAACTGTGCAAATAAAAAAGGCATGGGGTATAAGAAGACTACTTAAGAATTTGAAAATGATCCATCAATTCCATAATGATTCAAGCTGAACAGTTATCCTGGTTAAACCAGCACATGATTAATCATTTGTCCTGGATATGTTCATATCCTGTGCCTTAAATTAGATATCTGCACAGTCTGCAGTAACTCAGATTGCTAACAAAAGATAATTATATTGTGAAGACTTTTACCTGCCAGTCTATGAACCTACATCAGAGTTGATGTCATGTCATGAGGGATAGGAGCAGAACTGTGCCGTTCGGTCCATCAAGTCTACTCCGCCATTCTATCATGGCTGATCTATCTCTCCCTCCTGTTGAGTACATCACACATACTCACAGATCTGGTGTAACAGTATTTATCGAGTAACATGTTACTCCTACCATGCAGCCGGACTGACAGCAGCCCATGTTGGGTTGCAATAATATGAATGGTGTGGTAGTAGGCAGAGTTTATAATAATAAAGCTCTACATTGGTTAGTAAGTAAAGTAACCAATCTACACCTCCCAACCCCATTCTCCAGCTTATCTCCCCGTACTAAAGAAGAATAGATCTATCTGCCTTAAAAATATCCATCGATTTGGCCTCCACAGTCTTCTGTGGCAAGTAATTCCACTGATTCGCCACCCTCTGACTAAATAAATTCCTCCTCATCACCTTCCTAAACGTCCACCACGAGCCTCCTCCCACTCTAGGTCATCTTCACCAATCTTCTCAACTTCATTATTTCTTCTCTCCCTCCTCTCACAGCTTTCAAACTGTCCTTAGTGGGTTTCTCCTGATTGACGTATTGAATCTCATTTTAAAACACTGTGTCTACATTTGTACACTATTCTCCTTCCTTCTCACCCACATCTCTCACACAGCCCATGTGACTCATTACTTTGCCCCCTTCAATTCTCAGGACACAGTTCAAGATGCACCAGGGAGCACAGAGCACCTCTCCTTTTCTTGTTATGCCCAAAGCATATACTCATATTAATAGATACATTGTTCATAATCAAGTTAGCAAAATACCAGAGCAGCTTTTGCAATGACCAGGGTGGCTTTGACGGGCCATGCCCGGTGACTAGCATTGGGGACATTTGCCTCCACTCTTTCAAACTACCTTTCAAATGTACACCCTTGCAAGACCAAGTGCCAACACACAGAGAAGCAGCCATTGAAGGCAAATCCAGGAGTTTCTCCTTCAAAACCTCTATGCCAGAGAAGGTTGTTGAGGCTGGGACTATACTAACGTTTAAGAAACAGTTAGACAGGTCAGGTTTGGATGGATATGGACCAAACGAAGGCAGGTGGGACGAGTGAAGCTGGGACCAGTTGGCCGGTGTGGGCAAGTTGGGCCGAAGGGCCTGTTTCCACGCTGATATCACTCTGTCACTCTATGGCTCAAAATGCATTTTTATATAGTTTGGGTTAAAATTGCATCCAAGTCCCAAATCTTAGGACACTGATATTTAAATGATATAGGTAATGCCAGCCAGAAAGTTAACCATCTGCGGCATCAAAGTCACGCCAATCACACAAATATCATATTAAAAAGATTTGTTGTAATTTGAATTGTGCTGCTCTCTGAAGCTGCAACATGTTCCGTAAATCGGGAAAGCGCTCAATTACTTCATCCTTTCGCTGCACCAGTTTTGTTAATGCCACAAACCTATCTTATTTTAATCTTCACCTTCCTCCACTTAATCTTCCTTAACACCCCACACTGCTTCCTGATTTAAGACCACAGGCAACTGACCTCCCAGCAACACTCCACTAATATTAATCTGTAATCAGTCACAAGGAAATACAGCCGTACCCTGTCCACTGATCTTCATACCTCCCACTCTAAACCTGGCTGCCTTGTGCTTGCACCCTTCACTTCAACCTCACCCTGGCAAACATGCACGGTAAATAAACACCAATTACCAAATCCATACATCACCAGGATGCCACCTGGGCTTGTGACTGAGTGATCAGGGGGTTGGCCAGGCAGAGACTTCTTTCGTTTATTTTAGTTTAGTTTTGAGATACAGTGTGGAAACAGGCCCTTCAGCCCACCGAGTCCGCGCTGACCAGCAATCCCCGCACATTAACGCTATCCCACACACACTAGGGACAATTTATACCAATTTATACAAACCTAAACACAAGCCAACTAACCTACAAACCTGTACGTCTTTGGAGTGTGGGAGGAAACCGAAGATCTCGGAGAAACGCCACACAGTCTAGGGGAGAAAGTGCAAACTCCGTACAGATAGCACCAGTAGTCGGGTTTGAACCCAGGTCTCTGGCACTGCAAGGGCAGTAAGGCAGCAACTCTACCGCTGCGCCAGCGTGCTGCCCCTTTCGAGCGCAGGACCTCATGGTGGTGTACAAGATCATACAGGACATGGATAAAGTGGATGCTCACAGTCGTTTTCCCAGGGTAGAGGATTCAAAAACTGGCGGCAGGCACAAGCTTCAGGTGAGAGGGGAGAGATTTAAGAGGGACCTCAGGGGTAACCTGTTTCACTCCGAAGGTAGTTCTGGTATATTTGGAACGAGCTGCCAGAGGAAGCTATAGAAGCAGATACAACTGAGACTTTTAAACTCAGCTGGAAAGGTGATTGGGAAATCCAAGGCAGGGATGCTATGCTTTCGTTGTCGGGGTTGGGAAGAGTATTCCTGATCTGAAACCTTTCCGACTTTATTATCCCAGGAAATGCAACAAGGTTTCTCCATCAGCAGATCGAGGTGCAGTTACGTTCCAATGACATTATGCAAATGTAAGGAAGGGGCCATCAGTTTGGGGCAACTAACTTCAGATAAAGTAAACAAAAATTAGGCCTCAGGGCAAAATTTAAAACTCAAACTAATTCATTCCTTGTGTCCTTTTAGCAGGTCACAACCCATGGCATGCCAGCGGGTCACCCACCGAGTGTCAGCCTGCGTTAGAATCACTCCCTTGTTTAACAAGAGCATCAAGCATCAGCTTCAGACAAAACCCCTGCCATCTAACCCATTCATATTCCCTCAGCTGGCTGCTGCTGTCCAACTTGTCTGACCTTCATTTTGCACGTCAACTTTCAAAAGCTTGTGCGGTTCACACAAAGAAAAAAAATCACATGGGGATTACTCTGACTTTCCAGCACGGAGAAAACCCACTGCAAATTGGCACCATGTACACCACCTGATTTTTTCAAATGAAAATAGGCTGTTCTCTGTAATTGTAATAAACATGATCTTTATGCCTGGGAAGAAAGTCAAAAATTGCCAGAGACATTTCTTCAGAAGCTGGAGCTCCTTTTGTAAGCTAATTAGTTCTTTAAGTGGTTAGGAGTTAATCAGAAAGTGACATCTTTAGCTTGCCTAATACATCTCACCCGTCTCGTGCTTAATTGTCCAGAGAAAAGTCTGCCATAAATGGTGTAACCTTCTCAAAGCAGAGACGCATCAAGGATCATCCACGATACAGCTGCACAGGAGCTTTTGTTCCCAAAGGGGATAATTGCGCACGTCCAGAGTTTTGAAGCCTTAACTGCATTAATGGTCTGGCCGTTTTTTTAACCTTCCTTTAAATAAGCGCCAATGTAATATTTACAACGTTCGAGATTGCCCAACAGGAGCTGAGTTTCCAGGATGCCTGCTACTGCCTCTAATCCTCTTCGCAGGAGACAGGTGATCATTAATAAGCTGGCAATCATTTCCCGCAGCTTCTGTTTAGCTATCTCCGAACTCACTCTCTCATCAGCACTCTGCAGAACAGAAGTCTGCCTACAACTCTAACGCAATAGGGCAGACCTCCATGTACAGAGCTGCATCACATTTGATATTTTTGACTCCTTCATCAGCTGTATTGTGTGCACACAAAAGCTATAATTATAGGCACAGAGAGGTCTAGAGCTCATTTAAACCTTGCCTTGCAGTTTGACTGATATGTTTGATCATGTGTGAGAGCAACTGCCAGTAACTATGCTGGCTGGCATTAGCACCAATGTTGACAGTCTTTTAGTTCCATTAAGCAATAATTCATTTGTGAAGAGATTGGAAATTAATAAACACAAGAGAAATAACCTTGTGTAGGAAGGAACTGCAGATGCTTCACACCTTACCCTTCCATATCACTATATCTCCCTCTCCCGACCCTCAGTCTGAAGAAGGGTCTCGACCCGAAACGGCACCCATTCCTTCTAACCAGAGATGCTGTCTGGCCCGCTGAGCTGCTCCAGCTTTTTGTGTCTATCCTTAAAACCTCTCTGGGTTGCAACATGCCCCAAGAATGCTCCTACACCACAGGCACTGAACTCCCCACCATCAACAGGATCGACAAGGGGCACTGCCTCAAAAAGGCAGCCAACACTGTAGACCCACACCAGCCTGGCCACACATCTCATCTCACGACTACCATCGGGAAGAAGGTACACGAGCCCGAAATCTGTGGTCACCAGAGTCAGGAGCAGCTTCTTCCCGACCACCATCAGGCTCTTGAACACTTCACAACACTAACCTCAGCAAATCTCAGCGATCTTCTTCGGACTGTGTGTTGGTTGCACTCGGGACTTCAGTTTTTGCATTATTATGGTAATCTAGTATTAGTTAATAATTTCTTGTATTATTACATTATATATTTAGCTGTATGTTACTGTGCGAGTGGCCCTGCTGAGCTGCATTGTTCATTGTTCCGTTTCTGGTATCTACGGCAATTAAACACTTTTGCTCTATACTTAGAGTTAGCACAATATTGATCTGGATTTCTGCCTCAAGAAAGCAAAATAAATTAACGATGGTTACGAATTCTGTCTTTAATAATTCCACAGGATACTAATAATTGAATCATATATTTTTTTAATTACCTCAGAGCAACATCATTAAAATGAATTCTAGCTCTTCACTTTCTCGAAGCAGTCGGTGTAACTATTGCCTGCCTCAGTGTTGCCCGTCTAACCATTGCCTGAGCAAAATGCCATCAAGTTGGACATTGCTGGTCCCTAGCCCACATCATCAGTCTACACTTATCATTCTGGTTCATGGTGGATGCTTGCAAATCCTACACTATTTTCCCTTCGATCATCGCCTCTCTCAGAAGCCATTCCAAGGATTGAGGCTGGCCATCCGTGAGTCACAGTGCCAGGCGGAAGAGCTCAACTGAATCATCCTACCCAAGAGCAGTGCTGACCTACTATCTACCTCTTTGATGACTATCCTTGGTCGGACTTTGCTGGCTTTACCTTGCACTAAACGTTATTCCCTTATCATGCATATATACTGGGGTGGGAGATTGCAACCTTCGCGTGGTCCGCCCTGTTTCGACTAATGCAATCAACTCAACGTGCACAAACGGAAGATCAAATAGAACAAGTTGTCCAACAACGTTAGGCTGTGCACGCCACACGAAAGAAGAAGCATATATACTGTACACTGTAAATGGATAGATCGTAATCATGTATTGTCTCTCTGTTCACAGGTTAGCACGTAACAAAAGCTTTTCACTGTACCTCAGTACACGTGACAATAAACTGAACTGAACTGAACTAAGAGGGCTCTGCCCGAGCCGGCTGCCTGCCCGTTCCCGGGTTACATCCACACCCAGGTGTCACTAGAGTGGGAATAAGCTCTATCTACGGGCACCCTGGGGGATTTCTGGGACCGCGGGGGGTGGAATGTAGCCTTGACAAGGATTGTAATATAGTTGTTTAATATTCAGTATATTTGGTATTTAAGGTTTTTTTTTAACATTGTATTTATTATGGTGGTGGGTTTGTTGGTATTGTTTTGTATTGCACATATTATTATTGTAAATGCTTTCCGACACACTCTCACAGGTAACACCCAACTAGTTTGGGACTGAACTCCCAGTTAGCCACAGTGGGATATTTGATATATCTGCTCGCTTAATCCTGGCCCTTGCAAGATTGCATAATGCAAACAATCTGATAAGGCGTTAATTAATTTGAAACAATCCACAGAAGACATCAATTTGAATTTATCATCAAAAGTTCGCCTTTATCAATATCTCCCCCTGCTCGAACATACATCAGACATTTCTGTCGCCTCTTTTCCAGCAGCCATGTCACAGTCACATAATACAGATTATTCTCGCCATCATATTCTTCACTTTATATTAATTCTAGATATGAAACTGTGGCAAATATCTTACTACCAATCCAGTTGGAAGAAGAGTCCCGAGATGTCACCTATCCATGTCCTCCAAGGATGCTGCCTGACCCGCTGAGTTACTCCAGCACTTTGTGTCTTTCCTTGGTAAACCAGATCTGCAGTTCTGCGTAGTTCAGGCAACATTTATAGAGTTATGCAATAATGTAGCACTGAAACAGGCTCTTCAAACCAATTTATTCATGCCATCCGCAGAGAGAGAGGTTTAATAGACATGTCAGGCAGGAGCGCAGCAAAGAGAGGTTTGCAATAGACTGCATATATTTTACTTCATGTGCTGCTCACCAATTAGATTGAGTTATGCTATGTTCTAAGGGATGTCAAACCTATCGTGGCTGTGGAGTAGCTGCAATTTATTTTGCGTGTAGCTAGGCTCAAAACTCCAAAATAATAAGTATCGCATGTGGAGTATCCCATGTTCATCCCATGCAGGAAGGACGTGGAGCCTTTGGAAAGTAGGTTTCCCAGATGATGCCTGGATTAGAGGGGATTATCTACAGGGAGAGATTGGGCGGATTTGGATTGTTTTCTCTGGAACGCCGGAGGTTGCTGGGATATAAAGTCATAGAAAAGTATGAGTGGCATAGATGGGAAAGACAGTCAGAACTTTTTTCCCAGGATGGAAAAAATCAAGTATTAGAGGGCGCAGCTTGAAGGTGAGAGGGGCAAAGTCAAAGGAGATGTGAGGAGTAGTTTTTTGATTTTTTTTACAGAGGATGGCGAGTGCCAGGGTTGGTGGTGGAGGCAGTTACAATGGATCATGATCAGGCAGGTAAGAGTTGGTCTTGGCATCATGTTGGGCACAGACATTGTGGGCTGAAGGACCTGTTCTTGTGCTGTGCTTATAGTTTAGTTTAGAGATACAGTGTGGAAACAGGCCCTTCGACCCACCGGGTCCGCGTTGACCAGCGATCCCCGCACACTAACACCATCCTACACCCAATAAGGACAATGTTTACATTTACTAAGCCAATTAACCTACAAACCTGCGAAGATCTCGGGGAGAACCCTCGCAGGTCACAGGGAGAACGTACAAACTCCGTACAGACAGAACCCGTAGCCGGGATCGAACACCCGGGTCTCCGGCGCTGCATTCGCTGTAAGGCATTCGCTCTACCGCTGCGCCACCGTGCTGTTCCATGGTCTACACGTTCTACGCTCAGTCTATGGCGTGGCTGCACAGCTATTCTGAAACAGCGCACTCGTTGCTGCCCGTTCTGCTGGCCCCTCTTTGTTCAAGAGCTCTGCTTCGTTAGGAGACAAGGGCAAGGGTCGACTCGCAGATTAAGTCACCACACTGACTGCTTTCAAATTTCAATGAGTACATTAACGCAAATGAAAGTATTAAATATTGCTGCTTTTATTTTCAACTATGTAAACGGAAGTGTCTGATTAAACCGCGTATACTGAAGCACGGAGGTGCCTCAAATACGGACACGCTTCCTATGCCCTTATATTTCGTCATCTATTGGATAATGCGCTAGCAGAAATAAATGTTGTCACACGACAATTAATCCAATTATAAAATTTGTAATTAGTTGGGAAAAGGTATCATGGTGTTTCTAATTTAAAACATTTATAATACATAGCCATGGCAGGCACAGCATCAATACACTGCACATTAGCAGTACCACCAGCGCTAATGAACTTTGAAGATAATTTATTACAGTGCTTTTTTGGTAGACAAAAAGGTGCCGGTCACATATAACAGTTCACATGATGCTGTTGGCTGCAGTACTTCAATCTAGTTATTAACTCCTTAAAGGTGCAGTGCATGCTCCTCATACAGTGCTTGGCATTTTCAATGTTAACCCTGGCCGAGGACTGGCAAGGAGATACTTCTGTAAGAACACCCTGCTGCAACACAGCTCCTCTGTTCCATTGTATTTTTGAAAAATAATACATACAGCAATTGGCGATAAAAAAGATATACGTAATGTCACGAAAAAAACTCTGATTAATCACAACTCCACTTCTGCCAAAATGTGATGAATACAATCAAGCGTCAGTGGACCAACAATCGCTCCGGGATGCGATGGGACCAGAACACAGGTACTTGATTCACACACCACCAAGCATCTCTGTCCCAGTGGCCTGAACAGTCGGGTGGCCTCACTCCTGCAGCCCGATGGCATCACGAGGGTGACGTGAATGAACCAAGCGCAACCCTCGTGTTCAATCACAAATACCCAGCGAGTGAAGAGAGACGAAGCTGGTGCTGATCAGGAACGTACACCCTGTTCAAATTAGACTCCAGCTCTGCCACTGCGATGCACTCGTCTGGAACTACATTAACCGCAGTGGGTTCCCAGAGCTTCAATCACCGAGCAGCGAGAAATGTTAAAAGACTACATTTTCTGCTGAGGAACACAAATCTGAACTTCCATTTTCATTTGCTTCACAAATTCTATCTCCACCGCCTCATCCCCGCCTCCCACACGGTGAGTCATTTTCCCTCTTTAGGTTCTCCAATCGTAGAAGGCTCACAGAGTAATGAAAGACAGGCAAGGAGTTTGCTGAAGGTTTCACGCAAGTTTAACCACTTTGCTTCTGCAGTGCAAACATGGCAGTGAGTGATCACCACCAGTAATAGATACCACCGCAACAAATAAACTATACATCTATACCAAAGATAAGTCTGAAGAGTCTGAAGAAGAGCTCCATCCCAAAACATCACCCATCCTTTTTCTCCAGAGATGCGACCTGACCCGCTGAGTTACTCCAGCACTTTGATCTATCTTCATTTTATTTCATGGCTCGGTAATTCGTCACGTGTTGCAATAAAGGATATTTTCAACAGCGCTAAATCTTAACCCAGATACCTGGCCACATCTCCTTGTGTTCTCCCACATCAAGGTCTGGGTTAGGGCACACAAGGTCACCTATATTGTGCACGGCACCAGTTACAGAAGTACCTCCTACATTTGAACACAGGTTGCAATCGACGTACTAACGTGAAAGGTTCATAACCCTTCTTGAAAGAAATATGTTTTGTATCGAAAAAGAAAAAAATCTTTCTCTTCAGCACATTAATCTTCAAAAGGGGACTTTAATATTCACACCAGGATAATGACATGCCACCTGTCATAACTAATTGGTATCTGCTTCATCATATGAATTGTGCAGAAGCTGCTGAGAATCACTCAGTCCCCAGCAGCCACTCCTCATACAGTGCTTGGCATTTTCAATGTTAACCCTGGCCTAGGACTGGCAAGGAGATACTTCTGTAAGAACACCCGGCTGCAACGCAGCTCCTCTGTTCCGCTGTATTTTTGAAAAATAATACATACGGCAATTGACGATAAAAATATTTTCTCTAAATGCATGGCCTTCAGAATGTGGGGAGCTTGGCTTTAAGAAGCAGAGATTTATATTGCACAAGTACTTTGCATTTATATCACATCATTAATGAAGGAAATTATTCTGAAACGTCTCGCAGAGAAATGTGTAGAAACAAGGAACTGCGGATGTTGGTTTACCAATGAAAGGCACAAAATGCCGGAGTAACTCGGCGGGTCAGACAGAGCCCTGGGGAACACGGATAAGTGATGTCTCGGGTCGGGTGCCACCTTCAGTCTGAAGAAGGGTCCCGACCCCAAACATCATCTATCCGTGTGTTCTAGGGATGCTGTCTGACCCACCGACCCAAAGGAATGTGTAATGTTACTAATAGAGAAGCTTTTATGTATATAATAATTGAAAGGTAGGAAACTCGGAAGGAGAAATGAATGGCAGATAATCCAAAGGGTTAAATGAGGAGGGGAGGCGGCTTCTGTGTACATAAACATCACCACTGCCCAGTTTGTGCTGTGAATTTTCTGCGGAAGGTGATGGCAGAGATGAAGTCACATTGCAGGTGTCAGCATGCCCTCTGCTTGTACCCCACTCACCCAGAGGTAAATAAATCCATCATCTGCTTCTATCAGTTGCCCATCGCCATTCCTCCCTCTGCCATCAGCACAGCTTGTCTCTGTGCTGCTGGTTTCATATCCTCTGACAAGACTCTCTGCTCCCCCCCTACATGGTCGACCCAGCTCCATCCAGCCCACCATCTGCTGGAACAGTCAGCCATGCGTCTGCCAACCGCTCGTGCGGCTGGCCGTCACTCCGGGCAGCTCCGCTCATCCATTAACCTGGCCAATCGTCCTCACATTTGTCCTTCTTCACCTCCCGTCTACCAGAACATCATGAACGTACCACTTCATTCCCTTGCCTCCTAGAGCCAACATCAGCCCCACTCCCATCCCCAGGACTCCCCGTCCCTCTGGCTCGCATCGGCTGCCCGACCACCTCCATCACCCACCAAAACGGAGCAGCCAGATGCTGGTTTCAACCGAAGATAGACACAAAAAGCTGGAGTAACTCAGCAGGTCAGGCAGCATCTCCGGAAAAAAGGAATAGGTGACGTTTCGGGTCGAGTCCCACAGTTATTTGAGCCTGAAGAAGGGTCACCTGTTCCTTTTCTCCAGAGATGCTGCCTGTCCCGCTGAGCTACTCCAGCTTTTAGTGTCTGCCCACCAGGGACAGTCATGTCTCCAGGCCACTGAGCTTCACAACCTCCCCACTGCCCTCAGCTCCTTGAAACCCGCTCCTTTGATCAAGTTTTGATAAAGGTATTCACTGTTGATATACCCGTGAGGCACTGAGGATTAAAAAAATATATACATTACAGGTACTTCTGAAGGAGAAAGCTGTTTGTAAATGAAACGGAGAACACGTGCGCGCCCATTACATGCCGGGAGGAACGCAGGGAGGTGGCGAGTGGGAGGTGATGGGGGAGTGTACTCAGGAAACGCTCACCTCAGGCCACGCACCAAGAGGATTCACTTATTAGTATTCCAATATTTCCAAAAGCACGCAAAACCACAACAGGAATAAAAACAAAAGAGTCTGGACTCCACGGAACTTGACATGCAGTCAGTCTACTTTGATCAAGACAAAGGCATATTATTGATATTGTGTGCGCGTAAATCCCCACACAGACATCTGGAGCTATTTACTTTTATGGCAGAATATGAACAATGCTGTCAATGTATTGAACCTGCAACGTAACTGGTTAAGAATATAATTTGATGCAACGAGCAGTTTAAGCTTCATAAAGACAATGAGAATTTGGATCCACGTGATCCCTGGAGCCAGATTCGCCATTCAATTTAGATCGCGGCCGGTCCAACTTTCTCCAAATTCAATTTCCTGCCCTTCCCCCCAAAAACCTGTAATCCTTAACAATTAATAATCTATGCACCTCACCTTTTAATTGCTCAAAGTGTCAGCTTTCCGGGCTGTGGAATCACAAGCCCACTGACTTTTAGAGAGAAGGAAGTCATCCTCATCTCAGCCTTCCCCCTCCTACGAAGACTATTCCCCGAGTTTCTCGACTCTTCGATGAGAGGAATCATTCTCCCAGCAGTTAATCTATCAGGCCCCTCAGAATCTTCCGGGCTTCAATATAATCACCTCTGATTCTTCTCAACATCCATCCTCAGTCTGAGACCTAGCTCTTGAGACAGAAAATTAAGGTAATAGTTTCATGCAACAGTTTGTTTCTTCCCTCCACAGATGTGTCTGCAGTTTATTACCTTTCACTTTCCTATCTACAAGTGTTGGTTTTTAAAGAGGCGGCGCAGAGGTAGAGTTGTCGCCTCACAGCGCCAGAGATCTGGGTTCGATCCTGACTACGGGTGCTGTCTGTACAGAGTTTGCACGTTCTCCTTGTAACCTGCGCGGGTTTTTCCCCCAAGGTGCTCCGGTTTCCTCCCATGCTCCAAAGACGTATAGGTTTGTAGGTTAAGTGGCTTCTGTTAATGGTAAATTGTCCTTAGTGTGTAGGATAGTGCATGGATAGTGTATGGTGTTATCGCTGGTCGGCACGGACTCGGTGGGCCGAAGGGCCTGCTTCCGTCTATATCTACTTTTGTTTATAAAGTAATTGTGACGTTGATGAATTTGGTTTGCAACCTACCACACATTCCTCTGTTCTCTCTGATCCTCCCTATATTTAAACGTTGAACATGCTTGTTCTAGACCTAGACATAGACAATAGGTGCAGGAGGAGGCCATTCGGCCCTTCGAGTCAGCACCGCCATTCATTGTGATCATGGCTGATCGGCCCCTATCAATAACCCATGCCTGCCTTCTCCCCATATCCATTGACTTCACTAGCCCCTAGAGCTCTATCTAACTCTCTCTTAAATCCATCCAGTGACTTGGCCTCCACTGCCCTCTGTGGCAGGGAATTCCATAAATTCACAACTCACTGGGTGAAAACGTTTTATCTCACCTCAGTCTTAAATGACCTCCCCTTTATTCTAAGATTGTGGCCCCTGGTTCTGGACTCGCCCCACATTGGGAACATTTTTCCTGCATCTAGCTTGTCCGGTCCTTTTATAATTTGATATGTTTCGATAAGATTCCCCCTCATCCTTCTAAACTCCAGTGAATACAAGCCTAGTCTTTTCAATCTTTCCTCATATGACAGTCCCGCCATCCCAGGGATCAATCTCGTGAACCTACGCTGCACTGCCTCAATCAGAAGGATGTCCTTCTTCAAATTAGGAGACCGAAACTGTACACAATACTCCAGATGTGGTCTCACCAGAGCCCTATACAACTGCAGAAGAACCTCTTTACGCCTATACTGAAATCCTCTTGTTATGAAGGCCAACATTCCATTAGCTTTCTTCACTGCCTGCTGTACCTGTAAGCCAACTTTCAGTGCCCGGTGTACAAGGACACCCAGGTCTCGCTGCACCTCCCCCTTACCTAACCTAACCCCATTGAGATAATAATCTGCCCCCTTGTTTTTGCCACCAAAGTGGATAACCTCACATTTATCTATATTATACTGCATCTGCCACGCATCTGCCCACTCACTCAACCTGCCCAGGTCACCCTGCAACCTCCTAACATCCTCTTCACAGTTCTGTATTATACTGCATCTGCCACCCAGCTTTGTGTCAGCTTTCCGCAAACTTGCTAGTGTTGCTCCTAATTCCCTCTTCCAAATCATTAATATGTTTCTCCTGTGTTTTGTATCTGATGAAGAGCCATTGAGCTGAAACGCAGACTGCGTTTCTTCCCCCCTCGGTTGCTGCCTGGCCTGACGAGTGTTTGCAGCATTTCATAGCTTTTGTTCAACGTTTCCAGCTACTGCAGCCTTTTGCTCCATTAAAAGAAAGAGAGCGAGAGAGAGGTTTTTAGAAGGGGTTTTTGTGAATGAACTCAGAGGAGTTGACCCACAACAAAACTCAACGCTTGCCACATGCACTGCTTAGAGACAGAGGGGACTGTGTCGAGTCAGTCGAACAGAACTGTCTGCAGTCGGTCAGTCACACACTGTTAATGTGTCTATCCAAACATTCCCGCTGTTACTGAGTGAGCTGACATTCCTTTCAATGAGTATCACAGCAGACTACCTGGGGCCAAATCCACACTACACTGGCTGCTCTAATAAATGTGCAACAATCTAGCGTTTTATTGCAATAATACCTCTATCAGCATTAGTGCGCTATTGTTCGCGTGCTTATGATTTGACTTTTTGCGTTGCAAAATTGGATTTCTGCACGATTGTTTAATAATAATTCTCCAGTAACCACCACCGCACTTGCATTCCACTAGAAGGCTGATTTTTCTCGAATTTTGATTGCTGAGTGAAAAGGTGTAGCTCACACAGCTCAACTAGTCCGTGCCAGTGGAAGCGCAGTCTCAGAACTCTGAGAAATGCCCGCACAATGAATTTGACATCTAACTTAGTAGAAGTGGCGATCTTCTCTCAGGCCTCTCCTGGTCCAGAAAACCTTCAATACTAATCCACAAAGAGAGGAGGGGGTCCCTCGCCAGGCCTTGCCCCACCTCCACTCCTCTTTTCCAGCTCCCCCATCCCGCTGGTGCGACAGAATGCAGAACAATTCCACAGATGCTCCCCGCGAACAGCCAACACTGACAAGCCCATCCAAATGGCAGGCCTGGCTTGCGCGCTGTGCAGCCGAACATCCCAGAGAGCGAGGGGGACCCACGCCGTCAAGAACAAGTGGGGGGGGGGGGGGTCGTCCAGCCGGGGACCAGCAAGCTGGGGCGCCGACAGCGGCCACGTGGGGCAGCGGACCTGCTTTAATACGGAGAGCGGTAGATAGGACTGTTCCATTAACTTCTAGTAACTTTGTTGGCGCAAGAAACGTGGCGACTCTTGTGGACTGCCGCAGTGTTGTCAGCCGTACGATTCTACTGGGCTGTAATCAAAAACAAAGGATTTCACTGCACCCAGGTTGGTACAGGTGACAGTAAATATCATTGACTGCCTGAATATCATTCACTCTGCCATTTACATTGCTCACAATTCACATTACCTGCTCACAATTCACATTACCTTCTCCCAAGGAAGGCCGGAACTGGGCTGCTTTCCTCTCCCCACTTTAGCACACACAGACCTGGTGCTCTGTGCAGGAACGTTTCAAACCTATACCCACTCACTCTGCCCCTCACACCAGCAAAGTCGTCCTCAATTGCCTCTGCTGGCTCCTGGTTCTCAGAAACAAGCGAGCGACTCTGAAATGTGTTTGACGCCAACTACAGACAATTACCGAGGCGGGGGTGGGGGTCCTAGTACATGGTCTTGTCTCACCAATGTTTATTTACCATTTTTCCACATAAAACGTGTGAAAGTGAATTTATTCTGTCTCACCAATTTTTGTGTAGAGATTTGTGAATTCTGAGATGGTGAATAACCATAACCAGACGGCCGTATTGCAGGGGTTGCATGTAGACTTTTAGCTTCGCCACAATCTCAAAGTGGGACATGCATGGAGCCATGCGATGGCAACAGATGTGCAGCAGCAGCAGCAGCAGCAGTATAAGTGTGGGTGTGTGTGTGTCCCAATAACCAGGGGTGTCACTGCTCGATCCCATCACATTGTCCACGTGGGCTCTGGTCCACATAGACGCTATAAAGCTGACAATTGAGGACGACTTTGATGGTGTGAGGGGCAGAGTGAGTGGGTGTAGGTCTGAAACGTTCCTGGTAGCCTTGACGAACATATCCAAATTACACTAAAGACATCACCTATCGTGCATTTTATCCTAAAACGTCCAATTATTTTTTAATGTGTCCCAATGAGTTACCATTATGCATGAGCTAATCATTCAAATTTCAAGGAATGTTGTATTTCATGACATCTCCGCAGGTTTTCAAACTCGCCCCATCTTTCTGTAGTCTCTCTTTCCCTCTACCCATGGACACCACAGACCTCACAGCAGACTCCAGTCCCGACATTCACATTCACTCAGACACACAGCATTTTTGTTCGCCCCAGGTATGGTTAACAAACAGGCCACAAATGATAATCACAGGACACTGCCTCGTAACGTAGCAATGTTGCTTTTGAGCTAATAGACCATGTTGATGCAATCACAAAGATGGCTCATTGATGCCTCTTCCATAGAAGACTGGGTCAATATGTTGATGAATACTCTATCGCACTTCTACAGGTGTCCAGTAGAGAGCAGACTGACTGGCTGCATCACGGCCTGGTTCGGCAACTCGAACTCCCTGGAAGGCAGGAGGCTGCAGAAAGTGGTAGACACTGCCCGGTTCATCACGGGTATTGACTTCCCTACCCATAGAAGGGATCAAGGGAGGCACTGCCTCAAAAAAAGCAGTTAATATAATGGAAGATCCACACCAACCTGGCCACACTCTCATCTTGCCACTACCATCAGGAGTCTGAAAACCATGACCACCAGGATCAAGAACAGCGTCTTTCCAACAACCATCAGGCTCGTGAACACTGCACGTGGTCACATTGAATGGCAGTGCTGGCTCGAAGGGCCAAATGGCCTACTCCTGCACCTATTGTCTATTAACACTAACCACTACCTCAGCAACTCCGACCCTTCTGTCCTGGGCCTCCTCCATGGCCACAGTGAGTCCCACCGCAAATAGGAGCACCTCATATTTCGCCTGGGTAGTTTACACCCCAGCGGTATGAACATTAACCTCCAATTTCAGGTAGTCCTTGCTTTCTCCCTCCTTCCCCTCCCCTTCCCAGCTCTCCCACAGCCCACTGTCTCCGCCTCTTCCTTTCATCTTCCCGTTCCCCCCATCAGTCTGAAGAAGGGTCACGACCCGAAACGTCACCTATTCCTTCGCTCCATAGATGCTGCCTCACCCACTGAGTTTCACCAGCATTTTTGTCTATCTCAACAACTATGATCTTCTATAGACTGTCTTTGTTATCGCGTTCATGGGCCTGTTAAGCTGCTGCAAGCAACCATCTCATTGTTCCGTTACTGGAACACATGACAATTAAACTCTCGCTCTGACTCTTGTAAAGAATGCACACTCCTGAAACACACTGATGGGACTATTCAAGGGGCCATTTCACAGCACCCCATTCCTGATTCAGTAATAAAACCTGAAGATAGGCACAGAATGCTGGAGTAACTCAGCGGGACAGGCAGCATCTCTCGATAGAAGGAATGGGTGACATTTCAGGTCAAGACCCTTCTTCAGAATCAGGGGAGAGGGAGACACAAAGATATGGACGTGTAACGTGTCTAAACGGGACAAAGATCAAGGAAAATGCAGAATAGATCATTGTTATCTAGGAGAAGGTGACAATGAGGCAGACAAAGATATAATTTAATCAAGATGACAGTCAGGCTGGTCGGAGAACAGGGGGGGAGAGAGAGAGGGGGGGAGAGGGGGGGAGAGGGGGAGAGAGGGGGAGGGGGGGGGGAGGGGGAGGGGAGAGAGAGAAAGCAAAAGTTACGAAGTTAGAGAGGTCAATGTTCATATCGCAGGGTTGTAAATTGCCAAAGCAAAATATGAGGTGCTGTTCCTCCAATTTGCATTGGGTCTCACTGACAGTGGAGGAGGCCCAGGATAGAAAGGCAGACCGAGTGAAGGTGTTGGAAACGATGGGCGAGCCTGCGCTTGGTCTCGCCGATATCCAGGAGTCCACACCTGGATGAGCGGATACAATCGATGAGGACGGAGGAGGTGCAAGTGAACCTCTGCCACACTTGTAAGGACTGTCAGGGTCCTTGGACGGAATGGGGGGGGGGGGGGGGGGGTTAGGGTTAGGGACAGGTGTTGCCTAATTTGGGAGCAGGGTTTATTTACCCTGTTGGTAGCCGGCAACCACTGGTCCGCTGCTTTTTACTCAGGACTTATTCACACACACAAATGCTTTATATTAAAGATTTCCATTATCCATTGCACTTCAATGCTGCAAAGATAACATTACAGCAGTCAAACTGATATGTAACCACTCAGTCCTTCAAAACCCATTACATCTGCTGCTTTCAGCTGTGAGTAATTAAATCTGAACATTATCCCCTGTGATCTATAAAAGGAACACTTAAAAAGGGGGAAAAAAAAACATAAAGGAAAGAATCTGGTTCAAAGCAATTACCACAACTCACAATAATCTGACAAATAATGACAGAATGGGTGGATAGTAATTTAAAGGGCAATGTTTCTGTTGACCTATAGAAGACTACATTCACCAAACTCTAAATCAAGTTTTTGCATTTTTTTTTAAAACTGGCAAACTCCTCAAAATGTACAATTGCTGATGATATAACACTCCACTTTCTACAAATAAGAAGACAATGTTACGAGCTCTTGTGGGAAATTGATCAAAGAAATGCTGTTCCCATTAAAGGCTACTCCAGATACTCGTTGAGGCACCAAATATATGACAAAGAATATCATTAACAAAGCGCGAACCACGCCTTCATTCCTCTCAACCCAGACAATGGGCCAGTTTCTCTGAGAGACACAAAGATCTGCCAGAATTTCCCCAGTTTCACTGCCAAAGATTCTGGAATTTCCATACATAAACGCGTGAACACGGAAAACCCTGGACTTGCTGGTAGCCAGGATGTCTTCATACCACCACTAGACCTGACATGGAGGAGGAGTGGATGCATTTAGATGGAGAACTCCACTCAGCAAACTCATGCCAGAATGGACCTGGCCCAAAGATCTCACCCACTGCGATCAACAGAGAAGAGATAAGAGGGATTATGTTCTTGGCTCTATTTGTTTTTTTTTTTAGCTTTTTTGACTGCTTATTGTCTTAGAAGTCTTTATATTAATCTTTTACTCTTTCTAATAATTACATTTTTTTTAAATAGTTGATTCACTTCCAATAGTTAGAGTGTTTTAAGATTCTGGATGGCAGAACATTCAAGGACATTCACAATGGTTTGGAGACAAGTCTGCAGACACTAGAATCTGCAGCAAAACAAGCTGAAGTCGGGTCTCGACCCGAAAAGTCATCCTTTCCTTCTCTCCAGAGATGTTGCCTGCCCCCGCTGAGTTACTCCAGCATTTTGTGTCTATCTTCAGCATCTGTGAGGGGAGCAGACAGGCAGCGTTTCGGGTTAGGACCCTTCCTCACTCAGAGTGATAATAAAAATAGCTGAGACGGAGTGTTGGTCACACAGCCACCGAGTTAAATGGCACTCTCATCTCCAGAAGAAGAGAACAAATCCATCTCTCACCTCCAAACCAAATCAGAATTGAGGGACAGAAGAAGAGTTTTCCATGCGATTCACCAAATGGCAAGCTTCTGGATGTAGTCACCACTAATGGTGATTGACGGAAGATATGCTCAGATATAAGAATTGCCCCCAGCTACTCAATTGTACTCAGGATACTGCGCAAGTGAAATTATTAACAAACTAACAACCTATTAGCTGTGTGATCATGGGCATTGCAGTATTTTTTTTAAAATCAAACAAAAAGCACACGACACATTTTTCTAATATAAACAGACCAGCGGGATGTGTTAGCGTGAGCAAAACACTAATTATCACAAATGGTAGTATCATTTGGAAATGGCTCCATCACCAGAGAAAGCCAACGTTCCGATGCTTGAAGCAGTAAATGGAGATTCCATTGTGCCGTTACACTGCGTGGAGGTCTGCGGATAAAAAAAAAGTAGTTTGCTGCAGTCAGATGGCACGTTTAATTAAATATTGTGGGAAGCTTCCAAAGCGAAATATCATTAATCATTTATGTTTGCTTAGGATTAAATTAAATGCTCGTGCAGGGAAAGGAAATATTTGTGTTTTCCTAAGATTTATTGCCCGAACAAGATAAAAAGAGCAAAGCTCTTCGATTCAGCAGCTCAATATTTGAGGACATTTGGTCAGATAAGGAACTTGACTTTAACTCACACAAGCAAAGGACTGAGCAAAGACCGACATTGCCAAACAAGAACATTAAATTCGAACATGGGCCACAAAAGCTTTTTTTTTCCACAGTTAATGATTCATTTCTGTAATTTGTTTTTGTTTTTCTTTTAATAGAAGCGAAACAATTAATCTTCTCGGCCAGTCAAAGCTCAAGGACGTTTGAGAATTCTGCAGTGTCTAAAGGAAGTGCCCAGTTTGGGACATTTAATTTTGCATATAAAGTCACGGCTTATGGTGGGAGCGACAATTCCACAAAGCCGATTGTTAAAAGAATACAGGTTTCAAATAAAACAGGGCAAGATTTACAATGCAACTAATGAAACAGAAAACAATCTAAAAATATGCCCAGAATTTTAACCACAAGCATGCGATGCTGGCGGGAAATCACAAATAAACTCAGAAAATGTTGGAAATATTTAACTGCAGTGCTTTGAATCTCACAGTTCCAGCAGTTTATTCTCTTTCTCCTCTGCATTCACTCTTCTCCCACTCCCAGAGGGAGCAGCTGCAAATAACAAACCCTTACAGCCCTCATTCAACTGCATCCACTCTGCTTGTCACATGAAAGCTGCTCCTCTCTTCACAGATGCTGCCTGACACGCTGAGTATTACCAGGATCTCCGGTTTTCGTGTCAGATTTCCAGCACCTGACGATTTTCACTTTCACTGACAGATTTCGTGGCGGCCGGCTTGCGTTGTTCACCCATGGACTGGTACACATGTAGGAAAAGTCTGGAGGGATATGGGCTACATGAGGGCAAATGGGACTCATTTAGATTTGTGCTTTTTTAAAAAAGATTTACTACGTGATCGTAGAGACTTCGGCCCGACGTCGCATAGCCAAGTCGGGCCGAAGGGCCTGTTTCCATGCTGTGTGACTCTACTTGAGAATTCCACAATGGGAATTGCCAACGTCAAACATCAGAATCTAGATTCCTCAGAGGAAAGGGGAAAAAAGTATTAAAACAAAATAAACCTACCCAGCAGTCCCACAGGTCAAACGCTATTAACTTTGCTCGGGTATAAAAACATTCTGGTTAATTTCTAGCAATAATACTATGGCAATGCTTATCCCATGCATTTCCATTTTAATTATGTTGAATGACTAATGGCGGCCGGTGCAAACGCAAGAAGCTCCGTTAATGAAAACATCCAGTCCATGTACATTCCCACTGAATCACAACCTCATCCAGGCACACTCCAGCTCTGGCCAAATTAGAAATGTCGAAGAATTCAATTGCCCGGGATCACGGGGCGAGAGCAAACACAGCAGAAATTAAATGTCAAGTGGAATGCGGCTGCGGCGCAGTCTGAAGCTAAAGTTAATCCAAAGAGCAAGACCAAAATAAATAATAAATAAAAAAAACGTGTCCTACATCAACCGAGTGTTGTATCTGTGGGAGTAATGTTTTCTTGGCTTTCCGAAGAAAATAGGCTGATGTCAGTTTCTCTGTGGCCAACACACAAGTTCATGTGTAAGATCAAACAACAATGTGTTGCCAAGAATGGGAACTTACGGGGGGGAGGGGGGGGGGGGGGGGCAGGAAAAAAGAGGTGTTGTGTGAGAGAGGAGAAGTACTGGGACATTGCAGTATACAACGAGCTCTGCAGTGTGTGGAAACAACAAGTGAATGGCTTTGGAAGAAGTAGATATACAATTTCATACAGAGTATTCAGCAAAAGAGGCGAGCAGGAGTCCTTTGCCACTGCTCACTCTGGGACACCTCTGCTCTGCCGAATAGCTGGGAGGTGGCTGTGTGTGGAAGCGTGCATGTTACCCCACCCCACCGCTGTCGAGCAGAGTCGTCCAGCACAATGTCACGCCCGGTGACCAAAGCACAACAAACTATTCAGGGTTTGTGTTTATCTTTGGGGAAAAATGCAGCTTTTCAGCTCTTATTTGACATCATTATTAATATATGAACTCATACCAACGAAAATGAGACTAGTGTACCAAATCCACTGACCCTTAACGGAAGGAAAGAACATGTTCTTCCAACACAGTGGCTTGTCAGCAGCGGGGACAAACACAACAAAACACTCCTGTTTCCATTGTTGATCCTGTGCAAGCATTTTTCGTGCAGGCATAATTGTTACATTGCAGAGACTGCATTCCATTTTGAAGCTGAAACGGCAATTTAATTGAGAGAATTCTACCGTAGTCTCATATGCAATGTCAATAAAAGCAAAAGGAAACAGAAAATAGATCATTCAGACATCGAAACGGCAAACCAGCGTGCCAGAGAAGTGTTGATGATACATTGGGTTTGAAATGCAGGGTTCTGCTTCCAGGAGTACATGGGACATTCTCAGGAGCATTGGCAATTTCAACAAATGGAGAGCGTTTGGTTGAGAATGTCCTGCAGCCACGTGAAGCAATACTGTACTGCTGTAAAATTAAGTGAAATTGATTACTATTATACTGCATGCCCACAGACAGGAAGCGAGGCACTTTATCAATTACTGCCAAGCCTCAATTACTCAGTCCATCTTTAGAGGGTCTGATTAAAGAGAAACAATTATCTGGTCCAGATCACAAAAGAATTGTCAGTACCATCGCTGTTGGTCAGGCAGCAGAGATGCGAGATGCTCAGACAGAACAAAACAAAATGAATAACACTTCTGAACTCAGCAAAGTACCTGTGAAAAGAACTACATTCATATTACTCACCCTCCATGCTCCTCGAGATATCTTTATCATTCATTTGAGCTTTCTTATAAATCCCAGCCAGTTGACCTTTCCTAAGCATACTTAGATTTTAGACTTCAGAGATTAAGCGTGGAAACGGGCTCTTTGGCACATGGAGTACATGCCGACCAGCGATCACCCCACACACTAGGGACAATCTACAAAAGCCAATTGGTTTATGCACTGCCAGAAGAGTTTTAATTTATTTTCTGATACGTTGAACATGGCAGTACAGGAACAGGCCCTTCAGCCCACAATATCTGTGCCAAACATGGTGCCAAGACCAACTCTTATCTGCCTGCACATAATTCATATCCCTCCATTCCCTGCATATCATATGCCTATCCAAAAGTCTCTTAAATACCACAATCATATCTGCCTCTTGCCTTAAAATGTTGACATTTCCATCCTGGTAAAAAGGTTCTGACTCTACACTCTATCTATGCCTCTCATAATGTTACAAGCAATGGAATGAGTGCAGACTGCAGAGGGAATCCAGAGGCTATTTTTCTCCTCTCAGGCACAATTTTCCAATACTTATCACACAGACTGTTACTTTATTATTAAGGGGGAATAAAATAGCAGGTCATGCATGAGAATAGGAAAGATTAATTTCATAGACTAAAGGATATAACTCGCTCACAAATTTCTCATAAGGGAAATAAGATTTATATAAATAATTAAAGATTTTAAAGTCCAGCTTTCAAAATTCAGATTCTTCCTTAAATCAGTGTAACAAAAATTAGAGAGATACATCACAGAGACAGGCTGTTCAACCCACTGAGTCCAAGCTGGCCATCACTCACCCATTTACACTAATCCCACATTCCTCCATTTTTTTATTCTGCCCACATTCTCATCAACTTCTCCTGGATTCTACCCCTCATCAACACACTAGGGGCAATTTACAGAGGCCAGTTAACTTACCAACCCTCACGTCTTTCAGATATTCAAGGAAACTGAGAGAAATCCCACTCAGTCACAGTGGGAACATGCAAACTCCACACAGACTGCAGGAGAGGTCGGGATTCAAGCTGGGTCTCTGGTGCTACAAGGCAACGGCACCACTAGCCGTGTCACTATGCAGTCCACATGATTGCTTCTGTTCTGCTAACATATTAGTCCCCTTGTTTATTGCTCAACTGAGGATTTAACTTTTTCAGATTTCCATGTTCAAAGGTCCAGTATCTCACATGAAGATCCTTACAGTTGGTTGGCTTTATTCAGCATACCCGTATCAAACTGATTCTCCAAAGAAATACTCCCAAAGTTCGACAAAGTTCTCCTCAAATTGACAACGTACCAGCAACCGTCACGACAGAGGTTAATGTGGAATGGGTTGGGTTGCATTTGCTCAGGACAAAGAGAAGCACAGTGTCAACCCTGCCGATATCAAGGCAGCTGAAGATCTGCTACTTCTACATATAAATCAGGTCATCAAACTGCAGATGCAATGTTAACCAGAACTACGGGTTATTTTTCACTTATCAAAATCCTGATCAAACTCTTAGGTCGACAAAAGTGCCGGAGAAACTCAGCGGATGCAGCAGCATCTATGGAGCGAAGCAAATAGGCAACGTTTCGGGCCGAAACCCTTCTTCAGACCCTTCTGATCAAACTCTTCCTCCATCTCTTCTGATCAAACTCTTCCTCCTTTACAGGGCGGACTGGTCCGGCTGCCTGGCGCACTCGCAGTGCCTGGAAGATTGTCGTGCAAAACTGTTTTTTACTGGCGGTGAACGTGGCCTTCGAAACCAGAGAGAGCGCACAGCTCTACTGAAGATTGAGGGTATTCATTGCCATGATGAGGCCGACTCGTGCCTGGGCAAGAGATGTGCCTATGTCCACAAGGCGAAGAACAACACTGTCACCGCTGGTGGTAAACCAAATAAAACTCGTGTCGTTTGGGTTAAAGTGACTCGTTTCTCATGGTAACAGCGGCATGGTCCGTGCCATGTTCAAAAGTAACCTGCCTGTGAAGGCTTTTGGGCATAGGATTCGAGTGATGCTGTCCCCATCAAGAATTTAACTTTTAAAGGTGGACATAAATTGAAAATAAATAGTAAATTGGTCTTAATGTTTAAAAAAAAAATGAAGGTGTCACAAAAGGTGGTAGACACTGCCCGGTCCAAACACAGATATTGACATCCCCACCATCAATTAGTGCTCCCATCTCAGTGCTACCATTGGGAAGGTGGTACAGGGGCCTGAGAACCGTGACCGTGGATTGCAGTGGGGAGAAGGCCAGAGGGAGCCTGTGTACCACAGTGCTGCCAGCATGGAGTCAGGAGGCCGAGATTACAGCATCTCATGCACAGATGGTTCTATCTTTATCGTTACAACTGCTGCAAAAGAGCAGCACTTCTCAATCAATTTGGCTGAGTCAGTGAAAATAAAAGTGACGGCTCAGCATGAGCACCTTTTAAGTGGGTATGGTTCCCAGCTCGCTGCATGATCTCCCCCTTGGTTAACGGTGGATGAAGCAGGGAGGTGAGACATTATGGCCCTTCGATCCGGTTTGTCAGCCTCCACCTCCATGACATCATCTTCCGCCCCAAAGACCAGAAGGAAATGACCTCGACGCCAGGCAAGCTGTGACAGGAAGTTGCCCCGTCCAAGCAGCAAATGGGCACAGGGTCTTCAAAACCAGGGCTAAACAGTTTATTAATGCAAGTTGTATGCATTCATTAAATTTAAATATTTTATTTTCAAATGCATCTTCTGGAATATAATAGTTTTACTATTTGAGACAAAGTCTTCTGCAAAATGTTAAGAGTGATACAGCACAAAAACAGGCCCTTCAGCCCAACTCGTCCATGCCGATCAGAATGCCCCATCTAAGCTAGTCCCATTTGCCCACGATTGGCCCATATCCCACTCAACCTTTCAGATCCATGTACCTGTCCAAATGCCTCAACTGCCTCCCCTGGCAGCTGGTTCCAAATACCGACCAACCTTTGTGCTCCATGGACATTTGTTACGAAGTGATTCATGACAAGCAGCAGCAGAGGCCTTCACCATCACACTGGGTTCAGACTTCATTCCGAGGTGGGTATAGGGAGACAAAGCCACAGTCTCTGCTGTGGACTGATGATTCGGTCAGAGAGGGGATGATGAAAACATGGCAGGGGGTGGGACCATGGGGAGAGGTGGGGTCAGAGGAACATGGGGGGGGAGAAAAGCCAGGCGAGTTTTAGTTTAGTTTAGTTTAGAAATACAGTGCAGAAATAGACTCTTCGGCCCACCGTGTCTGCATGGAGCAGTGATCACCGCACACTAACACTATCCTACACACTAGAGACAATTTACAATTTTACTGAAGCTCCTATATACCTGTACGTTTTTCGAGTGTGGGAGAAAACCGGAGCACCCGGAGAAAACCCATGCAGGTCATGAAGAGAACGTACAAACTCCGTGCAGGCCAGGATCGAACCTGGGTTGCTGGCACCATAAGGTAACAACTCTACTGCTGTGCCACTGGGCCGACTTTTGGATCTTTGGAAGAGTCTTTGGAATTGAAGGGTGGTTGAAGTCTGTGATCTTCTCAAGGAAAGAAGCTCGTCTCCTGCTGCAGGGTCGGTATTGCTCCAGGTCTCGGAGCACGAGGTGTGCACCGATACCTCCCAGGGCTTTGCAGCAACATCTCCCATCCCTCAGCCACAATGACACTTGCAGATATAATCAGAATTTGTGCACAGACAAAAATGCCTAAAGTTCATCATTTATTTATGGGAAAGTAAATTATTAATTCAATAGGTTTCCCTCAGTGTCACAGACCAAACTAAACAATATCCACTTTGTGTATAAAGTTTTCCTGATTTAAGAATTGTATTTTGTGCAAGTGCCATAACAGTATCCTCCCTACAGACTCTCATTATTGAAAGGTGACCTCATTAATCACATGATGTGCTGTTTATCTCTCACCTTTAGTAAAGGCTGTAACCAAGGCATTCAAATAAAAAAAATTAAACAGTAAATCAATCCAGCCCCTAAGGTTACGTTTTAGTCATTCCTCCATCTTGACCCCAAAGCCAAATTCCCCAAGGAATCCTCAGTTCAAAGCGACAGCATTCAAAGGACCTGGATCAATATCCACCTCCCCACTTCAGCACCGAGCTGGACACTCGATTGCTTTTGAATTAGAGAGAAGAAAAAAGGTTTATCTTCCTGCATCTTCTGGAACATTTCATTTCAAACAACTTGTTCAGAATTGTGGATTTCACTCCATTTCTGGTGCGAATGGCAGGCAAATGTTTCCTACGATAACTCCTCGATCTTCTGCTTTGGAAATGCTATCAGCTGCACATTCCTGTCATTGTAGAATTAAGTCCTGGATTAGCTAAAACCTTGATTCCAAATGCAGAAATGGGGAAATGGATGTCAACATGCAAAACATTGTTAACTGCAAAAGTTAAGATAATTCCAATAAATTCTTCCAAACTAACAAAAATGTAAACAGAACAGCCTATAAGTAATTGCTGTGATTTTCCATGTACTACGGAGATTAATTTAGGACAGTGTTTTTGACAGACAGAAGGAAATATGTTCTACAAATGAAATCCAATCTTTCACACACACAAATGCTGACTGATCTACATTGTATCTCAGCTATTTGTAATCACTTTCAGAGTCGCAGTATGTTCCAGTTTTCCTTTCAAATGAACTCAGGAGACTTCAGACGCTGGAATCATGCACAAAACGCAAAGTGCTGGAGGAACTCTGCGGGTCAGGCAGCATCCGGAGAGGGAATGGACAGAGGACATTTCGGGTCGGGACCCTTCTTCAGAACTGAGGAAAGGTCCCAGCCCGAAACGTCGTCTCTCCATTTCCTCCACGGATGCTGCCTGACCCACAGATGCTGCCGGATTCCTCCAACACTTTGTTCCTTGTAAAGGAAATTGCTCAACGCTTCAAAAACCTTCACTTTCATTCTTTCCATTCTGTTTTCCTTCCTTGACCTTTTACGGCTTTCCTTGGTGAATTAATGAGCACAGAAGAACCCTTTGAAGAGTTGACTGCGTGCCACTCCTGGGCTTGTGGATGTATTCACAAGCATTAATATGATCAGAGTGGAAACACTTTGCTGTATCCACCATGAACCACAGCAAATCCGGCAGATGGAGTTGCTGAGAAAATATCACATTGATATTTGTAAATGGATCAAATACCTGCCTAATGATCACATGGCACATTTAAAAGCATCGTATCAGCAGAAGAATCCAGTACCTCATTTCCAAAATAGCTGGCAGGGTCCCCACATTTCAGGGAAGGAGCGGACTATCTAGCCGCACACCTTGTAGGGAATGTCACCGTCCGAAACAAGCTCCAGGTAACGTTGTAGGGAAACCCTCCAAGCGAAATACAGTTCTACTTGAAAGACAGAGCAGATTGGTGGAATCTCTCAATCCCACCAGCTACAATTCCCAAGGGTCCTTGGGTTAATTAGATGTACAAATAGACTGCAACATTTTCCATTGTCCAAGATGGAACTGCTTTCAGCCCCACTCGGATGTTGCAGTGTTTATCAAGTTAGAGAAACTTTAGTGTGCTGGAAATCTCAAATCTAAACAGCAAATGCAAGATGCGAGGAGAGAGAAAGAGAGTTAACTTTTCACACATAAAATAACAGCCCTGTCCCACGGTACGAGTTCATTCCAAGAGCCCTCCGAGTTTTAAAAAAAAAATCAAACTCGTGGTAAGCATGGAGAATGAACGTGGCGGGTACGTCGGTGCTCGGGGACGTCTCTTAGCGGCTCGTAACGCTAACGGCAGGTACTCGGGAAGACTCGTGAAGATTTTTCAACGTTGAAAAATGTCCACGAGAGCCCCGAGTATCGACGAATGGCCATTACTGAGCTTGAATCAGGGCAAACTCGGGAGAGCTCTTGGAATGAACTCATACCGTGGGACAGGGCTTTAAGGGTGAGATGACGGGGTTTAACAAAGTGTGGAGAGCTGGGTTGGGAAAGGCAGTGAGGAGGAAGGGTGGAAGAGGTAAGGGTTGGAGGAAGGAAGACCGGATATTATGATAGGAAGGAGAATATAACAATGAGGGGAACATGGTGCATGGTGGAAAAGGATTGTAATGAAACAAGACATAAGGCATTGGTCGGGAGGAACTCTATATGCCAATCGTAAAATTATTATTTACATCAAATGCTCAAAAATTGGGAATGATCTGAGGGAATGAGCACCAGGCCAACCAACTCTGAAACAGGTTCTCTCAGGAAGCACTATGTCTCGTACCCAACTATAAACTCTGTTAAAATGACCTTAGTGACTGACAATCTACTACACAAGTATTGAATAAGTAATGCGACAACAGTCTACATGAGTTAAGACAATACTCAATCACTCTTTGACAGGGCCGTTTCATTTTTTGAAATGCATTTAAATTATATTTGCAATCTTGTCTGATACTCCTGTAGATAAATATTCCTTTCTTTCAGAATTTTTAAGAACATTTTAGTATTTGACTTTGGAAATCCCACATTAAACAGAGTACAAATATTTCTTCCAAGTATGTGAGGATTTCCTTCAACTTGCAGCTCTGCTGATAAGCTAAAGAGATAACAACATTAAAACAAAACTTCTGCACTTCGTCATCTCAGCATGAAAAATTTCTAACATCCACAATAGTTTTAATTCTTAACATATTTATACTTTAAATTGAATTGATAAGATGTCTTAGTTGAATTTAGTATTGTATTCATATACAAAACACAATGTACTTACTCGCCTAGGCTGCTCGGAGAGCGTTTCCTAAACCCCCAAAACCTCCACTAATGTGGGATGCGTGCAGAAACACCACAACCCTCAGTTCCTCTGTCGGTTACACACTGATCTATTGTCCATCCAACATCGCTGGAGCTCCCACCCAACCCACAACTGCAGTGGGAACACCTTTTGTAGAAACATGTATATAAAATCATGAGAGGAATAAATCGGGTAGATGCACAGAGTCTCTTGCCCAGAGTAGATGATCGGAGGACCAGAGGACATAGGTTTAAGGTGAAGGGGAAAAGATTTAATAGAAATCTGAGGGGTACCTTTTTACACACCAAGGGTGGTGGGGGTATGGAACAAGCTGCCAGAGAAGGAAGTTGAGGCAGGGACTATCCCAATATTTAAGAAACATTTAGACAGTTACATGGATAGGACAGGTTTGACAGATATGGGCCAAATGTAGGCAGGTGGGACGAGTGTAACTGGGCCACGTTGGCCAGTGTGGGCCAAAGAGCCTGTTTTCACGCTGTATCACTCTATGACTCCAACAGTAGATGCTGGTTAATGCACAAAAGGGCACAATGTGCTGCAGTAACTCAGCAGGTTAGGAAGCATCACTGGAAAACATGGATAGGTGACGGTTCAGGCATCTAATGAAGGTTCCCATCCCGAAACGTCACCTATCCATGTTCTCCAGAGATGCTGCCTGACCGGATGAGTTCCACCAGCCTCCCACATCTTTACTGGAAGGACTACAGCAGGTCAATGTGGCAGCTCCCACCACCTTCACCAAGACAGCTAACCGCGGACAATCAACATCAGCCTTGTCTCTTTTCCACAGATTCCAAAAACTGGATTACTGATAAATATTAAACTACTACCTTGAGATCTGACTCCAAATCTTGGCTTGAGGTGGATATCTTTGCCTCAAGTTCGAAATGGTTTTCAACAACTAAAAGGCATTCTAAGCATGTAAAACCTCCAGAAGTTCTCAATTGAAAGGGTTGGGGCATTTATGAACACTCAATAATTTCTAGAAAGGATTTAGGTGAACTAGATGTTATACCACAGAACTTAATATTTTTGCATAATACAATATCTGTTACAGAAGATAATTAAATAGAGAATAAATGACAGCATCTGTGATCATCGTTTTACACTACAAAAATGAAGAATTTTATAAATTACGGCTAAAAACCTGTTCTGGAATTACTAGTATCTGAATGAATTGCTTTCGGGCAGAGTCTTTCAGCGATAAAACTTCCAACATTTTATGAGCTATCGTTGATGTGCTTCAGCAAATTTATGTTTATCCTCCCTGGAATTCCCTCAATTCCAGATTCTTGGAGCAGTTAGTATTCATGTTTATTAACTGAGTAAGTCAGAAAACCCACTAACAACGCACCCAGGGGCAATTTTGCTGCTGCCACATATATTGAGAGTTGTGCTTTTGCAGCCTATGTTTTCTGTTCAGAATCCCAATAGTCAAAGATCTCAAATAGCTCATGGCAAGAGCACGCAAACAAATCAAGAGGTCGCAGACAGGAGAGGTGATAGACGGTGGGAATTTGTTGCTTCAAAATAGGTCAAAGGCGAGTGTGTCTCGTTATTGGAGGCCCCTCTGCCTCATGCAACAGCGAGCCATTCCTTCCCCACCAAAATCATCCGATTCCAGCAAGCACTGAGCTCCTGGGGATGAGTCCATGCCAAGTGTTCTACAGGTTCCTCCGTGAAAGTCCCTCAATTCCAGATTCTGGAACCTCTTGGTATTTATCAACTCCTAAATTCTAATCCTAGGATCTCCATTGAACTCACTCCTAAAGCTCTCAGATATCAGCTCCATCCGGTAAATTCAAACGTTATACTGACACAATACTGGCCATAAGCCAATCATTCCAATGTTAACGAATTTTGCGGCACAATCATATTAAATAGCGCAACATACTTAGCCTCCAAAAGCCTTAAGGGCCTGTCCCACTGTACGAGCTAATTCAAGAATTCTCCCGAGTTTCCCCTGATTCGAACTCGGAGAATTACGGTAATAGCGATTGTAGGTGCTCGGGGCTCTCGTGGACATTTTCCAACATGTTGAAAAATCTTCACGAGTCTTCACGAGCTTACCGCGTTTCCCGAGTTCCTGCCGTTAGCGTTACGAGCCACTAAGAGACGTCCTGAACTCCACCGTACCCGCTACGTACATTCTACGTGCTTACCACTAGTTTGATTTTTTTTTTAACTCGGGAGAGCTCTTGAATTAGTTCGTACAGTGGGACAGCCCCTTTAGTTCACCAGAACCAATGCAAGAATATGTCCTGGCAGATATCACTGGAAAGCATTCATCCATTTTGTATCCTCAAATTCTACTTTTAATTGCTGGATTGTAACTTATTTGGGTTTTTCAATTAAAATTTTTTGAAAACCCACAGAGAGAAAAATCCCCAAAAAAAAGAAAATGCTGGAAACATTCAACCAGTGAGGCGTAATCTGTAGAAAGAGAAGGGCTAATATTTCAGGTTAAGGACAGATAATGTGAAGCAGCCAACATAATCAAGGAGCTGTTTCACTCCTCTCCCTCCGTAAGGAGAAACAACAGCTCGAAAACATGTCGCACTAAATTGAGGAACAGCCTTCTCCTCACCGTTCTCAGACTACTGAACGCTCCTCCCTAAGTTAGGGTCTAGCTCAATCTTCCAACCTACCTTGTTGTGGATATTTTCTCTGTAACTATTATGCTTTAACACTAAGTTCTGCACTCTGGTCGTTTTCTCTTTGCACTACCCAAGCTACAGGTGTATGTCTTGATTGTGGTTGTGTGCACTGCAATCTGATTTGACTGGATAGCATACAAAGAAAGCTTTTCGCCGTATCTCGGTGCACATGACAATAATAAACCAAAACCAATAAGAGACTCTGCCCAAACTGATGAGTGTTTCCACCATTTTGTATTTCATTTGAGGTTACTTCGTGCAGTCAGCACTGGTTCTCACCCCAGCTGTCCATCCCACAACTGACCCAGACCGCTGCTTCCAGAGATCTCCCGCCGTCCTGTAACGCAATGTCTTTTCCCACTGCTCATGAAGATTACAATGGCTTCCCACTCTTACTGCAGAGAGCAGTCATTGCAGCTTCCTAAATAACACGCCCCAACGACCCACGCCTCAACACTTTGTGCCCCAACCTAAAGTAGTCCATGTACCCCAACAACCCACCACTCCCCCAACCAACAACAGTCCACATGCCAGTCAGCAACTTGCCCCCTAACCAACGGGCCACATGCCAGCCAGCAACCGACCCACCCCCCCCCCCCCCAACCACCAGTCCCCTTGCCCAAACAAACCAACCCCAACCCGTCCACACACCCCAACAACCCGCCCCCTCCAACCAACAACAATCTAACGACCCACATCAGGGTTAAAATGTTAATTCTTCCCTAGTGCTTCATTAGCTGAAGCGGTAACGTTCCAACAAAGACCTAAACAAAAGCCATTTATCACTATTTAGGAAAAAAATGCAAAAGAAATGAACAGCTGCTTCCATTATATGAAACATGTATAACATGATTAAGGATCATTTACGAACAAATAATATACCTGCAAAATCACTGCAAACCATTTGGAAATCGCAAGCGGCAGTAATACGGGCAGAATACTAAGTAGCCAGGGAAGCTGAGAGAGAGGGGCTTTAAGTGAGGTGAGGGGATATCTGTTCCAGAACGCTGGAGTTACAAAACACCACCGTGCCTGCAGGAAGTGGAAGTAACACCGGAATTCCCAGCAGCAAATGAACATTCCACAGCGTACAACCCTCCATCCCAGTGGCAACCAGATTTCACTTTCTTCCAAAACTACTTTGAACCGGGACCAATTAGCCCCTAGACTCACCGTATTTCCAAATCAGGTGACAAATGTTATGTCCTAACTTTGTGTTATTCTTGGCTCAGTCAATAAATTACCAAAGACAGACACAAAAAGCTGGAGAAACTCAATGGGTCAGGCAGCATCTCTGGAGAAAAGGAAGAGGTGACGTTTCGGGTCGAGGCGCTTCTTCAGACAAGGGGCTCGACCCGAACCGTCACCTCTTCCTTTTCTCCAGAGATGCTGCCTGACCTGCTGAGTCACCCCAGCTTTTTGTGTCTGTCTTTGGTTTAAACCAGCATCTGCAGTTCCTCCCTACACAGTAAATTACCAGTCATTAGTGCACATGCAAAGGTCTGTCAGAAATCACTTCTATTTATCAGATGACGGAGTGAGACTCTGGGCAGCTAAACTCAACCTTCAAGGTTGACTTTGCTCCATTATCACACGGCATTCAGTGCACACTCCATTATCTTTAGGAAGATTGGAGCCTCTGAATACACTTGCACCACTAATTCAGAATAATACAGAGCTTTACCCTTGCTTTTATCAAAGGAAAGCTCTTAATCCCACTCGATTCCTCACAAAAATAACTTTTCCCCTCAGTCCCCTGATCTCCGGGGGGGTTAATTTTAAATGACTTTGCAATGCTCAGACATCAGTCTTAAGATTGGTATTAGCATAAGTTTGAATAAAACATTGTTCATTTGGAGAAGAAACACTCGAGAGGAAACAAAACAGGAACAAGAACAATTTACATTCAAATAGAAGAACACAAGAGAATTGGCCAGAAGGCCATTCGGCCCAAGTATTTTCCCCTGCAAGCACAGGAGATGCAACAGGTGTCCCTATACCACCTCCCTTGACGCCATCCAGGGACCCCGACAGTCCTTTCAGAATAGGCAGAGGTTCATTTGCACCGCCTCCAACTTCATCTACGGTATCCATTGTTCTAGGTGTGGACATATATATCGGCGAGATTAAAGCGCAGACTGGGCGATCGTTTCGCTGAACGCCTTCGCTCAGTCCATCTCGGCCCACAAGATCTCCCGGTCATCAAACATTTTAACACCCCTTCTTAATCCCATACTGACCTTTCTGTCCTGGGCCTCCTCCACAGTCAGAGTGAGGCCACATGCAAATTGGAGGAACAGCATCTCATATTTCACTTGGGCAACTTATCGATTTCTCTAATTTCAAGTAACCCTTGCATTTCCTCACTCTCCGCCACTCCCCCACCCTAGTCGCCCCGCTAGTTCTACTGTCTGCATCCACATATCTCATCGTCATCACCTCTTCCACAGCAAACAATGGACCATTGTGGGATCTGCCTTGCTGGGTCATTGGTGCTGGCTCTGCTTTGTTTTTCATACCTCTAATTACCCTCTCCTCTGACGCTCAGTCTGAAGGGTATCGACCCAAAACATCATTTATTCCTTTTCTCCAGAGATGCTCCGTGGCACACTGAGTTATAGCCCTATCCCACTGTACGAGTTCATTCAAAAAGTTCTCCCGAGTTTGCCCTGATGCGAACTCGGAGATTTACGGTAATGGCCGCTCGTAGGTACTCGGGGCTCTCGTGGACATTTTTCAACATGTTGAAATATCTTCACGAGTCTTTCCGAGCTTACTGCGTTTCCCGAGTACCTGCCGTTAGCATTACGAGCTGCTAAGAGACGTCCCCGAGCTCCGACGTATCCGCTACGTACATTCTACGTGCTTGCACGAGTTTGATTTTTTTTTAAACTCGGGAGAGCTCTTGAATGAACTTGTACAGTGGGACAGGGCTTTTACTCCAGCTTTTTGTCCTTGTGTAAACCAGCATCTGCAGGAATAAGTGATGTTTCAGGTTGAGACCCTTCAGACTCCAATTTGCATGTGGCCTCACTCCGACAGTGGAGGAGGCCCAGGGCAGAAAGATCAAATGGGAATGGGGAGTGTTTCCTATACAAGCATAAAAAACATGACCTTTGTACCTTTCCCCATGGATGCTGCTTAACCCACTGAGTTTTTTTGATTTTTCTGTTTTTCTTCCGCAAATTAAATTCAGACAAACATTTTTATGATGATAAATGCTCACGATGGTAGAAGTGAAATATGACAAATGAGGCAGAGAAGGATATTTGGCAGAACCAACTGCAACTTTTGTTAAACCAAAGTCAAACACATGATTGTAATTGGAAAAGTCTTTGGTGAGATGAGATGCCAGTGAAACGCCAGTATTAGAACATATATGACCATAAATACTATTAAATTGAGTGTGAATGACAAGTTCACCCAATAATCACTCGTATTTAAAATAGTGTGACCACTGTAATGGGTTTTTAAACAACGTAGATCTTATTTACAAATAGATTCTTCCCTTTTACATCCTAAGTCAGAACCAGGGGCCACAGTCTTAGAATAAAGGGGATCTCGTAATGCAGTTGGTCAATTGTCTCCTGGATAGAATCTGATTGATTTTCATTACATGATGGATGAATCACAAGAGCCACCTGGAGGGAAGCAACACAACCAATATCAGAGGAGACTGACCAACACAGTTCAACCACAATACATCCAAACCATGACAGCTTCCATGAACGTTACTGCCATGTCGCAGAATTTCTGATTATGCACTCGAAGATGTTAAATCCCCAGCACAGCAAGGTTAGAGATGTAGATTAAGAAGCAACACGCCCTATCTGAGCCTACACCTGATTTTAATTTGAGATAGTTCAATATTCCAGCAGTCAATTTGTACTCGCCCGCTCCTGTGTCATTTGAATTTAGATGGGGGTCACTGCCACTTTATGCTGGTACTTTCCACTCTTGAAGAAACAGTGCTCCCCTGCACGCCACGGAGAGCGGTGGTTTTGATCACACTGAGCAGCGTTGCTGGTCTCATTCTGCCTCTGGCCACTCAACTGCCCTCAGCCCCGGTCTGTGTGTAAACAGCAGCCCTGGTCTGCTTCATGGGACTGGATACCTTTGCAAAACGCTGTAGGGAGGCTTTTATTTATTTTTCATCATTTAAGTTGATGCTTTAATTTATTAATTTACAGCACTTTAATATACACACGCAATACTATATTATATGTATGCGTATTATATATATATACACACACGTGTGTGTGTGTGTGTGTGTGTGTGTGTGTGTGTGTGTGTGTGTGTGTGTGTGTGTGTGTGTGTGTGTGTGTGTGTGAGTGAGTGAGTGAGTGAATAATATTTTGGGTTGAGACCCTTCCTCAGACTGATTGTATTGGGGGAGAAAGCTGGAAGAGAGGCAGGGTCAGGACAAAGCTTGGCGAGTGATGGGTGGGTTGTGGTGGGGGGGGGGGGGGAGTGGCAGGCTAGGAATGAAAAGTGGACAAAAAGGGTATCAGATATGGAGAAAAGAGATAAGAAATGTAACGCGTAGAAAGGAACTGCAGATGCTGGTTTAAACCGAAGATAGACACAAAAAGCTGGAATATTGATTAAAATAAGTGGAACCAGTCATAACTGTAACTCGGAAAGCACACGCCCTGCGCATGAAACGGTCGTCACTTGTCAACAAATCTCAGCTCACTAAGCACTTGCCTTTGGAGAAATTGAAGACATATTTTTGTCTTTTAAGACAAAATGCACAAATGCATGGTTCATATTGCAGGACCACCCCCTTACATCCCAACCCACATACTGGCACCTAACAACAGCACTGCACTATAGGATATTGCTAACTGTGCTTGCGCAGGGACGTCTGTTGTTAATAGCACTTCCCATCAAATGTCCTATGTCAATGACCAAAATCTTAAGACTGGAAATGTAGCTACTTATTGATTCCACAGAGCAATCTCCTTCAACAAATTTCCATCAACTATCACATTAATTTACAGAAGGACACGAGTAGCGTCTGGCAATGTGACACAGCAATGCATGCACGCGAGACCTTGCCGTCTGTGAAACACAGAGAATATTTAACTCAGTCTTCAAGGGCACGATTGCAACATTGCTCTCACAACTGGGAATCGATACCAAGCAGAGGCTGAATCGGATCCATGAACAACATGGTTACAAATGCTAATGTCCTGAACTCTCAGAGCTTTCCCCTCACGTGAAAGGCACAAGGCAGGAGGTAGTGGAGCTACCACCAGAACTCAAGAAACTCGCCGTCAGAACAGACCAGCTTATTTTTCTTAACTTGCAAACCCAACAACCTTGTTCCCACCTCCTGGTCCACCATGCATAACGACTACCGAATACCTCAGGGCACATACTCCTGTGTTAAGCAAAGATGTCCCACACCCATTCACTGAGTGTGGGACAGCATCGACTCCGAGCTCACTGTCTTCCCCTCATCATATACTGTTGTGGCCAGAGGGCTTGTTACCCGACAGGCCGTTGCATTAGAAGTGTGCTGAAATATCACAACCGGCAGCCTTAAAGAAGAAGAATTTGGCAACTGAAAAATATGTCCCCCCCTGTTCTGGAACAGCTGAGAGGAGACGCCAATCGCGGCCTTTCCGCTGGCACTCGACCCAGGCCACAGACCACGAAACGCAGAGTTACACGGACCGTTACACACTGAAGGAAAATATGCAAACTCTTTAAGGAAATGAGCAGTGTCACAGCAGACACCAAGCATCAGCAGCGGGCATGAATATGAAATACAAGAATATCTTACGATACAGAGCAGGTTTTGGTGGATGCTGTTTCCCCGTGTGATCATCACTGTGTCTGCTCGGTAAATCCATTCATCCCGTCTGAGTATCCTCAGGCCTGAGAGCATTTATATGAATTTAAAATCGCAAAACTTCAATAAATATCAAACTGGCAAAATAATTATTTCCTTCATAGGGAAGCATATTTTTGAATTTCTATTTATTTATTGAACTTTTTCTTATTTATTGAACTTTTTCTTTTTTCCCCCGTTATATACAATGTTTACATATTCTGTTGTGTTGCAGCAAATAAGAATTTCATTGTCCCGTCCGGGACATATGACAATAAAACACTCTTGACTTGAATTTAATCTTTCAAAAATCAATATAATTTTGCTGGGATGCACAGTCTCCAAATAGCTTTGATTACGGAGACGGCAATGATAGGGCAGTCACACAGTGTTGACACTATTAATTTTAGTGAAAACATCCAGAGTGTAAAGCAGTGAGCAATACCAGGAGCCTGGCTCCAAATCTCCGCACCTCCCTCCCACTTTGTACCTCTCAGGAAGCACCATTTCGTTCAATTCCACACAGTCAACAAACACTTCAACTAATTAGATCTGAAACATTTCCATCCATATCTTCCTTTTATTGAGTGCAGGTAAATCCCTGCTCAATTGGGAAGGGATGCATGTTTTTAGAGAAACAAGTTTGCCTTGATAAGGTAATCAAAGTAAATTTAATAACGTTTACTTTCAATTCTGTAAAAGATCCACCCTGAACGCACACACTCTGTTCTCCTGTTACAACCAAAGCTCAATCTAACTCCTTTCCTTGCAACCCAATTGGTTTGTGAGAACTCCCATTTGTGACTCCGTTGTCAGCCTCTCTGCTGGATCCAGGTATTCAAAGATAATTATCCAACCAAGCTGAGATTAAAATCAGATATATACTTCAGTTGCTGAAGATGTTGGAACTGAAATATGCAATCATTTTTGTTGAAGCATTAGGATCGGAAAGTTCTCACAAGGTGAATAATTTTCCATGACAGGTGGGGTAAACCAGAAGAGAGGAAGTCTGTCATCGTTCATTCAAATAGAAAATGTTGTTCTCTGAATCTCCCTGGAACTTCCCTTCTCTGCGGCAAATGGTCTGAACTGATGGAACATATTAATATTCCACATATTAACAAGGATATATTCTGTGCACATTCAACAAAAGCTTAAAAATGGTTAAGATTTCATCATCTGCAGTTACTGCAACTATATCCATCTACTTACAACCATCTTGTGGGAACTCATCATGCATTCAGAATATTTTTGATTTATCACATCTAATTGCATGCCCGTGTGTGATTTGGTTGAAACAACAGAGCTAAAGAAACTTGGAAATGGGTTTCTGCTCGAGTTCCAGCTGAGGAACACTTCAAACAAATCCGCAAATGTATAAAAACATAGTTATGCATATCAATCCTCAATAATGTTCCAGTTAGCTAGTTGGATGTTTACCATTTAAATCTGCTGTTAGAAAATTGCCATATGTAGGTTACAGTGGTTAGGTTCTGAGCACCTGCTTCCTCCAAGTATTCTACAACATTAGCAACCTGTCGGGTTTGAAAATATTCAAACACCAAAACTTCCAAACATAATGCACATTTCAACTTTAACATGTTGTCATAACGGCTCGATTTCGATGGGATTGTACAAACAGACCAGATCATACAGACCAGACTCCCCACCGTTGACTCCATCTACACTCTCCGCTGGCTTGGAAATGCAACCAATATAATCAAAGACATAGTCTGAAGAAGGGTCTCGATCCAAAACGTGACCTATTTCTGCTCTCCAGAGATGCTGCCTGTCCCACTGAGTTACTCCAGCATATTGTCTCTATAATCAAAGACTTGTCCCATCCTGGTCATTCCTTCCTCTCAGAACAATTTGGCATTGAAAACGAGGAGATGGTAAAAGTGCTGGAGGAACTCAGTCGGTCAGGCAGCATCTATGGAGGGTTCACTGACCGCTCAATGCTGTCAAAGGCCTTTGAACTATTTTTCAGTATCTCGAAAAATGTCTGAAGTTGGCCCAAATCATTTAAAAGTTAAAAGGTAATGAAAAAATAATCAGCTCACTAAAGCACTAGAAGTCATTTACAGGTAAAGCAAGTTACCCGTACACCACACTCGGGTTCAATGAACCACTGGAATGGAAGGGATGCCCCACAAGTGCTGGCAGTGGTGCAGATCTGACCTCCCGCTGCTTTCTCATTTCCACACTTCAACGCGGAGGCAAGGTTGGAGATGAAGGGAACAAGCAGGAAGGTGTGTGTCCCCACCGACCCGCCAGCTAAACACAACGTCAGCTGGCCCAACGCATCTGCTCTGCATTGGTTTTACTGCAACGAGCTTTGCAACATGGAGGCAGCGCAGTGGTCAGGCCAATGTTGAAGCAGCACGATGCAACGTGAATCATCTGCATTCCCATCACCACCCTTGCATGTAGCATGGTGGCGCAGCTGTAGAGTTGCCAGAGGCCCGGGCTCGATCCTGACTATGGGTGTTGTTGTACGCAGTCTAGACTTTCTCCCCGTTTCCTCCCACATTCCAAAAACGTGCAGGTTTGTAGGTTAATTGGCTTTGTGTCCCTAGTGTGTCAGGTGGTGCTAGTGTACAGGGATCGCTGGACGGCACAGACTCGCTGGTCTGTGGGTCCTGTTTCCGCCCTGTACCTCGAAACTAAAACTAAACACACCTTGAAATGTACTTTTAACAGTGCAATCACAATAATTTTAAACAAGAGTAAAACCCCTGTCTCATGGTGCGAGTTGACCCACGAGTGACCCAGAGTTGTCACTCGCAGTGATCACGTACACTAAACGTAGCGGGAACGTCGGAACTCTTGCGAGTAACTTAGCGACTCGTGGTGCTAACGGCAGGTACCCGTGAAACTTGGTAACTCGTGAAATAAAATCAAACATGTTTGATTTTTTCCACGAGTCAAATTTACAGTTCAAGTTAAAAATTGAAACATTTTAAACTCGTTTATAACGTGGTGGCCCGTGCGTTTACCTTAAGTGATTCATGATTCGACCGTGGGAACTCTTAACTCAGCGGGCAGGCAGCATCTCTGGAGAGAAGGAATGGGTGATGGGATGACATTTCCAAATTTCTCCAGCCCCATGTGTTCACTTTTTTCAACTAGCATCTGCCCTTTCTTGTGTATGACATTATTTGTATTTACAGTGCCTTGTGTCTTGGCAATTCATGATTCACACACACACAATGCTGGGGTAACACACACACACACACACACACACACACACACAATGCTGGGGTAACTCACACACACACACACAATGCTGGAGTAACTCAGCCGGACTGGCAGCATCTCCGGAGAGAAGGAATGATGATGTCTCGGGTCAAGACCCTTCCTTAGACCACTACCCAGAGATGCTGCCTGTCCCGCTGAGTTACTCCAGCATTTCGTCTATCTTTAAACCAGCATCTGGACTTCCTTCCCACATAATAACCAATGAGATTCCCCACTAAACCTCCGTGTCCTCATTGTTCCCCTCTCTGTCTTCCCCAGACCTGTGTATATGTATATATACTTTGAGTGGTTCCTGGGGTGCCTACTGATATATATATATATATATATATATATATATATATATATATATATATATATATATATATAGAGAGAGAGAGAGAGAGAGAGATAGATATAGATATAGCTATATATAGAGAGACACACACACACAAACACATATATTTATACATATATATATTATTTCTATATATATATTTTGCGTGGTTCCTGGGTTGCCTACTGCTGGGTAAATCCGCGAAATATCATCCCCCTGCATTTCAAATCTAAATCTCTCGATATATATATATATATACGTATATGTGTGTGTATTTGTGTGTGTGTGTCTCTGTCTGTGTGTGTGTCTGTTGTTGGGTCCCGGCGGCCGCTCAAAGTCAGTCACCAGAGCTGCTTCCTTCCTCGGAAGTGGCGGCCAGTTCTGGGGTGTGTGTGGGTGGGTGTGGGGTGTGTGTGGTGTGTGTGTGTGTGTGTGTGTGTGTGTGTGTGTGTGTGTGTGTGTGTGTGTGTGTGTGTGTGTGTGTGTGTGTGTGTGTGTGTGTGTGTGTGTGTGTGTGTGTGTGTGTGTGTCTGTCTCTCTCTCTCTGTATCAGTGTGTGTGTGTCTGCTGTCGGGTCCCGGCGGCCGTCCATATAGCAATGACAGCACGGAAACAGGCCATCTCTGCCCTTTTACTCCGTGCCGTTTACTGTCACCTAGTCCCATCTACCTGCACTCAGACTGGAGCGTGGCAAGTGGGTTACTGACCCCAATCCCCTCCTTCACAACGCCAGACTCCCCAAATACTATGAACTGAGCTCTCCCCCCACCCCGGGAAATACAGTATTTAAAAACATAAAGCACCAAGAAATGCACTTACCACGTTATTGGTTGCTGGAGGGTGCGCATTTTCCCTTTGTAGGTCGTATCAATAGATGCGGCCGCGCTGAAATAACTCAAAGCCACAGGATGGAGATGTATTTTAACATTGTTGCTTTATTAAAACATACCTTAATTCACGGTTGGCTCAAGAGTAACGGGAGAGGAACTTGGTAACTCGGGAGAGGAAGTTGGAGCATCGCAGCAATGACATACCCGTGGGAACTCGGTTAAACACTTGAACATAAACTTGAAGTCTCGTACACAACCACGAGTCTTTCACTCGGGGTACCTCGTGGGTCAACTCGCACTGTGAGACAGGGCCATAAGACTTCATTTTGAGCACAAAGTCTGGACACAGGGAGAATGAGTGAAGTATGACTACATTAGCTCAGCACTAGCAGTCAGACTCAAGGCTCGGCCCATTAAGAAAGCTAAGGTAGACTTTGAATAATTTTCAACACATCAAGGTCACAGTTGTTTTACAAACAAAAACTGCAACTTTCTAGCAAAAATGTTGAATTGCATTCTGCTCGGCTGCATCACATTTCCCCCAGTGCCTGTTCATTTCTCTCTGGTTGGGTGAGTGAACAAGTCTAGCAGAACCCCTCCAGAAACACTGTCGATACTGTCAATGCACCGTCACGAACACACAATCTCGCAGCAACCTCGTCAGGGTTTACACAGCAAGTAGTTTAATGACAGACACCGGGGCCACACATGTGACGCCAATTTAATCCAAACTAGCTAATCGCAGGAGAAAGAACAGTGTTAGTGATCTGCACTTAGGGAGAAGAACTATGAACCGCTCTCCGACAACCCCCGTTGGAGATGAATAAGATGATATCTGGCACAGACTGGACTAGACACAACTTCAATGGTCTACTCCTCCAACATGTAATCATCCACTCGCGCTTCCAATTAAGGCTCATAATGTCACATGGGCAATTTACATGACAGCAATTGATATTGATGACAGGAGCAAAAAAAAGTGACTGGGGAGAAAATTCCACAGAGCTTTAACCAGCATTCAAAGATCGAGTTTGATGGCAATTTATATGGTCATGACTGCACTTGGAAAATGCATTACTTGGGCAACGTATGTTATTTTTACTAGTTAGATCATCATCTTTATTAACTTTGTGCATCATTAAATAGTTATTGCAGATGAAAAATAAAAGAGTTGAAATTATTCTGATGACTCTGCAATGAAGAGCAGACTTGCTTCACACCATACACCGCCTCCCCGAACGACAACCGTTCATGTTAATTGGGCTTGGGTTCATAGGAGATTACTCTGTTTATAAACACAGTACAAATCAATAATGCTTTCAAGTAACATCAGTAGGACTGTGGGTAGACTGTCCCCGTCTCAAAGTACCTGAAGAAAAGGCATCCCGAACAGAAGGTATTTTCACACAAAACAGAAAAACTGTTGAGACAGGAATTCTGACATGAAAGCAAACAAAATGCATGTTTCCCTCTCTCTGAGTTCATACGTTCATGGGATAGGAGCAGAATTAGGTTGGGGTGGGAGATTGCAACCTTCACGTGGTCCGCCCTGTTTCGACTAATGCAATCAACTCGACGTGCACAAACGGAAGATCAAATAGAACAAGTTGTCCTACAACTTTAGGCTGTGCACGCCACACGAAAGAAGAAGAAGAAGAGCAGAATTAGGCCATTCGGTGCAAGTTTACTCCACCATTCAATCATGGCTGATCTATCTTTCCCTCTTCACCCGATTTCCCTGCTTTTGCCCCACCTGACACCCGTACTAATCAAAGTATTTTCAGCATTCGATCAGAAAAAAAAAAATTCTGCTTAGAATCAATAATCAAAGCTGTGAAATGTATTTATTTGTCAGGACTGACATTTACATTGTAGATTAGCACAAAATTCACACAATTTACAAAAAAAATGAAGACCAAATGCAACCCAAATTCGATCCTCAATGGTGGGACGGAGATCCCCAAGGGCAGAGCCAGGCACAACATACCGAGTGTAACAGGACATTTTATTCCACAAGGCAATCTCAACGTTCACAAATGCATTGTGGGGGTAATGAAATAAAAACGTTATCAGCTCCTCCTGACCATTCTTTTTCTTTCCAACAGTGGAATCGATGAAGAAAGGACAAAATGCTTTAGCCATACAAACACTCTTGTAAAAGATGTTACTGCGACAGGAACACTCGACAACTGGAATCAAGCTGACAGCAGCGACTCAGTCACGACTGGTGCTCGGAACATCAAGCTGACAACGCAGCGATTAATGCTGGAATGTGCAGAGATAAGCCGCACTGTTCGCATTTTCTTCAGCTGTGCATTTCATTACTCTCTTCCCCCCCCCCCCCCCCCCCCCCCCCAGTCAGGTCAACAACTCAACATTTCAAACCTCCAAATTGCATTTGAGTAAACTGCAAACATTTCTTGCATGGGAAGGAACTGCAAATGTTGGTTTAAACCGAAGATATAGACACTGGAGTAAGTCAGTGGGTCAGGCAGCATCTCTGGAGAAAAGGAATAGGTGACGTCTCGGGTCGGAACCCTTCTTCAGACCAAGAGTCAGGGGACTCGTAATCTGAAGAAGGGCCTCGACCCAAAACGTCACCTATTCCTTTTAACCGCAGAGTTGCTGCCTGACCTGCTGGGGTTACTCCAGTTTTTTGTGCAGACATTTCTTGACAGAATTATATACCGATCAAGCATCTAAAACAAAACCAATAGAACACATTTTTTATCTGTATTGCACACAGTTTTAACGGAATATTTGATACTATTACATGCAAGATTTAGTTAACCAAGGCAAGTTGAATTATTGATTATATTTTAACACGCATTTACACAAGGAAATGGAGTGTTTGCTGGGTCCTGTGCCTCTGCTTAACGCAACTACACAATCACCATGCACGTGGTTCCTCATCAATGTGACATCTGGTGCATGCGTTCATTTTTAAAGTTCTCCGTGTCGGGGCGATCAAGCTCCTGCATCAGGGAGGGGGAATCTCTGCTCCCCCTCGCTGGGCGATCTAACCCCGGGTCGGGTCTAGGCGGTTCGAAACCTTCTGCGTCGTTTGGAGCTTCCCGACATCTGTCTTTACCAGAGGCTGCAAGATCCTCGAAGGTGAAATCCGCAGGCTGCGGTTGGAGCGTCAATCCCAGGCAAGGGATCGCAGGCTCCGATGGTAACTCCACGTCCCTGCGGTGGGGTTCAAAGTCAGTCCCGAGCAAGGCCGCCAGCTCCATGATGTTAGGCCGCAGAGCAACCAGAGATACGATCCGGGAAACAATCGCATCTCCGGCAAGGTAAGAGATTGAAAAAAAGTTTCCCCCGACCCCCTCCCCCACATAAAACAAACCAGAGATCATTAACACATACTTTTTAACTTTAAAACACACTAAAAATAACAAAAAAACGGAAAGAAAGACACTGTTGGCGAGGCTGCCATCGTGTGGCGCCCCTGGTGGTCAGTCTCTTGAGCACTTCAGATCTCTAGGTACTGAGGGCTAAAATATCCACTACAAATCTTTTCTCACTCTCTCTCTCTCTATCCTTAAGCTTGCCTCACCATCGCTCTCTCACTCTCTCAATCCCACCCATCAACCTCCCTCCGCAATTATGCCTTAGTCAGCAAAAAAACATCTCACCAACTAACCACAACATCCACAAGAAGCGTCTCGACCCGAAACGCCACCCATTCCTTCTCTCCAGAGATGCCGCCTGTCCTGCTGAGTTACTCCAGCATTTTGTATCTATTTGCTATCTACTCCGTTGGTCGAAGTTCAAAGGCGTCGTCTCTGGCTGCATTCTTGTTAAGGAGCTTTGGAACTATTGCCTATTGAAGATGCCAAATAATGTTGGCTGATGGGCCGAAAGAATGTAATTTACTGAAAGCAGAAGTCTCAATACAGTTCCAAATATTCAAGAGGCCAAAGCATTCATCTGATGTCACATCAGATCAATGTAATTGATATAGCAGTTGCATCTGAGAAGCTATAAAGATCTACTGCCTTTGTCCTTACAAAAAGTAAAGGCCACCACTAATTAAAAGTAAGTATAATGTAGAGCTCAGCAAAATATGCACTCTAGGGGGTTGTGACAGAATTAGATCACTGTTCCCAGCTAGTAATAATTTCTGCAGATGTGTAAAAAAAAATTAAAAACACTTGTTTTGTTGTTGAAAGATGTGGTGGTGAAAGTTTTGTCTTCACTTATACAATTACTAAATAAAATGGTTGAATCAGCAAGGCCTAGCTTGTGCAAGAGAGAATTTTCAAGAGAGAGCTAGATCGGGCTCTACATTCAAGAGAGAGCTAAAAAGGGCTCTTAGAGATAGCGGAGACAGGGGATATTGGGAGAAGGCAGGAACGGGGTACTGATTGTGGATGATCAGCCATGATCACATTGAATGGTGGTGCTGGCCTGAAGGGCCGAATGGCCTACTCCTGTACCTATTGTCTATTGAGTTGCTAACCACAGCAGCCATTATAATAATTGAATAACTATTAAACAGAAAACCTGCTCTTTTTATCTTGTTATGCAAATAGCTGCTCATTAATTTCAGCACTGTATTCTCATGGAACACAATTAGTAACACCAAGAAACATAAAATGTCAACAACTATCAAACTGCTCGCCTCAAAACATCACGTCATCTCCAGCAGAGTCAACCAGAGACATAGATGCGGTAGACAGTCAGAACTACCGTTGCATGAGGTCGCTTGTGTCGAGTGAGATTGTGAATTAGCGACCATTGTACACCAACAATCTCCCTCGCCAAAACTCTTTTGCTCCTGCATGCAGGAAACAAAAGGTAAAACCCACCAAATCTAAAACGTACCTCAGAACCTTTGGGCGAAAGGCCCATTACTGGTGGTTCATGGCTCTTTAGAATTGTACCCAGAAAGTTCTCTTATTTCAACAAGTTATTTCCTTCCCCACCAACTGTCCACAAAGACAAAGGAATTTGTCAGAAGTACACAACTGGGTTCATTGTTTGGCTTTAATTATGAGGAAGAGAAAGGCCAGCTGCTGTCCTCTCGCCCCGCAAGGCACGGTAGCACGGAATGGGAAGGGAGGAACACCACCAGATGGACAAATACGGTGGGAAAGTCTTACTGAACGGTGGGAAGGACATCCAGAAAACTGGGCATTAATACAAGTGCAGTATCACCTTACACTAAGCGGAGTGACAATTGACAGCAATATATCAACATCAGCCCAGAATGTAAAAGGCAATGTATAATTCTCAAAATAAGTATGAAAGAATAGTTTTGCCATTTTGTTTGCTTACATCAGCAAAACCTCCAAGAAGCAAAAAATAAAGTAACTTGATCAGTTAATTCACACACAGAAAATGTCTATATAATAAGTACAGATGCGCTGTAGGATGTGATGGAACTTTTCCACAGAAAAGCACAAATATGTTCCAGATGTATCTGTATGCACAGTTTTAAGCATAACATTTAATTAATAAAAAACTCAAAACTTTATACATCCCTTAGCCAGCATGGACAATTATTAATAAAGTAACTGGCCAACATCAAAGTGACTGATATTCTCAACGAAAAAACTGTGTCTTCTTCAATTATCTTTGCTCTGCATGTAATTTGAATATATTTGACTATTTCATGCATAAACATTTACACAATTTGCTTATACCAAATCAGTTGACCACAGGATTATGTTTAACCCATAGAGAATTGTTAATCGTGACCATTTTTAGGCGTTGGATCAATTTGTCTGCAAGGATAGAGACTACATTGTGAAATAAAAGTCCATTTGTAGCAAGGTTTAGGGTACTTGCTAATTCTGTCACCATGACTCCACCGCTCAATGGTTCACATCAATGTCCATGGAAGTTTCGTAGAGTCTGTCATTAGTTATAGGAAGCAACGTTCAGCTACATCAGAAACATCAACATGGAGCTGATTTCTCCACCAGGCTGTTTGAACATCCCCAATACTTCAACCACAACAATTGCGAGTGGTTTCAATTTACTGGGTTTCATTTCCATCTTCAACCCACAACAGCTCTGATAAGGCTCAATTTTTATTTGCTTTTGATTGGCGAGCCACCTGCCTGTTTTGCAGACTAATGGAAACAATATTTGGTAGCCGAGGAGAAAATATAGCCGGGTGTTGCAGAGTGTGGATCAATGGCAACACTTAAGGAGGTGGGACATGCAAAACCTGGAGAACAGGGGTGTAGAGCAATGACCAAGAAACAAAAGGGCTGTGTAGAGGGGGAAATGAACCGAATGTTGGCTCTTCACCCTTTCCTTGGTGTTGCCTAGCCCTGCTTTCAGCACCTGCTTGAAGAAGGTATGTTACAAAACTTATCTTCAACGGCGCTGCAGTTCTGTCAATGGCCATGTGCGCGCCTTTGGCGCCTTTGAGAGGGGGTCGGGTTTAAAATGTGATTTTTCTCCAGCCCACTCAAATCGAATTTGAACAGATAGTTTTGTTGCTGACAAAAAATCGCTTCAACTGCCGTTTTATTAAGTTTATTAAAATTAGCGCTGGATAACTTAATAGCAGGAGTAAATTAAAAATCATCTTCTAATGCCGTTAACGCCGACAACGGGATGGATCTCACGTAGCGGACAAGGCAAGGTACACCGTTTATATTTTCATATAAACTCGCTTCTTAGGATGCCTTTAATCAAAATTTCACATGGCGAAAAGGTGACTTAGGACCCATACGAACTGGCAGTATTTTTCCTTCCGAAATGGGGTTTAAATTCACCGCAACCGCAACGTTCCAATCGATCGCGTTCCACAAAAACGTACTCACAAGATGATTAAAATGGCCATTAATTTACAGGAATTAAACACTAAATTCCTTCCATTTGGCCTACAAATTCATGACAATGAGATTTAAAAATCATGTTATATTGTGAATTCTTGGGTGAATGTTATTTGGACACTTAGGCTTTTAATAAATGTTAACCTTTTCTTAAGAAATTGCATTTTGTAATTCGCTACAATTAGGTAACTAACTAATTATATGCTTTAATTTCAGGTCATCCAAGTAAAATTATTTCATATTTGTTTCAGAATGCTTCAATCTATAATAACTGAAAATTTCATTCAGTTCTCTTAATTTTTAAGAAAGTTATTGGCTTTTGACTGTCCTTGATCATAACTTTTGTGTTAAGTCAATGGAAAAGCAATAGGGAACAAGATGCTAATTTCTGAGTATGAAAATGGCCATAACCTTTTTAATACTGACGATATTAAAGTGAATTAGGTGCCAAATTAAACTTCGTTTTATGCTTTATCTGATGGGATAAATTGCAGACTTGATTTTTTAAATCTCAAAATGTTGCAACATTGCTACTTGAAGTGAATCTGATCCTGTTTCCTCTCTGTGCACCACTGAGCTTTGTGTGATCACCATACAGGTACCAGAAACCAATCAATATTATGGCACTCTCATGAGCTCTCTTCAAACAGATGAAATGGCTGCCAAGGTCTGCTCGGCAACTACTGTAGGCTACACACGAGGAAAATCAGAGGCAAGTTATTTTGTTAGAAAATAGCCTGGTTACTAGTTTTGACAACCCAGACTTGTACAGGGAGCATCACCGAAGGACTCGCAGGGGAATAGAACGCAGCACAATGTTTGTGTCAAACATGATGCCGAGTTAAACGGATCACATCTGCCTGTACATGATCCATATGCCTCTATTCCTTGCACTTCCATGTGCCTATCTAAAAGCCCCTTAAAAACCACTATCATATCTGCCTCCACCACCACACCTGGCGGAAAGTTCCAAGCCCCCACCAGTGTAGGTGTAAAATACAATGCCCTCCATATTATTTGGGACAAAGACCCATCATTTATTTATTTGCCTCTGTACGCCACAATTTGTGATTTGTAATAGAAAAAAAACACATGTGGTTAAAGTGTACATTGTCAGATTTTAATAAAGGTCATTGTTTTTCATTTTGGTTTCACCATGTAGAAATTACAGCAGTGTTTATGCATAGTCCCCCATTTCAGGGCACCAAGATGATTGAGACACATGGCTTCACAGGTGTTTGTAATTGCTCAGGTGTGTTTAATTGCCTCCTTAATGCAGGTATAAGAGAGCTCTCAGCACCTAGTCTTCCCTACAGTCTTTCCATCACCTTTGGAAACGTTTATTGCTGTTTATCAACATGAGGACCAGTTGTGCCAATGAAAGTCAAAGAAGCCATTATGAAACTGAGAAACCAGAATAAAACTGTTAGAGACATCAGCCAAACCTTAGGCTTACCAAATTTAACTGTTTGGAATATCATTAAGAAGAAAGAGAGCATTGGTGAGCTTACTAATCGCAAAGGGATTGACAGGCCAAGGAAGATCTCCACAGCCGATGAGAGAAGAATTCTAAAATAAAGAAAAATCCCCAAACACATGTCCAACAGATCAGAAACACTCTTCAGCAGTCAGGTGTGGATTTGTCAATGACCACTGTCCGCAGAAGACTTCATAAACAGAAATACAGAGGCTACACTGCAAGATGCATGCCATTGGTTAGCTGCAAAAATAGGATAGCCAGGTTACAGTTTGCCAAGTAGTACTTAAAAAGGCAACCATAGTTCTGGAAAAAGGTCTTGTGGACAGATGGCACGAAAATTAACTTGTATCAGAGTGATGGCAAGAGCAAAGTATGGAGGAGAGAAGAAACTGCCCAATATCCAAAGCATACTACCACATCTGTGAAACACGGCGGTGGGGCATGTATGGCTGCTGAAGATATTGGCTCACTTATCTTCACTGATGATACAACTGCTGATGGTAGTAGCATAGTGAATTTTGAAGTGTATAGACACATCCTATCTGCTCAAGTTCAAACAAATGCCTCAAAACTCAATTGGCCAGTGTTCATTCTGCAGCAAGACAATGATCCCAAACATACTGCTAAAGCAACAAAGACATTTTTCAAAGCTAAAAAATTGTCAATTCTTGAGTTGACAAGTCAATCACCCGATCTGAACCAGATTGAACCAGATCCTTTTATATGCTGAAGCGAAAACTGAATGGGACTAGCCCCCAAAACAAGCATAAGCTAAAGATGGCTGCAATACAGGCCTGGCAGAGCATCACCAGAGATGCCACCCAGCAACTGGTGATGTCCATGAATCGCAGACTTCAAGCAGTCATTGAATGCAAAGGATATGCACCCGGACAAAACCCTCGTGGTCACAGGGAGAACGTACAAACTCCATACAGACAGCATCTGTAGTCAGGATCGCGCTCTGGTCTCTGGCGCTGTGAGGCAGCAATTCTACCGCTGCGCCACTGTGCCGCCCAAACGCTCCTTGCTTTTACCCGGAACACCACTGTAGAAGCACCAGCACCAGACGAGATACAGCAGCTTACTCACTCGCCACTAGTTATTGCAGTCAGCGCGGAACACTGGTATCAGTAACCAACCTGCTCCTTTCACACTCACGCGGCGACCAAGAAAACACATCAGCGTTTTTTCCTTCTTAGGCATCTGATTAGATTTAACGTTTCCGTGAGGATTTTCTCAGGCCTCTACAGATGCGCTACAGAAAGTATTCTGACCGGTTATATCTCAGCCTGGTATTGTACCTGCTCTGCTCTTGGCCTCCTGAACCTGCAGAGAGTGGTGAACACGGCCCAGTCCATCACAGGCTCATAACTTCCTTCCATCCAGTCCATCCTTACGGGTGCGTTGCCTCAGGAAGGCTGGAAGTATCGTCAGGGATCCCTGTCACCCTGGCCATTCCCTTTCCTTTCTTCTACCTTCTGGGAGAAGAGCGTGAAAGCCTGGCCATCCAGACTTAATAACAGCTTCATCCCAACTGCTCTCAAACTCCTGAACTAATTACGCACCCTTCCTGTAGATGCTGCCATCGTCTTAACTCTACCTCATTCAGTTATTCCACTTTCATATTTTTTACACTTCTCAGATTGTTTATGATAATCGCACACCATTCTGCTGTTTTGCACTAGTTTTATTAGTTGCATTTATCAGTAGTGTGTGTACACTGTTTATTCATGAGCTTGATGAGAATAAGGAATTTAATTGCGCCCTGCTGATCTGAATCTGGAGGACAATAGGTGCAGCCATGCACTTCCTCTCTACATCAGGCGCCCAGTTGAACAGTTTTACCAACTTTGAATGTTGCGTTTAGTTTCAAGATTGAAGCATTGTCTTTCCTGATCGCCAGTGCACATACTTTCCCAGCACTGCGCTTTCCAGTATAATTCTACAAAACGCTTTGCTGCACTGAAATTTAAAAAAAAAATCTTTGGTGGGGACACTTTGTCAAGGAATCCCACTGTAAAGAACACGACAGACTTCCGAGCCTAGTTTCCAAATAGCAGCTTGACTTTAGATGTGTTTTACTTTACAAGCATGCTTACTTACTTAACAGTTGTTGCAATGTACATATTTTACTGATTTGTACACACATACTCTACAGACCTGGTCTCCAATGGAATTGGCTCGCTTGTAAACAGTGAATACAGCCGTCCCACCGGACTCCGTTAGAAAGCGCTCCAGTTCACTCTCTGATTCAGTAACAGGGTCTGGGATCCGTTACCAAACGATGTCATTTCCTTTCTCCTTCCCCCAGGCATACTTTGAGGGAAAACAGGTCTGGTTGCAGTACATCAAATGAACTTAAAGGAGGTACTGTACAGTTGAACTGACCTCAAAGGCAGTGGGAATGTTTCCAACACGGCCCCAAAGCAGTTGCAACTCACAACCAGAGTAGCTGAGGAGGCGAGTCAAGTACGCACAAAAATAACATTCGTTTTTGTAACCCTTTTAGTTTTGTGCATGACTCAATCTCGTTAGTTTTGCACTGAATGTTCAAGTCTGAAATGAAAGATTTTTATTTATTTACTCGTTTGGTTGTTTTCAGAACTAGGGCAACATTTTTATACAAAGGGTGGTGGGTGTATGGATCGAGCTGCCAGAGGAGGTAGTTGAGGGAGGTACTATCACAACTTTTAAGAAACATTTAGTTAGGTACATGGATAGGGTCGGTTTAGAGGGATTATGGGCCAAAACCAGGCAGGTGGGACTAGTGTAGATGGGGCATGTTGGTCAGTGCGAGCAGGTTGGGCTAAAGGACCTGGTTCCACGATGTAGGACTCCTTGCCAAAGCCACAACTTGCTGCCTGTGGAGATGCAGGAAACACGGCAGATGCTGGAACCCTGAGCAAAACACAGAGTGCTGGAGGAAGTCAGAGGGTCAGGCAGCATCTGTGGAGGGAGAGGATGAATAACCACTCTGTTGCCTGCCAATCTCAGAGCAGCCCTGCACCAGACACAAAATGCAGGAATGGGTGACGTTTCGTGTCGAGACCCTTCTTCATACTGAAGAAGGGTCTCGACCCGAAGCGTCACCCACTGCTTCTCTCCAGAGATGCTGCCGGTCCCGCTGAGTCACTCCAGCTTTTTGTGTGTATCTTCGGTGTAAACCAGCATCTGCATGCAGTTCCTTCCTCCACAGCCCTGCACCAGAGCCACGTAACCCAGCATTGTACTTCCTTGCTTTCAACATATGGTCCAACATCCAGCGACAAACATCAGCAATTTGGAAACCACGTTGTCATTTATTCATGATAATGTTCTGACGTCATGTTGTTGAAATCCCTGACAGCTTGACAGTTTCCTTCATGTTCCTTCAAATGAGAGCAGCGCTCCAGATGAAGCGCTGGAATCCCTGCAGACTGTACTGGTGGGGCTAGGCAACGCATCAAAATAGAAATCACAGACATCCAATGCATGGCACAACCAAGGAATCCAGTACGAGTCCTGCAAATCCTAATTCAGAGGTGCCAGTTTAAAACAATGGCATTGAACCAAATCATGTTTGGAAACTTTCATGCACATTCATGAAAAGTACGTTTGTGGTTAACGAACTCAGACAATTTGGAACAATATGTCTCAAGCTCTGACCATCAAGATATTGTCTTGTGGAGGAAAACAAGGGCTTGTTTATAATATTGTAGTGCAGCACACTCCAGGGAAAATTATCACAATATGGTGGAATTTTTTTGGCTTGCTCCGGGGATCGGAGTGGGGTGTCAAGAATGAAAAGCCAGCATTTGGGGTTCGGGGTATAGGTAGGACAACGAGCATTCATGGAAAAGAATCCTCGTGACCTGCATGGGTTTTCTCCGGGATCTCCGGTTTCCTCCCACACTCAAAGACGTACAGGTTTGTAGGTTAATTGTTAAAGAAGGAACTGCAGATGCTAGAAAATCGAGGGTATGCAAAAAGCTGGAGAAACTCAGCGGGTGTTCAATGTTCAATTTTCTCAATTCTGTTAACCCTTGCTGTCTCCTCCCCTTCCCACCTCTCCCTCAGCCCTCGGGCTCTTTCTCCTCCTTTTCCCTTTCTTCTCCCCCCCCCCCCCCCCCCCCCTCTCCCATCAGTCTGAAGAAGGGTTTCGGCCCAAAACATTGCCTATCTCCTTTGCTCCTTAGATGCTGCTGCACCCGCTGAGTTTCTCCAGCTTTTTGTGTACCCTGTAGGTTAATTGGCTTGGTATAATTGTAAATTGTGTGTGTTGGACAGTGTTCATGTGCAGGGATCACTGGTCAGTGTGGACTTGGTGGGACGAAGGGCCTGATTCCGCGCTGTGTCTCTGAACTAATTTAAACACCCGTGTCAACGTTCTCACACTCAACGTCATCATTGAGTTTCCCAACTTCCGGCCCACTGCTCTCCATTTGGTTCCTACTGTGTTCCATCTAACGCACGTTCTTTAAACGGCCTAGGTCACTTGATCTGACCAATGTGGAGGAGTACCCACCGGTAGGACTCAATGTCTCACTTCTGCATTGAAAACAGTACGCCCCCACTCTCCCTCCAGTTAGAATAGAAGGGTCATTGACCCAAACGTTAAACTGATTTCTCTTCCCACAGCTCAACAGGTTGGGTTCTTCCAGAATTTCTGTTCTTGATCCATGGCAACGTACATCGCATAGATATCGTCAATCTGCTCCTTAGAATTCTAATTATGCAAAGTTAAGAGTTGCCGAGGAAGCTAGGTTGGTTTAATCGGCAGTTTGGCTCTTCCCAGTAGGAAGAGTAGTCGTCATCTACCCAATGCCTTCTCTTAACGGTGAGCAAACTCAGAGCTGTGTGAATTAAACCTTTACGTACCAGTGTGGTATCCCAAACACAACTCCCTCTTATACCCAGCTGCTACGAAACCATTCCAGGAATAGGTAACTAATATGTCGTATAAAAGCCCACGCCTACAGTTTAACTCAATCCCAAAATTAGCAAACACAACTATAAAAGAGAATGCAGTTGAGAATTTATCATAAGGCAGTGTTGGAGTAATTTTAATTTGTATTAATTTCTGTAACTATGTAAACTCATCCAGTGCATTACTGGTATTAAGAGATTGCTGGTGGACATGTGATTAATCCATCACATATCCTGTCACTCGCATCTTGCTAGTAAATGCTTATTGATGTATGAACTTAAATATTAGTGTTTCAAATACCAATATTTCACAAAACCAAAAATTGCAGACTGCTGACAGGTATTGGGAAGAAATCAATATCATGCTTAATAGACATCTACTTGATGTTTAGGTGCCTCAGAGGAGACAAGACAAGAGGTTGAGTCTTCACCATTTAACCCGAGGGAATGGGTCTGCACATCCTTTGGGACAAGAACTCAAAAGATCATTTCCATCAGTGGGTGAAGGGTCACATCTTTGATGAGATCTGACAAGCAAAGGCCGATCCCTGGAGTCGACATTTCCGCAGCGCAGTGCTTCACCAATTAAAACAGTTTTATTTATAAAACACCTGGGTTAAAAGGACAGGGAAATGCAAATGTTTCCTGCGCGAGTCAAACAAAAAGTACAAGGACAATAATAGATACAACACAATGCACGAGGTGCAAACATCGCCAGTAACCTGACCGCTGATTATCTTCAGCAGTGAAGAGCAGTCCCGGTATAAGGGGGAATGTCACCGACTGGATTGCCAATAATGGGCCTGTCGCACTTAGGCGATTTTTTTGGCGACTACAGGCGACGGCCGCAGAATTTTCAACACGTCGAAACTTTTTCGGCGACAGTGGCGACAATTTTTGCTGTCGTAGGTTGTGTCGTAGGTGTTGTCGTAGGTTGTCACCAGGTACCGTAGGTGAATCCCATTAAAACTAGTCCCTGGCAGTCGCCTATAGAGTCGCCTAAGTGGGACAGGCCCATTACTCAATGGCTGCTTCAAGTCCAGAAAAGGCTGGAAGGCATCCAACCCACTTATGTATATTAGTCCGTCGCAATTAACATATACTGATACCCAGTAAAAGACACAAAGTTCTGGAGTAACTCAGCAGTTCAGGCAGCTGGAGAATATGGATAGATGACGTTTCAGCTCGGAACACTTCTTCAGACTGAAGAAGGTTGGGTCTGAAGAAGAGTCTTGACCTAAATTTTTACCTATCCATATTCTCCAGAGATGCTGCCTGACCTGCTGTTACTTGTTGAGTTACTCCAGCACTGTGCCTTTTTTTTCCAAACAGTTCCTTGTGACAACTAAAACCCGGTACTTTTTTTGTGATGGTACAATTTACCATTAAAGTCAAAAAGCAGATTTTCAAATGTTATAGATTGTTATTTCTTATGCCCTGCAATTTCAAATGATTAATATTATTACTGAGGCTTAAAAAATAAAATTGATTAATTAAATTATGCGGTCAGGCCATTAAACAGCTTAAGCAGCTTACAGTTGATCAAAGCAGCAGCTGGGATATAATTACTGGATGTACCGCAGGTCACAGATCCACGGGCACTGTTCCATCGAAGGCAGTGCCTATCACCAACACTATCTCAAAGACAAACACAAAAAGCTGGAGTAACTCAGCGGGTCAGACAGCATCTCTGTAGAAAAGGAATAGGTGGTGTTTCGGGTCGAGACCCTGCTTTGGCCTATTACTATCTCGCCACACAATACACCAGCAAGCAGCGAGCTCAGAAGTTTGCTTCTGATCACATCTTGGACAACATATGGATTCTTCTATTGCGGAAAATTAGTGTATATTATTTTAATAAATGTTTAATTTTAAACTTGGTAGATATTAGTTTCTCAAATTAGAAATTGATGGGTCACAAAATCAACACAGAAGAGAATATATTGATGGAAAAACTGTTGATAAGAGTTGCTTATTTTTTTTAATGATGTGAATTGGCATCTTTGTCTACAAAACTAGCACTGCAGATACCAACATGGAACAGAAAGGAACACTTAGATTAGTGCAGTTCAAGTGTGAGAAACTCTAATTTCTTCATCTTAAATCAGTGAGTGATTTTAAAATACCTGTTTGAAAAGGCATGATATTTCACGTTACGTCAAGGGTTCCCAACCTGGGGGCTAAATTTCGCCTACCCAGGGGGTAAATTTGTTGATTCTGGATTTGTACATATTTTTTTCTCAATGACTGACTGTGTTTGCTTCTGTATACCGGTATCTGTTCATCATTAGTTGTTCATAAATAAGTGAAATAACACTGTAATGTGCTATTAAAGTTGCCAGGGGTAAACGGGACGAAAAAGGTAGTGAACCCTGCATTACGTGTATTCTTCATGGTACCGAGACTTAGTTCATATATCAGGTCACATTTCACCAAACCCATGATACAATCTCCACATTTCTCCTTCCAGCCAATTCAGTTCATGCGGTTTTTTTTTCTGGATTAATCCCTTGATTTATCCTGTGATGTTTCAAATATTACCATGATTGAACTGGATTATTTGACAGACTGTGACCAATTATTTTACTCCAAATGCTATAAACAGATTAGATATTGTTCATTACTGAATGCTTATCATCTAGATGGCATGATTCCATTAAACTTTATGTTCCGTATTATTGATGCAATTATCTGCTTTTATTATAGAGTCATACAGCACAGGAACAGGCCCTTCAGCCTGCTAAGCCCATGCTAACCATCACACACCTACTTCTACCATCCACTCACGCGTTCCAGATTCCAACCACTCTGTGGATAAAAAATATCTCTTTCCCCTTATCAACTGTGGATGTAGTCCAGCCCATCACACAGACCAAGACTTCCCACCATCAACACCTCACGCTGCCTTGGGAAAGGAGCCAACATAATTGAGGACCTCTCACCCTGGTCATACCCTCTTCTCTCGGCCAAGTGATACAAAACCGTGACGACATGGACCACCAAACCTAGAAACACCTTCTTCCCCTGTTCTCAGACTTCTGAGCGGTCCTCCCGTAACCTAGTGTATAGTCCCAATCTTCCAACCAACCTCTTTTCTGCCTTAAACATTTTCTCCGTAACCATAACGCTATAATGCTGTAACACAATATTTTGCAGTCTGGTATTTTTCTTTTTGCACTCCGCGTTGTACTTGCGAATGAAAAACATGGAACTACAGAAGCTGGTTTACACCGAAGATGGACACAAAATGTTGGAGTAACTCAGCGGGTCAGGCAGCATCACTGGTAAAAAGAAATAGGTGACGTTTTGGGTCGGGACCCTTCATCAGACCCGTACTTGTGCATGGCTTGATAGTACTCATGTATAACACACAAAAGCATCTCATGGTGTTTGTGATATAGATATATTTTATATTACAATAATAAAACAATGCCAACAGAAGTCTGCTTCTTTGAAATTAGAATGAACCGTGGCTAATTTGTTCACTCTCCTTCCCAAGGTTGAGTCGCTGCACAAGAACCAATGTGAGCGTTTGGAAATAAATCTTGTTCCCTCACTACAGAAAGAGAAAACATAGGAATAGTAGTAGTCAGCCTCTTCTCCTGTCCATAGTTAATCAGATGGAACTGTTAGCAACATGCACAGGTTGACGTAGCCGGCCAGCATTAAGTAATGAACAACTTCCAATTGTTTAAAGCATTTGGAGTAAAATGCTTTATGCGGGCAGCTGCATTGTATCTCCCCGTGAAATACTTCACTGCCTCTCGGATCACACACGCAAATGCGACTTGGCAAGTGCCGGGAGTGGAGTTAATGTGTTCTGAGACATTTGCAAATCTTCAAAGGGAAGCCGCGTGTATATTCTACAATGGTCAGTCACAGTAAATTACAAATTACACTCCTCCATTCACAAAAATAAAGAAGGATGGAAGAACTCGGTGGGTCTGGTAGCATCTGTGGGGGCAGAAGGTGTGAGTCGACGGTTCAGGTGGGGACCGTGTATTTGGACTGTGATGGAAGAGGGCGGATTGCCGGTGTATAGTAGTATAAGGGAATTTGGGGGTTGGGGGGGTTGGTAGATGGGGTGGGATTGGTGGGTAGATAAAACCAGACTGGAGAAAGGAGCGAGAACAAAGGAAGTGGAAAACTAGGTGGGAAGATGAAATGTGACACAAGGAACTACAGACTCTGGAGTCCAAAGAAGGGTCCCGACTCAAAATGTCATCTGCCCATTACTTCCACAGATGCTGCCTGACTCGCTGAGTTCCTCCAGGAATTTGTGTTTGGTCAGATGAAGGCGTGTGGGCCGATTCTGGATGAGGAAGGAATACCCTCTTTTCCCAGCCAGGCACGACTTCCAATCCGATCTACTACATCCAGAGGATCCAAGGAAGTGTCCCGACCCAAATGTCTCTTGTCCGACTTCTCCAGAGATGCTGCCGGACCTGCTGAGTTACTCCAGCACTTTGTGTCTTTTTGTGTAAACCCGGCACATACAGTGTGTCTACTCCATCCAGGCCTCGGCTACATGAGTGAAACCAAAAGTAGACCATCAGAGGTCACCAGTCAGTTCCGCTCTCCTCCCCACTCCCACACCGACCGACCCGTCCATCCTCGACCTGTTCCACCGCTGCACAGAATCCAAAGTTACAACATTCCTTATTCCAACTGCGTGGCTTCCAATAGAAGGGTGTGGCCACTCTGAGGTAGCCTGCACCCCTGGAGTTCCCCCCCACACACTGGTCCATCCACCCAAGGTGAACTGTGAATGGAAATGTGCAGGAAGGAACTGCAGGTGCTGGTTGAAACCGAAGATAAGACACAAAATGCTGGAGTAACTCAGCGGGACAGGCAGCATCTTCCGTCTGAAGAAGGGTCTTGACCCGAAGCATCACCTGTGCCTTCTCTCCAGAGATGCTGCCTGTCCCGCTGAGTTGCTCCAGCTTTTAGCGTGAGTGGAAATGTCACGGCCACTTCCCCGCGAGGACCAGCGTCTCGTGGAAGTGGCTGCCAGCAATGCTTTGCACAAATGGATCTAATCTCCGGCCTCGTGCGTCTCCTCTGCAAAAACATTGCAGAAATGTCGACTGCAAGCTGCGTTGCAGGCCAGCGCGGAGGGGAACCAGTGGAGCGTGTTGCTGAGCGCAGCCACGGTGCCCAGCGGGTCTCCTCTCGCTGCTCCAGCCACATGTCGCCGCCGTCCAGATGGCCGATCATGGCACTCCCTCCCTCCACCCATCAGGAATTCATCCCTAAACCACCATGTAATTAGCTGCAGAGAATAATCCTGAAAGGTTTAAAATCACAAAGGCATAGCAAATTAAATATAAAGTGTCCACAAAATGATCCACAACAGCAGCTGCTTGCTGCCTGCGCCCGCACATCACGGTACACAGCGGCGGGAACTTGTGAAGACAGGACAACACGGTGAAGAGAAACCTCCGAGTGTTGCAAACTTCAATACTTAGAGCGATTTGGACCCGAACCACCCTTAAAGATTCGATAAATTAGCCTGCCGGTGTACAACCCAGCAGGAAGCAGAGCTCAAAATTTACCAACCATTGGTGACCTGTGCCTCTCTCGTCTCCAGCACCGATTGAGCTGCGGAATAGCAGGCCACGTTAACAACCTCTCCATTCTGCCAGCTAGCCACAAACCTACCCTCACACTGCAAGCAGTTCAGGAGAGTCCATAGATGCTGCCTCACCAGCTGAGTTTCTCCAGCATTTTTGTCTACCTTCGATTTTCCAGCATCTGCAGTTCCCTCTTAATCAGGGTGTTTCACTGTCACTTGCACCGACAACAGAATAATGGAATTCTTGGATGGACGTAAAATGCTGGAGCGACTCAGGCAGCATCTCTGGATAGAAGGGATGGGTGATATTTCAGGTTGAGACCGTTCTTCACACTCCTGAAGCCAATCCACAGTCTGAAGATGGGTCTCGACCCGAAACGCCAGCCATTCCTTCTCTCCAGAGATGCTGCCCGAGTCACTCCAGCATTTTGTGGCTATCTTCAGTGTAACCCAGCATCTGCAGTTCCTTCCCACATAATAAAATTCTTACTTGCAGTAGCAGAACAGGCCTGTAACACAATACTCATAGATAACATAAACAAAACATTCTATACATTCGGTTCTCCAAGAGGATGGACACACAAGTATTCACAGTGGAGCTCTCTCCTGCTATGGGCCACGTGCAGGCAAACTGGACTACACCAGAAAGCCAACTCGGTGGGCATGGGCAAGATGGGCCGAAAGGCCTGTTTTTGTGCTGAATAGCTCTATGAATCTGTGATCCCACTCCTGCATGAGTCCAACCAGACAGCAGGCAGGGTAATCTGTTCCTGAGGCATAGGAACAGGAGATCACTTGGAAGGTTTTTGTAGGGATGCAGTCCTCCACACATTTCTTTGTGAAGTGTGTAACGACTGTGGCGTATTCGTTCAGGTCCGTTGCCGAGTCCCTGAACATTGCCCAGTCTGCAGACTCCAAACAGTCCTGGAGTTGTTCCTCTGCCCCCTGCAGCCCCCCTCCCCACCTCTGGGGGAGCGCTCTCCAATTGCCTCCATCTGTTCCTATGCCTCAGGAACTCCCTATTCACACGGAGACAAACACAGAGCTGAGTGGCTGTGTATGTATCATGTCTTTAAACTAACTGGTAGGAATAATTTTAATTTTAGTGCAAGCTTTTTAACTGTTCAAAAGGAAAAATATTTCTCAAACATCTACCTTTACACTTGTTCTAAGTGTGGCTGGCAGTCTGTGAATCTTGAGGGGGTTTCGATGAGGAACGTAATACTCTCCATTCTTTTAGCAGCCAGCTAGCTAGCAGAATGGAGAGGTTGTTAATGCGGGTGCAGCTGGACAGATGTGTCGTAGCCAGCATGGCAGCAGCAGGCTTGCTGCAAGAGTGTGCATTGGGGCTGGTGGCAGCAGCCCTCTTGTACACCGGGCCAGCAGTGGCAAAGGCCCAACCAACAGACTCGTGTTCTTGCACCACTCGAGTTATTTCACCCAAGCCCCTGGTTATGATCCAATATAATAATTTCTAAACATTATCTTTCATGATTACTTCTGTCACCAGTGGGATTGTTCCCAGTCTCTGTTAAAGGCAAGCGGAGGAGGAATAACTCTGGCAGGTTCAGCTGGGATCGGGCCTAAGAAATGCAAGGCAGAAAAAGGGAAGCCAGCATTGTACTGGTGCAGTGGGCAGCGTTTAAACAGGAGTCGGGTCGCCTTTGCTGCTTGCTCCGCACAGCACATCAGCCAGTAGGAGGTCCAGGGGTTACTGAATGTCGAGGAAGTCTGCGTCACGATTACTTAGAGACCATGGGAGGGAGGGGCGGGGAGGGGGGGGGGGGGGGATGTGAATTGTCCACTAAATAACGTAAAGGAAAATCAATTTGAATATAAAATGTACAGAGAATAAATGGAAAAGGAAACACGAGAGACAAAGGAATCTATTTTTACAAAGTTATTTATGACGTGGGTTTAGATGGCAAAAATCGTGATAAGTTAGCCTTCCTGACCACCCTGAGAGAGTGGTCATCAGCAGCTCTCCGCAAACACCGCGGTGTGAAGGAGGGGATCCCACGCAGATCCAGTGACGATGAAGGAATGAATGGTTGTCCGTGTCCAGGAGAGATTGGTGTGTGACATGAGGGACAGGTTTCGGGCAGTGGGTGTATTCCTGTGTTGTCACTGTCCTTTGCGGTGAGAGAAATCAAGCTTGTGTAGGAAGGAACTGCAGATGCTGGTTTAAACCCAAGATAGACACAAAAAGCTGGAGTAACTCAGTGGGTCAGACAGCATCTCTTGAGAAAAGGAATAGGTGACATTCCATCTCAACCCGAAACGTCACCTATTCTTTTTCTCCAGAGATGCTGGCTGACCCGCTGAGTTACTCTAGCTTTTTGTGTCTGTCAATAATTTGGGTGGTGCTGTCAAAGGATGATGAGAATAGATGGGCCGCTAACATGAAAAGGGAATCCCGAGACCTGCCCTCTGCCAAATTACTGCCACAGCTTTGGTGACAGGGGCAGGGGTCGCTGGTGGTCTTGGGCGAGAAAGTGGTGGGTCAGGGATTATAATGGAGCCATTAGTGTCAAGCTTAAAGATAATTAAAACCAGTGACAAGGAGGGGGAAAACAAACCGAGGTGAACAACCATTCTCATCGCCAGTATAATTCCAACAGGTGCCACCAAAATCATTTCTCCAGCATTGTTCCCAATAAAACAAATTCCAGATAATGCTTGTGATTACAAGGCAGAGGCTTAAGGGCCTGTCCCACTTGGACGGCCTAATCCACGAGTTTAGAAGACCCTAGACGAGTTGAAAAAAATGTCAAGGTCGTGTTGACTCGCCAAAGTTAAAGACCTCCTACGACTATGTCTACGACCTCCCGCGTCTATGTCTACGACCTCCCACGACCTCAGTCTTCCACACCTAAGACCAACTATGACTAGCTACGAGTGGAAAATTATCACATGATAAAATTATGTGTCATATTTGCAGTTTTTTTCTCGGGCCAGTTACTGACCTACTACGACCTACCTACAAGGAAAAAGTATCAATTTTTCCCATGCCGACTTTTTTTTAAAACTTGTGGACATTTTTTAATCAGGCTGGAAAAAACGCCTCGACCTACTTGAGGCCACGAGTACGCGGAGACCACTCACGAGCATGAGGAAGAGTTACGAAGACCTCCTACGACCTCGTGACGATCATGCAGCAAGTATGGGTCAAGGGCAAACTCGGCAGAGGTCGCCAATTAGGTCGTGAAAGTGGGACAGGGGCTCCAGAAAGTTTCACCTGCTCAGCAAGTACAGCGGTCTCGCTATCTATGGCATCATAATTCTTTACACAACAAGAAACTTGCTGTTGCTGCAGTGTAATTGAGAACAAGGACGTCAAATGCTGGTCCAGTGAGTCTGTAACAAGGCTTATGTGCCACCTCACCCGGTGGTGGATTCCATTCCGTCTGTGTTTGGTTTGGCTTTTGCAAATACAGCGAGCGGAGTAGATGATACTGGATGGAAAGTCTGCCCGTGAAACTGCTCCATTATTTGATCCACGCCATGGCGATCAGTGCTCCCTCCTCTCCCCACTCTGCCCAAAGTCTTCCTCCACCCAGCACCTCAGAATTATTTCCAGGTTCAATTATATGTGTGTCTATCTTTGTATAAACCAGCATCTGCAGTTCCTTTTTATTACAATTATTTCTTTTTCGGCTGCTCACGACTGAACAACATCTTGCCTACTACAATCTTCTCTTCCTTCGAACACTTTAAAACCTTGCCACAGCACCACTTTATAAACAGCCTACGATTTGACCCAAGCTCTGCCCGTCACCGACCCCCTGGACACTCACACTGAATTCTCACCAGGACGTCGCCATTTGCGCCCCCAACCCTAACCACAAATTGCTTCACACAACAGCAGTGGAATTTCCTGCAGTGCCACAGGTCACTCTCAGCCCCAGTTAATGTTCTTCATTAGACGCTTGGAAAGTGGATGTTAAGGATATTTAATTAGCTGCTAATTTAGTTGCCTCCGTGCACCTGTACATAGAACAGGATAGCATCGGTGCGGGAAGGAACTGCAGGTGCTGGTTTACACCGAAGACAGACACAAAATGCTGGAGTAACTCCACTTTCACGACCTCTGCCGAGTTTGCCCTTGACTCATACTCGCAGCATGGTCATCACAAGGTCATAGGAAGTCGTAGGTAGGTCGTAATTAGGTCGTGATGCTAGTCGTAGGTACTCGTGGCATCAAGTAGATCGGGGCGTTTTTCTAGCCTGATGAAAAATATCCATGAGTAAAAAAAGTCGTGAATTAGGTGGTAAAAGTGGGACAGGCCCTTTAGCTAGACATCCTTCCTGGAATGGGGCGAACAGAACTGCACACAAATGCCGCCTAACCAAAGGAAGGCTTGACTCCAGGACCACACACTGTCACACTGTACAATTCTGCTGCAGCTGAGGGTATCACTTCTTTCAAATAAAAAAAAGTGACACAACTTGTGTATAGCGTCACGCGTGACTGATCCACTACTGAACACAACGCATTGGTTCCCGGAATATAAAATATATGTTGAGCTTTGTTCAGCTAAAACTGTCCAAAAAGTGCATCCAAAGTTGCTGAAAGTGGTTCAAAGCAAATTGCAAACGGGTCAAAGGGCTGTGCAAACTTATCCTACATCAGAGACACGTGTAATTCAAGAAAATCTGAGCAGCACCTTGTTATTTATGCAATTCTGTCAAGTATTATTGAAACCAGGCTGACACAAGCTTCATTCACCATTTTCCCCATAATCCAGCTTACAAAGCTGATTCCACAAAAACCAGCATGGCATTTTCTATCATGTCCGTGTATGGAAGTTGAGGAGTGCCACTGGGAATGCCGTGGTGCAGGCAGAGGGGGGAGGCAAGGGCACCCTGTACTCTGTGAACAAATAGCTTCTCTGCACCCTACAATAAAGCAATGGGAATCAAACATGTAGAGCTGCCACCTGAAAAAAGCCCTGGCCTCTGTGAAGACTTTTATTTGAACACACGCAGGACAACAGTGATGAAGGCCAACTCAATTGGGGCCACCAGCTACAATGTAGGTATTGGGCACTCTGCTAAATGATTGGAGTCTCCCTTCCAAATTCAGGCAAAATGTTCGCTCTTGTTCATTTGAAATTGTGGTGGGAAAAGAACAAGATGCAAAGCGGAAAGAAAACTTTGAGCAGAGAAGAGCCTTTGCAGGTAGAACTCAAGCCCAAAATGGGTGCCGGGAACAGTAGCGCAGGCGTGGACTCCAGTTTCCTCCATGCAGGGACGAGGGGAAAAACGAGAACGCTGGAAATGTTCAAATGTGGGAGGATTCAAAACCACCAGTAACTCAGCTAGATCATTTGAGATTCATGTATAAATGTTTTCGGTGAGATGCTAGGCAAGATTAGTATCGTTAGCGACTCTCTCCATTGCTTCCAAGTGGATGGTTATTTAGATTTCCAAGAGGTATTCACATATACTCCGATAACAGAGACTTGAGGCACGCCTGCCAGAGGTCATATAGAGTTGTGTTTCAGGAAATGTGGCTGTGTGTTTGGGTCGTGTTAGATTTGGCTACATGATGAATAATCAAGAAATGCAAAAAATGCAAAAATTTTGGAAGGGAACATTATCCCCCACAAATAAAATGTGGACAGTGGAAATGTTGGAGACGTTGCATTTGGAAAGAATCAGATTTGTCCTAATGGACAAATACAAACTCTTTGAACAGATATGGTCTCCATATACAGAATATTTGAAGGGGTAGCTGTTCTTGGCATCACAACTCAATGGGTACCCGGCAGGATTAGATGAAAATAACGCTCCGTTTTTCTTTTTGATTTGTATACATGTCTCTATTGATATCGCTAATTGAAATTGTGTTATTCACTATTAAGCTGTATACTATAATCTCTTTTTAATATATATATAATACTTTGGTTTAATTAAATCTATATAACAAGAATATATACATTTTTTTTCTCTCTCTTCTCTTTCTCTTTCTATATAATCAAAATTATTATTTAATCACTATTCTTATTGATTAAAATCTATTCTTTTCTTTTTCTACTTTCTAAAAAAATAGAAGTTTATAAGAATTATTCGTAACATTCGTATACTTATTGAAATAAGTTCGTTGTGTATTTGAAAAGTTGTTATACCGTTTGTTATGATGGATTACTTCTAATAAAAATATTATTACAAGAAATGCAAAAATACTGAAGGATCTAATGTATGTATCTGGAACCCAGATCCCACTCGATTTTCTGTTATTATCTGAGGAATGCAAACTCTTGAATTACAGTTTGCAAGCTGCACGGTTTGTTCAGTGGTGCAGCAAATAATGCAGCATCTGCACTGCTCCAGCAGCCCAGGTTTGATCCAGACCTGGCAGGGGAGAATCGGTGGTCACGATGGCCGATCTCCCGAGACGCGGCTATCCCATTCATGTGTGCTGACGCCTGCGATGTCTCCAAATGCGGGAAACTCAGCTGCACAATCTGTTGAAGTGGGGGACTTAGACGGCGGAACAGTGGCTCAGCGGTAGAGTTGCTGTCTCACAGCGTCAGAGACACAGGCTGAATCCTGACCACGAGTGCTGTCTGTACAGAATTTGTACGTTCTCCTTGCGACCGTGTGGGTTTTCTCCGGGCGCTCCCGTTTCCTCCCACACTCCAAAGTCGTGCAGGTCTGTGGGTTAACTGGCTTCTGTAAATTGACCCTAGTGTGTAGGATAGAATTAGCGTGTGAGGGTGATCATTGGTCGGTGCGGACTCGGTGAGCCAAAGGGCCCGTTTACACGCTGTATCTCTAAACAAAAACCTCGGGTGCTGTCGGTGGGGTGTGTACATGGGCAGATATTCCCAGGCTGTGTACTTACTCCTGCATCCCAGAGAGGTGCTGGGAGGTTCACTGGATCCCAGTGTAGAGAGGTGGCAGGATAATCAGGGGAGGTTGATGAGCCCGTGATGGGTGATATTGTGGGGAAACGGGAATGGCGTGAGAGTGAGCAGAAACTCAACGGAATAAACAGCCTTTGTGTCACAATCAAATGAGTAGACCGATTTATTACAATCCAAATATATCAAGGCTCTCTTTTCCCTTCAACAATTCTTCTGACTGGTAAATTGACCAGATTTATGAATTCTAACATTTCTTTGAACCTCTATCCACATTCTGGGAACATTAAAAGATGACCATTTGTCATTTGCTGCGCAGAGGAAACAGTATCTCAACCTCTATCTAAATCCTTCAGAATCATTATACTATCCATTAAATCTCATTTTAGTACTGTTAGCTCAAGTGGATGTAGAATCTTAAGTCTTTTATTTGCTGCAGCTCCCCATCCCTGAAGTCATTCTGGTTAATCTGTACTGTTTATACCTTCTAGATTTAATCTTCTCTCCATAATGGGTTGCCCTAAGCTACACACATTCCTCCCAAGTGTGGTCAAACCAATGCTTTATACAAAAAGCTTTCACCAGTCTCGGTGCTATGTTGGGGTCAGGAGTACTACAGGAGCCTGCCGAGCCACATCAGTGACACTACTACTGCAGGTGCCTCACCACCTCTTTGACTTGAGGACTTTGACCAGTCATCATGATGGCAGTTTCAAAGCAGGTGCAAATCGCATCACAGAGATCTCTCAGAGATGCTGCCTGTCCCGCTGAGTTACTCCAGCATTTTGTGTCCACATCACATAGATCGTTGGATGGTCTGTGGACAGCATTCCTTGAGATCAAGTACCATAATTTCTTGCATAACCTGGCACCTTGACACCACGATCATGCCACTGATTTAGATCTTCCCAAAAAAAATAAAGCTGATTACACAGATCTTTTATTGGAGTTACAAAAGACAAGGTTGGGTTAACTTAGGGACGGGATCAGCACAGGCTCTTGTCCAGGGCACTAAGATGAATAAAGCCCAGGGCCCAAGGGCCAGCAGCTACAGAATGCGCCCGGGTTCCATTCCATTCCTGAGAGCTGTTCATAACCCAAACTGTTCGCAGGTCAGAAAGGCAGCCCCCGGCAATATGTTTAAATAAAGGATATAAGCCAACCAAGGGCAAAGGTTAGTTAAACCCGGTCGTTTAACTCAAATATTTGGGATATTGCCATGAATGTAGTTCCCAGCCAGCAGAAAATGCCTGCAGTAGACGACAGATCCATCCCGCCCAGCTCCCGTCCATAGATGGTGTGTTGGCAACCTGTAGAGGACCTGTACCTGACCTCCCACTCAATGTGCTGCTGCTGCTCACAAACACAGTTTGAACACTGCACCAATACTTCTTCAGCAGCTTTTCCACGGTGAGACCTGACGGTAAGGTCAGTGGAAAGGCAATACTCTGGCCATGTCCAGTGCAGGGCAACTTTTTTCAGCTCGACTCTGACAGAGATGATATTACCTAAAAGTAAAATTCATGGTCTTTCACCATATTCTCTCTTTTCTTCACTATTGTGCAATCTACGGTTCAGGATGCGTCTTCAGAAGTTCACAAGTTTTAGGAGCAGAATAAGGCCATTCGGCCCATCAAGTCTGCTCCGACATTCAATCATGGCTGCTCTAACCCTCCCTCTCAACCCCATTCCCCTGCCTTCTCCCCATAACCCCTGACCCCCGTTCTAATCAAAAATCTGTCCATCTCCGCCTTAAATCTCCTTATGAATTGTCCGATATTCCCGACCGATAAGGTAGTTCCGTTTGGGCAGAGATGCCTGGGACACATCTTCTGGACTCGATCTGTGATCCAGTGCCTAGTGTGTGGAAATATGATCGAATATTTTATAAGCAACAAAACGAATAAAAAAAGGTCCAAACCTTTGCAGGCAGCGTTAAGGCAGCTTAGTGTTATGCTCCATCACATTGTGATGGTGGAAAATACTATTTTCTCATTTAGTAATACCATTCATTGTTCTTTTTGCAGATCTGTGGATTTACCTGTTGCTAATAAGAATTACATGGAGTTGATGACCATATATTTTTAAGTATTGGTGCAAAGTCACTGGTTAGCTATTATTTAACTGATGCAAACAACTTCAGACTTTCCAAACATTTTTGCTCATTTTATGGTATTTATTCAATCCTGTAGCTTAAATTGAAGATAATCCTGAACTTTCTACCCGAGTTCTGTTTGTTTTACCGAGCTCTTACCACAAGTATTGCTTTGTTTGTGGTCGATTCATTTTCTTGGCTATCAGCTAACTTGAACCAATGTTTTCCACAAACTGCAGTAAAAAAAACTGCTCTGAAAAAGGAAAACAGAATTGCAAAAGGGTAAAAGAAAAATGAATGTAGTTGATTCAATTATTGATATTGCTGCACTAACTCAGGGAGGCGAGGTGAATCTCCCAACAATGAACGTTCAGAATAGACAGAAAGAGCTGGAGTAACTCAGCGGGTCAGACAGCATCACTGGAGAAAAGGAATAGGTGACGTTTCTGGGTCGAGACCCTTCTTTGGACTGAAAATGGTTCACAGCAGATTGTAAACGGGTAGAAGGGCTGCACAAACTCATCCTAAGTCAGGCACACGAGTAATTCAAGAAAAAGACTGAGGAGCACCTTGTTATTTTACCTTACCTGTAAGGAATAGGCGACATAGAAACATAGAAAATAGGTGCAGGAGGAGGCCATTCGGCCCTTTGAGCCAGCACCGCCATTCATTGTGATCATGGCTATTCATTGTGATCATTCAGACTGAAGAAGGGTCTCGACCCGAAATGTTACCCATTCCTTTTCTCAAGAGATGCTGTCTAACTCCCTTAGGCACTCTTTGTTGTGTCTATCTTCGGTTTAAACCAGCATCTGCAGTTCCATCCTTCACAATAAACACTCAGGATCTGCACATTCGACAGGAGATGAAATACTTCTCTTTTGTTAATCAATGCATTTATTGATAAGGCAGCACGTTCATGAGAAATAACTCACAATAATGGAGCTCTAGAGAGGCTGGCGATCACGGCTACTAGGCATTGAAACGGAATGTGTAGGAAGGAACTGCAGATGCTGGTTTCAATCGAAGATAGACACTTAATGCTGGAGCAAAGCGGGACAGGCAGCATCTCTGGAGGGAAGGAATGGGTGACGTTTCGGGTCGAGACCCTGTTTCAGACGGAAGTTGTTCACCGGGTTGATCTTGACATCACACCTCCAGATTCAGTGGCAGCTTCTTCCCAGCTATTATCAGGCAACTGAATCATCCTACCACAGCCAGCGAGCAGTGCTGAACTACCATCTACCTCTTTGGTGACCATCGGGCTTTGCAGGCTTTACCTTGCACGTTATTCCCTTATCATGTAACTACACACTGTAAATGGCTTGATTGTAGTCATGTGTTGTCTTTCCGCTGACTGGAGAGCACGCAGCAAAAGCATTTCAATGTACCTTGGAGCACGTGGCAATGAACTACACTAAACCAAATCAACACTTGGTGGTGCAGCAAGGTTTTCGAGTTGTGCAGAAACTCACGCTCACATTCTCCGCTCGCAAAGAGCCCCGACTGATCCAAAGACGGGAGTCAGCGAGCGTTTTATATTGTTCACTTCATCCCAGTGCTGTCGGCCCTGCACCTACGAACCGACCTCCGGCGATACTCCACAGAATCAATTTCTCATTGACAGGAGCTGGATTCGGAATCCCAAACAATAAACAAGTTTGCATTTGTCCGTCAGTACCATGTCCTGTGGATGTCCCACATCAACAAGCTATTCTTTGTAGCAGCTACTGTTGTCCAAACTACTGATACCTAAACCCAGATCACAGCAAAACATGCACAAAGCAATCCATTAAATGTGGAGCGCTGGAGAATTCACACAGCGTTAAGGAGCAACACATTAAACATGTCTCTGTAATGTCTTTGTGATAACTTGGGGAGAGTGTGAAGGGAGGTGCTGGAGGGAGAAACAAATCAATGTCACTCATTTACCTGTCTGCGCAAAAGTAAACTAAATCTTGCAAATCGTTGCAGAAGCTGGGAATTATATTTTCAGTACATCATCCCTCGCATCAGCAACATATACTGCTGGACTACATAAGACTAGATTACTTCAGGAGCTGAATAAGCAGAAACACACAAAAAGGACATCTGCAATCATTTTCCTTTAAATCTTAAATCAGACTAGAATCACAGGCGAACATTGCGATAACTAGGTCAAGACCTCCATGTTTCTGAAGGGTGGGGCTGTAGGAGTTCCCCGCATTTCTCAACGCATGGAATGCACATTCAGGAGACCCAGCATTATGGGGCAGGGGATGCGTTCCTGCAAAGCCGTCCTTGGCGCGACTCTCCATAACTTAAAGCCCCATCGTCTGCGCAAGAGTCAAAGAACGTGAAAAGAAATACATTTAGTCTTCATTTATTTTCTTCTTTTTCCATATAAATTCCATGAGAATGAACAAACGTGAAGAAAGTCTGAAGAAGGGTCTCGACCCGAAACGTCACACATTCCTTCTCGCCAGAGATGCTGCCTCACCCGCTGAGTTACTCCAGCATTTTCTGTCTATCTTCCATGAGAGCAAGTTTTATTCCATACTAGACCAAGTGGGACCCGTTGGGTCCCGTCCCCTCAACGCGCGGCTGCGGGGGGTGTAGGGTGGCCTGCGGCATCACACGCACTAACCACCCCCCACAACCAGGGGCCGCGGCACCGGGGGGACTGGGGGGGGGGGGCTGCAGCCCCTCCACTTTTTTGGCAAGACATGCTTCATAACCCGAAATTATCCGGCCCGCAGGCGTATTTTTCTCTTCTTCTGAGGACCTCCGACATCCAGAATCTCAGAACAAGCGCACAGTGAGCGCGGCAAAACCAAAGATCATAGGAGCTCCGCTCTTTGATCTTTGGGTAAAACCATGATCAGCCGTGGCGGAAACCGACTGCCCCCCCCCCCCCGAAAAAAACCATCCCTCCTCTCCGCTCAACGGGCAATCACGGTGCGGTTGGGATATGGGGCAGTGAACAAAGTGGTGGGAGGGAGGGAGGGAGGGAGGATGGGCCCCGTGGGTCCAGAGAGTGAGAGAGAGTCGGCCCCGAGAGGGAGGGAGAGAGAAGGGGGATATATCCACCCATGCTGAGTTGGGGGATGGCCTGTATTATCCCCCAGTTATTGGAGGTCGAGTTAATAATATGCCACCCTCGCCGCACTAGGTCGCTCCCCTTCCTCACCAGGTATCCCCGGGTGATCAGTGATAAAAGGCTGGAGAAACTCAGCGGGTGCAGCAGCATCTAAGGAGCGAAGGAGATAGGCGGCCCTTCTTCAGACTGGTCGGGGATCAGGGAAACGAGAGATATAGACGGTGATGTGGAGAGATAAAGAACAATGAAACAATGTATGGGGTCCCTTACAGCTGCCGTAGGCACACAAAATTTCCATCGTTAAAATAGTCCCTTCTTCATCCAACCAATGCTCTTTGAAAAGTAAATCAGAATTAACATGGAGTAACAATTCCCATGCATTTGTTAAATGTGTTTGTCATGAACCAGAAGTCCCTGTGAATTGGCACCCAGTACAACATAATCACCAACCTTCACTTGTGCCTGCTTGCAAACTGTACAACATCCTTGTGAAACACTGCAGAATAAGGACGGCTCATTGAAGTTCTACAATATTGGTCAGTACACACTAGTTGCTATACACAGACAAGCATATGTCCAGAAATATTTTTTTTAATTTATTGAGATTCTTCCCAACTGATTTTGCTTTAGATCAGAGATTTAAAGCCACTGCCTAAAAAACTAGAATTCATACCACCAGGTTTACAATTTATGTTATCATAGATAATATCAGATTTACAGAAATGTTCTTACTACAATGATATAAGAAAATTAGTACTATATATCAGAAATGCCTTTCCAATCCAACAATTTGTATGCCTATTATTGGCAATTTGTCTTGAAGCATTAACAGCTTCTTCTACAAGACTTCTACGAGAATTGCCGTTAGTCCCATCAGTCCCTGGTAGCAGAGTTGAGCTGAAACACTGACATCTACTTCCGTCCCCCAGTTTTTGACAATATCAATGTTATGAGTCAGATGGCACAACTCAGTTAATACAAGGTTAAATATTACTTTCCTTTTAACAAAAGAAAGGGATTCCAAATTAAAAAAAACTAACGATAGACAAAAAATGTGGGAGTAACTCAGCCGGTCAGACAGCATCGCTGGAGAGAAAGAATAGGTGACGCTTCGGGTCAAGGCCCTTTTTCAGACTGAGTGTCAAGGCAAAGGGAAACGAGAGATATAGACGGTGATATTGAGAGATATAGAACAAATGAATGAAAGATATACAAAAAAGTCACGATGATAAAGGAAACGGTCCATTGTTAGCCAAGGGCTAGGAGACACAAAACTGACATGCACTCAAACAATTCAGAAAGAGCAGCCACAAGCCAAACCAGCGAACAACAATTACTAAAAACAGACACAAAATGCCAGAGTAACTCAGCGGGCCAGGCAGCATCTCTGGAGAGAAGGAATGGGTGATGTTTCTGGTCGAGCCAATCTTCAGACAATTACTAAAAGCTTGTTTTTAATATCAAAGCTTCAGAAGTTAGCCACATTTTATTCAGACAAGATTGATGCAGTGAGTATCAGCTCCTAATTCAAATCAGTGCTTTCCCATTTTTCCAACATGTGGAATTGGAATTCTTCAACGCAGCGTTCAGCTCAGCAGCAACTCGTTCAACCGATCACATCAGACCCGGCTCCATTCTTCAGCACAATTTACTGCACACATCCACTGTACTCAATTCGAGACGCTATATATGTTGTCAGCTTGTACATTATCGCAGCAAAATCATGGACTTCTTTAGTTCCTTATGGTGAAAGTTTGCCAGTACCTTCATCAGGAAAGGGAGAGAAAACTCAACCTGATCAAACTCTGATCAGACTGCCGTAAAATGTCCACAGCAATTCCAATGTATCCAAAACTTGAAGAATAACAATGATTATCAGAAATAAACTTTTAAATTATCCACCATGAAAAGGTAAACGCGTCGTACCAAAACAATTAGTGATGACATTTAGCTGGAGATACGTTCAACTTTGTTGAACTCTATGCCAATGGTAGATATGAAGCTCGACCTGAAAGGTTAACTGCTCAATGATAGACACAAAATGCTGGAGTAACTCAGCGGGACAGGCAGCATCATTGGAGAGAAGGAATGAGTGACATTTCGGGTCGAGACCCTTCTTCAGACTGATGTCGATTTACGCCAGCATCTGCAGTTCCTTCCTACACAGGTTACCTGATCACCTTACCACAGATGCTGCCTGACCAGCCGAGTATTCTATTTTTTATTTTAGGTACAAATTTTTCGTCACTTGGTACGTTTATATGATGGGAGCTAAAATGTTCTCAAAAACATTTGTGGACTGTTGAATCGAGGAACTGGAGCCGTAGAAAGTTGCTGCATTTTCCAATTCCATTCACAAAACTAACAAGGTACTATTGGAACGATAGCCAAATTCTACTTTTGTTCATTCTGAAGACTTGGCACAAAGTCTGACACCCAAGGACCAAACAAACCTACGTTGTATTATTGTGCCCAGCAGCAGTGTTGTAATCTTAATGCATGATTGTTTTAGTTTATTATTAAATTTTTTTATAAAAAGACTGCATCAAATAGCATTTCCCACACAAAAATAAAATTATATTTATGATTACACTTTAAAGGTCTGCTGTAAAGGCGATTCATGTTCCTTTCAATATCTCCAAGTTTCACCTGCACGGGAACAATGGAGACCAAAGCCCCTTAACCATCAGATAGTCTCAGAATTGTGTCGTAGCTTTATTTTAATAATTACATTTTGAGGTCATTTTGCCTGCCGCACTTACAGCAAAGCTATTTCCCAGTGACAATGGCTGATGCTAACACGCACGTGCTGGGTCTCAGCGTTCTACCTCCCTCATGGTTTATTCAATAACTTAGCAATTGTCAGGGTCATTTCCTACTGTTCCAAAAAGCAAACTCCACACTTTTCAAGAGATAGCTATCTATAAAATTACTTCAGTTATAGGATTATATTATTGTCATCCATAGGATCACTGCACCTCTATTGTTATAGGCAATCTATATGCATCCATTACTTTGAAAGGCAACTGGAAGCAAGGTTGCAATTCTCAAATGCAAGAAATGTATTTCAATCACTGATCTAATGCAGAATTTATGGATGAATGTTAGTTCTAATGTAAAATTGCTCCAAGTTACACTTAAGATCCTATTTAATTCAAATGATGGAGTATTTCATGGTGTCAGCCCTGTTGTGGTGACGTGCCTGCTGTAGACAACCCACTGATATACTTTACTGGAACCGTAATGGATGAAAGGCAAAGTGCAAGGATTTTACATACCGCATTATATATTTCACTGATATCACAGCAGCGTCGCCCAGATAGCAAATGTAAGTCGCTGCCGTTCCAAGCAGGATTCAAAACAAACTTGTGGAGAGAAACCAAGTTTCGGATCACTGACCTTTCATCTGAATGAATGAATTAATAAGTTTGAATGAATTGAATAAGAACTATTCAAACTAACCCATAACCTTCGGTTGAGGGTTATTATCGTCACGTGTACCAAGGTACAGTGAAAGGCTTTGCTTTGCATGCCAGCCAAACAGATCAGATAATGCTGGACATAAATACAACCAAGCCAAACGCTAGTACAATAGATAGACACAACATTGCTGGAGTAACTCAGTGGGGCAGGTGGTATCTCCGGAGAGAAGGAATGGGTGATGTTTCGGGTCGAGACCCTTCCTCAGGTAAATAATACGCAGGATGAAGTGGTAGATACAGAGTGCACAATTTAGTTATCAGCATTGTAGTGCATCAGCGCCATAGACAAGTTAAAGACAAAGTGCTGGGGGAAATCAGTGGGTCTGGCATCATGTGTGAAGGGAATGGACAGACGGCGTTTCGGGTTGGGACCCTTCTTCTGTTTCTCTCTCTTACTCTAGACTTTGCGTGTAAGCCACTAAGTAATTCCAGCCTTTGCTTCAGATTGCCACTATCTGAGTATTTTGCTTTTAGGGGTGAATGTTATTAAAAGAGTCTCCAGTTATCAACAGTAAAATGTATGTAGCTGGCTAAAAAGTAGCTTTGCACATAGTTGCTTCATACATATGCAGAGCTGGGGGAGGGTAGTTGGGTAAGTGCATGCCATAACTGACAAGCATTGTATAGCTTGTCAACTGATCCTTCGTGTGGAATGAGGCACATGGATGCCTCACACAAATTAATCAGGTGTATGGTCAGACCTTGCGTTTGCTACAGCTGCTTGAGAGAGTGACACGGGCTAAAGAATCCAGAGTATAAATGTGAGCCAGGGAGTCAGAAGGTGAGGGGGAGGAGAGGGGTTTAATGATTGAGTCGAGTAAGAGCTGGCAGAATATGGTCTGCCAAATGCAGGATGTGGCCTGGGGAAGGGGAGGGGGTGGCAGAAGAAGAAACAACCTTGGCTTTCATCCGCTTTGCAAAATGTATCGGGTATCATGGCCGTGCACAGCACCAGATTGAGCTCAATCCCGACCTCGGGTGCTGCCTGCGTGGAGTTTGCACGATCTCCACGTGATAGTGTGGGTGAATGGTTTCAAACCACATCCCAAGATGTGCCGGTGGGTTAGTTGGCCACTGTAAATGACCATTCATTGTGGGGAGGTGGTAAAAGAATGGATGAGGAGTTGACAAGGAACTGAGATGCAGGGTTACAGGGCCAGCTAACAGGGAGGTGGGGGGGGGGGGGGAGAAATGGGACAGATGGGTCTGTCATGTCATTGAGTTTATCGTTGAATACACAAGTACAGTGAAGAACAGGTACATTTAATATGTAAACCAGCATCTGCAGTTCTTTCCTACACAATTAAAATCTTGCTCTATTGGGAGCCAGCAAGGTACAAGATAGATTGAAATGGCTTCCTTCTATGTTGCAGTTCGCATGGTACAACCCAATGTTTGGCCTGCAGAGTATTAAAGTATTCACGGTTAAATTCCACTCTTGTCAAAAACTCGGAAATTTAGTATCAGTAGCCTGTCCAAGTGTCAGGCACCTGATATGCTTCACACGACGCAAACTCTTGGCTTCACTGCATCTGGAGTCATCCGAATTCCGGACACCAATGTCACGCCAGCAGAGGAGAGGGGCGTGCTGTGAACCGAGGAGAATGGAGATGAGGTGCAGGATCAGCCACAACCTCACTGAAAGGTGGAGCACGCATGATGGGCCTCTATTTTGCATGTTCTAAAGTTGTCACTATGTGGCTGCACAAAACTGCACTCCATTATCTCGGAAATCCTAACAAATCCAAGCAAGAAAAGATGGCAACAAGTCTCACTTTGTACCGGCTTGTCCTCTACACATTGAGGGATGATTTCAAGGAGTATAAAGTGAATAAGCTGCACAAGAGTTGTCAGCACCAGTCTCCTCCACGCCTTCAATTCAGTGAGAAGCACTTATACTGGCCCGATGTGGGGCAAGGCATGCAAACCCTTTCGCCATGGAACACCTTGGACGTGGGTAAATATACACGGGTTACCTCCAGTGTTTTGGTACCAAAACTTCTGCTTCGGTCTTGATCTACATTTTGTGGTTGGAAAATGGGACAAGGATCTGCCCTATGCCAGTGAATGAAATCAGAATATTGCAACTGAGCTCTTTGTTTATTTGCAATGCAAAGGTGTCATAGATTGTACAAATTATAAAAATATACCAGGAATAGAGCGAAGCTCCAGTTACTACACAGGCAAACATCCAGGTACAGTGTGAGCTGGTCACTGATGTAGGTCGATTTCACACCAGCAAACCGCAATTCCTTTAATCCCCATCACTTCAACACGAGGCAAAAGATGGCAGGGGTAAAGACTGCAATTCTCTTTATTATTCCCCTTTACTGTATTTCCCAAGGTTAAAGAGTGGTCTGGTTTTACCAGCGGTGCCTTGCCCTTAGCACCACACATCAATGGTCAAAAGCTACAAACTGTTCGCTGAGGTCTCACTGCGCAACAAACAACAGGGATGGATGAGATATAACAACTGTTTCAAAAAATCCTCCCTAACTATTACAGACTACAATGCAAAGATTGGGTTATTCTCTCCCATTTCTTCAAAGGCAAAAGAGACGGAAGATTCTGGAATCTGGAACCAGGAGACCAGAAAGCTAGAACTCAGTGGGTCAGCTGACGTCCTGATGTTGGGTGTGAATTGAAAACATTAACTGGCACCTTTTGCCTTCCCTGGTGCAGCCTGACCTCAGAGTTCCTCCAGCTCCCTGTTCCTGGTCCTCTGAACCCCACTTCCAGCTGTGGGCTGCGAGCTGCAGTCAGTGCTTCGAGCTGTGAACATGTCGAACGTGAAAAATACAGCTCTGTCAAACTAACGATGTTTAAATGGTATTATTAAATTTTACTAAGCAAACAGAGATAGGAGATCTTTGGGACTTGACATCGTTGCACAGTTGTTACATGTCATGATTAAACTATATGCATCTTCACTCGATGTAGAGCGATCAATTTAGAGGGCAAGACCGAAGGCTGTGTAAATAATCAGGAGTAAAAACGTACACATACTAAATAGTCGGGAATTTCTGAGTTTTTGACAAGGGTGGAATTTAACCATGAATCATCCAGTGTGATACCCTGAAAAATATATGGACATTTCTGACAACCACAGTAACACCATCTGTACATTCAACAGTAATGCAAAACTGAATGAAAGATACACGCACTAACAATTTTAAAAAAATTAAATAATTGATTATAGAGCAACCCAGCTTCACAAGATGCAAATTCTTCAATTTGAATACTTTTCTCAGGACTATTGTTTATAGAATCTTTTGATTAAGTTACTCTGTCAGGCTTTCATTACTTATAATCAAATAGGAACTATTAATTAACAAGAAATGTGCACATTCACCCTACAATAAGGAAACGAGATTGCCCAGCACTTGTCTGATAGGATGCAATTAATGATTTCACAATTTATACTCGACTCTTACTCAAGATAGACACAAAATACTGGAGTAACTCAGCGGGACAGGCAGCATCTCTGGAGAGAAGGAATCTCTGCCTGTCTGGCTCGCTGAGTTACTCCAGTATTTTGTGTCTATCTTGAGTAAGAGTCGAGTATAAATTGTGAAATCATTAATTGCATCCTACTCCAGCATTTTGTGTCTATCTCCAGTTTGAACCAGCATCTGCAGTTCCTTCATACACTACTCTTACTCAATAAGCCCAAGAGATGAAGAATTGCCGAACCTTCACCAAGTTTCCCAATACAGGATGGCAGCAGCAGAAAAGGCAAGGTGAAAATCCAATCATTTTATTCTATAATCCCTCAACCAACACTGCAATGGGAACCAATGCTGCTTCTTGGGATTATCTGAAAACAGCTTCGATCCAACAAACCTCATCGCTAGCTCCCTTGACTCTGTCGCTCTCTCTGAGTTGTCAGCCTAATTATCTCCCCTGAATCATTAGCATCCAGCATCAAGGGATGTGGGGAGAAAGCAGGAACAGGGTACAGATTCTGGTTCCAAGGAGGATTTCAGTTCCAGGTTTAGGCTGGATAACAGTGACTGTTCACCTTGGGACAAGTTTGAGAAGCTTGATAGAGGTGAAAAGCCATAGCAGGCTTCTGTAATTGGACAGAAATTCTTCCTGTTAGGAAGGAGTGTGGGACACAAATCCAAAGTGATAACAGGTTCAAGTCGTGCTGTTTTAAATTTGACCGCTGGCTATGATGTGGACCTCACTAGCTGGAAGAGTGATGGAAACAGGCACTCAGTGCCTCACAGCATCAGAGACCCGGGTTCGATCCTGATCTTGGGTGTGTCTGTGTGGAGTTTGCACGTTCTCTCTGTGACTGTGTGGATTTCTTCCAGGTGCTCCGGTTTCCTCACATATCCAAAAGACATATAGAAACATAGAAAATAGGTGGAGTAGGCCATTTGGCCCTTCGAGCCTGCACCGCCATTCAATATGATCATGGCTGATCATCCAACTCAATATCCTGAACTTGTCTTCTCTCCATACCCCCTGATCCATTTAGCCACAAGGGCCACATCTAACTCCCTCTTAAATATAGCCAATGAACTGGACTCAACTACCTTCTGTGGCAGAGAATTCCAGAGACTCACCACTCTCTGTGTGAAAAATGTTTTCCTCATCTCAGTCCTAAAGGAATTCCCCCTTATCCTTAGACTGTGACCCCTTGTTCTGGACCTCCCCAACATCGGAAACAATCTTCCTGCATCTAGCCTATCCAACCCCTTAAGAATTATGTAAGTTTCTACTAGATCCCCCCTCAGTCTTCTAAATTCTAGTGAATACAAGCCATGTCTATCCAGTCCTTCCTCATACGAAAGTCCTGACATCCCAGGAATCAGTCTGGTGAACCTTCTTTGAACCCCCTCTATGGCAAGAACGTCTTTCCTCAGATTTGGAGACCAAAACTGTACACAATACTCCAGGTGTGGTCTCACCAAAACCCTGTATAACTGCAGTAGAACCTCCCTGCTCCTATACTCAAATCCTTTGACAATGAATACTAACATACCATTTGCTTTCTTCACTGCCTGCTGCACCTGCATGCTTACTTTCAATGATTGGTGTACCATGACACCCAGGTCTCGTTGCATCTCCCCTTTTCCTAATTTGCCACCATTCAGATAATAGTCTACCCTCCTGTTTTTGCCACCAAAGTGGATAACCTCACATTTATCCACATTATACTGCATCTGCCATGCATTTGCCCACTCACCCAGCCTATCCAAGTCACCTTGCAGCCTCCTAGCATCCTCCTCACACCTAACACTACCCCCAGCTTAGTGTCATCCGCAAACTTGGAGATGTTGCATTCAATTCCCTCGTCCAAATCATTAATATATATTGTAAATAGCTGGGGTCCCAGCATTGAGCCTTGCGGTACCCCACTAGTCACTGCCTGCCATTCTGAAAAGGACCCGTTTACTCCTACCCTTTGCTTCCTGTCTGCCAGCCAGTTCTCTATCCACATCAATACTGAACCCCCAATACCGTGTGATTTAAGTTTGTATACTAATCTCTTATGTGGGACCTTGTTGAAAGCCTTCTGAAAGTCTAGATATAACACACCCACTGGTTCTCTAGTTACATCCTCGAAAAATTCTATAAGATTCGTCAGACATGATTTACCTTTCGTAAATCCATGCTGACATCCATTCAGACCCATCCATGTGGGCTTGAAGATTGACTGGCCGTCTGTAAATTGCTAAGTGTAGGGAGTGGATGAGAAAGTGAGATAATATAGAAGTCATGTGATCAGTGGTCAGAGTGGACTGAAGGGCCTGTTTCCATGCTGCATATCAAAAACTCCAAACACCGCTTTCAAGCAGCAACTGGAGATGCATTTGAAGGAAAATAGCTCTTAGGGATCTGGGCAAAGAGCAGAGGCATGGGACTAACAGGAAGGTTCCACAGGGCCAGCAGCAACTCGCTGGACTCACTGGTCTCCTCTGGGTGAAACTGTGATTGCATGGAGGAAAATTGATTTGACATTTTTGAAATAAATTTTCAAAGTGGATGATTATGTATCCATGAGGGGCATATAATTCCTCACTGCAGCAGAAATATCCAGTGGCTACATGCCAATGGAACACAATCTACCCTTCTGTTAAATTTAAATAAAGTTTTTGCTATAAGGAAAATAATGACAGGATTGACAAATAAATCCCAGAGTAATCTTCTCCCTGTGGCATTTATTACAAGCAGAAATTTTAACTTCAGTTTAAATTTCAGGTAAACGTAAAAATTGCCAGTCTTGCACCTAATGCAATTTGACCCCTCAGCCCTGCCCCACATCCATTCAAGCTGACCCACGCTGGCACCTGATCCACCATCCTACGAGGATGATGTCAGGACTCGAGGGAACCTGAGCTTTAGGGAGAGGGTCGACAGGCCAGGACTTTATTCCTTGGAGCGCAGGAGGATGAGGGGTGATTGTATAGAGGTGTATAAAATTATGAGGGGAATAGATAGGGTGAATGCACAAAATCTTTTTCCCCAGAGTAGAGGACCGAGGGGTCTTTTTTTTGCCACACAGAAGGTGATGGGTACATGGAACAAGCTGCCAGAAGGGGTCGTTGAGGTAGCAACATTTTAACAGCATTTAAGACATTTAGACGGGTACATGGATAGGAAAGGTTTGAGGGATACGGGCCAAATGTAGATAAATTGGACCATCTTAGATGGGGGCATCTTGGTCAGTATGAACATGTTGGGCTGAAGGGCCCCATTTCTATTCTGCATGATTCTATGACTCTGCCTTAAACTGTAAATCTTTTTTTTTCTCTTTCGATTGTTACAACCCTGTTCCCTGGCTCGGTATCTGCAACCTCTCTCACCAGATCTCCCCATGCTTTCCTGCTGCACCGCCCTTCAGCCCACCACTGGGAACATTGTAAACCTCTCCCTAAACCCACTGGCCCTCCCCACTTCTCCAACCTCTCTCCAGCCGATCCGTTAGACTCACTCTTTGCTTCTTACATCTGTTTTCCCCACATCGCTGTGAAGTGCCTGGGACATTTTTCTTTCCACATTCCAAGCACTTTATCAATGCAAGTTGTTGTTTTCTGCCACAATATGTTGCCAACGCTGAATTTATTAATAAATTAACCAAAGATCGCGTGTGTGTTTTAACATTTAAATTGCAGCACCTTTTCCACAGGAAGGAAGGAAGGACACCATCAATCTTTTGGTCTGAAAGCAGTGAAGTTCATTGAAAGCTCCCCATTCTTGACTAATTTTTAACGCTGCATCGTAAATTTAAGCTCGGCATCTCGTCGCTCCCAAGAGCCACTTTTCAATAACAGGGTCTGAACCTGAATACTGAACAACCAGCCATTTCCAAACACAGTAAACATGCCAAACCTCTTCCAACAGCTGATCTCTATTAACCACGTCACACTAACCTTCTGATCTTCACCCTTTGGAACACCTTTTCTTGTTTTATTTTCTTTCTTTTTTTTTGAAACAGCATTTAGTAGGCAAAATGCCAAGAGTCACGATGCTTGAAACATGTAAATTATGCCAGGAATTTTAAACGACTCTCACTAATCACTAGGAGAAGGGGGTTGAGAGGGAAAATAGATCAGCCACGATTGAATGGCAGAGTAGACTCAATGGGCCGAATGGCCTAATTCTGCTCCTATGACTGATGAACTGGCGATATAATGTAATGATGGGCTGAATGGGATAGAAAGATAGAAGCCAGATAATCATTTTGTCTAACGAATGCTTAGCATAAGCAGTGAAATACATTTCAACTCTCTCTCTCTCTCTTTATCCCCCCCATTTCTCACTACAATTGCTACTTATTTCTTCCACTATAATGGGAAATTCGAGTGTGACTGATACTCTAAGTGGCAGAACACACATTACTCGTTGTTCCATTTGTTGAAGACAATTTGTGAAACATGGCTCAGTGACTAAACACAACAAGGCACAATAAAGACTTTCCAACCAGATCTGGAAATTATGGGCGTGCTCCAGTACTAATGTGTAATCACAGCCTGGCCTTTTTTTGTACTCAATTAAAGCCCCCGCAAATAAACACCAACACAAACGGAGCTCATAATCAAATAAACACTGCCGATTACCTCACACCTATTTAACAATAGTTGGCAAATTTGGCCAGATTTCTAGCCATCAACATCCAGGGCTAATCCCTGCTTACATTGAACCACACGATAAGCATTCAGGGTGCATCTGACTTATCACCGTCCACCCCACCTTAAATGTATTTCAATGGACTGCACATACTGTCGTTAAACATTTTAAGAGACCCTGCATCTTCTTACAATTTTGTTTTTTTTTAAATAGAATTGTACTTTAGCCGACCCTGGTCGACACAAATGCACCCGCCCTCCAGTGGGAACACACTGAACTGTCTCTGCGATTCCTTGGCAATCGCCTGCTACAAGCTGAGCCCGCGTCCAATAGAAAATGCTGCATTTATGTCAGTCCATTTAAAAAACAGGTTTGCACATAATACTGAAGACAGACACAAAATGCTGGAGTAACTCAGCGGGACAGGCAGCATCTCTGGAGAGGGAGGGGGAGGGAATAATTCCTTCCCTCCAGAGATGCTGCCTGTCCCGCTGAGTTACTCCAGCATTTTGTGTCTCTCTTCGGTGTAAACCAGCATCTGCAGTTCATTCCTGCACATTGCACATGAAACACATTGTCAGACGTGTCTGTATCCTCAACACCATCGACACGCATGTCGCATCCACTTACAACGGGCACAACCGGTGCATAAAGCGTTGCACATCTTGAATAAAAGGAACGATTGCAACAATTGGACTCTGGGTTTGTTTTTTTTTTTGGGGGGGGGGGGGAAATTGGGCTGGACATTGGCAGCAACACTGCCTGCAGGCAGCACTCACTGCCACAGACTGGGCAACTCGCCCACCTGGACCTGGACTTCGCCACTGACTGTCGCCTGCAGTTTTGATCACACTGGCATCCCGGGCCATTCACAGACACCAGACCCTGTAACAATTGGCCCCACCAGCCACGACTGACACGCACAGTGTGGACAGGCTGGATGTACAGTTACTCCGCGCCGGCACATTCTCGCGCAGAATGGCAACACGGGGTTGTTTTTTTTTTAAAGGCACAAAAAAAAAGTTTTCCGCAGCAATAGATCACAAGCATGCTAAACGTTCAGAGTGACAACGCGAGGACAGCATCGTCCCGGCAGGAACACCGCTTGGGGCGAGTGACAGGCGCTGTCCCACACGGAAACTGGGTGATCCCCTCTCTCCCTCTCCCACACTCACTCCTTCTCTCTCCCTCTCCTCTCTACCCAGTCTTCCCTTCTCCTTGCCCCCACCCCCGCCCTGCCTGTACCCCCTGTCCCCGTCCTGCCACCCTCTCTCACTCCCTCTACTCCTACCTTCCCCTCTCTCCCCCGTCTCTACCTCTCACTCATCTCCTGTCTACTCCTCTCCCCCCTCCTGTCTCTCTCCCCTCTCCTGCCCCCCCCCCCCCCCATTCTGTCCCTCGCCTACCTCTCCCCCTCCTGTCCCCCTCTCTGCTCTCTCCTGTCTACCCCCTATTCTGTCTCTCTCCCCCCTCTGTCCCCCTCTCCGCTCTCTCCTGTCTACCCCCTATTCTGTCTCTCTCCCCCTCTCCCCCTCCTGTCCCCCTCTCCCTCTCCGCTCTCTCCTGTCTAGCCCCCTATTCTGTCTCTCTCCCCCTCCTGTCCCCCTCTCCCTCTCTGCTCTCTCCTGTCTACCCCCTATTCTGTCTCTCTCCCCCTCTCTGCTCTCTCCTGTCTACCCCCTGTCCTGCCTCTCTCCCCCTCCTGTCCCCCCGTTCTCACCTTCTTCCGGGGCTGCCATTTCATCATATTTGGACGGGCGGGTTGCGGGGAGCATCAAGAGTGTGTGCAGGGTGTCCACATGCTGTCTGGCAGCAGCCGCCGTCCCACAGCGCGGGGCAGGAGGGTCCGGGGCGGGCGCCTCAGGGCCGGGGGCCACGCATGGTCCGGCAGCCGGGGCCGGCCCGCTCCCTTTCCCCGCTGCGGGTGTGCGAGCCGTCCCTCCGCCGCCGCGCTGCTCCGCTCCGCTCCGAGAGCGCAGTGTCGGCCAGCGCAGCCTCCACTACAGGCGGGGGAGGCAGGCGCGCCCCCGCCAGCAGCCAGGCGCGCCCCCGCCATCGCTGCTCGTTCCGGGACCGGGAGGGGAGGGGGAGACAGAGATAGGGGGAGGTTGGGGGGAGAGAGGGGGCAGACTTGCCAAGTGGTCACTTCTGGACTCTCCACACGACAGGAATGCCCCACCCAGTTCTCCCTGGCATGTTCCCTCTCTACAATGCCCCTTCTTTTTACAAACCTTGTTCTCTTTTTACAAACCTTGTTCTCTTTTCACAAACCTTGTTCTCGGGTTATCTAAACCTACATTTTATTAGTCGTTTGAGTTATGACATCGGATGGAAGTTGCAAACCAAATATCGTTGCACTTATGTGTAATGACAATAAAATATATTATTATTATTATTATTATGATGGAGAGTTTGAATATAAAAGTCATATTATCGCCAGCTACTCAGTAAATGGCAGCCTGAATTCACTGCTTCAACATTGAGGGTTTAACTGACTGACAGGACACCCCCAATAATGAACATATTCAGACAGAATGACGCAGTTAGATTTACCGGGTAACCACCAGTAAAATAGAACTTACTGGACCATGGTGGATTCGCTGAACAAACAAACTAAAATGTTCAGGAGACAGACAAAAAAAGCTGGAGTAACTCAGCGCGTCAGACAGCATCTCTGAAGAAAAGGAATAGGTGAAGCATGTCCCAATTAGAAGGAAGGATCCCAACCCAAAACGTCTCTTATCAATGTGCTCCAGAGATGTAATAACAAGGAACTGCAGATGCTGGTTTATACCAAAGAAAAACACAAAATACTGAAGTAACACAACAGGTCATAGAAACATAGAAACATAGAAAATAGGTGCAGGAGTAGGCCATTCGGCCCTTCGAGCCTGCACCGCCATTCAATATGATCATGGCTGATCATCCAACTCAGTATCCTGTACCTGCCTTCTCTCCATGACCCCCTGATCCCTCTAGCCACAAGGGCCACATCTAACTCCCTCTTAAATATAGCCAATGAACGGACCTCAACTACCTTCTGTGGCAGAGAATTCCAAAGACTCACCACTCTCTGTGTGAAAAAGGTCAGGCTGCACCCCTGGAGAACATGGATAGGTGACATATTGGGTTGGGACCTTTCTTCAGACTGATATCCAGAGGTGTTGCCTGACTGCTGACACTGGAATTTAGAAGGATGAGAGATCTCACAGAAACATATACAATTCTTAAGGGATTGGACAGGCTAGGAAAAATTATCCTGATGTTGGGGGAATCCAGAACCAGCCAGGGGGTCACAGTTTAAGAATAAGGGGTATGTCATTTAGGAGTGAGATGAGGAAAAACATTTTCACCCAGAGAGTTGTGAATCTGTGGAATTCTCTGCCACAGAATGCAGTGGAGGCCAATTCACTGGATGTTTTCAAGAGAGTTAGATTTAGCTCTTTGGGTTAAGGGAATCAAGAGATATGGGGATAAAGCAGGTACAGGGTACTGATTTTAGATGATCGGCCATGATCATATTGAATGGCAATATTGGCTCGAAGGGCCGAATGGCCTACTTCTGCACCTATTTTTCTATGTTCTATGTACTCTAATGTTTTCTTGTCATTTTTTTCTAACTTAAATCCCTTTCTCTTGGCATTCAGGGAATAATATCAGTATCACAATAGAAGTTCATATCATCACAAGGTTTTTAGATTAACATCTGACAACAGATTTTTGCTCTCCAAAATGACAGCACCTATACTTCAAAACAGCAATCGCCAAATATTTGAAATTTCTATGCAAAATAAACTTTTATTGTCACTGGTAATGGTTGTGCGGTATTTTAAACCATCTCACTCCAAGAATAGGGCAACATCACAAATTGAGCTGACATTTACATAATGCAAATGTCAAGTGATAACTATCTCAAGGAGAAAATGGTTTCTCTGATGTTTTCATGGCACTGCCATATCCGACTCCTTCATTGCGAAAACATCATTCTGACGACTAAACTAGACCAATGACATCGGCAATATGGATGCAAGAAAGAGACTGAGGCTGCTGCGATGAACAAATCCAACAATTCAAAGCCTTGCCACAGCCCACAGGGCAGTATGGGATGAAATAGTGCCCTCGCCTTTGACCAGACCCCGGGTAGATTTAAACGTTTCAAACGGTGTCGAAGGAGAAGGCAGGTACCTTCTACCACCAACTGTGGACAACTACCGATGGCTTACCCACATCATCCAGATAGCAATGAAACCTTCCTAACATGCCTCCAGTTTAATTACAGTGATGCTTTGAAAGTCGGAGATATTCTGCCAGGAAGACAAATGAGGAGATATAATACAACCCATGGCACTTTCCCCACCAGCCATCTCCTCAGGGGCACGTGGTCTTCAGCCCAATGTCCATAATGCCCCAGCGGCTGGTGAGATGATCCTTGGTGATCAAAAAGCTATTCAATTTATGGACGTTATGCATCATGTTGACTGTCACTGCAAAGTTAGATCTTGTCTGTATTTCCTGATTTATTGGCACTAACGTTGTTTTATATTAACAGACTATTATTTCCATTTGGATAACTGACTGTTGGCAGTTGGAACTGTGATCCCCAAAGTCATCATATTTTTATATATTCGCTGCTGTATTTATTAACCTGATGCCGTGTTATTTGTGTTCATGACATAGTGATAAATATTGTTTCTGCTAATATTGTATGCTTGGCCTTGCACTGACAACACAGGGTTCAAGAGTCAAGAGTCGATTCAGGACTGTTTAATGGTCATGAACCGGAACGGAACAGTGAAATTCTTCCTTGCTCCAGCCTAACAGGCTCGTTAATGCAACAACACACAGCTACATATATAATAATCAGGATACAATAAATTAATAACAGTCGTACAAACTGAAGTCCAAAAGGACACAGTCCAGGGCAGCTCATTATTGCTGAGGTAGTGGTTAGTGTTGTGCAGTGTTCAAGAGCCTGAAGGTTGTTGGGAAGAAGCTGTTCTCAAACCGGTTTTGAGATGAGAGCGTGGCCAGGGTGGTGTGGGTCTTTGATGATACTGACTGCCTTTATGAGGTAGCGCCTCCTTCAGGAAACATTCAGAATGGTTTCCAACTCTCGGGACAGAGTTTGTAAATGACTTTTGAATATTAGTTTAATCACCATAACTAGTGAGTCAAGCAGTTTAGGATTTAACGTTATCTCCAACGTAGCTATGCTTTTACCAGCAAACAACTCCGCAGTTGTTGAAAACAAAATACACAAAGTGCTGGACTAACTCAGTGGGTCAGGCAGCATCTCTGGAGAACATGGATTGGTGACAGGAGCCTTCAGTCTGAAGAGTCCCGATCCGAAACGTCACCTATCCATGTTCTCCAGAGATGTTGCCTGACCTACTGAGTTACTGCAGCACTTTGGATCTTTTTCTGTAAACCAGCATCTGCAGTTTTATGTATCTCCATATTCGTTAAACTATGACTCAGACCTATATAAACCAAAACAGGATTTGGTTCAACCATCTTGGGTGTACTTCTTTCACTGACATTTAAATTCACATGATATGTACATGTAAAATAATGTCAAACAGATGGATGCTTCAAAATCAAATACTGATCCAAAAACAAGAGACACTCCCAAGGCTGCAAACCAACTTTCCACTCACTGAGCCCACCTTGAAACAGTGTGCTCTACCTGCTAAGTTTGCCTTTTGCGGACATCTCTCATCACTAGCCATGTGTAGGAAGGAGCTGCAGATGCTGGTGTACACTGAAGATAGACACAAAATGCTGGAGTAACTCAGCGGGACAGGCAACATCTCTGGAGAGAAGGAATGGGAGACGTCACCCATTCGTTCTACCCAGAGATGCGGCCTGTCCCGCTGAGCTACTCCAGCATTTTGTGTCTCTCATCACTCGCTATCGCCATCGTGTGCTGACCTTCTCCAATACTGCCCACTCCATCTGCAGCCACAGGCCCACACTCAACCATGTCGCCACTTCCCCGGTGCAGACGGGCAAATCTTTTACACTTGCCTGCACATCCTTTCACAATGATACTGGCCCATCACAAGGGTGAGAAAGCTTTCTGAACCTCCAAGGCTAAGAGAATGATGTGCTTCAAGTAAGAGGAAGTGTAAGGTCTGTAGATGCACACTGCCATGGACAAATCCCCAGAGCATGAATAAATCGATCGCAGGGGCTGACGGGAAACAAGGCAGGAGATTCCTGTGTCTCGGCCAGAGACTGCTACGTCATCTACGGTGAGGGACTGCAAGACTGGAGGGTAGCAAACTCTACTCCCATATTCTGGAAGAGTGGTGGGGATAAACCAGGAAACCACAGGCCCATCAGTTTTACATCAGCGGCAGGGAAACTATGGGAAAAAAATCTTGGAGACTGGAAGTATGATCCCTTGGAGAAGCAGAGATTGATTATGGGGAGTCAGTGTGGTTTGTGCAGGGAAAACTCTGCCTCACAAATTTGGCTGAGATTTCTGAGCTGATTATAAAGGAAAATGATGTAGGCAAGGCAATGTCCTGTACATGGGCTTTAGGAAGGTTTTGGCAAGCTCCCTGCATTTGATAAGAGCAAAAAGCTAAGGTACATAGTGTCCAAGGTGTTTTCACAAGCCTTTTTTCTTGCTATTTTAACAAAGACATTTCTTACTTAAGCACAGATGAATATGGAGGGTTGGGAAGAAATATTGCTCTGACAATATCACTGTTGACAATTAGAATCATAGAATCATAGAAAATAGGTGCAGGGGTAGGCCATTCGGCCCTTCGAGCCTGCACCGCCATTCAATACGATCATGGCTGATCATCCAACTCAGTATCCCGTACCTGCCTTCTCTCCACACCCCCGATCCCTTTAGCCACAAGGGCCACATCTAACTCCCTCTTAAATGTAGCCAATGAACTGGCCTCAACTACCTTCTGTGGCAGAGAATTCCACAGACTCACCACTCTCTGTGTGAAAAAAATTGTCAGACAAAGACCAATTACAGAAATCTTAAAGCATTGTATTCTTAATGTTCAGCTTTGAAAACATGAAAACGTGACTGTAAATGAAATAAAATATAATTTCACATCCCAAACCACACTGGTTTAAATATCCATTAATGCTGCTCAAAAGCACCAGCCGCATCAGATTTGTGCTTAATCTAAAACTTCCGACTCAGAGAATAGGGAGCCACTGACCCAAGCCAGCACTCACAAAGGGTTATAACATTCAGGCAGATTGTGGTATGCTTCATGAGTTTAGTTGGTACCATCTGCTTTTCTAAAATATGTTTTTGCAATAAGCATGATTAAGCATGTCCCTTAAAGTCCAAAGAGTATTTAATTGTTGTCCTCGTGTGACTGGGGAATATAATTATAACAAAAAGGATCGTTCAACAAACTTCTCAAATCTGCCTATTTCTGAACAGGATGTCACACACCATTAGTTTTGCAAGATTGTGCAAGCCTTATGAAAACAGAGCCAAAGAGTTTACTGTCTAGATGCTAGTGCTTGCTGGTTGAGTGATTTAGACCTGGCACCTACTTATCTACAGTCGTGACACCATATGCAGGCAAGAAAACAGCGCAGAGACAAGCTACAGTAAGATGGTGCGTTTTCAACTAATTTCCATGCAAAAGGTGCTTTGTAAATCAGAATGAAAGGCATTCGGTTATTTTAGCACAAATTTCCTCATGTTCATCCCGTGAAGGAAGGTATCTCCTTCCCCATCGCCCCACCATGCACCTCCACCCAAACCCTTCTTCCTGTTACCCTCCCACCTCACACTCATCCCATGCTGAAATATGCTTACTGGCTGAATCATCTTCATTAATTGTTTTCAAACGATAGACAGTGCATTGAAAACAAACCAGGAACTGTGTACATCTATTCCAGATGCACCCCTTTAGAAGCATTGATGAGACAATCCAAACCTAGGGCAGGAAGTACCGCATAGGGGAATATTCCAGTATTCGGAGGCAGCCCCCTTGCATATTGGAGAATTCGACATGCAAGCCGCTGGATAGTTACAAAAAGTTGGAGTAACTCCGCGGGGAGAGGCAGCATCTCTGGAGAGAAGGAATGGGTGACTTTTCGGGTCGAGATCCTTCTTCAGACCGGGTTGTGAGCTATCCAAGCGGAATATGAGGTGCTGTGGCCTCACGCTGGCAATGGAGGAGGCCCAGGACGGAAATTGACAGCGTGGGAATGGGAAGGGGAGTTAAAATTGTGAGCGACTGGGAGATCCAGCAGGCCTGGGTGGGCGGAGTGCAGGTGTGTGGCAAATCAATTGCTTAATCTGCACTTGGACTTGCCAATGTGAAGGAGGGCACTTTGAGGGAAATGATGATTCTTTGGAAAAGCGCAGGTGCCGGGTTTCCCTGCTGCTTGACCTGCTCCACTGTACAAAGCACACTTCCGGAGTTCACTGCATACACATGAATTAGATTCAAGGACGGGATATGAATGGTGCACTGCCCAAAGACTGCAGACACCTCCGTGGTCTCTGTGTGTTTGTGTGTGTACATGGATTACACGAGCAGAACTCATTACATGGTAGCTTTTGATTAGATTTAATGATCCATTTTTCCTACAATTTCATCGCATGTTGCATGGAAAATAAAACTGCAATGTGATTAAATTGCTGGAACAAATGCGATGCTTTTAACTGATTATTATTATGTACTTTATTTTATAAATTAGAATGTTAAATAGCATTTCTCGGCAGAGTTTTCACCGGTTATTAAAACAGATCTTGCTTGATTTCAGCCTAAATTCCTTTATGCAAATCTCGAAATCCCAAATCTGCCATGAACTAATGCAATAAGCAAGAGGGTTTAGAATCTCTTTCAACTGACTGGCTTACTGGTTACTGTGGAAGAGCAGGAAGCTGCTGCTGCTTTATTTGGAGTGTTCACAAAATAAACAGCCCCGGTCCATGTCTCTTCCACCTCCTGAGAGTCAAACAATTTTAAGCAATTGAACATGATCATGAAACAATGTCACCCAGCAGTTAGCTGGTTAGATTGGTGTAAAGCAGTCAATTTCTTGCTAGATTTGAATTATTAAAATTGCCTATGTCAATGAACTTGTCCCTAAATAACTAATAGCCATCAGGCTCATTTATCATTTCTTATTTTGTATACAGAGTACTGTGTTTACAGATTCTGTTGCGCTGCTGCAAGTAAGAATTTCATTGTTCTGTTCAGGACATTTGACATTAAAACACATGCCTCGTTCAGGCTTTCAGCATCATTAAAACAGCACAAACGCACTCTGGTGACTATGTTGATTTGAGGACCTCTCTAACTTTGCGGCTGGGGCCAATCAATTGCTTCATCTGCGATGATGACCCAGGTATCCAAAGTCCACTCAATGGAACTCGTGCAGTGGTTCCTTGGGTTTGGCCAATTGCATGTGGCTTGCGGCAAGACGCAACAACTGAGTGGTGAATGATCATCACTTTTCATCCTTGTCTTGATGTTGCCCTTTTCGCTAACCACTCTCTCCCAAAGGAGTGTGCACCATGTTCCACAACATGGCAACGACGGTGATCCAAGTCTCTCTGGAATCTCCATGATCGTTCTTTGATTGTTTACTCAGCACAAATCTTGGCAGAGTGTGGATTTGCAAAGAGAGTCTGGAGAAGTACGCAAGAGTCCCTGGCACGCTTTATCCCGAACAGCTCCGTCACAGAGGACTCTGTGATTTACGGACTGTTCCCAGGGACACTTTCAGAGACTGACATCGAGTGCTGCTGGAAGGTCATCAACTCAGTGAAAGACGCCCTTTGGTCTGCCCGAGCATTGTTCACCACCCAGCAGAGCGAGATGTCCATCAGGGAATGTTGCCGACTGGCCCGCTGCAGACTCTAGAAGTACGTGCTGAGGGACGCACTGACGCTCGGTGCAGCCAACGCCAAGGCTCAGTGGGGGAGGCCACAGTCCAGGGTCCTTCCGCTGCTGGACATGGGGGGGCAGGGTGTGGTGGAGACGCCCCTCAAAATAAGGGAAGGTATCCCACGCCAGGGAGCCACATGAGTGGCACGGGTGGGGGACAGACTTGTGAAATTTGAGAAATGTATATAGACTGTATTGAACAATTTGTATAGCCTCCGAAAATGCCGGATGAATTGTTCGCATGGTTCACGTATTGTATATATTTATTACCTGAATAAAGTCTATTTTGCAATTTTTAAAAAGTTTACTCAGCACAAATCTTCAAATGCTCTTTTCAAAGGCACTTCAGTTTTTTACCTGCCGTTTAGTCATAGAGCCACACAGCACAACAACAGGCCTTTCCGCCCAACTTGTCCATGCTGACCAAGATGCCCCGTCTCAAGAAGCCAGTCGCATTTGCACAGGTTTGCCCAAATCCCGCTAAACGTTCACTGCCCATGTAACTGCCCAAATGTCTTTTAAATGTTGTTACAGTACCCGTCGCCATGCTCCGTGTGAAAAAGTTGCCTCTCAGATTCCTATTAAGTCTTTCCCCTCTCACCTGAAACCTATGTCCTCTGGTTCTTGATTCCCCTACCATGGGTAAAAGACTCATGGTGCATTCACCATATCCATTCTCCTCATGATCTTATACACCTCTATAAGATCACCCCTCATCCTCCTGCGCTCTGAGGAATAAAGACCTAACCTGCCCAACCTCTCCCTACAGCTCAGGCCCTTGAGTGTGAAATAAAATCGATCTTGTTCAGGTTTGTTCACTAAATTAAATTTTTGAGATGAGTGAAATGGCCAGAGCAATACCGAACAAAGACATCACTTGATATGAACTTCGGAGCAGGTGCAGGGTGAACCCAGTGACAAGCAACCCAGGGATTCCATCGCCAGATTATCTGTGGACGTTAGCAAGTATCTCCACCACTAGTGCTTCAGCCTGTGCACATACTGAAAGGCTTGGATAGAGTGGATGTGGAGAAGATGTTTCCACTAATGGGAGAGTCTTGGACCTGAGGTCATAGCCTCAGAATAAAAGGACCTTTATTTAGGAAGGAGATGAGGAGGAATTTCTTTAGTTGATAAATCTGTGGAAGTCATTGATATAGAAGGCTGTGGAGGCCGTCAGTGGATGTTTTAAGGCAGAGACATATGAGATTCTTCTTTAACATAAGTGTCAGTGGTTATGGGGAGAAGCGTGGAGAATAGGATTGAGAGGGAGATAGAGATCAGCCATGATTGAATATGGTGGAGTAGACTAGATGGGCCGAATGTCCTCATTCTGCTCCTATCACTTATGAAATTATGAACCTGCAGCCGAAATATCCCGTACAATGACACTGACACTGAAGGACGGGAATGTTAGATTGTACTGACCACACTGAGACCCCCACTGCACAGGAAGACCAACAGTTACTGACCACGTGCAAAATGAATTTCTTCCATGGCTGCTATGTTTAATTAATATAAACTAGCTGCCTGACGTACACACAGTTTGCTGATAAGCTGGTGCTTACAATGTTTCTGCATGGTGATGCTGCAGAGACGCTGTCGGATACTGTTTACAGTTTCCCTTCGGATGGGAAGGTTATAATTGGCTCGCATTACTGTACATCGCTACCATCGCTGCTGCCGTGGTCGTCGCAAGGTAAGCGTGCTCCTTGTAGATCAGACTGGCATATCTATCAACACCGTCGATAGTGAGCCTCACATCCAAGCAGCGGTAGGAAGTCACCGCGAGACTGACAGGTCTGGCATTCAATTCTGAGACCATCTGTTTGGTTGGAAAGAAGGCTGACTACCATCTGTGCCATCGTTGAACCTTCCAGAGTATTAGCTCTGGTTCCCCATTCTCCCATCAATCAACATCCAAAAGCCATTTGCCAACTCACAAAGAATTTTTTTTTTCTCGTACAAACTTTTACAGTGGAGATTTTACTTCATCTACTTATCTACTGTATGTACCTGTAGTGACGCTTAACATCTTGGTCAGCTTCCCTGATAGATGAGGAGTGGTTACGCTTATAATCCACAGCACACTAGAAGGTCCCAAGTTTGAGTTTTAATTTGTGCTGAGTTGGCTAATCTCACTCTGAGCTTTGCTTACAAATGTTAACATCAGTTGCAAGGTGGGGAGGAGGCAGGAGATATCGACATTCTGACATCAAGGGAACCTACATTTGACCGGACAATGGTGTTCCTTGCAGCTGAATGGTTCAGCAGCACTCACCAATCTTGTACATGAATAATGGCCGCTGGCCAACAGTCCTGGAGGAGTAACAATGCCATGTAATGCTATCTCAGCAAGACGCCAGGGAGGGGGCCAAAGAAAAAACGTATCTCTCTGATAGTAAATGTAACAACACTAATCATAGAAACAAGCTTGAGTCCGACAACTGCTTGTCCCTCAAGTGCTCCAGTGAAAATGCGGCACGTAATTTCACAGTATCATAACATTTCTATTTTACATAGAGATAATAAATTACCTTTTAAATTAAAAGTAGCTTTATATGTAATGTTCTGCAGTTTTGAATGAATTTTTTTTTTTAAGTTTTAAGTTTTTTTTTAAAGTTTCCATCATTAATACAGCTGCATTAAAGTTCTGCTTTAATGTGTCTGTGGAGAGGAATTACTTTTTTAAACCATTCTCCGTTCACATGCTCCATAACTATGTTTATTTTCATGCAATGAATTTCAATGCTTCTAAAAATAGTTAGCTGGATTAAAAAGTGTTATGCTGATTATTGTCTTAAAATATTATGAGAAAGGGCAACCGTCTTTGAAGAAATAGTTGTGATGGTTGTAGGTAAATTGAATTTTTACAATTACCGCTGGCAACATTCCCCTCGCCTGACACATGAAAGCAGGACTTCATTGCAGCTATGTTATTAATGATGGAAACTTTTCTACAAAAATACATTCTTCGCTCAGCTTCAATAAACTAAAACCTGCAGGATTGTTTTAATTTCCCACTCTCCGTATCTGCCAGGTGGTGTGAATATCAATATTGATGAACAATAATATTTCATAAAAGATATTTGACATTAACAAAGTTAACCAATGAAAAGATTTCAGATATTAGATAGATTTTACTGGAAATTCTACGTGCATAAAATCACCTTCTTACAAAAATAATCGGTTCTTGCCAGCGATTACAAACCAATAATTTAACAAAGGTGTTCAGATGATATCATCAACCATAAAAGCCAAGGTCGCACTACATGAAACATTGCCTGAACCTTGGGATTAGATAATTGCTTTGAAGTCAGTCCAAGACAAAGTTAATTTTTCTACAAACGGTTTTACACCCGTGTTTTTTTGGGACATCACTATGGATACTAACTGCTAGTGCACCTTTGAGTTCTGAGACGGATACAAGGAGACTAATTTTTTAAGTTAGTACTGGCAGATGAGATTGTTGTGGGAGTGTGCCTGGAGAGGAGTTTGAACTCAAGGTTCCCACTCTCAGTCATGCATTGCGTGAAAGCAATGGCGAGGTTCCGGCCTGTTCCTCGGAAGGTTACGGGGAATAAAAGAAGGGAGAAAATAGAATCAGAAACAGAGGCACTCACATAAACTCTCCTGGAAGTTAGCTTCAGGCCAGTCTTGCGAAAGATGTGGGGAATATATTGGGAAAGACCTTGACACGATTCACAACTATAGATGAGGCACTGAGATCCAGGGAAAGGAAATTCATTTATTTTCAATTGGCATTGATATCTTGTATAAACAAACTCTACTCTGGCAGGGACACAGGCCAAAAGGAAACTTACATTTTTGTTACAGAAGTGATTACCTTAACTTAATTTGTTTTTCCTTAAAAAAGCATACCGCTAGAATACAATGAACTATGCTGTTTTATTCAATGGAAAACAAGCAAAGCAATATTACCATATCAGAGTTGGTTAAAACACCACAGGCCACTATTAAAAGCACGCATGGTGGGTGAAATCACCATTTCCTCTTGCAGTGATTTGAAGGGAACAATGTAAAGGGAGAAAGGCCAGCAGTGGGCTACTTGGTGCTGCTGAAGCAAGGGCTTGCTGTAACACACCATGTCCTCCCAAGCCGTAACCATCCTCCTGATTCACCAACATGGTTGTATAATGCTACAAAAGTATGCTTTTATTGACTCTAGTAATGTCCCGTTGGCCAATACTTTGGGGGATTGGAAATGGGTCATAGAGAGATTCGTTAATAGAGAAAAAAAGAGGAATTAAATTACATGGGGAATCTCAAGATGGTGAAAGGATTTCGTAGAGCTCCCGCATAGCCATTCCATGACCTTGTCGGTAAACACAGCGACTGTATTGGAAATATTTATTTGCAGCGATTACTTGTTTGGAATAGCACGTTATCCACCAGATATAAAGTCATAGAGAATCAGAACTGTGCGGCACATAAACAGGCCTTTGGCCCGCATTGCCCATGCCCACCAAGGTGCCCCATCTAAGCTAGTCCATTTAACTCCATTTGGCCCATATCCCTCGGAAACCTTCCTATCCATTTGTCTGTCCAAACTTCTCTAAAAATAATTGATTGTGTCTGCTTCTGCAGCATCCTCTGGCAGCTTGTTCCAGATACGAATTACCCTATGAGTGAAAAAGTTGCACCTGAGGTCTCTTAAATCTCTCCCCTTTCACCTCAAGGCCATACCATCCAGTATTAAATTTAAAGCTTCACCATCATTTGGATCAAAACAGCAAAAGCCTAAAAAAATTGTAGGAGTAAATTCATTTGAAAATTCCTGGTTGTTTTTGGTTTCTTTAGAAATTACAGCCTTGATTTAAAGTAAGAAACTGTGCCATCCGATTGTGAAACATAGTTTATAATGCACTTGCTACAATGGAGGAGCCGCATTCAATACTCCAGTTCTATTTTAACATTAAGAAGCTAAAGCGGAGGGTGAGAAATAAAGGTAATAATATTAAATAAATCATAAAGTCGTACAAATGTAGCAGAAGATGAATGCGAGTGACTTTTTTTTATACAAGTTTGAAAAATTACGGCTGGTCATGTTTGACCAGAATATCACACTGAGCAACCTACGATTGATTTTGGCAATTTGTGAGAGGCGGCCACCCATAAGTGCGCACACATCAGGCTCGATTGTAAGATCGGGGCTTGGGCAATTGCTCACCGTTTGCATCGGGCTACACAGCAAAGGTTTCCGAGTTAAGTCCAACATTTCATTACACGACACATTTTCCATAACAGGGGTGCAAAGAGATTGTTCAGAGCGAGCTTCAGAAGTGAACTGCAAAATAACCAATTTGGTTATTTTAGTTTCTTGAAAAATAAAAACGCACCCTGTGCTCCTTATTTGGAAATAAAATCCGAGCATTTATTGAGGTGACTTAGCAGGTCAGGCTGCCTCTGTGGAGGGAATGGACGGACCATGTTTCGGGTCAGGACCTTCCTCTGACTGACCGGGGAAGGGGTGAGAAAGCTGGAAAAGAGAGGGAGTTTGGCAAAGTCTGGCAAGTAATAAATGGATACAGGTGAGGGGGGGGGGGGGGGGGTTCGCAGAAGGGTGGAGTAAATGACAAAGGCTAAATAATCCCTCCTCCAGCTTTACATTTCATTCCTCCTCTTCTCTGTCTATCTGATATTTGTTCCCATTTCACCTCCAGTCACTTAATCCAGCCATTTGCTCATCTAATGAGTGGCGTAATCTCAGTACACTTGCCCCTCCAAGTACGTGAACACTTGTATTCATGTTACCTTTACCATGTATTTAAATTCCAGTGCCAAGAATTTTTCAACTTGTCCAAATTCAATGCACTGTTATGGGAGAATCTGAACGAACCGAATGCGTAGGGAAATATTTTTTTTTGCATTCTAATCAAAGTTAACACTTTAGCATGTACATGGTGTCTGAAGCTATACTGAGGATGTAGGAGGCTCCATGGGTGGAAAGTGTTGGGTCAGTGTTGTTCAGTCTGTGCACCACAGGGCCACTGCAGCACCTGGCTGATGTCCTCATTTAACTACAAACTCTAAGTTGACCAATTGCTCTGTGATAGATTTCACCACTGACTTGGGTCCTCATCATTAGCAAAAGGCCAATCTGCATCTCGTGTACCGCCAATTAAAAACAAGACTGGTAGTTGTGGGGGGGAGGGGAATTATTAGCAAACAAAATCTGTATTTTCTATTAAATTGACACGGTCAGAGAATGTTCACTATTCCATATTCGCTATGTGTTCAGGATAGATTGGTGTCAATCAGGAAGTGGCAGCCCTGTTCTTTTAAACTGATTTTTCTAAATTATATTATGATTATTAGGAGCAGGCGTACAGTTCTCTGCAGAATGGGCCTCAGAATTAACACAAATATTCACCAGGGAAAAGGCTGTTCAGTCAATAAGTACCATGACCTTTCCCCTCAGGGATCAAAGCTTGAAATCTGGTCAGGATAAGATAAGTATTCTTTTTTCTATAATGGCTGGTAATGTTTCCTAAGTAAAATGAATTCGGGCAGTCTTAACTCAGTCCACACCGGGCAAAGTTCACAGTAGAAAATTTCCCTTTATAATTGCCATTAATTGATTACATTTTGGTCTGCAGCCAAGCCAAAGTGAGAGCTAACCTTCACTGACAGAGTCTCCATCTGCCTAGTTAATTCCCTCTCTCCTACACAAATCATCCCCTCGTTACAGTGTCAAGCAGAAAGGCCTTATTTTGCCGAGAATACCCTTCCTCCAAGGTACATCCCCTACTTTTCATTAAGTTAGGTAGTTTGGGGCTGCCTGCTAATTTGCAAACATCTATTTCCTGCAGGAAAGCAGCTGTTTCCTATTTCTTTTTGTCCAAACACAGGAATATCATTGGAAATAAATTCAATGAATATGCATCAAATGCTTCCCTCCTCTTCTAGGCATTTTGCGTGCATTCAAAGGTTTGCCAACCAAGCTTAAATTATATTTCCTCCTCTCCGCAACATATGGCAATACATTTGAAATAAAAATTAATCATGCGCCCAATGGCAAAGCAAGATACACAGAGTTCCACTCTGGCCAACGACCAAACAGTTATATGCTGCCATATAGTGAACATCCCAAGACACGTCACAGGAGTGTGCTCAAATAAAAGTAGACACATAATAATAATAATAATAATAATAATAATAATAATATATTTTATTGTCATTGCACATAGGTGCAACGAGAGAGATTTGGTATGCAGCTTGCATCCGGTGTCATAACTTAAACAAAATTTATATACCCAGAGAAACATGATTTATAACAATAAAAACACGCAAAAAAGCTACGACAGCTTGGGTTAAGAATTGTATTTAATAGTCTCTGGTATGGATGTCAAATACAGAGGACCAAGGTATCCTACGTAAATGTCAGTAGGGTGACAATGGTGATCCTGTTGCTGGGAACCAGAGTGAAAATGACCATTCTACAAGGCACTCCATACAAAACCTACAGCCCACAATATCTGTGCTTAACATGATGCAAGATACACTAAATGTGTAGGAAGGAACTGCACATGCTAGTTTACGCTGAAGATAGACAGCAACTCTGGGACAGGCAACATCTCTGTAGAACTGACCCGCTGAGTTACACCAGCACTTTGTGTCTATCTTCAGTATAAACCAGCATCTGCTGTTCCTTCCTAAACAATTACATATATTAATCCCATTTGAGATGAATGGTTTCGTCTTTTATCGAATTAGTGCATAAAGGAATTTAAGTAAGTAAGTAAGTAAGTAAGTTTATTGGCCAATATACAAGGAATTTGCCTTGGTGCTCCGCCCACAAGTAACAACATGACATACAGTGACAGTTACAGGAAACACTAAACATTAATAATAATAAAACATCAATGATAAAACACCATTGATCAAGCATGTGAACCAACAAAATACCAGATCAAAGGGAGGCTACAGATTTTTGGCCGTTGAGTAGAGCAACTACTCGTGGATAAAAACTGTTTTTATCCTTTCATGCAAATATGTTAGCAGACAGTTCGCAACAAAGCACAAGGTAAGATCGGCAGAGATGGTGCCGGTAGATTATCACAGATGTGCGTGCTGACTGCAGCACAGTGCCCGTGGCCACTCTGGGCTAGGCTCATTGAAAGCCACCACTTATTTGCTCAGGTAAGTACGGATAAAGGATCATGGTTTTAGCAGGCAGTTTTCGCAGCTTACCAGACGAGTTACAAATTCTGTTCATGAAAAACACACCACTGGGAGTGAAGAATAAGCACCTGAGCTCCATGGATCACCCCATGCTATTGATATTTCAATATCAGCTCATGTCAATACAATGAAGTGTGGCTTTTTCACTTCAGCACCAATCATGTGTATTAGCCACAGTCTGGATCCAGGAAGCTAAAGTCTCAGACAGCTAATACTATTATCTCTTTCATTGACCATCTGAAACTGTGAGCATTCAAGTGTGCACAATCTCTGAATTATTCCACTGATTACTCTCGGGTTTATATGAAGGATGCTGCAATGTTTTGTGCTGCTGTAAATGCCAAGACCTGGTATTAACATATCATCTTAACAATATGAATGATATCCATTCCAACGCCACACTGCACACTAACTTCTGCTGGTACATAACATTGTGGGGAGCGGATGAGAAAGTGGGATAACTTAGGACTATTATTTCCTTTATGAATCTAGTCAACGTATTGCTGGGCAATGTTTTACAATTTTTCTGAATCTTCCATTAGCATTTCTAAAAATCATATTTCTAATCTCTGCAAAGTACATCTGGCAGTTTCACACGCTCATTATGTGGAGAAGACGCAGGAAGAAAATCACATCCACGTGGTCCCCCCCTCCCACCCCACATGCACTCTCACACACACACATCTTTAAATGAAGGTCTCCATAGGAGATTTCCTGATTCCCAAGCTATGATTTAGCCACTATAAAACCATTGGTTGGCACAGCGGATAGAGTTGCTGTCTCACAGCACCAGAGACCCGTGTTCGAACCTGACCTCGGGTGCCGTCTATGTGGAGTTTGCACGTTCTCCCTGTCACCGCGTGGGTTTCTCCAGGTGCTCAGATTTCCTCTCACACCCCAAAGAGACGTGCGGGCTTACAGAGGGCGATTAACTGAATTGTCCTGTGTAAATTGCCACCCCCCGTGTGTAGTGAGTGGATGAAAAAGTGGGATGACTTAGAACTAGTGATCAATGGTCGACATGGACTCGGTGAACTGAACAGCCTGCTTCCCTGACGTTGCTCTAAAAACTAAGAAGGAAAAAAAAACTTTTACCGATTCAATCCTTTCCTCAGTCTGTGTTCACAAATAACTCACCGCCTTCTGGAATCCCCTTGGCAATAAAACCTGGCACGATATGCTGCCCGTGCCAGTCAAAGGGCATGGCCCCAAAACAATACCAACCTAAAAACAAAGTCATTGGGATATTTATTTTGAAAACAACTTGCATGAGTAATGGTTCTGTGGTCTGTAGATTGTCGTACTCGCCACACTTGAGCAAAACAAAAAACACGCGTTTTCCAGATGTCCATTAATGAAAAATAGTTTTAAAACCTCGACATAACATTCTCCGAGATTAATATAAACTCTCATTTGGAAAAAACAAATTCACAAGTGATGGATTGTAGGTTGTGCAAATACAAAAGAGGATTGTCAAAGCGGTTATTTTTAAAAATCTGAGCCCACTAATGAATAGCAACATGAAAAATCAACCATCTTTCTCAGAATAATTGCTGAGATTACATGAAGCCCTGGAATATACGGGAATACCAACCCAGGAAAGCTAGTTTTCCATTATAGTTTATAATTACAATGCTTAACCCACAAACAGACTTGTGCAGGCTCTTCCTTGCTCCCATTGGAATGAAGTTTTAGTTTACAGCATTCTGAATCCGTAACCAACCTATACAGTTGCCTCTAGAGAGGCAATAAAAATATCCAGACTAATATCAGAACAACAGAAGCTACAATTTCAATAGTTGGGCTACAGAAATACTGCTCCAGTGTAGTTGTAAATTAATCAGGTGTTAGAAACAGCTCGCCTCGGACACTGGTGTAATGTACCTTTTCCACTAATGGAGGAATGCATATGCAATTACCACACCGTGCGATCACCTTTGCTCATGGAAATCGTTATTATATTTTCCTGCCGACCCTGAATAATCCTCCATGTACACACCGGGAGAGTATTTTATGACTGGAATTTTGGAGACAAGATATTAATTGAGTGTTCAGATTATACTGTACGCACGCTGGTCGAAGCAAAGGGCGAATGACTTGGCTTCGAACATGAACTTTGCCTGCATTTTGACTCTTGGCCCGAACATGACCATTTCAGCCAAAGCAGAGAGAGACCACATATCCATCCAGTCTGTGCACAGCGCGTTGAATGGCCATCCATAGACCGAGATCACTGCTCTGAGAAAGGATTGGAGATGCTACGAGACTATCAGCAGATGGAACCAATCCATCAACAAATCTATTACATGTGTCCTATTAGAGAACACTCTGGCCAATGTAGAATGATATTCCGGTATATTCTTCGTATATCCCTGTAGTATATTTTAATGTTACAGTGTAAATCACTTCCTGTAATTTTGCCTCTCGACTTTATCTAACTCGCCCATTGTGATGTTCCATGCCCCCCATCATTTGCCAATCCCCCCCCCCCCCCCCCCCCCGGCCTCTGCAACTTTCCCACTGATTATTCATTTCTCACAAGGGGGGGGGGGTGGGAGGAAGAAATTAAAAGGCACCCCACGGGGGTTTCCTCGGTGTGGGTTACCCCGGCTGAGAGCCCTGGTGAACCTCCGCCTCTAACACACACACAGAGCGAGCGAGGATGAGTTTCGAGTGAAGTGTGAGACATCAGGTGCTCGCTTCACAATTCAGCTGCTCTGATCTGCGTCTCTTGCACATTTCACATTACGCTCAAGTACAGAACATGCTGTATGTAGCCGAATGCACACAGAGGCGAGAATAAATCAGCGTGGCCGCGATGAAAGGGTGGTCGATAGTGGATAATTTCTCATCTTTAAACGCGGGGCCAGGGCTGAAGACTTGCAGAGAGAGCCCAGCGACGGCAGCAGAGGCTGTGCGTTACACGGCACACATATGGCGAGCAATCCTGCCTCTCCCAGCCTCATCACCATCGCCCTCCAACCTGCTGCAAGCATATGGTGGAGATGGAGTAAACGGAATATCACCTGCAGCCAAGTGTTTGAGAGCAGCCAAAGCTGTGCTGTGGGAGTCAGGGTGGATTTGTTTAGCATCTTGAATAGGCAATCGGCGGTCAGGTTAATGGCACATAGATCTCTCCTGTAATCTTTGCGCAAATTGAATTAGATGGAATCCATAACACAGAACTAGGTCGTGTGGCCCGACATTAAACATCAATATAACGTGTAAACCAGGCTCAAATTTATGCTTCATTTGCTGCCAAGGATTCGTTCCCGAAGCAGGACGGCATGTCCGTGCATCGTGCAACACACACACACACAGAGAATAATCTCATAAACGTTTCAAAATGCTGGAGTAACTCAGCGGGGCAGCCAGCATCTCCGGAGAGAAGGAATAGGTGCCGAAAAACCTAAACTCATTTTGAAGGCGAGGGGGGGTGGCTCCAGACTGAAGCCGACATTTAACGTACATCATCAGGATGCAAGGAAAAACTGATCGAGGAAACTCTGGCAGGTGAGGGCTGAGGATTACCGATGCCCTAACACTAATTAGGGAGTTGTACCACTGTGGGCTTCAAAGGACTGCAGAATGACCCAAAGAGATAAGGTAAATGCCCAAAGCAGTCACCATTGGCAAAGATTTCCCCCATCTGTGTATGTGTGTGTGTAGGGCAGTCATACCCTGAGGATTATGGCAAGGCTGCAGGTTCTTAGCCCTAATTACAAAGCCTCTCTTTGTACCACGCTTTGATCAAATAGGTTAATACAGGATTAGAGTTAATCGCATTGTGGTGCTAAATAGCCCTTTCACTCACAACTGAGCTTTATTTACAGTAAATGTGGATTATAAACTGAACATATATTCCCATATTCAATCACAGATTTCCAAATTACCATTACATCCATGGAAATGGTCATAGGCTTCTTTAACGATCTAGTTGGATTACCAGAGGCAGTTGTAAACCTCAAATGGCCAGGCACCCTCAAGCGTCAAGGGTCATAAATGAGGCAAGTGTGTAATTGTCGTTTTACCCACAACTGAATAACATTTTTACTTGCAGCAGTATACAGGTCTGTAAACACAGAGCTCATAGATAACCTCTTTTTTTTAAATTCAATAAAGTAAAGACCCCATATTAATGCAAAGAGCCCGAAGTCCTTTGTGCAATGACAGCTCACAGTTTAGTTGGTGTTTGCAGTGTTCAGAACCTGCTAGTAGCTGGCTGGGGTGGTGATTGCCAGTCATCCCCCCCCCCCCCCGGACATTCCTTCCCCCAGTGACTGATCTCCCCCCTCTGAAATTTGCACTATTGCTACTGTATATACATATACATATATTACTGTTCCATTATTCTGTGTTCGCATTTCTGGGTGAGATGCAAACTGCATTTCGTTGTCTCTGTACTTGTACACTGCACAATGACAATAAAATGTTGAATCTGAATCTGAATCTGAATCTGAATCTGGGGTTGCTGCCCACTGTGAGGTACCTCCGTGGAACAGGCCAAGTCCCGCCCATCACCGTCTCCTCCTTTCCGATGCTGCTGACTTCAGCAGGCCCATTACACAAAAGGAGCAAGGCAAATAGAAGAAACATTTTAAAATGATTGTAAATGAGGCAGGAATGCAGCTCGGTGAAGTACAGCTCAGCAAATCTAATTGAGGGGTCCAGATGCGAATGTGAATCATGAGGCAAGCTCTTCTTGTAATTGGATTACTTCTGTCCATTCACCAGCAACGTCCTGTTATAAAATGGAGCAATACCACTTTGGACAATTCATTGTCAGGATGAGATTTGATGGCAATCAAGGACATCACCGATGGCAAAATAACAAAGGACGTCAAAGCTGAACCTGAAGGAATATTAAAGTTCTAATCGCATGGGACCTTTGAACCCGCCAGTGTGCATAGCATCTCCTGCTTTGTACCTGACCAATCAATATGTTTCTTGTGGTCACTGTTCCAGATTCCAAGCATTGTGCTGTGGGATGTGGGACTGAATACCAATGCACTCATATGCAAGCTCTTGGATATTTTAACAGAATTATAAACCTGTAAAAATATCCCTGCATAATTGCATCACAAGCTTTCAGTGTGACTCTTTTTTTTCTTTCCAGTGGTCTTACTCAGCAACATGTTCTGTGAGTTCCTTGAGTGACCTTTATATACCATTGCTCCATAACCATGTCCACACCTAGTCGTTCCTGTTGGATAGGAAGGAACTACCTAGGTAGATGCTGGTTTAAACCGAAGATGGACACAAAAAACTCAGTGGGTCAGACAGCATCTTTGGAGAAAAGGAATAGGTGACGTATCGTTTCGGGTTGAGACCCCTCTTCCGTCTCCTATTCCATTTCTCCAGAGATGCTGCCTGACCCGTTGAGTTACTCCAGCTTTTTGTGCCCCCAATGGTTCCTGTTGCTTCGTTCTCACCTCGCTCTGCTCACACAGCAATGTAAGGTTGGGAAAATGTTAATAACGCTTTGGGATTGGTAGATAGGATGCCAATCTCAGTATCCACTTTTTAAAACCCACTTTCCCATTTTTCGAACCTGTTTTAAGAAATGCTAATACACTAGAAATTTCAGAGAAGGAGCAGAATTCTTCTTGTGACGTTTCCCACTGGCACAGACTGGGGAGAGTTTCGGGTATCAAGCATTTTAATATTGTGAATACCAACAACATGGCAATTCAATGAATATTTACACCAGTGTGGCGGTTTAATAAATGTTGAGTTATAAATACAGAACGCAGAGAGGCAGTCAGGATGTAAGGAAGCATTACAAGATAATGTGCCAAGGATTGTTGAGTGCATTCAGTTGCATGTCATCAGTAAGTTAAGACTTTGCAACTTCAGATCTCTCACTGACATTGCTCTAAACCAGCTTCACTTGGGGAAATGGATAGCAGGCAGGATACAATTAAACAAGAGGAAACTGATCATTGCCCTGCCAGGGGGACGTGTGGTGCGGTTCTTTACACCAGTACATCAGCACAAGCAGCATCTAAAGTTAACATCTCTCTGAGAGGCAGAGGTTTCACTGGGACACAGCCCATCTCTGACGTTTCACAGCCCAGCACTTCCTCATCACTTCCTCGTGGGGACATCGATTTTGTGTTCAAAGCGCAGAATTGGTCCTTCAGGCCTTGGAAATGGATGTTTCTGCACACACATGCCACCTGCCACAGGGAGGTCGGGTGGGAGAGGACTGAAGGTCACCTCGGGATCAGGATGCCTTTCAGGTGAGCGGTTGGGGAGAGGGTACGAGTGGAGGTCTCCAGCGAGGGCCATGCTTGGACTGAGGAGGTGGGAAGAACAAGCAGGTGAGGAAGCGGTGGATAAAAGGTGAGTGTGGGATTATCCAGTGTGCAGTGCTCTGAGTGCAGAGTATTCTGAGGAGCACCCAAAGGTGAATGCCCACAGGACATCACGGACTCATCCACAGGCACTGCGGCAGAAGGGTTGCCTGGGGAAAGCCCCAGGATCACATGGACATTGTTTCACACGCCCCTCATGCCAAGAAGCGCCCTGGTCAATTTCTGGATTGATGCTTAAGCACATTTCAGTTGGGGAGCGCTGTATTAAACGCTACACAACATCCGTTCTGGGCCGCTGCCTGTTCATTTGGAACATTTGACTGTTCCACACTTATTCTGTTACCCACACTGAGAACAGGGCACATTCCGGCTTCGGCGGCAAGTTCCGAAGTCACAATGACGTTAGGCAGGCTGCATACTTGAAGCAAATTAATTGAAATGCCCTAATGAATAAAAAATTGCTCAATGCTAAAAAAATACAAACCTCATTTGCAACTACTGACAGGATCAGTGTTCTGTAAACTGCAGATAAAAAGGAAGCATTCATCTCTTTGCATACAGCATAGACTAATAAATTGCACATTCAGCAATTCCATCTTTACAAAATCACCACAATTCTCGGAGATATTTGTTTTATTACATTATAACTATAAAGCTTTGAAAATGTGCTTCATGACATTTGGCAGCAGCTCACTATATTTAATGTGCGCAGCATTAAACTAATTTTGGAGCACATGTTACGTTTGCAGCAGGAATGTTATGCCAATGCTTTAAGCCCATTGTGCTCACATTCAATGGAAATATCTCGGGTCGCTAACATTCAGTGTAGTGGAAACTGAAAGAGCCAAAAGTTTTATTATGCTCAGTGTTGACAAAAATCAAAAGCGGTTCCTTTCCGTTTCTGCCAGCATCCACATTTCTGGCTCCAGCTCGGTCAACCTTCCACGTTGCTGGAGTGAAGCAGGCTCTGAAACCCCAGGGTTTGGTTCTCACCCTCAGATGTCCTTCAGAGTCCGAGCCAGCCATTGCTGGCTACATCCCTCTGCTGTTGGCACACTGCCTGCCTCAGCCCCTGCCTCTCCCAGCCTCGTCCGTGAGCTGCTTCCTCATCTCCTCCTCTCAACGTCATGCTCCATGATATCACAGTCCCTCACTCTGTATGCCCCTTGCCCTCTGCCTACCTCATTACACCATATTCCCACTGCACACATATCAAGGTCCAATTTCACACACCGTCCAAGCCCACTTGAGTAATGCATTCTCTTCTCACATAAGTTCTGCTCTTCCAACTTCAACCCAATGCTTGGCGACCATCATTTGGAAAACAGTCCTTCAGTTGCCATGGGCCTCCTCTTTAGAACTCTCCCAAGATGAGTCATCTTGCCTTGCTATTAGTTGTAACCTCCAGAAACCTCAGTGACATTTGCATGTTACCTGACTGCATAGGAGGAGGCCACTTTAAGCAAAACACAAAACGCTGGAGGAACTCAGCGAGTCAGGCAGCATCTGTGAACGGAACGGATAGGTGACATTTCCGGTCAGGACTATTCTCGAGATGCTCAAGATTCCGGCATCTGCAGTTTCTTGTCTCCACACGCTCCCACTGATTTTCCATATAACCTCCACACTTTTCAGTTTTTCCATCATCTCTCCACGGTTTACGCCATTCATCTCCACATGAGGGGCAATTAACATGGCCCATTTACCCATCAACCAACATGTCTTTGGGATGTGTAAGCAGGCTGGAGCACAGGGAGACAAGGAGAACATGCAAACTCCACAACGGGGTTCCGGATCAAGCCCGAGGCTGAGCTATGAGGCAGCAGCTCTCCTTGATCCAGCAGGGAGAACGTGCAAACTCCGCACAGACAGCACCGGAGGTCAGGATCGAACCCGAGTCTCTGGGCTGAGAGTGACAGCTCTACCAGCTCCGCCACAGTGTCGAATCTGTGTTTGGCTTTTGCAGAGTGATGTAGAAGGTCGAGGACAGACGTGTTGGTGTGGGAGTTGGGAGTTGGAAGTAGAGTTAAAGTAACATGCAGGCGGAAATGGTCGGTGCTCCACAGCAGTTAGTGATCTACACTTCCAACCAGATTTCTTCCTCTTCTGCTCAAGTCTGCCACCCCATTTCCCACCCCCTGAGTCCATCTGCTCACCCTCCTCCCTGTCTGCCTCCACCTATCACCTCCCAGCCTTGGTCCCAAACTCCCCACCTGACTTGCTTGCATTTGCCCATCATACCTTTCCCATCCGGCTCCACCTATTACCTACCACTTGCCCCATCCCCTACCCCTGGTGACCGATCCTGCCCCCTCTCAGTCGATGCAGGGTCTCAACCTGAACCATCAGACCCTACTTTCTGCCTCTACGGATGCTGCCCAGCCAGCTGAGTTCTTCCACTGTTCTGTTTATGTTCTCGATTCCAGCACCGGTAGTCAGTCTTGTCGGGCATTAACAATGTTTGCTGAAATTTTATTGGTTGTGAAGGCACAAAGGCACTTTAATATTTTCCACAATGCCTCACAGAGCACTCACTCCTCTCCACAGAAAATTCTCTTTAATCCACAACATGGGTAAAACAAAGATCTCACAGCTTTTATGCACAATATATTATTTTTGAAACCAGTTACTGATCTTAAAACAACGGGCCCCATAATTCAATAAGAGAGCCAACATGTGAAATGTAAAAGCCATGTTACTCTGTGGAAATGTTCGTGCTGTGAATGGTGGCATTGTTTTAAACAGCAAACTAAGTGCATTTTGGAACAATATTAAAAGCAACTGGAAGGTTGAGTATAAAATTGCAAGTTTTCGTTAGAAAAATTCCCCACTAGATTTCCTATTTATGAAACAATGCTAGGAAATTAAATGATAATGCATTCACACAAATCTGCAAAATCCATTTACAATTCTGGGAATTACATTTCAACTGGACTCCAAAATAAATCTTTAATTAAGGCAGAGCAGAAATGTACAATTCAAGTCCCAAGAATGGGCTCAATTAATTTACCAGTGAGAGTGTCCAAGCGAGTGAGATCAGTGATAGATGGTTTGTGGTTTTAATATCTACCATCATTATCATACCATTTATTTAATTAATTAGAACTACAAAGAAATGAGCAATCTGCATCTAAAGTGCAAGCAAGCCAGCATCGCTCACCGAACTGGATCTTAGTTTCACATCAGAAGGTACGAATTTAAACCTATTCCACGGTTCAGCCACGCAGTTGTGACAGGGAGCAGTGAGGGATCACTGCATTAATGGATGTTCGACTCTGGACAAGGTTTTAGCCCATGGGATGATTTTAAATTCCAGCACAGCAATGTCCCGGAGTTCAAAATTGGAGAGTGTGTCTGTCTACGTGAACAAAATAATTTAATTTAGCTGGAGTTTCATTGATAACCAAAGGTGACATTACCTAAGATTTACAAATGCTGTCGTGTAAATTAGACTCTGACCCTTCAGTGATCCGCTGAAACATGCAACAGCAACGAAACAACGATGCCGTGATAAATGTCAGGCGTGAATCATCCTAATCTGCCGCTTGTGATGTTTAATTAGATATTAAGCTCTGAGCTCCTCCTGATGTCTGGCCATCAGGGCTTTTAAGTAAAGATGGATCTACACTGCCACATTCGATGAATTTTTCATGTCAAGAATGAAATATTACTTTTATTCCTTTAAAGGAGTCACAGATAAAATGAATAGCTGGAACTTTACAAGGGATTATCAGATCGGACTGACTGACATATTATAGCCATGCTACAAGTTCAGGCCAGAGAATGATCAAAATACTTCATTGTTTTTAAGGTGGGAAAAACTGTGTGTTATCACAGAGGCAGGGCACTCCATTCATGCCAGGTAATAGAAACTTGGACAGATCAACAAGGCACACAAAGCAGACTGGGACAGCTTTTGAGATTCTGCCCCCTTTTGTCTCTTTCCTCAGAGTTCCTGCTCAGCGGAGAGGAAGTGGTGTCTGTTGAGCACCGTGGTGTTACTCGGTGTGTTGTATCTACGCCCCAGTGTAGGGGCTGTCACTTTTCTACAGTCATTCCCACGTCTCTGCACAACACCTATCTTTGTTCTCATGGCATCTTTAGTTTAAAAACGAAAAACGTTACAAGAGCATTCTGACATAGAGAACAAGAGGTATTATGACAGATATCAAAAGCTCGGTCCGAAAGGCACAGTTTAAGGAGGATCTAAATGGAGAAAGGAGTGAACGGGAAGTTATGGAAAACCGGGAGTTTGACAGTTGAATGCCAATGGTGGAATGCATCAACCAAGGTACATGGAAGAGCTTAGCAAGTAGATGCCGTGTGATTTTACAGACTGTGGCATAATGAGTTCACAGATATTGGGATAGTTATCAAACCATACGGGAATGTGAAAAAAAAGGTTAAAATGTCAAAACTTGTGGTGTTGATTTACGTAGGTGAACAGACTATTGATGTCACCTCAGATGAGGTGGACTCAAAGATATCTTCAATTTACAATCCATCCTCTGCCCTCCTCCAAATTCTGCAATACGAAGGTTTGGAGATCAGTAGTCCAGCTTACGCCTCGGGTCAGGTCAGCTCCGTTTTTATGGGACCCGCGTATGACTTGCAACTACTGATGATTTGTATCACCCTCTCAAACAAGGGTCCTGACCTACAACGCCTCCTCCCCATGTCCTCCAGAGTTGCTGCCTGACCCACTGAGTTGCTCCAGCACGTTGTGTTCTGTGCAGCATCACTTGAAGGAAGCATTAATCAGGCAATCATTCCACAAACGTCCCATCTCACAGTAACATCCTAACCCTTGTCTCTTCTCCCTTTCTGAAAGGCTCCTTTCATCACTGGCACTCAGTTGAAGGAGACACCTCCAAAGCAAAGCAACCCTAGCGAGGCTGAATTGGTGTGTGTTGCAACCTTCTGGAGTGGCAGCGCAGTACAGGCACTCGACTGGGTTCAGACAGTGCGCCAGGGAACCACATGAAGCCTTGCACTGTACCTCGCTACACGATAAACTAAACGGAACTGAACTGAGACACCCACCATCAACGGCAGACGCTCATGCAGAGCAGATATCATCGCATGTCTGCCGCGGAGAGTTTTTCAATGCAGTTTTTGCACTCATTGTGCTGAAACCTATTTTTAATGGGATAGTTTTCAAACCAGAAAGGAACATGAAAAGCAGATTGGATGGCAAACGGCTGATGACAAGATACTCTTCAAGGCTCACTGAGCAACACTGGGTGGGCATTTCAGTGACCGAATACCTTTCAGCAAAATGAGTGCCAGAATTTCAATGAGAAACTCAATTTTCCATTCATGCTGGTGATATATGCAAAGGTAAACCGATGAGTTTAATGGTGCCTATCATGGTAAATGAATCAAACATGTAATGACCTGTGGAGAGGAAGAGATGCCATGTGAATTGTTAAAACCACACAACGCCGGTGGATGCACGCCATCCTTATTAAAGCAGCAACGTGCCCTCAACTGGCTTTCAAGAGTTTAACACCTTTGCTCGCCATGTGCCCACTTAAATTGTTGCTCAATATTAGGGCTGGCATTTACGTATCTATTCAATATTGAGATATATAATCTATTTGATGCAATCACAGACATTGTCTTAATTTCAATTTCCATTCTTCACTTTTCCTATGTATCTCTTTGTTCTTTCTCTCTTAATCTTTCTATTCCATTCTGTTTCTCTCTATGTAATTGGCTGACTCCAGTTCACCTCAGTTGCTCTTCCCTTCAGTTTCCCTTCCCTTCTCTGTCCCTGTACGAGAGCTGGTGTCTGCCAATCTCCGGGGTCAAAGCTTACGGGGGAGAGTCCAGCTAAGGTGCTCCAGCAGGATCTCGGTCACTACATTAGTGTGCAACAGTACAAGAGCACTGCAGCAAGAAAGCGTAGCCCGCTTCCGAAGAGGACAGACCTCTGCCATCGAGAGTAAATGGACTCTTGCAACACCACTGACCGAACATCAGCCAACCTCCACATCATCTCCAGTCCTTGACTTGATTCCAGTCAGATTACCTCACAGCACCAGAGACCCGAGTTCAAAGCTGACCTCGGTTGCTGTCTGTGTGGAGTTTGCACGTTCTCCCGGTGACGGCGTGGGTTTCCTCCAGGTGCTCCGGGATCCTCCCACATCCAAAGACGTGCGAGTTTGCAGGTTAATTGGCCCCCTGTCAATTGCCCATGTGTAAAACTAGTGTGAACAGGTGATCGACGGTCAGCATGGACAAGGTGGGCCAAAGGGCCTGGTTTCACGTTATAACTCTAAAAAACTATGTAAAGAACATTTTGAGGCAGCCTGGGGAAAGGCTTCTAATTTTAAGCAACTGTAAAAAGATGAAATGTACAAAACAAAAACAAAAAGTGTTCACATTATGGAAATGAAATCTGGCTTTGAAACGTAATACATTGTGAAACACAAAAGTTAAAAGCATCAACACTGACAGATTCCATCGCCTGGCTCTCAAAGCAGCTCACAACATCTATCCTCAGCTTGGCCTTTCCTCTTTCATGAGATGCATCATTATTTAAACTGTGGAGCATTAGGCTTGCATTGACACTTTGTAAAGACAATAGTGTTTAATTCCCCTCTGTTACCACCTAATGAAAAGTGACAGCATGTGTTCTGGCCTTTGTCCTTTCTCATTTCAGAATGAGAGTTGAGCAGAGTATAGGGAATGATTAGCACAGATGATGTTCTGTGCCAAACATGATTATATTCTAAAGCCACAAGTGTGTGGGGTGTTGGGAGAATTCTAATGATCTAAGAGGCAGTCATGGCACGAGGGTGAGTTCTGCTTCAACTGTGCTACTGCACAGGGCCCCTGGAACACGAGTCCTGAGCATCAATAGCTTGTGGAACAGGAGCATAAAGGTTGTCTGCTGGTGCACATGTACAGCATTACTCCCCACGGCACAAGCAGATGAGAATAGTTTCACTTGGCATCACGTCAGCACAGACATTGTGGGCCGAAGGGCCAGTTCCTATGCTGTACTGTTCTTTGTAAGTTAAGACTGGGCAAGGAGCATCCATAACCTACATGCACAATCCTTCCCTCGGCCTGCTGGCCAGGAACTATTGTGATATTTCCATTTCTGATTCTATTATAGAATATAAAATAATAAACGGCAAATGTTTATTTTCCTTTGTGGGGATTTGGGGTTCCGGAAGCACATACGTTGATTAATTGTTCCCCAGCCGCTCCACCATGCTGTGCCATACCAGGCCACTGCTCCTGCTGTCATTATTATGCTCAACCCCAGCTCTCCGCTGCTCTCCCCACCCACAGGGACTCTGTTCATTGGGCCGGGTGAATGGATCGAAATGCACGCCAGACTAAATCTTTCACTACCATCTTCTTGGGCTCTTTTTTGATTTGAAGGACATAGATCTTTAAAAAATATATATATATACACTTTAACTCCGAAGCACACTCCTATATAGTGGGGAGGGGAGGAAGTGTGCAGTGGGGGGGGGGGGGGGGGGGGGGGGGGGGGGGGGGGGGGGTCCCTTCCTCTGACCTCACAGCTTACTACTTTTTTATCCTTATCTGACACCCTGTTGTCTACTTCTACCCCGGCCTATGCATGTCCACCCATCTGCCAATCTATCTCCCCCACCTGTATCCACCTATCACTTGCCAGGATTTGTTCTGCTACCACCATTATTTTCCCATTTTCTCCCCCCACATCAGTCTGAAGAAGGGTCCCGACTGGAAATGCCGCCTATCCACGTCCTCCAGAGATGCTGCGTAACCCGCTGAGTTACTCCCGCACTTTGTGTCTTTTGCTCTCGACCTGAAACATCGACCATCCACAGATGCTGCCTGGCCCACTGACTCCTCCAGCAGTTTGTTTTTTTTGCTCTGGTTTCCAGTCTCTTGGTTAATTCTCGTTCCCCTGACGCTTGAGCCACCCGTCACGGGGAACAACTTCCTTCTAAGCAGTCTGACGAGAGCCGCCGCGTACGCCTCCATCAAATCTTCTTTCATCCGTCTTTGCTCCAAGGATTACAAACCCGGCTTTCACAAAATAAACTTATCCCAAATAAATAAATTTATCAGCTCCACACTTCTTTCGGCACAACCCATTAAGAGCAGGTGGGCATCATGTTACAATGGCTTTATCCCAGCATGTCAGGTTAAAGCGCTAATGGACGTCATGTTCCTTCAGACATCTTTTTTGACGTTTATTTATTGGATGGATTATCTGAGGGAGAAGGCAATGGCAATGTGGTTGAGCTTTCATGTTACACAAACAAACCGGTGGGGCCAGCTGTGTGGTGCGCCACTCAGCCCTCACAACTCCAGGCCCAATGGGACAAAGGGACCTCAACCAGGATGACTTTCAAGTCGCACAAAGAGAAGGGAAAGGAAAACTTCACAGCAGCCAACTTGGACTGAGAGCGGAAAGCGAGTAACCAGCCTTGCTGCAGCTGTACTGAAGTAATCGAAAATGTGAAATACAAACCATGCATAACCACAAAAATACTTTGGCTTTCCAACTGCAAGATTTTTCTGCCTTTTTGCACGAGATGACATCAAGGCTCACAAAATGTCGCAACTGTTTATAACTGTCCAGTTTTGTAAGGAACAAAAATAGTTTGAATTTCATGAAATGAAGGTCATGCAATTGTTGCATTTAACACTTTACTGTTCGGTTGAGATTAGTCTAGATATAACATGGAAACAGGCCCTTTGGCCCACCGAGTCCAGGACGACCACCGATCGATCACATTAAGGGCATGTCTCACTTACGTGTGCTTGGCACGCAAATTACGCGACCTCGTGGTCGGAGGTGTTGCTTCAGGTCCCATGATAGGATTTGAAATGATTTAAGCTGGGAACCCGGGAGTATTTAGGGAGTTCTGCAATGATAGTGGAGATACAGATGCCGGAATCTGGAGCAAGAAACAAACTGCTGGAACAGGTCGAGTGGCACCTGTGGGGGAAGGAACGTTTCAACGTTTCGGGTCGAGCTCCTGCATCGAGACTGAGCGTGGGGTGGGAAGACAGCCAGTATAAAGACGAGAAGGAACAGGGGTGAAAGGCCGGTAGGTGATAGGTGAAACAAGGAAATAAAACTAGGAAATCTGGATGAATAAATGTACATTGATTGATCTATTCTCAACCAATGAATCAAACTGCTTTGTCTCAATGCAGGTATTAAGCATTTTAATGACATTAATGATATATTGGGCAGATTTATGAGACCGTGGATTGAGAATGTGATTTTATAATACAAAAAATATGTAGAAAACTCACTCGTGTTACAGCGGAGCATGGAGGTTGTGAGACTGTGTAAAATTAATAAAACTCATGAAAGACGACTGCAGCTGTAAGTGCACAACCCATTCTGGCAAGCTGCAAGTTTTTACTTTATTTCCGATTCATATGAACTCAGGCTGTTTATCAAACATTTTTGATCATACAACTTGACAGACTAGGCGAGTTTTTTCTATAAAAGCACAACTGGTATTACATTTTTTCCATGACTGAACGAGGCAGTGTGACTACTGGAGCTGCGGGATTTTTTTTTCAAGCTTCTCCTTTTTTTAAAACGGAACCATTAATCATATTTTTTCTGAAGGTTTATGAAGGGTGAATTTAATAAGATTTCTCGACTTTGCTGCCAAAAGCTACATGCAATCTGCAAGGTCAGTGGGAGCTTAAAATTTAAAACCTCATTCTTTTTAATTCTGAGATCAGAAAGCAAGCGCTCCCTGCGTTTGAGTGACTCTCTTTACAGACCTAATGGATAAGCAACATGCATTAATAAATCTCCCACTTACATGAAACCGGGTGATTTCCTTGTAAACCTTTTAACCGTATTACTCGGATTTCTTTGGTCGTTTTAAACAATTAGCAGCGACGCTAGCATCTGCCAGATGGTAAATCTAAGTGTCCACTCGATCTATTATTTTTAATAATGCTCGTACAAATATCTCAACTCATTATGCAGATATAGAGGATCAACACACACTTCCGTGTAGAAGAAGAAGCAATGTTCTCAACTACTGACAGGTGGAACCCATACTGGAGAGTGCAAACTTCTGTCATACAGAGTGGGTAAGGCCTCGGTGCCTGAGTGTTTCAACATTTAATAAAACACTGGACATTTTTTTTTAAGTGATTGTGTGATAAAATATTAAAAAATGAGGCTTCCCTGTGAACATTAAGATGCCAGCTCCATATCTCTGAACCTTCCTTCTCCCACTGCCAGCTCTTGCTTGGTTTAATACAACGTGGGCTGCATGTCAAACACATACCCATAGTTTCTCCCTCCACTTGCAGGAACAACAAACTGCTCAAAATTAGTTTGTTTTTTTTAAAAAAAGGTTAATAACAAGTTGCATTATTTATTGCCAGCAGGTAAATAGTATATACCAAAGAATGTGTGAAAGTGCCTCTGAAAGGAAACTGATGAATGAAGAGAGAGCTTTATTGTTGGCCTCTGGGAATTCACTCCACACTTGTCTCTGATCGGGTCTGGTTACCGAGTATTACTGATTATTAATTTATTGTATTAGAGTCACAGTCATAGAATCATAGAGCACGGAAACTGGCTCTTCAGCCCAACCTGTCCACGTCGACCAAGATGCCCAATCAAACCTAGTCTCATTTGCTCACGTTTGGCCCATATCCCTCCAAACCTTTCCTATCCATGTAGCTGTGCAAGTGTTTTTTAAATGTTGTTATAGTACCTGCCTCAACTACCTCCTCTAGCAGCTGTTCCACATATCCACCTCCCTTTGAGTGTATTATTTATGATTGAATATTTATTTGCGTGTTATTGCATTAATGGGCCTGTTAAGCTGCAGCAAGTAAGAATGTTATTAGACATTCGTGACTCTCCCAGCATAGACATGGACAGAGCAAGCTCTTTAGGTTTACAACCTATAATAAGTATCTTTCCGCTTTGTCAGAGACTGCATTAGAACAGACCATGGCATTGACCCAAAAGACTTAATTATAGCTCCATCATAATCATAATCAAAGCTTTCAAGATGTTATCTGAAGATGGTGTAAAAGTCACACATTCTCGGGTTGTTCTTCAGAGCTTTCCTAGTCCAGAGAAAAATAGAAAAGTTTAGTTTAGTTTAGAGATTCAGCACGGAAACAGGCCCTTCGGCCCACCGAGTCCGCACCGACCAGCAATCCCCGCACATTGACACAAGCCTACACACACTAGGGACAATTTACACTTATACCAAGTATACAAACCTTAGCCAATTAACCTACAAACCTGTACGTCTTTGGTGTGTGGGAGGAAACCGAAGATCTCGGCGAAAACCCACGTGGTCACGGGGAGAACGTAGAAACTCCCTACAGACAGCGCCTGCAGTCGGGATCGATCCCGGGTCTCAGGCGCTGCAAGCGCTGCAAGGCAGCAACTCTACCGCTGCGTCACCTGTTCAAAGTTGAACAGTTGAATAGGAAGGCGATGGCTGGAGGCCCTGCAGCAGCCTGGGGCTTGCCTGGATCGGGCGACGTTCATAAGAACTGGAACGTGGACTGGGCTCTGAAAATGGTGCAAAAACATGGCGCCTCTTGCGTGCCAGCTCATTAGATTATTTTTGTGTATTTGCAAGTCAAGGATGTGCTTGGGTATGGCACTACTGTACTGGACTGTATGTAAGAACTATAATTTCACTGTGCATTTGCACATGTCACAATAAAAGCACCACTGAACCATCTCTGTGTCCTGAACAACACCTACTCACTTTTCGCTTTGTTCTTCCCCCGTTTGGAAATCCCTCACCTCTGCATGGAACATTTGACCGTGCTGCAAATCAAGACAGTCAGGCAAACAACGCAGGGTTTGCCATTCTGTAGCACTCGTTGGGAGATTTCCCTCCTGTAATCAGCAATGCAGGGATACTCCAGGCCACAGTAACATGCTGAAGTTGACTTTGCCATCTAACCCGTCATGAAATCTGCAGAAATCACCTGCCTGGCCATTAAAATGCCGAAATAGTCCGATGAAGGGTCCCGACACGAAATGGCAGCTGCCCATTCCCTCCCCGGATGCTGCCCTACACACTGAGGTCCTGCAGTACTTTTGTGTTTAGATTAAAATTGCACAGCCAATCCCAGGATAATCGTGAGGTCTAGGATGGAAAATAAGTGAATTTAGGGATGATCAGTATTTGGGATGCGATGGTATGTCCAGGAGAGTTGGAGCTGAGGGAGCTCTCTTCCTCATCCTCCGTCTGGCTCCTCAAAGAGAGCAGTAATATCGCAGGGACTGGCAAGCACGCAACGAAAAGCTTTTCATTGTATCTCGGTACACGTGGCAATAAACTAAACTGAGTTTAATAAAAGTAAAGTAGAATTAAAGAAGAATGCTTACCCTCTGAGTTTTAAGCTCCCCCCCCGGTTCATCAATCATAATGAAGCCTTAATTTTGGTGAATCTCCTCCATTCACCATTTACCGCAGAGCTCTGCTGTACAGATGTATCTGCACCTGCACACCAAGGTCTCACTATGTAATGAGTCTTAAAGCAAAATAGCTGCCACAACAATCTGCCTGGATATCAATGCTGGTCGCTACAGCAACATCTACACATCTCGACAGCAGAAACATCCAAGGACCGTCAGGGGACCTGTTTACCTCACACTTCCCTTTGTCCGATAAGGCCTTGTTGAGTCTTTCCCACCAGCTCTTATCAGGTTTTTGTTTAACAAATATAAACAGGGACTATAGTTGGTATTGTTCGCAGAATGTTACTTTTCTTCCCGATCTTGTAAAAACACTCTGAACACAATGATTACTAAGTGCTTGTCAGAGAAAAATGACAAGTTTAGTTCACCCAGTGCCAAGTAATCATACTGCAGCACCTGCCTCTTCAGGGAGCTAACAGCAGCAGGGCAGCGAGCCAGCTGATTGCAGACTATCAAACAATATAGGGAGAATTGTTTGTTGAACAAAATGCATGAGAGGCCTATTATCTCCCTTTTACAGGTGGAAGGAAACAGTGCTTGATGACGAGTTCAATCAGTACAGCTTGTTACAAAGCAATTGTATGCTTCATTGTAAGTGGAGTGCACGCACATCTTACAAGAGGGATATCCACATGTGCGGAAGAGTGGTGATACTTTTTAAATATAAAAGGAAAACAATTGTCATTCTGATTGCCCATTGCTGACATATACTTCTTTGTTTAAGAAAATCAATCGCTCAGCGGGAAGGCATGTATTTCACCTTGTCTCCTGAGTAAACGTGAGAGAGTCATAGTGCTATACAGGCGAGAGAGCTGCTTTATTTTTCTTCAAATACAAGCTAGTCTGGTGGAAGGAAAACTCTAGAGAAAGAAATAGTCTATTAAAGTGAAGGGTTCTTGTGCCTACAGCTGAAGGGTTGTCATTGGGGTTTGTCCTTGAGGAAGGCAACACAAAACATCAAAGGCACCAGTCTGAGGAAGGGTCCTGACCTGATCCAAATCGCCACCTTATCCATGTTCTCCAGAGATGCTGGCTGACCCGCTGAGTTACTCCAGTACTTTATGTCTTCTTTTGTAAACCAGCATCTGTAGTTCCTTGTTTCTACAAATGAATGGAAGAATACTCGAGGGTTGTAAATCCCATGAGAGGTTTATGGGATCGCTCCTGGGTGTTGCCAATCTCACCTCCGGCTACACAAAATGTGGGAAGGAGGGAGACTGACCAGTCAATACAATAAAGAAGCAAAGTCCAGCAGTGCTGAAAGTGTTTGCCATAACTACTGGATTGAATGATACTGTGTATGAATTACAATGGAGAGTGAGTGTTTCAGCTGGGTGCTTTACTAGGATGGTGGCACCAAGGGTTATGACTGCGATGGCTGTAATGATGGCAGGATGCATTAAAGATCATGTTACAACGAGGAGCCTCCAGCAAAAAACAATACTCGTACTGTGCCTTTAAAGCAATAACATGCCCCCAAGGTCAGGGAAACAACCCAAAAGCAGAGAAAATCCAGACTCACAAAACAGCAGCAAAAGTCAGAAGAGATGGTAACATAGTAAAGGGTGTTCATGAGGGTGAATGTATTGAAGTTAAAGTGTTGGGACCATGGGAAGCACATGGGTACAAGTGCCGAGTACTGAGTGGGAAGGGAAATAACCAGTGAGGTCCTGGATGAGTGTCTGTAGTGAATGACATGGGATGTTGCCAAGCACAGCACTGGAAGATTCAGATGTCATGAGGAAGAAGCTGTGAATAAAGATCTCAGCAGATGCAGAAAGAGGGTAGGGTGTGACCACGTGATGTTTTGGAGGCTGAGGTACTCTGTGATAAATTGGCTGTGGAAATATAGATTCAAATTTTATCTCGTGCAATGAAATTCCTTGTCCTTATGATGCATCCCAGAGTTGAAAGTACACATGGTAATGATAAATAAAGTAGTATTTCTCATCACCTTGTATATTGGCATTTGGTTTATTATTGGCATGTGTACCGAGATACAGTTTAAAGCTTTGTTTGTGTGCTATCCAGTCAGACCACACAAGACCAGACCAGACACCCGGCTTCAGAGCTGTGGTGCTCCAGCGTTCCAGCGGCGGACCCGGCTTCAGAGCTGTGGTGCTCCAGCGTTCCAGCGGCGGACCCGGCTTCAGAGCTGTGGCGGTGCTCCAGCGTTCCCGCGACGGTGGCGGCGGCAGCCCGGCCTCGGAGGCTCGGCCGCGGGCCTAGTGGACGACAACATCGGAGGCCTGGCTCGCCTCAGCGCAGAGGGAGAACAAGGAGGGAAAAAGACAGAGACTTGAAGACTTTTGCCTTCCACCACAGTCAGGAGCTGCCTGGTAAACTCACTGTGGTGGATGTTAAATATGTGTTTATTGTGTGTTTTGTTTTTTATTATATGTTATGACTGCAGGCAACAAAGTTTCGTTCAGACTGAAAGGTCTGAATGACAATAAAGGATGCTTTGACTTTTTGACTTTGAGTACAAGCAAGCCATACATGAGTACAGGAGATAATGAAAAGTAGTGCAGAATATAGTGTGACAGTGCTACACTAACAGAGAAAAAGTCTAGTGCTCGCAATGAGGTGGGATGGAAGATCAGGTTATATAATCAGCAGAGATGAAACTCGTCAGAATGTGTTCTGGGCAGAAACAATGCAATGAAGTAAGTACCACATCATTTTACAATTTTACAACAAGAAATTAAAACCCCAAAACTGCAGATTTTGTACATTTGAATTTAAAAATAGGAAACGCTGGTACAATGCTGGAAGGGGTGGCACGGTGGCGCAGCGGTAGAGTTGCTCCCTTACAGCGCCAGAGATGTGGGTTCGATCCTGACTATGGGTGCTGTCTGTACGGAGTTTGTACGTTCTCCCCATGATTGCGTAGGTTTCCCCCCGGGTGCTCCGGTTTCCTCCCACATTCCAAAGACTGTACCTTAATTGGTGCACGTGACAATAAACGTGAATCTGAAGACGCGCAGGTTTGTAGGCTAATTAGCTTTGGTCAAAATTGGCAATTGTTCCTCGTGTCTAGTGTACTGGGATCGCTGGTCGGCGCAGATTTGGTGGGCCAAAGGGCCTGTTCATGCGCTGGATCTCTAAACTAAAACTGAATTCAGCAGGTCACTCTGCCTCTGAGGAAAAGAAACAGTTACCATCTCAAGTCCAGGACGTTAGTGAGCAACAGAATGCATCTTTTATTCTCCTTAACAATTCCCTCACTTCAGCATAATGTGATGCCTACAACCACAATCTTGTGCCCTCTAATACTTTGCCCAGTAAAGCACGTCAGGCAACATCCCTGGAGTTCACGGATAGGTGACGGTTTGAGTCAGGACCCTTCTTCAGACTTTGTCCAGGATGGTTCACAGTCATCAAGATGCATACACCTTCGCCAGCAATCATTGCTGGGCAGCAGTAAAGATCAAGACTTCTGCTGACCCTAAATACAGTCTGCTACCTGCCAGAGCCGACTGCTGTTAGTTCATTCAGTGGAGACTATGGCTACTGGTGATCCAGCTGCACGTGCAATACAATTGCTGAACCAGCAAGGAAATTGATATCGTTTCTTATCTAAGCCAATTTGCCACCTTCCCCCTGGGAGGACAGAGTCAGCAACCTGGAAGTATATTGTGAGGGAGTTTACGATGTTGGACATCACTGAACTCCACTCTGCGGATGTTTGACGCCACTGTGACCTTCTCTCAGAGGCACAAACACCTGTAGTGCCGACAGAAGCGGGTGAATGGCAAGCCTCACTTCACCCCAAAGAATTACCCTCAAAGTTCCCCTTGCAATATTCAGCCTCTGTCCCTTCAGATCCAATTTTCTTTTAACTAAAAACTTCTCTCTTATTTCCATTACAGATACAACAATTGAATTCACAAATTTACAGATTCCTGACAGAGCCGGCAAGCCAGTATCACTGCACAAGCTGCTATCAGCTCCCTCGTGGCTGCACATTAATCAAAAGGCAGCGAAAAAGGCACCAAACTAAAAACTGTGGCTGCGCGATTAATCCCCATGGGCTAAGGTGACTGCATTAAAAGCTGTTAAAAGTTTGTTAACAATAACAACCTGAGAACCCCTGAGGAACACGGCTAGAAAATTGCATCTCGGTTTCAAATGCAAGTTAATTCACTCGGATCCAGGCTTTATTATTCATTCATTCAACCTATAGTTTTCACCCCAGCAGTAAGGTCTGTAACCTTGTAAACACAATGCTCGACCTTCACCTTCACTATAGTGCAATAGAACCGCCGTTTTTATGTTCTCTAAACAGGACACATTCCAGTTCAAAGAAGTACTGTATTCTATGAATTGATAGAACTGAAGCTGGCCATTTGGCCCATTCTGTTCATACTGGATGTATGACAGTTTAGCGGATCGTACCATCTGGTTCATGGTCTGTGGGCTCTAGTTTCCTCTTCCAAGTTGTTTTAAATGCAACAAAGGCATCCTTCACCACCAGCATTGTAGGTAATGAGTTCCAGACTCTCTCTTCCCTCTGACTGAAAAGTTTCCCTTCAATCCCCAGTTAATCTTTCTCACAATAACCAAGGGATATTGATTTTCAAGATTTTAACACCTCTGCTGAGGCACATAGATCCTTCTCATCCACTCTGCCTCAGTTTCTCATAACCTTGTGCAGTCTCAGTGCTAGGACTCTTGCTCACCTTGTGAATCAAAAGCTGTGAGTTCAGGTCCAGAGACTTAGGTGCAAGATTTTGGATTCACTTGAAAACATTACATTGATACTCACAAAAATTCAACACGCTTGAGCAAATTAGGCCTCTTCATAGGCAAATTCAAAATCTTTCAACAGATTCCATGTCAGCATTGTGAGAGAAAACCAATCAGAGTCTGGCCATACATCAACAAATACGGATGAGGTGAAGATCGGAGGTGTTGCCAATAGCCAGGATGGTTGTCCAAGGCTACAGCAGATGATAGATCAGATGGGTTCATCATCAGAAAGACGGCCGAATAAAATAAAGACTATTCCAATACTCTCCTGGCTGCACATCTTGCCCAACATTATCAATAAGGTTTTATGCCATATCTTTGATAAAGGTTTAAGATGAGAGGGATAAGATTTTATAGGAACCTGAGGGGCAATATCTTTCACAGAGAGGGTGGTGGGTATATGGAACGAGCTGCCACAGGAGGTAGTTGCGGCAGGTACTGTAACAACATTAAAAATACATTTGGACAGGTGCATAGATAGAAAAGGTTTAGAGGGATATGGACCAAATACAGGACTAATGTAGATGGGGCATCATGGGCGGTGTGGGCAAGTTGGGCAGAAGGACCTGTTTCCACACTGTATGGCTCTAGTTATGTTTGTTATATCTAATATAAATGTATCCACATATTCAAACGCTCCATTATCTCATACATTGATCCCTCTAAACATCCCCGTCTCTCCACCCCACAGATATTTTACTTTGCCATTGCATGCGTTCATCCATCCTCTCCCCAACACCGATTATCAAGCCAGGTAGGGATTCAACTCTGGAGTCAACAGGCTAAACCAACCCATCTCCCTCCACAAGTCTCCATCCCCCTTTAACACTTCCCCTAAAACGTTTCCCCAACATTTTAATCATATCTTCTGTTTCATTTTAATGTACAGTGATACACAACAAATGGGGGCATTCTCCAGCATAAAAGGCACTCTGTGAACGCAAATTGTGGTTGGAATGCTATTAAGGATGTCACGGTGTCACGGCCGCAGCTATACAAGGGTACACAGTGAGATGGTGTGTTGTACAGGAGATGGGTTGGAAACTTCACCATGAAGATAATTGGGAGGTACAGTCACACAGATTGCTTCTGCACCTCCCTGCGCCATGCGCCTTACAACGGAACTGCTTCTGTGGATTTATTGTGTGTTAAAGTGTGGGAGTGGAAAGGCCACTACTCGTTTAGCAAGGGGGTGGGGGGGGGGGGGGGGTGGGGAAATCGAGTGAAATGAAATGTTACTCATAAAAAGTAGAGTTCCTAATGTTATTGTTAATGTTATGTTCTTCTCCACTCTCAAGGGCCATTTCCCAGCTGTCAATGTGGGTTAAATCACAAACAATGCTCCATGCATCTGTTCACCTTTGTGTTAGATTTTGTATGACTTTAAGATAAACACTGATTCCTGCCAGTTGAATTGCTGGACGAAGTCCATTGTTTCTATAGCAATGCTGACCGGCAGCCCAATCAGTCCCTGCCTGGACTGGATAGATTTTATTTGTTGGTGTCAACACCTCTGCTGAGAAATTAATTCAGTTAAAACTTACTTGATGGCTTGGACTGTGCGCTTGAAAGGTTAACCCAAGGAGGTTAATTGACCGTGGAACAGACAAATTCAATTACTCTGATTGGGAAACCATTAAAACAAGCTGCTCTCGGTCCCAGCACAACATTAATAGGACGCGAGAGCCATCTGCAAATACATGACTGCGAGTTAAAAGATTCCTATTGATAAATAATAATACTGATGGCTTCCATTTATTGTTTTGTCTGAAGATCTGCTTTCTCGGGGATTGAAAATTGACATCCAGATAAGAGGTTGCACTAGGAAAATCTGCTTGGGATTGTTTCATCTCTAAGACCTGCCTAACGTGCAAGCTCTACATGGAATCCACTCAAGGATGACATTCTGGGTTAATTCTATCTTGTTGTGTTCTTTACCCTACAATGTATTTTTCTTCTGCTTATTGCTCACATCATAGTTTTAGCTTGGCTGCTTTATTTTGACAGAGTACAGAGAGGGTGCTGAGTACACTCTCTGCAGGTGACCCTGCATTTATTTAAGAACTTTAAGCTCTTCAAGCTGGAAAGGGTACAGTGAAGATTTACGAGGATGTTGCCAGGACTAGAGGATCTGAGCTTATAGGCAGAGGTTGAGCATGCTGGGACTGTATTCCTTGGAGCGCAGGCGGATGAGGGGTGGTCTTATAGAGGTGTATAAGATCGTGAGAGGAATAGATCGGGTAGATGCACAGAGTCTCTTGCCCAGAGTAAGTGAATCGCGAACCAGAGGACATAGGTTTAAGGTGAAGGAGAAAAGATTTAATAGGAATCTGAGGGATAACGTTTGCACACGAAGGGAGGTGGGGGTATGGAACAAGCTGCCAGAGGAGGTAGTTGAGGCAGGGACTATCCCAACATTTAGGAAACATTTAGACAGGTACATGACTAGGACAGGTTTGACAATTTGACAATAGACAATAGGTGCAGGAGTAGGCCATTTGACGCTTCGAGCCAATGTGATCATGGCTGATCATCCCCAATCAGTACCCCGTTCCTGCCTTCTCCCCATATCCCTGATTTCGCTATTTTTAAGAGCCCTATCTAGCTCTCTCTTGAAAGCATCCAGAGAACTTGCCTCCACCGCCCTCTGAGGCAGAGAATTCCACAGACTCACCACTCTTTGTGAGAAAAAGTGTTTCCTCGTCTCGTTCTAAATGGCTTACTCCTTATTCTTAAACTGTGTTTGGAAGGATATAGACCAAATGCTGGCAGGTGGGACTGAGTGTAACTGGGACATGTTGGCCGGTGTGGGCAAGTTGGGCAGAAGGGCCTGTTTCCACACTGTATCGCTCAATGACTCTAACTGCCAATGCAGCAGCAAGCTCAGTGTTACACATCACTCACTGAGTTTCCATGTGAAATATGAAGGAGTCTTTGGACAGAGTGCGGAAGAGGTTTACCAGAATGCTGTCTGGAAAAGTGGGTATTGGCTGTAAGGAGAGGTTGGACAAATTGGAGCACAGGAGGCTGAGGGGAGACGATAGAAATATATACAAAATATGAAAGGCACAAAGGAGAAGCATGGGGCAAGTTCTTGACACAGTGTGGTGGGTGTCTGGATCGTGCTGCCAGGAGTGATGGTGGAGGAAGATACAAGAATGGCATTTAAAATGGTTTTTAATAGCACTTGGATATGGAGGGATATGGATCGCGTGCAGGCAGAGCTGATTAATTTAACCTGCCATCATGTTCGGCATGCGGGCCGAAGGGCCTGCTCCTGTTCTATGTTCTAAGGATCGGAAAAGACAAACAGGGACTTGGTGGAGCCAACGGCAAGTCCACGATTTCTCCTCCACCTCCACCCCACCCTGTCCATCCGTCTCGTGTGCCAGTGTTAGACACTGTTGGATTAACTCTTCGTAACTGGCACACACACAGTGCAGCTTCGAATCCTCCAATGCCCATCCCCATATCGCACAAAACCATCCCATCGGCTGCAAGAGCTATTTTGCCGATGAATGGAGTGGTTACCAGGGAACACTCCCCTGATCTAATGCTTTATCGAAGGTCACCCTGTTCACAGCGTTCTCCATGGTCAGCACTGTCATTACTGATGGAATCGGGCCACCAAAGTCAATGGGAATTGAAGTTGTACAACTGAGGTCTGATCCAGACAGAAAACGCACTGAACAGATCACACTTGTGTTAACCCCACATCTGGCTCTTTTACACGCACATGCACGTACGCAATAAAGAGATAAAATGTGGAATGTTACAATGCAGAACCAGGTTGATTCATCAAACCTACTTTGGCACTTTCCTCCATGACTTTCCTGCTCTAATCGTTCTCTCTCGCTCACTGCCCTGCTATTTGAGATTCCTTGTTTTCAAGCAACCATCTAATGGCCTTTGCAAAGAATTTATGGAATATATTTCCACGTGGTTTGCTGTGGAGAGTCCCACAGTCTGAGCACCCTCCAGGGTAATGAATTCTTTGCTAAATTTATGACCCCTTTGCTGACCAATGAAAACAATTTTTCGCTCCTTGCCTCATCAAAATAGCTGCCAAGTCTTACACCAGTCTCTGCTTCTAGGGGGGGGGGGGGAGAGGTGAACGTGAAGGAAGAGGACTCCAAGATGATGCGCTCAATCACAACGCACTGCACTAGTACACATGTTGAACGCAGCACAACAGTCCAGTGTTCATCTACGTCCCATACCTCTGCTCTCAACCTCTGTCCTACCCGCCAGAGAAAGTCTAGGGTTCCACTTCCACCCCACCAGCCTCTCGTTCAACAGATCCACAGAGGGGACCAACGGTTGATCAAAGAGACACGTTTTGCAGAGTGCCATAAATGAGGAAACAGCGATGGGGAAGCAAAGGTTAATGGAAAGAATTATTGGCAGCTGCAGGCAAAAGCACCAATCCGGAAACAATTACATTCAGGAATGATCCCGAAGCCAGAGATCCCGGCGTGTTATGGGATGGGAGGAGGTGCCAGTGATAGGGATGAACTATCCCCATCATGAATCAGATTTCAGATTCAATGCCAATCAATGCCAGCAAGTGGAGCGTCGATAGACGAACTGGTTGTCATGGAGTCAAACAGCATGGACACAGGAGCATCGGCCCAACCTGTCCACGCTGACTAAGATGCAACGTTCAAGCTGGTTCCATTTACCTGCTCCCAGCCCATGTCCCTCTAAACCAGGGGTTCTCAACCAGGGGGGAATTCCCCCCCAGGGGGGGAATTTCAGGTTTTCAGGGGGGGAATTGGGACCACAGATTAGCAAACTCAAACTGTTAGAAATAAAGGATTTTCAGTATTATATGCATAATATTTGGAATGCACTTTTTGAGGCAGACAATCTTGGAAAGGAGGGGAATGACATTCTGACATATGGTGAAAGGGGTGCATGGGGCAAACAAGGTTGAGAACCACTGCTCTAAACCTTTCTTATCCACGTACCTGCTCAAATGTTGTTATTGTACTTGCCTCGACTACTTCCTCTGGCAGCTCGTTCCATATACCCACAACTCTGGAGTGAAAATGTTGCCCTTCAGGTCCCTCTCACCTTAAGCCTAAGCCCTTGAGTTCTTGATTCCCCTCCCTGGAGAAAAGACTGAGCATTCATCCTGTCAACTGCCCTCATGACTTTATACATGTGTGAGCATTTGGACCCTATTTGGATAACCTTGTGCATGGAGAGAAGAACAAGGAAGGCCAGCCATATTGCTGTGATCCAGCTTTGAAGGAAGTTTCAAGGGCTTTGAGCCTTAGCCAAGTGCTGAATCGGGCAATGTTATGAAGCGAAAAGAGACGCTCTTGATGATGGTGCGGATTCACGATCTGAGCCTAATTTCTGGAACAAATATATAACAAGATTTAACGAAGCAGATCCAGAGAAGTGCAAGGTATGGGATGGAATCACAATTGAAGGCACATTCCGAATGGCTCAGAGGCGCTTGTACCATGAAGACAGTCAGTATAATATTTGTGGCCTCCTCCTGCACCTATTTGCTATGTTTCTATAATAACGAGTAATAGCTTTAATGGCGATCGTAGATATACAGAAAAACATGATTTAATAAATCGGTATTACTTGCCATGTCTGTACAAATGGAGGGCCACAGGTCAGGGAACTGCCAATCCAAACAAATGATGCCAGATTTTTAACGAGGGGCAGAGACCGAACTAAGGTGGGAGATGGGTCGGGGAAGGGAATAGATGGTACTTCAAGGAAGTGAGATCGATACAAGGAAGTGTTGCGATGGTGCTGTGATTGAGCAGGTTTGAAAAGTGAGATAGCAAGCCCAAGGAAACAACTGTGAATACAGGATGGAGAGTTAAAGTGGAGGAAAAACATAGGTAGGAGGGAGGTGGATAATAAGATCAGCGGACATGACAGGGCAGCGAGCAGAGTGATTGAGCCCGCAGTTCTGATCACAATAATAATGCAACACTTCCTGTACATCTGATTATGCTTCCCACACATATTAACTTTAAGGCTTGCATTTTAGCTAATTTTCTCCTTGCATCTATGTTCCTAATTCTACATTAGAATGTTGACTTTTCTTTTCAATTATTATCCTTATTGTACAAATATTTACATATAGCTTCAAATGATATTTGAACCCTTTAAATCCAGGGCACTCCAGTCTGGAATTCATTCCTTATTTGCCCTCCCCTACAATATACTTGACCTCCTTTTTTACCTCCTTTTAAAAGTTTGATCTTAGTTTTCCTTCCTCTTGCCTGCAAAGTGTAGTGACTGAATCCCTTCTATTACTGATCATTGCATTAAATTACTTTTCTCTGCAAAGTTTTAACTCTTTGTGGGGATGTGGTTCCAAAGGCATCAGATGAACTTCCATTCCTTATTTATGTTTACTAAGATCACATGAATGTTTTGCCTCCATGTAGAGTGCCCATGGGCCAGGGATCCTCAGGAGGCAGTGGGGGAAGGTGCATTTCTTCCATGGAGCTCATAGTATTGAATCTGTTTCTCCTGTAGCCCTGGTAATGTCTTCCCATGACAGGGCTTGCAATAGGTGCTTCAGGAGTCATATAGTCACAGTGTCATACAGCATGGAAACAGGCCCTTCTGCCCAACATGCCCATGCCTGACCAGGATGTCCCAACTACGCCAGTCCCACCTGCCCGTGTTTGGCCCACATTCCACTTTCAAAAAGGAAGGAGTCTGGTGTCAGACATACGAATGGCATCATGTGCTCAACAAAGCTGAGGGGGTGCCGCTATGAAACCAGACTGGATGTAAGTCATCCTCGATCCCGAGCGGTTGCCTGAGGAGAAGGTTGCAGCAGTCTGCCCGTTACAGGGACCCTTGTAGTCAATCTGATGCTGTCAACTGACCCTGACTGGTATTAACCTACGTGAGCACTGCTTGTAGACTGAAACTCAAAACCTCCTGGTCTGTCTGATTCAGGCACTCGTTGACTCAACCCACAGAATTGCCATTAGAATATTAGAATCAAATCATAACAACAGCCCAGAAGAGACATCTCACAATGTGACCCTGTGGAAACATAAAGGACTCGTCAGGAATTATGTTGCCTCGTGCAGCACTGGAGTCAGACATGCTCTAGAGGGTTAATTCTAAATCCCTTGAGTTTACATTACTGTTGAGGTTTGCCATTAAAATGTGAACTGTTCACTCATTTATTCTGCAATGCTATCTAATGAGAGCTAATTAACTTATACAAACATATGAATATTACTCACACGTACACCAACTCTCTCAAAGGACACTTGAATCCCATCATGTTTATAGCAAGCCTTTTTTTTGTAATTATTTATTTGAGATTCCTTATTAATATGCAGAGACATTGTAAAGGAGCTGACTTGGAGAGTACTCTGAAGTGACAATCTGGTGGCAAGTGCAAATCCCGTCTTTATTTGATGAACGCACCAATTAAGAACATGCTCAGACTAACGGCGGTGAAGAGCAGGTCTGCAGAGCACAAGCTGTGACTGTTTGTACTACGACTGGGAGAAATGAAGGCAACGACCCCCTGGGAAAACCTGCCAGCAAAGTCTCTTCCTTCCAGCTCAGTGCCACCCTGATGGATCTGCTGCCTGCCTACTCCCCTCCCAGAGAGGGCATAAGCCGAGCCCGACCGACCAACGCCGTTTATCATCAATCGGACACGGTGCAGTTACAGGGGTGGCCTCTCCCTTCCTGGGTGGGGATATGATGCAACAAGAGGCATCACTTGGTGACTTGTTAGCTCGGGAAATATAAATCTTTCTGGGCAGTTCGACAGCACGGTGATGGATCAAACCAATTAGCACCATTTTCATCACAGGCCTCTCATGGAGTGCAGAGAGACTTTGATTCAGCCACCAGTTGAAAGTTAGTTTGCTTGATTGTGTAGAGTGTGTGTTTTCAAAGGAGCGCAGCTGGAGATTTACACTGCCTCTTCAGTTCCTGGCCCCAGGGGCTCAATGCGATAGTTTAACGCAACAAAATATGAGAGCTGCCATCAATGCAGATGACGCTTTATAATTCATGGGGATTTATAGGCTGCATTCCTGCCAATCTAGAGACGCTTTTAGTGACAATTGATTGCGGTATGATTAGCTCCAGGGAACAGATTCCATGCCAAGATTATTTTTGCAACAGCCGGGAAGAAATCAATAGTTTAATATTAATTGACAGCCAGGCGAAGTCCACACATGTGAAGTATTGCCATATTTGAAAAACCCCAATAATATTTAGGTTTACTCTATCCTTTAACTATCTTCCCCAGCAGGAGATGAAAACAAGTTTCCCGGCTCGGTTGTTAATCATTCGAGCTGCTGTGGTTTGGTGGCTCGGAGATATGAAGCCTTCCTATCTTGGGGTTATAGCACTGAAAGAGCACAGCACTAAGTTTTGTTCCAATTAAGTGTATTCCAGTGAGTGGCTCTGCATTTGTATCTCTAACCTCCGCGATGCTCCAGCTTCCAGGCCCCAGTAGGGTTTCAGACAACACAGGTCATTACTCTGTGCAGCAGCTTCTGATATGATTTAAATTGCCCAAGCAGCTCTAATGGCAGCGTATCTTTCTGGCACAGCTCTGCTGCAGGGAGCCCACCACTAGGAAGGAACTGCAGATGATGGTTTAATCCGAAGATAGACACAATAAGGTGGAGTAACTCAGCGGGACAGGCAGCATCTCTGGAGAGAAGGAATGGGTGACGTTTTGGGTCGAGACCAAGGGTCACTCACCCATTCCTTCTCTCCAGAGACGCTGCCTGTCCCGCTGAGTTACTCCAGCTTTTTGTGTCTATCACTGCTAGGATGAGCTCCAGAGCAGAGTATGGACCCGGACGACGCAGCTGAGAGTATTTCCACCACAACTGGGACAACACCTTTGTCATAAGGTCATAAGTGATAGGAGCAGAATTACGCCATTCGGCCCATGAAGTCTACGCCATTCAATCATGGTTGATCTCCCTCTCTCCCACTTAACCCCATTTTCCTGCCTTCTCTCCGTAACCCCTGACACCCGTACTAATCAAGAATCTATCTATCTCTGCCTTAAAAATTATCCATTGAGGGCCTCCACTGCCTTTTGTGGCAAAGAATTCCACAGATTCACCACCCTCTGACTAAAGAAATTCCTCCTCATCTCCTTCCTAAAGGAACGTCCTTTAATTCTGAGGCTGTGACCTCCAGTTCAAGACTCTCTCTACTTGTCGTTGAAAATATTGACCCATTGCAATCAGAGTCTGCTCGCACAGTGATGCTGCCTCTGGGCCGATAACACAGAGTCCCAAACTATTAACTGAGAAATACACATTAAACCATAGCGTGCCAGGTGGGAAATTTAAATTTAGTTAATTAAATGATCCGGAATATCTGTAACAGTGCCCATTGTCATAACCACTGGATTGTCATAACAACTCACCTGGTTCTCCAATGGCCCACCCTGCCTACACATCACTGTTTATGTGTGGCTCTGCACTGACCTGAGACCCAGTTATCCTCTGGAGTGGCCACTTGGGTTAACTGTTGACTTTGACAATGACACTCGCATCACAAGCCATGAAGAGAAAACACGTGGACTGGTCAGCTTTTGTGTAGCCATATTTTTCCCTCTCTCTAGTTTACAGCCTTATGTGTGACCTTCACTCCCAGGTACAAACCCCTCTCTACTTCTGCAAGTTCAGGTCTCCCCCCAGAGATGGTGAGATCCACAGCACTGAGGCAGTTCAGTGAGGAACAGTGATGTACTTGCAACCAGTGCATCAGGGTGAACAACACCAAGATGCCAGCATTTCCCCGACACAGATGCTCTTATCCTGCTCAATAATATTACATTTTTGTTCTTCATGTTGCGGATTTTGTTGGCAATGCCAGCATTTGATGCCCCTCACCATCTAGAACTGCTCGTCTGTGAGGTAAACGTACACCCGCTGTACAGTTACAGATTTAGCATCTAAAGATGCGCCGTGGAAAGTATTTTTATCGGGATGCATCACAACATGGTTTGGGAACGGCTCCATCCAAGACCACAAGACATTGCAGTTGTGGCCGTAGCCCAGAACATCACGCAAACCAACCTCCCTTCCATTGACTCCATCTACACTTCACGCTGCCTAGACAAGACTGCCAGCATAATAAGGACTAGCGTCACCTCGGTGTCACTCCCTCTTCTCCCCTCTACTATCAGGCAAGAGGTACAGAAATTTGCAAATGCAAACCTCCAGATTCAGGGACAGTTTCTTCCCAGCTGTGAGCAGGCAACTAAACTGTCCTCTCATCAACTAGAGTGCAGTCCTAACCTCATTGGAGACCTTTGAACTATCTTTAATCATGCTTTGTCAGACTTCATTGTTATATTTTGCACTAAATGTTCTGCCCTTTATCCTTTATCTGTGCACTCTGGATGGCTTGCTTGTATTCATGTGTAGTCGCTTCTTTGACTGGATAGCACTTAAACACAAATCTGTTCACTGTACCACGGTACATGTGACAATAATAATAAACTAAACCGCTGTGCGTTCCAGGATGAAACCTTCGTCAATAAAGGTTCGGTGGGAGAGTTCCTAATCGGGATGGGAAGGGGAACCCAAGGTGGAGGTGTTCCTGTAGATCAGCTGTCCACATCTTTTTGGAAGTAAACGTCATAGATTTGCAAAAAAAAAGCTGCCACAGTGTAGATGAGTTTGTATGGATGGTGCCCACACTGTAACCATGCTGTATTGATGGTGGCGGAAGTCACGTTCAAACAGGTGGATGGGGCAGAATCAAGACCATGTTATGTCCTGGAGGCTGTGGGTTTTTGAAAATGTACTCATCACGATAGGTTGTAAGTATTCCATCAGGTTCCAGAATTGTGCTTTAACAGAAATTGCAATCATTATGAACACAAAACGTTGGAGTAATTCAGCGGGACAAGTAGCAGGTCTGGAGAGAGGGAACGGGTGACGTTTCGGATCGAGACCCTTCATCAGATTGAACAAGGGTCCCGACCCAAAACGTCGCCCATTAGCTAGACGCAAAATGCCGGAGTAACTCAGCGGGACAGGCAGTATCTCTGGATAGAAGGAATGGGTGACGTTTCGAGTCGAGACCCATCCGTCACCCAGGGTCTGACCCGAAGAAGGATCGAGACCCGAAACGTCACCCATTCCCTCTCTCCTGAGATGTTGCCTGTCCCGCTGAGTTACTCCAGAATTTTGTGCCTATCTTCGATGTTAAGCCAGCATCTGCAGTTCCTTCTTGCACGTTGCAATAATTACGTTGCTCTCAGAAGAAAAAACTGGTGGTTTGATAAGTGCCAGACACTGTTCAAACTACAGGCATGTTGCACACGGGGGGCAAACACTGCGTCCTGTGAGAAAAATAACCATCAGGCTCACCGCTCTCTCCTTGGTGGTGGCGAGGCTCAAGGGGAAAGAACATGAAAACAAAATGCTGGAAATAATCAGATCAAGTGGCCTCTGTGAATGTTTCATGAGGATGCTGCCTGACCTCTTATGTACATCCAACTACATACTTTTATTTCAAATTCCCAGAAAGAGGAATATATTTAACAAGGAGCAATTCAAATATTACTGGAAATGATTATCTGGTCAGTATTGGATTGTTAAATACGGGGCCTTGATGTGTAGAAATTGGTGGCATTGTGCAGTGAGTCCACTGCTTAAAGTATTTCATTGGATTTAACTCTTTCTTTTAGATGCATTGTTCCCATTATAATCACCACCACCGAGCCGGAATCGATAGCTGAATAATTTGGGGAGTAGCTCATAATTTGCGACTCTGCCCAGGCAACCAGTGATGGGGAATGCAAGTGCACGATGAAGCCACGTGTAGCAGGCTGGACTGTGTCGGCGTGGATATCCAGAACAAGGGGAATCGTGTGTGAGATCACTGATTCATTCGCAAAGCATCGAATCCAGTTAAGGCAGTGACAACATAAAGTTGATCTCCTCGTTTAGGTGGTGTTTACAAAAGGTCACGAGATTGATCCCCGGGATGGCGGGACTGTCATATGAGGAAAGATTGAAAAGACGAGGCTTGTATTCACCGGAGATTAGAAGGATGAGGGGGAATATTATAGAAACATATAAAATTATAAAAGGACTGGACAAGCTAGATGCTGGAAAAATGTTCCCAATGTGGGGCGAGTCCAGAACCAGGGGCCACAGTCTTAGAATAAAGGGGAGGTCATTTAAGACTGAGAGTTGTGGATTTGTGGAATTCCCTGCCACAGAGGGCTGTGGAGGCCAAGTCACTGGATGGATTTAAGAGAGAGTTAGATAGAGCTCTAGGGGCTAGTGGAGTGAAGGGATATGGGGAGAAGGCAGGCACGGGTTATTGATTGGGGACGATCAGCCGTGATCACAATGAATGACGGTGCTTGCTCGAAGGGCCGAATGGCCTCCTCCTGCACCTATTTTCTATGTTTCTATAATAACGAGTAATAGATTTAAATGAAGGGCGGGACAGTGGCTCACAGCGCCAGGGACCCGGGTTCGAGCCAGACCTTGGTGCTGTCTGTGTGGAGTTTGCACGTTCTCCTAGTGACCGTATAGGGTTTTCTCCAGATGCTCCAGTCCCACATCCCAAAGATATGTAGGTTTGTTGGTTAACTGATGTCTGTAAATTGCCCCTAGTGTGTAGGACATAGAACTGGTGTACTGGTGATTGACTGGTCCACGTGGACTCACTGGGCGGAATGGCTTGTTTCCACGCTGTATCTTTACAAGTTCGAAAGGGATCAGGGAGAGAGAGAATGGAAGTTGACTCTGGTACACAATGACAGCCTCTGAGCACTAATTGTGGGGTGAGAGATGGGTGCAGGGCGCGGGTGAGAGATGGGTACAGGGGAGGTGATGGGAGTGGGTGGGAGATGGGTAAGGGAGGAGTGATGGTGTGGGGCGACAATGGGGACAGGTTGTGCGATAAGAGCAGGGTGAACGGTTGTAAGCAACGCTGATTTATTTTATTGGCAAGTCATTTACAGCTAAAAGAAAACTATTTTAGAATGTAATTACCTGGAGAAAAAACACACACTAATTTCTGATAATTTAAAATCCAGCACATGCAGACCTCCATAAATAGAATATTTCCTAATGACAGGGTTGAATGAGAGATGGTGCAGACGGGATTAATGAACTACACAGCATTTTGGTACCACTCCCCTGACAGATGTATTGCTTTTAAAATGTCACACCAACAGGGAGAGGGAAACAAATTCATTTTAAATCTTTATAAAATACTCCCTCACATGGAGGTTGCCCCACTGAGACAGGAATAGATTTCACAGTAATCTATACTTTGCATTTCTGTGCAGCACAGATTACCCGATGAAAATCAATGTTGTTGCCAAGATGTACACGGCCCATAGTGTACAGACCACATATACAGCTCAGTTCCATACCCCACCATACACAGTGCACATCCCATTTGTAAGGCTCCCATATACAGCCCGCAGTACACAGTCCACATGTACGGCTCCCAGACACGGCCATTCCACAGTACGCAGCCTGCAGTACACAGTCCACATGCACGCTCTTGTTTAGTACAGGTGTCAGAGGTTATGGGGTGATGGCAGGAGAATGGGGTTAGGAAGAGAGATAGATTAGCCATGATTGAATGGCGGAGTAGACTTGATGGGCCGAATGACCTAATTCTCCTATTCCATATGACATTACGACCTTACTCAGCCCACAATGAACCATTTCAAGCCTGAGGTCTGCGCATAACTCAAAAACCAGGGGCCACAGTTTAAGAATAAGGAGTAAGCCATTTAGAACGGAGACGAGGAAACACTTTTTCTCACAGAGAGTGGTGAGCGTGGAATTCTCTGCCTCAGAGGGCGGTGGAGGCAGGTTCTCTGGATGTTTTCAAGAGAGAGCTAGATAGATAGGGCTCTTAAAAATAGCGGAGTCAGGGGATATGGGGAGAAGACAGGAACGGGGTACTAATTGGGGATGATCAGCCATGATCACATTGAATGGCGGTGCTGGCTCGAAGGGCCAAATGGCCTACTCCTGCACCTATTGTCTATTGTCTATAAACAAAGGTTTCTTTGCACACAGAATGGTTTCTACAACTGAGACACAAGTATTTGATCAGGATGGAGGAAGGCCGGGGTGGGAGATTGCAACTTTCACGTGGTCCGCCCTGTTTCGACGAATGCAATCAACTCTGGTGTGCACAATCAAATAAGATCAAATAGAACAAGTTGTCCTACAACGTTTGGCTGTGCATGCCATACGCAAGAAGAAGAAGAGGAAGGCCAACGAGTGTACTTTTCATTACAAGTGACACGCTGCCAGGAAACCCAGCGAGTAAAGGCGGTAAACAAAGCCTGCACGTTTACAGCTCGCTGGGAAAGAGCAGAGTTCATGAGCTTCCAATTCTGCCTTCTGTTCGTCTTTGCGAGACCCAGCAGGCCTTGACTGATTTAGTGCAGCCCGCCCTCCCTGCTATTCTGTAACACTCCGAGGAGAATAACCACAACTGAACAGAAATCCATCCAACTCCAGCAGTTGGACTTTAACTTAAAGCAGCCATCCCACCACAAAGAAAGGACTTCTGGACCACAGACTCCAAGTGGAGGAATAATCAGAGCCGCAAGACTGACAGCCCTGAAGATCAACACTCTGCAACAAGACTGGTAAGCTGGAAACAGTTGAGGCCGTGGCAATTCAGGATGTCAGATGGACCCCTCTCTAACTGGCAGAACCAGCTTCAACCACGGAGATTTCAGGCTTACCACGTCCCAAGAATAAGGTGGTTCATGTGTTGGGGGCCAGAATGTCTCTTGCTGAATCGGAAAGCATAATCTAAAAACTGCTGCTAGTGACTGCAGTCAAAAGTGTCAAAACAAGGAACTGCAGTTGCTGGCTTATACCAAAGATGTACACAAAGTGCTGGAATAACTCAGCGGGTCAGACAGCATCTCCGGAGAAAATGGTTGGGTGACTTTTCGAAGAAGTGGTCCCAACCCGAAATGTCAGCCATCCTTGTTCTCCAAAGATTGGCTTGATCCCGATTCTGTCTGTACGGAGTTTGTGCGTTCTCTCCCTGACTCCGTGGGTTTTCTCCGAGATCTTCGGTTTCCTCCCACACTCCAAAGACACACAGGTATGTAGGTAAATTGGCTCAGTAAATGTAAAAAAAAATTGTCCCTAGAGTGTGTAGGATAATGTTAATGTGCGGGTCGGCGCGGAGCCGGTGGGTCGAAGGGCCTGTTTTCATGCTGTGTCTCTAACATTAAAAACTAAAACTACAATGCTGTCTGGCCTGCTGAGTTACTCCAGCATTTTGTGGCTACCTTCTCCTGTGCTATGATGCTTTGTTATGTAAGCCGATTAGCACGGTAAAAATTAAAACGTTCTTTAGCCTCTGATGCCTTCGGACAGTTTAGCAAGCTCTCTGCCGAGCTACTTTCTTCTTGTGGTCAGTAAAACACCATGAAAGAAAATTCTAGTTGAGAAGTCGCAGCTCGATAATAAGGAAAACAAATAAAATTGCCCAGACTTGCACTGCAGTGCACACTGGGGGTGGTTCTGCATTGTTGGGAATCGTCACCTTTGCAGTGAGAGCTCAGCCAGGGGGCCTGTGAATATTTGAATGTTTCAGAGTGTGTGTGAACTGTGAGCAGGATTCCGAGTAATGCTGCGAATGCAGGAACAACACTGACATGGTAGATTATGGACATGGAGGGGGCAGCTTAGCAAGAGAATTCCAGAGCTGACAACCAGAACGCCACAGGTCAGGGTTCAAACAATTCATCAGCTACGACACAGAATAAGCTGGAACTATCAAAGTCTACTTTATCGAAACACCGAAGTCACTTTGTATTTTGAGTTAATTCACAACCTCCTCATGAATCAGGTTTCAACTTGGTATCAGTAGTGGCATTTTAATGAAGTCACACATTTTATTTTACCTTTTAAGATCCATTGTTCTCAGCCGCCTTGCACAAGCAGCCCCCTTTAACTGATACCACATCCACCCTGAATGTTCATTCCTTCCTGCCATCACCAACACAAGATAGTTACAGTGTACGCCGTCCATTAAATATCCTGCGTTTCCTCACTGGGGCTATTCTGAAAGCACTGCCCCAATTCCAGGCATCGTAACAGGTTCAGTCACACGGGATCCTGCCTCTCCATGTTCTCCCGAAACTTCACCAACCACGCCAACATGAAGACATGTTGCCCCTCGTTTGCTTGTCCCTGGATCTGAGTCCTGGCGCTCCCTACCACCGTCACTACAGAGGGGCATTCTCCATCCATGTGTGGACAATGCAGGCATCGTCTCCAGGAATCAACCGGGCAGCCTTTGCATCTCAAGTAGCAAAGCATGGAGCCAATTCTTTGCATTGTCCTTCCAACACATGCCAGAGCAAAGAGTCACAGAGTGGAAAACAATCTTGCAGGCATGGACAATCATGACCATTTTAAGACCACCTGATCCTCCTGATGGGTGAAGTGGCCACTGTAAAGTACTGCTAGTTTACATGTTAGATACAGGGGGAGTTGATGAGAATGTGGGAAGAACAATAAAATGGGACTAATGTTGGACTGGTGTAAATTGGTGCTGATTGTCCAGCGCAGACTTGATGGGCTGAAGGGCCTGTGTTTCTCTATGGCATAATAACGAGATCTCTTGAAGCCAAACACCGATCATAACTCCATGATCTGCCGACACCACCAATGTGGAAATGACATTAAATAGCTTGAGAATATCTGCAAGTAACCTTGCTGGATGTTATCAGTCTGTTTCTATAATTAATAGATGTAGAAAAATGAAAATGATGTTTAAATGATCGTTGCAATTATTTATTTATTGACTGCAAAAAAAAATGGAAACTGGAGAGCAGCCAAGAACTATACCTGTGAACTAACTTTCAGAAACACTTGGAGCTAACAATGTCACCTCTCTCCATTCAATTACATTTGCTTCTGTTAATGGATGGGGCATTCCACAGAAGGCTCAGTCACACCAAGAAGCTGTGACTGCTCAACGATAAGTGCACACTGCAAGCTCTTTGATAAGGTGATCTCATGCTGTGATTTAAGATTCATTGTACGCTATCTACATACTGTACTCGATGGAGTACGAGTAATCTACCAATGTATTTATTAACAAAAGTAGCTTTTACAAAAAATATCTATTGTAATTCTAAATAATTCATCTGGATATGCTCTTCATTCAAAGCAAATGTGTCAGCCTATGATAAAGGGAGGTTTATACCAAGTATCTTTTATAGTAAGACACAAAAAGCTGGAGCAATTCAGCAGGTCAGACAGCATCTTCTGAAGAAGGGTCTCGGCTCGAAATGTCACCTATTCATTTTCTCCCGAAACCTTGACCTTGAAACCTTAATCATATATTTATAACAATTGTTTCAACGTAGAAGATAACAAACCAAATCACACTGTCCCTATTACATTCAACTGCTGTCCTCAGTGAACCGAGTCAATCTATACTTGCAGACTAACCTTAGTATGGTCAGGCCTGGCTGCCTCACACTATCTTTGATATTTATATCGGGCAGAAAGCCAACTTAACCCTTGACCCATTCTATTTTCCACGTCCAACAATTATTCAGTTCCTCAGCCAACCAAACTGGAAGATCTTTTCCAAGTAATGGTTCACGCAGAAACAAATGGAGCCATCGTGGAATAATGTATGAAATATTTACTGTAACACATCTCTATTGCCTGAGGTTGAATGAGAAAGCACTGCTCCAACCATCAGTACTTCTGGATCATACATTCATTCCTGAAATGTCACCCCAGTGTCGATTTAATCCATGGTGATTTAAACATGGCTTAATAGGCACATGTTAGAGTCAATTACATTGAAATTCTTTTGTGGTGAAGTAGTCAAAACCCTGAAGCAGATTGAGATGTGGACATGTGGTGTAGCCTGGTACTTCAGCCACCCCTACAGGGCAGTTGGAAAGGGTGCAGGGGGAGATTCACCAGCACGTCACCAGGCCTTGCGGGTCTGAGTTACGGGGAGAGGTTGGGTCGGCTGGGGACTTTTATCTTTGGGATATGGAAGGCTGAGGGGTACAAGGTCATGAGCGGCATGGATAAAGTGAATTCTCACAGTCTTTTTCCCAGGAGAAGAGGATTCTGAAACAAAAAGCTTAAGGTGAAAGATATAAGAGTCACCTCACGGGCAACCTTTTCCCCTCAGAGCCGTATCTGGAATGAGCAGCCAGAGGCAACTATGGAAGCAGATATAATCATGGCTTTAAAAGACATTTGGTAAATCGAATGTCACTGGTACACCTGACAATAAAAATACCTTTGAACCTTTGACAGATATCTGGATCGGAAAGGTTTGGAAGGACATGGGCCAAATGCAGGCAAATGGGACTAGCCCGGTGTACTAACTTGGTCGACATGGACAAGGTGGGTCATGTCGCCCAAGCTCTGTGGCAGTGCAAGTATGTGAATGTATGTGTGCGGTTGCTCAGAGTCCTAGCTCTTGGTCAGGCTTTTGCTGAATATTCATGTGGTGGTTTTAAACAGATTTTGTGTTGTCATGTCAATATTTTGACAGTGCAAGGCATGTGAACAAATCCTGTCACCACAATACCACGTGCACAGTTAGAGATTGCCTCGTGATCACTCCAGCCAGAGTTACGCCGGGGAAACACCGCTCCACGTCATGGTGCAAGCCACTGAATCCGCTGTGGAGAACTGAGAATGGAAAGAAATGACTGTAATAGATGGCGGAACGTCACAGAGCGATCTCCTGTGTGTAAACAGAGTTTCTAATATCCTGAGTCTCACAAGGTAAGCCAAGTATCGTACATGGAACCATTAACTACAAAGGTCAGCCGGGATGCTAGCTCAATGGGAGAGACATTATGAATCGGTTTGGTCTTGATACAGCAGGATGGCAATGGTGCAGAGTTGATGCCAAGTGATGTACACTCCAGGGACCATGTGGTGACCATCCTTTGTGAGATAATAGTTCCATGGCTGGATCTTTTCAAAGTGCATTCAGACAAGAGAAATGATGGAATTCCTTCCTGAAACCTCTCCTCTGACCCAGCTCCAGTAAGGCCATCTTTGAAGTGTCTTTCATCAACAAATAAATTTGCAAACAAACTCAAGACCATATCATTCCCCCTCCTTCCTTCAAACTGCTTTGTGCAATTGCGTGCAAACTGAATACCACGAGTGGATAATTATAGAAGCTGTGCAATTAATCAATTAACTGTCGGTCAGTAGGTAATTACACTTTGTTCAACAGGCTGGGCTGATGTTGAGCCTCAAAACAATATTTTTACATCTTTGAACTGTACTGAATGGAAGAAACAAATTGACAGATGAAGCTTAAGTGAAGGCATATGTTTGTTGCACACACGGTGGGCTGTGAATCATTATTTCACCATCAGGGCAATACCAACATTTCCTGCAGCATTTTGTTTTGTGGAGCTGTCTCTGGGCTGGGAACGGCAACAGGTAGTGAACTCGATCCCACGCTGAGCAGCTGCCTGGCTTTCAAACTGGCTCGGAAAATCCTCTCCTCACGATTGGCGTGACGATGCCGGCGAACCCGTTGTGAGATCGTTCTTGGATTGCATTCTCCGGCACGTGATGACTTGCTGTCGTTTAGGTCAGCGAGTGATATTTGTGGAAATACGGTAGGGGTATAAAAGCCGGGCGTTGGGCAGCAATGCTGATGGGGTCCTAGCCCCGTGTTTGAGCAGGCAGCCTCAACAAGTTGCATGAATGTCAATATTAGTACTCCAGTGCCCCCAATCTGAGCCCTCTGCCTCTCCTTGCCTGGGGTCGTCTCATTGCCAGAACATACCAGCGGCAGCTGCTTGCTCTGCAGCTGGTTCAATGAGAAACGCAAGTTTCCCACCATATGCAGAGAGGTGCACAGCCCGGGAGGATCGCTGCCTCCTGGGCCAGCAAATCGCCCTCAACTCCCTGCAAAAGCAGAGCCCTCCAAACAAACAACTGTTCTGTTCTGTGAACGAGCATTAAAATACCTCGCTTTATTTGCTCCCTTCATAAAAACATGATTCCATTTTCTGCAGCGTCTCCCCACTGTTCCTGCCACAAGTCTGGCAAGGATCCTACCTTAAACAAAGCCAAGGAAATCATAAGGTTGGAAGAGAAACCAAAAGAGTAGGAAATAACTTTTTTTTAAAACCTAAAGGGACTGAGAGAAATTGAATACACATTGTGCTTCAGTTGTGCTTCCTAAGTCATCACATTTTCTCCTTGCTGGGAAAATATTAAACTTGCCACGATCAGTAAGTCCTTTACCATTAAAGGGACTTCTTGCCAAAGTGTGCTGACCATGCAAGGCATCCAAACAGCTTGCAATTAAACCATTTGCAGGCAGGGTTGATTCCGGAGTGCGCACAGTCTACACGTATTCATTCCTTATCGACCAATGCTAAACACACCCGGATGAAGCCCCATGCACAAAGTTCTGGCTTGCCTATTTAGATAACCAAAGGCGATGTTCCTTCATGTTGGACACAAAAAGCTGGAGTAACTCAGTGGGCCAGACGGCATTTCTGGAGAAAAGGAATAGGTGATGCTTCAGGTCGAGACCCTTCTTTAGACTGAGAGTCAGGGGAAAGGGAAATGAGAGATGTTTCCTTTGGTTAGACCTCGTGATGTGTCAGTAGTAGGATTGGGCTGCCATTGGAGCCAGGCCAACTCAAAAGGTACATTTCCACAATTTAGAAATAATAGACCCGATGGGGATATCTGATTACATAATGAGGAAAAAATTAAATCATTTGGCATCAACGAGATCTAAAACAGAAACATGGTATTCTTCAATGGAAGCACTGCTGACATGGGAAACAAGAAAATGGTTCCCTTTCAGACTGAGACAAGTATACTGGAGATAAAAGCACAGAAGTTAAATATACTTCTGGATGAAAACGTAAAAAGAAAGACAGCATTTACCTGACCCGCTGATAAAAAAGAGAAAAGGGTGAAATTAAAAAGGGATGTGCAAGAAAATGTCAAACTTTTGTTCTAAAATCTTTTCAAGTCTGTCCAAAGTTCTAGAGATACAGGAAATTGTACAGTAGATGCTAAAATGTGGAGCAAAATACAAACAGCTGGAAGAACTCAACAGGTCAGGCAGGATCTGTGGAGGCAGAGAGATGGTCAACATTTTAGGTCGGGACCGTGCATCAGGATAAGTTCCAGACTTTGCCATTGACCATCACATCAACCTGTCAACAGCGACTGTAACAAAACGTCTACATAGAAAGCATACTGTCAGGTTGCATCACAGCTTGGTTTGGGCACAACTCTGCCCAAGACCTCAAGAAGTACAATGGAGTTGTAGATGTAGCCCAGTCCATCACATAGTGCAGACTTCCCACCATTGTCTCCATCTGCACTTCACACTGCATTGGAAAAGCAGCCAACATAATCAAAGACTTGTCCAATCTTGGTCATCCCCTCTTCTCCCTTTCTCCATCTGGCAGAAAGTACAGCAGCTTGAAAGCACACACCACCAGACTCAGGAACAGCTTCTTCCCCTCTGTTATCAGATATCTGAATGGTCCTTCCATATAAGTTAGGGTACTGTCCGATTCAGTTCTAGCCCATTAAGGACATTATGGGATGTGACTTCAAGCCCATTAAGGACATTATAGTTCTCACATTGCAGCACACCAGTTCCATAGACAAAGTTCTGGAGATACAAGAAATTGTAGGTGACAACATGTGGAGCAAAGTACAAACAGTTGGAAGGTCACAACAGGTCAGAACTATATTCTGCTCTCTGTATCTTCCCCTTTTATCTCTTGTACGAGTTTGTTTTGATTGTATCCATGTATGGTATATCTAATCTGTTTGGATAGCATGCAAAACAAAGCTTTTCACTGTACTTGTGACACGTACTGATGACACCAATAGTAAACCTAAACCCACCAATACTTCTCTATTACAGCTACTTCTCTATTACACAACATCTACTTTCAAAGCTGTGCTCAATACAAAAATAAAATCTTCAGAGTAGTAGACATTGGGCAGATGCCAAGGTGCTGATCTCCCGACCATCAGAGGTTGCTACAGGAGGCCCTCAAGGTCGATTCCAGTTGGAGGCCGCTAGCTCTTAGGTGTTAGGCCTCAGCGCAAATATATATCTATTATAATTGACACCACTTTTGGCCTTCTTTCACTGTCTCTCAAGTATTCCCCAGGCCCCAGGATCATCATGGTAAGATGCGTGCGGGGGGTGTGTGTGTGTGTGTGTGTGTGTGTGTGTGTGTGTGTGTGTGTGTGTGTGTGTGTGTGTGTGTGTGTGTGTGTGTGTGTGTGTGTGTGTGTGTGTGTGTGTGTGTGTGTGTGTGTTTGTGTGTGTGTGTGTGCGCGCGCGCGCAGGGAGTGCAGTGGAAGGAGATAAAATTGTTAGTTTTCATCCGACCCTCCTCATGTTTTATAAGCGATTTCCGCCCATGGAAGCCACTTGGTGTCAAATTGTCATCACGCTCTATGGGACACCTTTATTAGATGAAAGGCATTATCATACGTAGAAGCACTTGCTACTACCATTGAAAGAGATTGTCAAATACAGTGACAATCCTAATACCAAGGATGTAAGGGCAATGGTTTCAGTATGGTGTGAGGGTAACAGTTCTATCTCTCCAATATCTGTACTAGATATCTCTACCAACTATGTACCAGGAGCAGCAGAAATAAGGGACTCATTTCAGGCTGAACATCATGTCAGCACAACAAACTGAATAAATGAAACCAATGCTTACATCAGATTTCCTCACATGCCAGTACATTGTAAACACGAGACCAATAAAAAATATCCCTACTTCCTTCACATTGTAACACTGCTATAGTGTTACTGTACAGTTTAGTGACGTGGCTGTGAGGCTCATCGTAGACCTGGTGGACCAGGGCTCCAGTCATAGAATTGTACACTAGGGAAAGAGGCCCTTTGGCCCAACTGATCCATGCTGACCGAGCTGTCCCATCTAAGTTAACTCCATTTGCTCATGTTTGGCCCATATCCCTCTAAATCTTTTCCATCCATGTACCTGTTCAAATGTCTTTTAAATGGTGTTATTGTATTTACCTCAAGTACTTTCTCTGGCAGCATGTACCCACCAGCCTCTGAGTGAAAATGTTGCCCCCTCAGTTCCTTATTAAATCTTGCCTTTCTCACCTTAAACCTCTGGATAATGATTTCCTTACCTTGGGGGAAAAAAACTCTATACATTTCACCTATGTATTCCCCTCATGATCTTATACACCTCTATAAGGACCACCCCTCAGCCTCCTGCACTCCAAGAAATAAAGCCCTAGCCTGCCTATCTTTCCCTATAGCTCAGGCCCTGGCAGCATCTTCGGCAATCTTCTCTGTGCTTTTTCCAGCTGAATGGCATCTTTGGTATAGCAGGGTGGCCAAAAGTGAATGCAGTACTCCAAGTATGGCTTCACTAACATCTTGTGGAGCATAACGTCCCAACCTCTATACTCAATACCCTGACTGATGCCAAATGATCCCTCACTCCTTTCCTTCTTCAGTGCATCCAAATAATGTCAATTCCCAGGGAGGTTGAAGATGAAAATCCACTCTCCACTGTTTTTAACTACACAGACGGCTGATTATAAACCAGGTACATTGAAAGATAAATTGAAATAACCAATGATGAGTGTAAGGTACTTCACATTGGATGAAGAATGGTGAAAATAGTTGTGCTGGGGGAACAGAGCAACAGGACGAGCAAGAGGAAACTGGGAGAAAAATAGTATCTTGCATTTACATAACATTTTAGATGTCCATCATTCCAATCCATTAGAAAGTACTGGATACACTAAGCTGGGCGGGCAGCATTTGTGGAAAACAGTTAATATTTCAAGCTGAAGCACCTTCATGAGAAAGAAAATGAATTGGGTTGAGTATTATAGGACCATTGTGGATCCAAACTCCAGCATCAGTCTTCTGGAGGAAAGATTAGTGGGACACCGAATGTAAAAGTAGGAAAAGTAGGAGAGGAGCATTCAGGAAAGTCTTTTCTTGTAAGAGTCTCCACAAACTTACCCTTAACTTAAAGGAGATGAGCAGAGCAAGTTTTTTTTTTGAGTGCTGGGAATCTGGAACATGTTGACCGGGGGTAGTGGAGGCAGATTCGATAGTGGCATTTCAGAGATGTTTGGATAAGCACATGAATATGCAAGGAATGGAGGGATATGGATCACGTGCAGGCTGAGGGGATTATGATCATGTTTAAAAGACAATTAAAAGAGGTACATGGATAGGAAGGCTTCAGTGGGATATAGGACAATCACGGGCACATTAGATTAGCATAGTTGAGCATAGTTCAGTCTGGAGAAGGGTCTCGACCCGAAACGTCACCCATTTTTTCTCTCCAGAAATGCTCCCTGTCCCACTGAGTTACTCCAGCATTTTGTGTCCATGTTCGATTTAAACCAACATCTGCAGTTCATTCCCACACATAGTTGAGGCATCTTGGTCGGTATGGGCAAGTTCGGCTGAAGGGCTCATATGGTTCTATGACTCCATTAGTTTAACTTGGCATCATGTTCGGCACAGATAATGTGGGCTGAAGAGCCTGTTTCTGTGTTGTATGTTCTGTGTTAACTTCAACAAATCCTACAACAATTCATCCTTTAATGCCAAAAAGTCCATGTCAATTCATGCTAATGATTCCAAAATGCTGGGCACATTTGCAAGAACCATGAAGAATGACCACTTGATGAAAAAAAGACAAAAATAAATGCAGTCAATGAGTCAAAGGTTCTGGTTCGAAGCTAATCCCTGCTGCGCAATATTGGCAGTGATCAATACTCATTAATATTGCTGCTTCCAGGTTCCTGACACTGCCCCCAACACCTGCCACAGTGAGACCACTAGAGTTCCTCACATCCAGCTGCCCCCTGCAATCTTCATTATTTCAACCCGCTAATTTAATTTCCCATCAGAACTGTGATTTAAAGGCTGATCATTCTTCCGTGAATCAAGTCCTATTAAATAATTTTTCCGTCTTCTTAAAAGAGTATAATTAACTGTTCAAAATGCCACCTTAATCGACCTGTTCTGTGAGACCTTTTGAACCCCGGGGTTGCTCCAGCAACTGAGGTTTTTGGTTCCTTTCCTGACCGTGGTAATTAGAGCATCTTAAACTGAGAGGGTTTAATGATGGGTACCAACATTGAGCGAGTTATCTGATTGCTGCTGTGCTGCTGTTGTGCTCTAGATTCTGCTAGCTTTATTAGAAAGTACATCTCTGACCCAAAGTTAAACACCGTGACCTCCCGCCCTTTAACCTACAAAAAACCTCATCTCAACATCCTGGGGTCAATACTTATCAAGTCAAAATGTCTTCCTTGTAGATATCTAATGCAAATCACATTACATTGAGCATTGCAGACAAAGAAAGAGAGCAACGGTTATATTGAAAAATCATCATCAATTGTTTCAAATCAAATTGGCCATGATTGCATACCCCTACAGTATCAATCGAATTACATTCAACTCAATTAAATGGGATTTTACTCATAAAACACGCATAGAAATGTCAGAAAGCAATGACTAATCCCCGTACTCATTGTTGTAAAATAGTAAACAGCCCAGATCTTGGAGCAGACGAGCAGAGCAAAGAAACACAAAATTGCGTGCCTGTTCAAGTTGGAAGATCAACTGTGGTCCAATCTACTGGCCCCTCTTCATTACGTCACTGATTAAAGTGCAAGGCACTCCACGGAAATTAAAATGAAGTTGAAGATAGACACAAAATGCTGGAGTAACTCAGCTCAGAGTCAGGCAGCCTCTCTGGAGAAAATGAATAGGTGCCGTTTCGGGTCGAGACCCTTCATAAGACCACATTAATGACACGAAAGGCGTGTGACGTGTCTTGGACATTGGTCGGGGGGGATTTGACCAGCGGGGATAGGATGGGGTTAAGGTACGTGAAAATTATTTCAGTGGTCAAGAAGGAACTGTATGTAGGTGCTGGAAAATCGAAGGTAGACAAAAATGCTGGAGAAACTCAGCGGGTGCGGCAGCATCTATGGAGCGAAGGAAATAGGCAACGTTTCGGGCCGAAACCCTTCTTCAGACTGATGCAGGGTGGGGGTCGCGGGAAGAAGGGGCATTATTTCAGTGGGGCAGGAGCAGGCAGAAACAATGAGTCTGCCGGCGCAGTTCTGTTTATGGAGATTAATTTGCTTGGTAACGTTTAACCTCTTGCCTACAGCAAAAAGTAAGCTGAAACACTATGCCACCTATACATGGGTGAATGGAAAAAAAAACTGATATTTTTCATCTTTCTTAAACTACGTCCGCTCTATAGTTTAGGTTTAAAACCGATCTCATATAAAGCTTTAGCACGACTAAAGACTGGTGACATCTAATGGAGGCGTAGGATAGATTCAGTGGCCACAAGCAACTGTACGAGATGTGGTTATTCTGCTTCAATGAACACTTTCCCCGGCAGTGGCACACACAGTACGGGATTTTGTGGCAAATGGCATCTGAATGGGAGACGACGAGGAAGTTGTGCCCGGGCTCGGTTCTTGGCAACGTCCCTCGTTTGGAAAGCAAGCAAGGGGTGGAAGATTGCAACCTGCACGTGATCCGCCCTGTTTCGACTAATGCAATCAACTCGACGTGCACAAGCAGAAGATCAACTAGAACAAGTTGTCCAACAACTTTAGGCTGTGCACGCCACACGAAAGAAGAAGAAAGCAAGCAAAATCTTTGCAGCACATCTCGCTATTGTGCTTTCCAAGAAACACGAGTCTCCATCAACAGCAAAGACGTCATTTACTGCAAAAATGTGGAATATCTGTGGAATGAGGGTCTATGCAGCGAGGCACGTAACAGAGAGAGCAGGGAAGGGAAAATACAGGATGCTGGAAAAAGATCAGTAAAATGTTATATAAAAACTGCATTGTGCAAACATTAGAAGCAGAATTTTAGCATGGTATAATGATACCACATGAGATTAGATTATGAGCCTGGAAAGATATAAAAGAAACCACTTTAACAACAGTTTTTCATGGGTTAATGTTAGCGTCGGAAAAAAATCTGGGAAAGGAATTTTGTAGGACTGCATTCAGTGTTCACGTGCATCTTGTCTGACATGTTTTTTCATCCCATTAGAAGTAAGCGATTGCAGGCATACTTAATCACCAAAGCAGAGCTGTCAATACCAGCCAACTGGTGGAAACGTGTTCCATATGATCACAGGAGATGGCTCCAATCACATATCATTCAAGTATCAGAGACTAGTAATTAGCGATTATGGTATTAGAGCTCAAATGATTAACGTCTTGCTATTTTAGTAAAGAATTTAACTTATTGTTGAGGATAATTAGGTTAGTCAAAGAAACATCACTGAGTAAAGATGCCTCCTGTGGTCAGTATTCAGCAGCTACTATTGCCAAGCGTTGCAGTTGGGTTTATTTTTATGAATTAATTGTGTTAAATAGGTAACACCTTTTAACCAAAATGATTAAGTTCAACAGATTCATTATGTTCAGCATTTTTTCAGACAATCTTTTAAGGTTATGGAATCAGCAAGCAGAGGGTAGGCTTGCAAATATTAGCTTGATGTGTTTCTCTGTGTACACCCAGGACCTCAAGGGTTAAAATTCACTTCTTCCGTGTTTCCCCATTAATTACAGGAAGACCTACAAGGTGCGATGGCAGAACTCCATCAGTCAACGGGAAACAGCTGTTCTGCGCCATCAATGAAACTATGCAAATCACACCTCCCAATCTGCTATTGGAATCAAATGGTTTGCAGATTGAATTGGAATGGTACAGTTTAATCAAATGGAGAAAGTTTATTCGGGCCAGATTTACTGCTAAGAGTTGTGTGAACAGGTTGCCTTCTCCAAAGCGCGGTTACTTCGGGAGTGAATGTCTGTGAGCTCAGCGGTCCAGCGTTGTCAAAGACTGAGGTTACTGCCTGTGCCTGATCCCCAGCACAAGACAGACTGCCGCTGGACCACAAGGAGGACACACAATGACTGCTCGGTGCTTTCACGACTGATGTTGTTTCTGCTCGGAGTTCACGCCCCCCTACCATTGTCAGTTCCTGCTTCCTAAGTCGAGGGCCGGTAACTGAACACTTCTCAAGCCAATGTTTAGCCAGCTGCCGTAATCATGGTTCATGATGTCCCCGGTGTCAAAGTTCCCTTCCTGCAGGAAAAGCAACACGACAGTTTAAGACCAGGAGTTTGGAATGTGTGAGAGGTCACAGACACAATCTCACATCCGAGCTCTCGGTAACACATGCCACAACATGGAGCCAGCCAGCTCTCCGTGGGAACTTGCTATCCCAGCAAGTTGCTCCTCTGGACATCACTTTGCATTTTAAACTAAAATCAAGTTGTCAATTCCGATTTAATGGAGAATCAGTATCATGCTAGTCCAGGCCATTGAAAGAAATTTAAATATAACAACATCAGTGGAGCAGTTTTAAAATACGACATAAACATTAAACCGTGTCAATATGCACACACACAGATAATGCCTTGTAACAAAAAAGAGTACACGCCCTTTCAATGGAATGCATTGTGTTGTGGGTTAAATCAGTTTCTGTGCCAATAGTCAACAGATATTGAAAGCGAGCATCTCTCGTGTTGCTGCGGCTGACAATGCGTTTTTATGGCACAAAACATCCTCCTGTTTTTACAAACGGAAAAAGTTGCACTGCCAAAAACAGCAAAAGGTCAAATAGACCAGATTTTTACAAAGGTTCCAGGGTATGTATGGTCTCTCCAGAAGTTCATGGCTTTTGAGGATGTATTGCCTTGCCTGACCAGTGAGTGCTTAAAATAGCTCAATGTGTAGGAATAAATCACGCCACACTTCAGCAGCCCAGCACTGACTTCCAATTGTTCAAAATGATGGGCTTCGATAGAAGAAAACGGAATGGTTTGTTGAAAATTGATGGTGATGGATGCAGCAAAAACAGAGAAAAAACAATGGAAAATCAGAGCAGGAAGTTAGGATACCACCCTGGCCCACCACTCAATCTGACCATGGCTGCTCTCCTCTCTATATAACATCTTCTAACTCATCCCACACCTCTTGATACCAACCTATCTCCTTCTTAAATATATTGAACAACCCGGCCTTCAACAGCCCTCTGTGCTGGTGAGTTTGAGAGATTCCAGACCTTTGAGTGAAGAAATTTCTCCTCATGTCAATGCTAAACAATTTGGCACATATACTAAGATTATGCCATCTATTTCTGGAGCCTCCCATACCCCCTCGCACCCCACTCCAAGCTAAGGTAAGCTAAGGTCTGAAGAAGGATCTCAAACTGAAACTGCCTGTTCTCTATAGATGCTGCCTGACCTGCTGAATTTTGTGTCCTTTTGTGTATTAGCTTCTGTGGTTCTTTGCATCTACTATGGCAGCGCCCTCCCTCGGATGCCATTCGGATCCCTACAGGGCATGAGAGGCCAATACCCAACATCACTGGTAACAGTTGGGTCCAATTAGTTGACCACAGATTGCCCCACCTAAGTCTCGTCAGCCTGCTCCATATAAAACCCTTTCGACCCGAAATGTCACCCATGCCTCCTCTCCAGAGATGCCCCCTGTCTCGCTGAGTTACTCCAGCATTTTGTGTCTATCTTCGATTGAAACCCAGGCATTCCAGTCAGAGGGGAGAATATGAGAGAAGAAGTTGGAGAAGAAAGAGAGGAAGGAGAAAGTGAGGAAGAGGGAAAGGAAGAAGTGAGGAAGAAATAAGAGAAGGGAGAGAAAGTGGGGCACATCCCTGCTAGCTGTGTTCCTCTGTCGCAGGTGCGGGGAAAACTGAGCCACTGGGAAAAACTCGAGACCACCAGTCACAACTGGGCTGCCAGGAAGAATTTCTAGACAACCAGCGCCTCTACTGAGGCTAAGAATGACTGGTTGGGGCAAGCCTGAGACACCAGTGCTTCCTGCCCATGGATAGCAGGGGACTGCGCGAACATACACAGGCAACAACTGAGACGCCAGGATAATTACAAGACTATCAGTACTGGCTCTTCAAGCCCCAAAGCTGAGCTGTCAGGATAAGCCAGGACTGCCAGTATCTCCTCTCGAGACAAATGTGAACTGCAGGGAAAAGCCTTGAGATCACCACACCTCCTCCTTCGAGACCAGGACTGAGATTGCCAGCGCCACCGCACATGCACCCTGATGACGAGGGGCAGGGTCCCCATATGGTCCTGGTCTTTCTTGCCTCAGTAAATAAGACATATCATGTGGGCTCACCCTACTGTGAGTGTCAGTGTGGTCACTGCCGAACCCAGTGTCATCCCCAACGCCAAACTACTTTTAAACATTCACCATCTAACTTGTCGAACTGTGGCTGAATCTTGTAATTCAAATGAGATCCCCTCTCATACTTCTGAAGTCGAGTGAATGTGATGCAATCTCTCCTCAGCCGATAATCCTGCCATCCCAGAATCATTTTGGTCAACCTCCATCGCATTCCCTGTGAGGCAAGAAGATTCTTTCTCAGATAAGGTTGTCAAAACTGCACGTGATACCTCAGGTTTAGTCTCACCAAGGTCCTGCATAATTCCGGCAAGGCATCCTTGCTCCTGTACGTAAAACCATTTACAACAAAATCCAACATAGGATCCCAACACAAAACGTCACCCATCCATTTTCTTTCAGAGATGCTGCCTGACCTGCTGAATAAACCAGCATCTGTGGTTCCTTTTTATTACATTATGCCATTTACTTTATTAACTACTTTCTGTAGCTTCACATCTGCTTTCAGTGACTGTTGTATAATGACACCCAGATTTCTTTTTTCACCAACATTTTGCAATCTATAAATAATTAAATATTACTCTCCCTTTCTGTTTTTTTTTCCCACCAACATTGATAACTTCACATTTACCTTGTTAAACTGCAGCAGCCATATTTTTGCCCATCTACTCAACATCTCCACGTCATCTTGAAGTTTCTCTACATCCTCCTCACAACGTACCTCACTACCTCACCATCCAGTTTCATGTTGGCAGCAAACTAACAAATATTATATTTTTGCTACCCACATCCAATCATTGTATATATCGTGAACAGGCACGGTCCCAGCATGGATCTCTGAAGCCCCCACCCCCCACCCCCACCGAGTCACTGACAGCCACCTTGAAAAGACCCACTCATACCCACCTTTTTCATCAATACAACCAATCTTCAATCTAATGACAAAACTCCAATGCCAAATTTTGAATTCACTGCCTCCTTGTTTCTTTACAGAAGTAGTACAGGAAAATGCATTGCAGGTAATTTATCTTATGTTTTGGAGCAGCAAATGAAATATTTGGTAACCATAAGGCCCCAGCAAATATTTTATGTTTAATTCTCTCTAAAATGTTGCTCTTTGACCCTCACTGATGTGTGATTCCAAACAATACTTCACTGTTTTTTCACACAAAGGATTACAAAGCACATGTGTACTTGATGTAGTAACAGCTGGCTATTCGGTCAGAGGAAGAAGCCTGGTCCTTACCTCCATTAAATATTCACATATACCTGCCAACAGGGATCACACAGAGGCCACTAGGAAGGGGAACATTGGCAGATGTGTTCAGCATTTCCTGGCTTCGAACTACTATGCTCAGTTCCAGTAAACTTCTTCAGATTAGTATTGTGGTCTGAAAGGTCCCAACCCAAAAGGTCATGTGTCCATTCCCTCCAGCGATGCTGCCTGACTGTTCCTCCAGCACCTTGTGTTTTGGTCAAGTTTCCAGCATCTCTAGTCTCTTGGGTCTCCATTTTGCCACTCCACCTCAAAATCTCCTCAAAGTATGTCTACTTTGAAGATGTTCCCCTACTATCTCTGACAGGAATTTTGTGAGACCCTCTCCCACTGGGTCCCTTCTGTGATTCTTGCTGCTCTCCTACTGTTTCACTATGTTCTGGGTCTGAAGGAGGGTCCTAACCCGAAACGTTCCCGCCACAGACGCTACCTGACCCACCGAGTCCCTCCGGCACTCTGTGTTTTGCTGTAGCGATCCTTCCATGGAGAATAGCAAAGCAGGCCAAATTGGGACTCTTAGGTTATTAACTATATACTCAAAGTTTATGACTGTGATCTATCAGAGAGAAACACATTCTGTTTACAAAAAACATCACCCATTCCTTCTCTCCAGAGATGCTGCCTGTCCCGCTGAGTTGCCCCAGCATTTTGTGTCCATCTTCAATTTAAACCAGCACTTGCAGTTCTTTCCTACACATTCTGTTTACTTCCTATGATTCTCAAGTTGAGACAATTCTCTTCAGCAATGTTTGTCTAACATTTGCACTGGTTTCAACAACTCTGGACCCTGCTCATTTACTTTGCCAGCAGTAGCGATCATCAGGCTCAATTGTTTCCCCACACTTCAGTACCTATAGGCAATGAGTCCCATCACTCTCTCATTTAGCAAAGCTGAGGATGAGCTCGAAGATCGCACTACACAAAGAACCACTGGGGACTAATGTGTGGCTAAAGCTGACACACAACTTCATGCCAAGTAGAACACCAGCTACCGACTGTGAAGTCATTAATTCACGTCAAACTGAAAACCAGTTATATGTTACAAGTAGGTTTTACTTTTATCAGGAGAACTTTGTTTGCACCTCCCAACAAATCAGCTACAGTTAAACAGCCGAAATTCCACTGACGCTGTACAAACGGCAACAAAAACAGAAAACATGGGCAGGCGGAATCTATCGGGAGAAACACAGATGTTGCCTGGAAGCTGAGTATTTCAGGGGGTTTCTGTTTTTATTTCAGATTCCAAGCAAACTCAGTCTTTTGATTTTTGACTGCTGTACAATGGCACCTGAACTTACATTTGAGGTCTTCAGGAGACACAGTGGAAGAGACCTTGTATTCAGATTTGGTCTCATATGGTAAGGTTTCAGCACATCCAAGAGCAAAATACTGCAGATTGTGGAAAGTCAAACTAAAACAGGAAGCGGTGGAAACGTTCAGGAGGTGAGGAGCAGCATTGTTTCTGCATCGTCACCTTTTGAACAACTGGCAAAACTGTCATGATGTCATTGGAGAGGGTGAGAGACAGATGATAAAATTAATAGAAAAACTCCACAAACATTTGTCATGAGGATTCTGCTTTGGAAGTTTCCATTTGGAAAGAGAAAAAGACATCTAAAGATAGCATCAAGTGGAGGAGTGACAAAAGAGCACGAATATTAAGCAACAGCCTTCACCAGCCTTGCTTGTCTCTGTGCATCTGCTCCATTCACTGCTTCTTGACAGTGTAGATTAATGGATAAAGCACGGCACAGCAAACAGAAAAGACTGCTTATTGCAGGCAAGCACATGGAACTATACAACCAGACATCTAGTTTAATTAAAGTTTATCATATTTCATTAACAAACAAGTTTATAGTTTTAGATTAGCAGTAATATAATCCAACAATCATCAGACCAATGAAGCAAAAGATAAACAAAGTTGTAGATATGCAACATAATGGAGAAATTAAATCCCATTTCTGTTGTCGCAAACTCTTCTCTAGCTCCTGTCAGCTGATATCAGTGTGGGAGTTAACTACTCGAGCATCTGAGGTACAAATAGTAGATCAAGTCCAAATGGAGAGTGTGAGAGAGAGAGAGAGCAAGTGAGCAGATCACAATTAAAAATTGCATGAGAGTCCATGCGAGAGCGAGAGCGAGAGCATGTGTGATGACAGTGTGTACGAGACATGCATGTGAGTGAGAGCATGCGACAATTAACGGTGCATGTGAGTTGAGGCACATGGAAGAGGAAGATTGGTTGAGAGTGAGAAAGTATGTTGATTAACAGCGTGAGAGAGTGAAAGCAAATGTTAATTCACTAAAATGAAAGAGTTGTGGGTGTTCGCTGAAGTGTGACAGTGAGTGAATGTGAGTGCGATGTGCCTCACACAAGAGGGGATTCAGACACTTGGAAAATGGGAAAAAATAAGCAGCCCTGTGCACTGCCGTGACATGTTCGAAAACAGCCTCTTAAAAGATGAAGTTTTCAGAACAATGCACTTGTAAGACAGGTGCAAAGCAGTTCATTATTCTTAAAATAAATAGGTTTGCAATGCCGGCTGTTTGATTCAGTTATAGATAAGAGCTACGGATTCCTGCAATGCTGCAGAAATCCACAGAGCCATGGTGGGTAGCAGCAGACTGCACGGTTCAGCACTTTGCTGTGACCAGTGAAACATGCAATAGATGGTCAAGGGGAGGAGAAGGTGGGGGTGTTGGGGCTCTTGTGACAATTCTATTATTGCAGCCCTCCTGTAAACAATGACAGCATCACATTGAGAATAGATAGCAATTACTTTCTAGTTGCATTGGATGTTTTAGGGAAATGAAAAGGTTGAATTCTGTCACCTTTGAAAATACTGAAAGAATAAAAGCATGTAAAAATCTTCGAGGAACTGGAGTCTGACTGATGGACTCAAAAGGAGCAACATTAAAGGCAAACATTTACTTTGGGCAAATCAATCCACTTGTCATTGTGTCGAGATGGTACAGGGCCTTGTTGAAAATGAACATGCATCCACTATTTACTTTGGTTTAATAAAAATTCTCTCACAACAAATCCTGCAATCCTGAAAAATGTTCCCAATGTTGGGCGAGTCCAGAACCAGGGGCCACAGTCTTAGAATAAAGGGGAGGTCATTTAAGACTGAGGTGAGAAAAAAAAATTTCACCCAGAGAGTTGTGAATTTATGGAATTCCCTGCCACAGAGGGCAGTGGAGGCCAATTCACTGGATGGATTTAAGAGAGAGTTAGATAGAGTACTAGGGGCTAGTGGAATCAAGGGATATGGGGAGAAGGCAGGCACGGGTTATTGATAGGGGACGATCAGCCATGATCACAATGAATGGCGGTACTGGCTCGAAGGGCCGAATGGCCTCCTCCTGCACCTATTTTCTATGTTTTTAATCCAAATCTCGCATCCTTCTGCTCAACTCCAGCATCGTCTCAGCAGTTTATACTTAGGCCATGGAAAGTTCTTCAAAATCATTGCTCATAACGTGGTACAGCTATGATTTATCGATCCTTCCAATTGCTCTGAGAAGGTACTGGATTTGCTTGATCCACTGCAGTTCTTTCCATGAACTAGCAGCAAATCAACAATGGGACAAAGACCTTAGAGCAGAGTTTATTTAAACCATGGTGGAAACGTTACAATGACCCTTCCCAATAAAACCAGAGGTCCAGAAAAAAAAGATAATGTGTGGAGGGTAATTACATGCAACTCATATCTAATATATCATGATCTCCAGGTACGACTGGCAGTAGAATTACCGCATTACCTCCTCTCTACATAAAACATGCTGAAATGGTCAACACGCCAATCATGTGGACAGCAAAAATGGTCACATTCAGGTGGTGATTTCAGAGGTGTGTTTCTCTCCATGAATGTACCTGGCCTTGTCAGTGTTTGGATTTCCAGCATCTGTAGCAGTTTATTTCTACAGTGACATGATGTAGCTTTGTTTTACTGGGGTTTTTCTGGTTATTTTCAGATTTCCAGCATCTGCAGTTTTATTATTTTCATTTACTGCCAAAACTTTGTTATTACTTTGGTTAGACGTTTGCTTTTGGAACATATTGAGATTACAGAGTCTTCTTAGAATTTGTACATGCTGTACATTGGATGGTAAGAAGGTATTGGGCTACCCACCCTGTCATGTGATGAATTGTAACTGGTTTCTCTACAATCCTGAACTCAGTGATGCACCCCTTCCTCTAACTCCAAGAAATGCATCACCATAAGGTGCCCTTCAGCTTTGTTGCTTTGGAAATTGGTTGCATATGAGTTTGTTCCTCGTCTACCACTGAATGAACAATAGCTTAAATAAGTTCGGAATTGATTGACTCCATTTTAAGTCATGTTATGTGCACAACTTCCTGAATTCAGTTTCAATTAAATTAGCAAAGAATTGATTGTAAACGTCATGTTATCAGAAAGAACAGTCTGCTTCACTAACAAACATCCCCCAAATACAGAAAGCTGCTCCTATTTCCTGGTCTGCTTCATACATCACTCCATTTCCACTGCTTTGCAGAAATGAACACAATAGAACCTAGAGAACATAACGGTGCTCTGAAATAATCTTAGAATTTGTTCTGTTCCTTAAATTAGTACACATTAGTTCACATGTCAGACAATGCTTGTGGAAAGAGAGACCCTCTGTGGGGACTGGGAAAGAACCACGTTCCTCAGCATGGGTCTGAAGAAGGGTCTCGACCCGAAAAGTTGCCTATTTCCATCGCTCCATAGATGCCGCCTCACCCGCTGAGTTTCTCCAGCATTTTTGTCTACCTTCGATTTTCCAGCATCTGCAGCTCCTTCCAGCATTTTGTCTTGTTTAAAAACGAGTGGGTGAAAGTTGTGATGAAGGTGGCAGAGAATGTTCTCCAACCTGAAACATTCATTCTGTTTCTCTTCACACGAATGCTGCCTGACCTGTAGAGTGTTTCCAGCGTTTTCTGTTTTTATTTCAGATTTGCAGCACCAGCTGTTTTTTGTTTATATTCACAAAACAGACTTCAGTGGTTCACGAAGAAATTCTCACCAGAAATAAAAAATAGAAAATGCTGGAAAAGCTCAGCAGGTCAGGCAACATCTATGCAAAGAGTTTAAGAAGGAACTACAGATGCTGGAAAATCGAAGGTAGACAAAAGTGCTGGAGAAACTCAGCGGGTGCAGCAGCATCTATGGAGCAAAGGAAATAGGCAACGTTTCGGGCCGAAACCATTCTTCAGACCCATGCAAAGACCCAGACCTTCAGACCCAGACTCTATGCAAAGAGTTAATGTTTCAAACCAAAGACTCTTCATCAGAACGGAGGGAGAGAGAAAGCCAGTGGAGAAGATGGGAGGACAGCAGTGCGAACAAAGGGAGTGAAATGATGTGATTATTGAATGGACAGTTGAATCTCTATCTGGAGAAAGCGGAGTTGAAGGAGAAGTTGTTTAATATAAGGACAAGTTCAGCAAGGAACGTGGGTTTGTTGGTAGCAGTAGCAAGAAATAATCAATAAATAGTGGCTTCTTCAACAATGCTCTAATCTCACCAAACAATGATAAAAGATGTGGAAATGTATAGAAATTAATGAGTGGCTACCCCTATTAAAATAGTCTGTTCTTTCTCAAAGGTTCTCTCTTTCTCGAACATTGCCATTAGTCACAAAAATAATCACCTTTCTTTCTCTGTCTGGCGGAACAGAAACATCGTCCTAACTTTACAATATTTTAATACCAGCACCATCGTTGGTACCTGATAAAGACTCTCGCTTGCATCACGTTGAAACTATTTGGTCGGCAGGACCCTACAACGGTTCACAGTTTACATCTGAACCCGTTACAATTTCAGAATACCAGATCCCAATGACTGACACCACCGGATACCTCCACTGTGTGTGGAGAGCCTACAATGTACGTCCATTTCACCGAGGGCAGGAAAGATCAGGCTGTCGAGGGCTTGCCGTTACACGTAAATACATGAGCATTTCTCATACTTGACTTTGAAGGATGAGTGTGACCTATGATGGCCTTTGTTAAAATCAAGGTGTTGCAGTTCATGTTAAAGCCATCCATCACCCAAGAACTGCAATGGCTGTACAGCATCATATTCTACGCACCAACACTTGGCTGTCCTAATAATTCTCACAGTCATCATAATTTTAGCACATCTCAGCTGGCCGGGCACAACTTGCGAGAAACTCCAGAGAGCGTACACATTAAATCCTCGGAGAAATCAAACACTCTTGTCAGTAAATGATCATCATTGTCCCATTGTGTGAAATCCTGGAGGGGCAACAACACATTAACCTAAAATCTTCCCAAGATAACTCAGTCAAGAGAACAATTCACCTTGACATTGATGCCTCAGCAACGATTGTGAAAGTGATATGTGCTCTTGGCAAATGGGAAATGTTTAATTCACCAGCATCGATGTGAAAGTAAGCACTGTAGAAAATCATTCCTTCTGCGGGGACTGCTGTCCGAAGAGCATGTAAATAAGTTGGTCCTACAATAACAAGAGATACAAAATGCATGGACCACCAGATTCAGGGACAGCTTCTTCCCAACTGTTATCAGAGGAGTGTGCGGTCCTCCCTCGTGTAGCCCCGATCTTCCAACCTACCTCTTTGCAGACGTAATGTAACTGTAACACTACGATGCTGTGACACTATATATTTTCTCTTTGCACTACTTGTTCTACTTGTGTACCGATGTACAGTATGATTTGATTTGACTGGATGGCATGCAGAAAGCTTTTCGGCGTATCCCAATACACAAGACAATGATAAACTAATGCCAACCTACTCACTAAAATAACAAAATATCGTGCTGTTAAGTAAGATCGCCAGGGGACCATTACATACAGGTTGTATGTTCAAAAAGTGGACATTTGAACATATTCGATTTGCTATTCAGTTAAATATAATTCAGGCTTCTTGCCTAAACGGCCAAACACTTTGGCAATGTGCCCGCTCCCAGTGTTGCTCAGGGCGAGTTACTGACTGTGGTGTTGTATTTACAGTCGCTCACCACTCTGGTTTCCACGATCCAAACTGGCCCAGATAATCGTCAACTACACCTGGCCCCAACTGCCCAAACTCTACGACGACCTCGGTTATACGTCATCACATATAATTCTTGATTAGTACGGGTGTCAGAGGTTATGGGGAGAAGGCAGGAGAATGGGGTTAGGAGGGAGAGATAGAGCAGCAGATAATGGCGGAGTAGACATAATGGGCCAAAGTCAGGGGCTATAGGGAGAAGGAAGGAGTATGGGGTAAGGGAATGATAGATCAGCCATAATTGAATGGCGGGCTAGACTCGATGGGCCGAATAGCCAAATTCTGCTCCTACGCCTTATGAACTGATAAACACGCACATACCTGGATAATCAGTACAAACACCTGCAGTAAACTGCACAATAAGATAAGGCACAGCCCTCGATGCTGTCCCTGGTCAACGAAACATGACTGTCTCTGTGCCTCAGGTCCACTTTCACACCAGACTCCCATATCTTTTAATTCCAGAATTGTTTAAAAATCCATTGATCTCAGCCATAAATATTCTCACCGGCTGAGCACTTGCAGCCTGCGAGGCACGGGATGCCAATGATTCACAACCCTCTGTGCAAAGACATCTCTCCTTGTCTCAGTCCTAAATGGCTATCCTTTTATCCTGAGACAATACCCCACAGTTGTCACATTCCTGTCCCGGCATAACCACAGCCTGTCAGGAGGAGGACCAGAGGACAGATCAGGTTCCATTGTACAATAGGATGATGTGGCAGAGGTCAGACTGACATCAGCAATCACCCTCTCCAGAGAGAACCTTTCAATGCTGCTGCATTCCTTCAAACCATGGGGGGATATGCCAGGCGATCTGTGTGGAAAGAACACTCAATGAAGTAATGACTGCTTAACCAATTAATGCCTCGGGTTTCTCACGAACATCTTCAGACAACCGGCTCCAGGGATATTCGGATCGCATTGAACGGCATGAAAGATACAAGCAGATGGTCGTGTTTCAGTGTCTGTGAGGATGGAAGTTCAGACCTGTTACAACATGGGCTTCCTCGAGTTCACACGTCAGCGATGTAGGTTCCAAAGAAATACATTGATTTAAATTATATCAAATACACCCACAAAGGTCAGCAGTGTTTGGAGAGAATTATTGCACAGAGCTGAGCTAAATGTTACTCAGTACTTACGAACTACAAAAATCTACACTCGACACCAGAATATTGCCTTTGCCATTGGCATCTGTTCTCAGTTATTGCTATGGTTGTGCAACTATTTTTTACATTATTCTTTCATAATTCCCCCCCCCCCCCCCCTCCCCCTATACAAAAGTCAATGAACTGTGTTGAAGGCTTGAGCACTCAACACAAAGAACAATGTTTTATTAGTCCAGTCGTAGATCTGCTAATCACTTGGATGGAACGGCTCCTGGGCTCAAGGACTGAACAACATGGCAGCTTATTCCTGATGGGCTGCAGGTCAACTTCAGCGCACCCCATCCTCTGCACTGATCCCACGGCTTTACCCGTCCACGGCCTTCCCATGTCACCTCCCGTTAGTTCATGTCACTGCAAAGGAAAACTGGCATCTACAGAGAAACTGTGCACATCTTTTGCAGGGTCCATCTGCATTCCATTAAATAAGAGTGCATGCTGATTAAGTTACTGGACTAGCAATGAGAAGCTTGCACCACTGACCCAGACATAAGTGTTCACTTATTTCAGCACCTAGGGAATTCAAATGCAAGCCATTAAATAAATCTGATTTTGATTCAATCGTAACATGATTTTTGTGAAAATCCATTTCTTAAGGGAAACTAAATTCTGAACTACATAGACTTGGGGGCATTGGTTATGTCTCTTTGCACTATTATTGTTTGTTTATGTGTAAGTATGTGTATGTACATATATATGTATGTATATGTGTGTATATGATTATATATATATATATATTTTTTTTTAAATTTATAAGCAGCACATCAGAAAAAAAAGTTCAGTGAGTGTATATACACACACACACACACACACACACATACACCCACCAATTTTTTTTTCTTGTTCATTATATTGTTTACAGAGTACTATATTTACATATTCCGTTGTGCTGAGGCAAGTAAGACACTCATTGTTCTATCTGGGACATATGACAATAAAACGCTGTTGACTCTTGAAAAAAAAAACTGCCATCCTTACCCAGTTTGTCCCATCCATGATTCCTTATGGGCCTGTCCCTTCTAGGTGAATTTTTAGGCGACTACAGGCAACTGCCGCAAAATTTTCAACATGTTGAAAAATTTTTTGGCAACAGTGGTGACAATGTTTGCTGTCGTAGGTTGTCGTTGGCGCTGTCGTAGGTTGTCGCCAGGTGTCGTAGGTGAATTCCATTAAAACTAGTCCCTGGCAGTCGCCTAAGTGGGACAGGCACATTATTACGTCCCATGTGTGTTAACAGCTCAACCAATGCAGTTGATGCATATGTACATCCAAAATTCAGAGGCGATATCCCGGGAATAAATGAGGAAAACAGTTCTTTAATGATTAAGTTGTGAAATGTCGCGCTGTGAAACTCAGAAGTTATGTCCAGGCAGCAGACATCGTCAGCAAGGTTGTCGGGAGAAAAACAAGGCAAGAAAATCAAGTCTGATAGGTTTTTTTTTTAAACACCCAAGATGGTAAGAGAGTTAAGATGAAGGGAAAGAGTTTCATAGTTCTGTCACTTTGCATTGAGCAGGAGAGTTTGATTACCACACTGTGAGGATATACACAAACACAGAGCCATCCACTGAAGTTTAGGAGAGACGTTCTGAACAAAACTAAATATAGCAAACTGAATATAAAATAAACCAGAAACTAAACTGACAGGAGAGGGTTGGAAGTTATTGAGCTGAATTCTTTCAAATAGAAGATTTGTTAAGTTTGTCTCTTCCCTTGGTTCTGCTGTGAGTTTGATGTGGACATGCTTTGCTGCTTGCACGAATCGTGTAGGCAGAATGTCCCTCCTGTTCCAGAGTTTAATCTGACGGTCCATGCAGGGTTAATGGAGCATGGTAATGAACTGCCTGTTGCAGCAAAACAGACCGCACAGTCGAGCATTCTGTTGTGTTAACACTTGAGCAAATTTGCTTAAAAAGGCCAGAAAAAAAATCGTGACACAGGAACATTTCCGACATTGCAAAGGAAAACGACAGCCTCAACCTGTTTGTCTGGTTCCACCTCCCCATAACCCTCCTCCTAACCCAGCCTTGAATGGCCAACAATGATCCACTTACTGACAAGTACCTCTGCAAAGGGGCAGAGATAGGACATTGGGAGCAAGATCTTTGGCATTAATTAATCATTCGCACCAAATAAAACGGAAAGAGATAAAAATCATCCCAGGTCCCTGCTCTTGACCACAGGACAACAATTCCTGCCAGAAACTGTGAGCTGGATGTGAACAAGTCCTCGCATGACCTTCCAATTCATCATGGCCGGCTTTCCCCGAGTGTTGCTATTGTAATCTCCAGTGGCGACACCGACGCAGATTGGAATATCGACACGATGAAAATATCCTCTAAATGTGAGATGGGAACCTTGGCAGTGCTCAGGGTAACAACTGTGTCCGTGATCAGCGTGTTCAGCAAAGAAGGGGAGAAAAGAAGATTTGATACAGCGACTGCTGAACAAGACGGACCTTTGTGGCAGGGTTAATTAGCTGCAGTAATTCAAGGAAAAATAATTGATTACTTGTGTAGCTTAATATTGACTGCTGAAATCACAGCGCTGCAGGAGCAGAGGTTAAATGATTAGTTAATTAATCAATCACAAGTGAACTAGAGCTGTGATATCTTCAGCTTTTATGATCATTCAATCATACAGATAATTGGTGTAATTTCCCTTGTGAACTTCCTCCCTTTCTGTTGGTAGCAAATGACTCTGTACCCCTTGATTTTAGGTGCCAGTTAATTCTAGCACCACAACACTATCCAACCCCCAACCCTGACCCACTTATAGCCACTCATCCCACTTCACCCACAGCCAACTCTCCTGTTCCCCAATGTACCTACGTCATGCACTGCCCAGATCCTGGGACATGGTGCATCCATATGCACTCAGGCCTTTGCTTTAACCATCTACCCAAGGAAGCAACAGGCACAACATTTGGTGAAGGGGAAAAGATTTCATACAAATCTGAGGGGAAAACTTTTTCAAATAAAGGGTGGTGGCTGTCATTATGTTCTACCTGGGTCAACTGGAACTGCTTCTCTGTGTTGGCCCACCTGTTGTGAAGTAAGGGAGCAGTAAACTCTGGCGTGCCAGCTTGAGGGAGCCTGGTTCACTGGTGGTTTGTGTGAGAAACCAATGCTAGGTATTGAAAGAAAGTTCCAAGACTTCTATTGATGCAAAGTACGTTCTGGCATCCAATAAGGGAACACTCCAGAGTCTGTTGCCGAAAGAGGAAGAGTTTGGGTCTGAGTGCGGAAGTTTGACCAATCCATTGAACGATATTGTGGGCTGCTCAGACTCCGAATCAGCACAGAACAAAAAGTCACCTCTGGTCTCAGGGCATCTCATGGTGACCAATTCTCGGATTACACCGGCAGAAAGCAGTTTCTCTGAGCATCCTCTCTTCTGGTCGTAGATAATGTGCAGTGGAGGAAGCAGCCAACAAACCAAATAAAATACTGATTTACAACCAAAAGCTAAACTCATTAACATGAAGTGGTTCCTCCTCAATTCCACTGAAGAAGTACTTGTACATGTTGGAGAAAACAGTGAAATCAGACATTTTGTCCAAGAACGTTGATTTAATTATCTCCCTCCACTGTGTGAGGAACAGGGACGAGGATGCTTTAATGGGAAGGGGGGGGGGGGGGGGGTTGAATGATCAAAGGTCAAGGAGTGGGACTGAATGGGACCTGGCTCTGAATTCCAGGAAAAGAGGAAAGGAAGAATCTTTCATTGTCTCTCAAACGCTTCCACTTGAAATGGCTGTAGAAACATGCTGGCGTTTTGCTGTGAAACATGCTGCCGTTTTGCTGTGAAGTGACTCACTCTCTTCATCCTTTGCTTTAATTCTTCCCAGAGGTAGTTTGGCTCCACATCTATCAGCCCACACACACCGCTCTTATTTCCATTGGCTCGCTGTTTGGCAAGGTAGCTGACCACAACACAGCACCTCGTTGCCACTGAGGCAAGGTGGGGATGCAAGCAGATGAGTTTGGAGCAGGGCAGTGATCAGGATGACGGCCTGTGTGCAGTGGGGGTGGGTGCAGTCGCAGCTGTATCTTCTGATCCATTCTGGTGGGCTCGTCATTCTCCCGTTCCCCAGCACTGATGAACTCCATCTAACTCATGTGTTTCTCATTGATTCAGGGCCACATTAAGGAGGACAGAATGCAGCACAGAGAGACCTATTTATAGATACATTGCTTCTTCATGCATGTTTGTAGCCTTCACGCTACTGAAGAACTAAACCATTTTTGTGTGTTTCAGAATTTAGTTTATTTTAAATTTATCGCAGGCATCCAGAGTGCCAACAGAGGAAAGATTACGCCGGATTTTTTATTTGAAAAGATTGTTATCCTGTCAAGTTAAACACACCCCGTTTATTGAGGTGGGAAATGTCCATAAGTCAGAGTGTCCACCATCAAGTCCTGACACGGGACAAAGAAAGGTCTTTCTCAAAACAACTGCAGATGATAAGAATCTGAAATAAAACAGAAAATACTGGAAACACTCAGCAGATCAGGCAGCATCTGTGTAGTGGATTTCATCCTTCAATGAGGCATTTACTAAAAACACTCTTCTTAAGAGCTAAAATTGTTCAACTATCATATGTACCAGCAATGGGAACAATTAAATTCTTACTTGCATCAGCTTTACAGGCCCATTGAAGCAATAACACAAATAAATATATAATAATCAATCATTATGAAATTAATAATGAGTAATACTAGGTAACCATGGCAGAGGTAATGGGACAGGGGCCTTGAATAAGGGAAAGGCAACACTACGCACCACGGTGCTATGCCCAGCTTCTCTGCTGACGTTTGTTGCGATCTGTGAACGAATGCAGCCACTAGAATCGTTACAGGGTAATCATGCTGGGAAAAATAAAACACAATCTATGCTGCTAATGAAAGCCAAATTCGTGGGTTGTGTGAATTCTAAAACCATGGATGAACTACAGCTAGCAAGCTTCAGAACTCTGAGGCTGGCGTTAGGATTTGAAAGGAGGTGATTTCATTCAGAAAGAACAGCAGAGTGCCAGCTTACCGGGACAAGACTGGTGGTGCTCCACTTTGAAAACATTGCACAGCAGGCGGAGACAGCCACACACACTCCAGTCACCCTCTACTGTCACGAAGATGGCAGCGTATAAACTCACTATGAAGTACTCCGACCTGTCATTATAACCACAGTATCTACATTTTTTTTCTACAATGTTCTCCAATAAAATCCCAAACTCTCCACGATACCCTCACAAAAACTCATCTCATTTTTACCTCACAAAAATCAGTCCACAGAAAAAACATTAAGTGACCAAATTAGAACACAATCTTTCTAAGCAGATCTGCCACCACTCACACTTATGGCCCTGTCTCACTGTGCGAGTTGACCCACGAGGTACCCCGAGTGACAGACTCGTGGCTGTGCACGAGACTGCAAGTTTATGATCAAGTGTGTAATACGAGTTCCCACGGGTATGTCATTGCTGCGATGTTCCTAGTTCCTCTCCCGAGTTAGCAAGTTCCTCTCCCGTTACTCTTGAGCCAACCGTGAATGAAGGTATGTTTTAATAAAGCAACAATGTTAAAATACATCTCCATCCTGTGGTTTTGAGTTATTTCAGCGCGGATGGGAAAATGCGCATCCTCCATAACCAAGCATTTCTTGTTGTTTTATGTTTTTAAATACTTTTTTGCAATGGATCTCTATTTTAAATAATTTTAAAAAAGGAAGCAGCCCGGGTGACTGACATTGAGCGGCCGCCGGGACCCGACAGCAGACACACACACACACACACAGAGAGAGAGAGAGAGATACACACAGACAGCAGCTGGCCACCACTTCAGAGGAATGAAGCAGCTCGGGTGACTTTGAGCGGCCACCGGGACCCGACAGCAGACACACACACAGATACACACAGATAGACAGAGAGGAGAGAGAGAGACACACACACACACATAGAGAGAGAGATACACACAGACAGCAGCTGGCCACCACTTCAGAGGAATGAAGCAGCTCGGGTGACTTTGAGCGGCCACCGGGACCCGACATCAGACACACACACAGATACAAACAGATAGACAGAGAGGGAGAGAGACACACACACACAACTCAGCGGACCAGGCAGCATCTCTGGAGAGAAGGAATAGAGTCAAGACCCTTCTTCAGACTTACCCGAAATGCCACCCATTCCTTCGCTCCAGAGGCAGCCTGTCCCGCCGAGTTACTCCAGCATTGTGTGTGTCTATCTCCGGTGTGAACCAGCATCTGCAGTTCCTTCCCAATCCCACACTCTCGGCCCCGGGGGGGTGGATGGAGCATCACACGTGGACACATCCCACCCACCACCCCAGACTTGCCCCTTCGGCAGGTCTTTAAGCCGTTCATTGAGACAGAGTGAAGCCACGGGGCAGGCGCCTCAGTAATAAAGGACAAGTGGCAGAAAGGCCGAAGATAGACACAAAATGCTGGAGTAACTCGGCGGGACAGGCTGCATCTCTGGAGCGAAGGAATGGGTGGCATTTCGGGTAAGTCTGAAGAAGGGTCTCGACTCTATTCCTTCTCTCCAGAGATGCTGCCTGGTCCGCTGAGTTACTCCATTTTGTGTCTATCTTTGGTTCAGTCTTTACTCGAGCAAAAGAACAGATTATTAAAGTTCCCACGGTAGACTCACGAGACACTAAGATAAACGCACGGGGCCACTACGTTATTACAACGAGTTTAAATGTTTCCATTTTTAACTTGAACAGTTAATTTGACTCGTGGAAAAAATCAAACATGTTTGATTTTTTTCACGAGTTTAACAAGTTTCCCGAGTACCTGCCGTTAGCGCCACGAGCCGATAAGTTTGCTCGTGCGAGTTCCGACGTTCCCACTACGTGATCACCACGAGTGAAAACTCGGGGTCACTCGTGGGCCAACTCGCACAGTGAGACAGGGGTTTTAAGCCTTCCTTATATTATTAGCCTAATCAACGGATTTACACGTCCCATCCCAGGTGTCCATAGTTCCCCAAGAACAATCAAGAGAAACAAGGGAGCGGGAATAATGTGAACCCAATGGTGCAACGCAAAACACAAAATGCTGGAGGAACTCAACATCAGGCAACATCAAATTGCCAATGCTGGTTTACACCAAAGATAAACACAAAATGCTGGAGTAACTCAGCGGGACAGGCAGCAACTCTGGAGAGGAGGAATGGTTGACGTTTCGGGTCGAGATCCTTCTTCAGTGTAGGGATAGGGACAGACAACGTTTCGGGTCAGGACCCTTCTTCAGTCTTCTTCTCCAGTCAGAAGAAGAGCCCCAACCCGAAATATTGTCTGTTCATCCCTTCCACAGATGCTGCCAGACCCGCTGAGTTCCTCCAGCACTTTGTGCTTTGCTCAAGGCACCAGCAGCTGTAGTTCCTTGCGTCTGCTATGGTCGTAAGGTTTCCCTGCAGCACACTGATATAGGACAAAGATCGTGGCTGTGAACTAATCTCAAGAAGCTCATTAATGAAGCAGGCATACAGGAGGTGAGATATTGAAGAACAAGATCAGAACTGAGTCCCACTTATTTTGTCAATGATCCTGAGCTTATAACCGTCATTAAGTTTATAAATTCAAATAAAGGTAAATTCAAGAAATATTTTTTAACAATTTCAGTGACTCTTGGGGTATTTAGTTTAGTTTAGTTTAGCTTAAAGATACAACATGGAAACAGGTCCTTCGGCCCACCTAGTCTGCGCCGACCAGCGATCTCTACACACTCGCACTATCCTACACACTAGGGATAAATTACAATCTACAGACGACAATTAACCTACAAACCTGTATGTCTTTGGAATGTGGGAGGAAACCGGAGCAAACAAACCGTGGAAAACTGACGCAGTCACGTGAAGAATGTCCAAACTCCGTAGAGACGGCACCGTTAGTCAGGATTGAACGCGGGCCCATGGCACTGTGAGGCAGCAACTCTACCGCTGCGCCACTCCAATGAGGACACATCACTTGTTCTCACTTTCACTTCCAACAGATCCACAACTGTCTTACCTCCATCTACTGCACAACGGGAGTCCAACATTTCAAACACTCTCCTACATCGGCCCATAAAGCACAAAGACTTGGAATGCTGGACACCAACAATGCGGTTAGAAAGTCAATACTTTGCGGCCTTTTTCAAATACAACAATATTTCCATCATCTCCATGTCGTTGCCACCATGACCCATGGGTTGGCCAGACACACGCAGTGTTCTGCCACATGTACAGTGCCCTCCATAATGTTTGGGACAAAGACCCGTTATTTATTTATTTATTTGCCTCTATACTCCACAATTTGAGATTTGTAAGAGAAAAAAAATCACATGTGGTTAAAGTGCACATTGTCAGATTTTATCAAGGGGTATTTTTATACATTTTGGTTTCACCATGTAGAAATTACAGCTGTGTTTATATATAGTCCCCCCCCCCCATTTCAGGGCACCATAAGGTTTGGGACACATGGCTTCACAGGTGTTTGTAATTGCTCAGGTATGTTTAATTGCCTCCTTAATGCAGGTATAAGAGATCTCTCAGCATCTAGTCTTTCCTCCAGTCTTTCCATCACCCTTGGAAACTTTTATTGCTGTTTATCAACATGAGGACCAAAGTTGCGCCAATGAAAGTCGAAGAAGCCATTATGAGACTGAGAAACAAGAATAAAAATGTCAGAGACATCAGCCAAACCTTAGGCTTACCAAAATCAACTGTTTGGAACATCATTAAGAAGAAAGAGAGCACTGGTGAGCTTACTAATCGCAAAGGGGCTGGCAGGCCAAGGAAGACCTCCACAGCTGATGACAGAGGAATTCTCTCCATAATAAAGAAAAATCCCCAAACACCTGTCCGACAGATCAGAAACACTCTTCAGGAGTCAGGTGTGGATTTGTCAATGATCACTGTCCGCAGAAGACTTCAAGAACAGAAATACAGAGGCTACACTGCAAGATGCAAACCACTGGTCAGCCGCAAAAATAGGATGGCCAGGTTACAGTTTGCCAAGAAGTACTTAAAAGAGCAACCACAGTTCTGGAAAAAGGTCTTGTGGACAGATGAGACAAAGATTAACTTATATCAGAGTGATGGCAAGAGCAAAGTATGGAGGAAAGAAGGAACTGCCCAAGATCCAAAGCATACCACCTTCATCTGTGACGGAAACACAAAATACTCAACATGACTATTTTCATTTACATGACATTGCTGTGTCCCAAACATTATGGTGCCCTGAAATGGGAGGATCATGTTATAAATACTGCTGTAATTTCTACCTGGTGAACCAACATGCTTAAAAATGGCCTTTATTAAAATCTGACAATGTGCACTTTAACCACATGTTATTTTCTTCTATTACGAATCTCAAATTGTGCAATACAGAGGCAAATAAATAAATGATGGGCCTTTGTCCCAAATATTATGGAAGGCACAGTATGTGTGGGTAGATTCTGTACAAGACAAGTGCATGTGTCAATCTTTCCCCACACACGTGCTGATGCAAGCGGTGTTTCACCGGATGCTGCCTCGCTCACCTCCAGCTGCTGGCTGATACGGGAACACACCGATGCTAACAAACACTCCCTGAATTTGAAACCACTCTATGGAGTGTCGGCAGCTACACCCCCACCCCCACTGATCAGATGGCACAGTTACAACCCAATGTGTGACAGACTGACCCTGGGGACGAAACATTCCAATTACAGAACACTTTGCTCCCCTCCGTTCAATACATACTCATTACAGCAGCCCCGCTCCTGCAGAGGGCCTTGTTCCGAGAAGTATTCTTTCCCCATTATTTTTATTAAATGACCCGTACTTGCACTCCGTGTGGCTTTTATTTTAATCAGAGGTTGCCCCCCAGTATAAGCAATCATCCAACTACACGGACAAGTCAGTTAGTGTGTAAATTCACAGCACTGGAAGCTAGTAAAAACATCCTCATGCCTGGTCTGGAAGCAATCAAAAGTCACACTGAGGTGCTTCAGTGTACATGCCGCTAGCCCCCGCCCCCCTGCACTCCCCCCCCCCCCCCCCCGCACACCACCTGAACGACTTTCACACGCACACACCTCTGCACGCTCACGCGGCTCTCCCACAACTCTTGCACACCCACACAACCTCTGCACAACTCCCGCACGACCACTGCATGAACCCCACACAACTCTCACAAACCCCCGCACTCCCACACAACACTCGCACGGAACATCCAACCGAACAGCTCAGGAACCGGCCTATCGGTCCACAATGCCAGTACCAAACAGGATGCCACAACCATCTCTTATCGCACACCTTCCACTCCCTGCATTTCCATGTGCCTATCCCAAAGATCCAAACGCCAAGTTTGTATCTGCCTCCACCACCATCACCAGCAGTGTGTTCCAGACACCCTCCGTGTAAAAAAACTTGCCCCGTATTTTTCCTTTGCACTTAGTCCCATTCATCGTCAAGCTCTCACCTATAGCATTTGACTTTTCCGTCCTGGGGAAAAGGTTCTGACTCTATCTATGCTTCTCATAATTTTATACATTTCAATCAGTTCACCTCACAACCTCCACCGTTCCAGAAAAAACAGTCCACGTCTATCCAAACTTTTCCTGTAGCTAATACCGCCTAATCCAGGCAAAATTCTAGTAAACCCCTTCAGCAACCTCTCCAAAGCCTCTACTTCCTGCCTATAATGGGGTGATCAGAAACGCACGCAATACTCCAAATTTAACCTAACCAAAGCCCCATTAAGCTGCACCATGACCTCCTGACTCTTATATTCAATGCTCCGACCTATGCCTCTTGTAACACTCTACCGACTTGTGTTGCCACTTTCCGGGAATGATGGACTTAGTCTCCGAGATCCCTCGGTACATACTAGGTTTGAGGGGTAGGATGGTTTGCTTAGAGTTGCAAATGCCAGCCTCTGGAGGTTCTGCAGAGATTTCAGAGAGTTGCCCGCTTTGTAGTTGAGTGAAGCGAGACTTGTCAGTGGTTCACTTGCGTCGGCGATGCTCACAGGTGCTGGTCGCACCACAACAAGAAGTGAGGTCTTATCTGTCAGGATGTCCGCTGCTGAATGTGGCGGAGGCTGGGGGTGAGTGGGAGGCTGGAGCTGGGCTCCTGTGAAACCTTCGCCTTTCACTTTCACTGATCTTTACTGGCAGAGGAAGTTTGGGAATTTCAGAAGTTGGCCGGGGCCCCAGCAGAGACACACACTGCTTCCTGAGTTGGAAATTGAGCTAAATTATTCAGGGGAAGGGAAGAAAAACACGGGTGCCAATGGCAGCCGTCCCTCTTGGCTTGTTTTTCTTTACTGTACAAACAGGAACACTGAGATTGTTCTGAGAGTGTTTTTCCAGCTGGTGTAAAGGATTTTTTGGGGGATAGAGAGATCACACGGTGATAACACAGCCGCAGAAATCAGACACGCAGCCTGAGTAACGTTGCCTGATCACAGCAAACCTGAGTCAGCGTCTCTGCACTCATCTCCTCAAACTAAAGGAAGAGAAGATAGACACACAATGCTGGAGTAACTCAGCAGGACAGGCAGCATCTCTGGAGAGAAGGAATGGGCGACGTTTCGTGTCGAGACCCTTCTTCAGACTGATGCCAGGGGAGTGGGTGGGACAGGGATAGAATGTAGTCGGAAACAGTAAGACTGGTGGGAAAGCTGGGAAGGGGAAGGGGTTGGAGAGAGCAGGAAAGCAAGGGTTATTTGAAGTTAGAGAAGTCAATGTTCATACTGCTGGGTGTAAGCTACCCAAGCGAAATATGAGGTCCTGTTCCTCCAATTTGCGCTGGGCCTCACTCTGACAATGGAAGAGGCCCAGGACGGAAAGGTCAGGTTGGGAATGGGAGGGGGAGTTAAAGTGCTAAGCAACTGGGAGATCAGGTAGGTTAAGGCGGACTGAGCAAGTTGCAAGATGGTGCCTGAACGTGGCGACTCTCTGCGTGCTGCTCCACAAGAGGATCTATTGTACGTGTAATCACAGTGTAATCTGACTGGATGGCACGCTGAGCAAACTGTTCACTGTACCTCTGTGCACGTGATAATAAATAAACTTTTCGCATTACACCTCCATTTTAAACTTCACATTTTGTTCAAATTTCTCTGTCGCCTATTCCCTCCCAGTCTTCATAACCTCTTCTTACCGTCCAACTTTGAATTCTATGTGCTCCTGTAATTCTCACTGTTCATACATCTACGAGACAGACGGCACTTCAGACTGATGGCATCTTCAAGGTCTACAGCTCTGTAATGCCCTCTCTAAATCACTACATTCGCCCCACCTCTCCTTTGTCCTTTCAGACCCTCATTCAAATCATTTCAACTAAACATTTTATCGTCTGCCCTTATATCTGCTCAAGTGGTTTGTGTACTACCCGTGAAGCCGTTCAGGACATCTTACTATGTCTCAGGCACCAGGTCATTAAAATTGTTACTAAATACCCATTTTTCATTTCCATCAGTGAACCTTCAACAGCTTTGAGATGCAGTTCTTGGCAGGCTTCCTGCGGAAGTATCTCAGACACACAAAGCTGCAGCTAAGCTCGTGCCCCCACAATCACAGTGTCCCTGGGGAAGTCTGTGAGCCCCCAGCGTGAGCGGTGGGCCGGCTCAGAGGCAGAACCACACTGGGCAACGAGGGACACATTTCCAGGGCTGATCCAAATGTAAAGTGAAAAGCAAGCAGCCCGACCCACGACAGGAATATTACTGAACTGCAGCAACCTCAGCAAGCCAACAATACAGCTGTCATCTCCCACTGCAGAGACTACCAGAGTATCACATCTTGTCCAAACACTGTACTTCGTCCCTCAGTCCCGACAGGATTGTACAGCGCTCCACCACAGTTCCATCACTATACCTGGTACCAGAACAGTATAGGGCTACACACAGTCCCTCAGTACTGAAGGGACTGGACATAGCAACACCTCAGTCCCACTGTACGTCAGTACTGACAGGGCTGTACCGTCACTTTACCTGGTGCAGTATCTACAGGAGCTCCAAGAAAAGTCACATCATTTCTCACAGAGAGTGGTAAGTCTGTGAAATTCTCTGCCTCAGAGGGCGGTGGAGGCAGGTTCTCTAGATGCTTTCAAGAGAGAGCTAGATAGGACTCTTAAAAATAGCGGAGTGAGGGGATGTGGGGAGAAGGCAGGAACGGGGTACTGATTGGGGATGATCAGCCATGATCACATTGAATGGCGGTGCTGGCTCGAAGGGCCAAATGGCCTACTCCTGCACCTATTGTCTATTGTACCTGTTCCCCCAATACTGACAGGACTGTACAGGGCTACGGCATAGTCGTGCAGAACCTGTTCCCCCAATAACTACAGAAAACCATAACAGTCGCCAAGTGCGAGGGGTGAATCCCACATCACCCAGTGGGAAAGGTGTGTATACCCACACGTCCGCCATTACTTCTGTTACTGGGGATAAAATGTCGGGAATGTCTCCGACATGATGCCAAGGAAGCAAGCCCTGGATATACAGAGGTTTGGCAACAGTAAGCCTCAGAACAACGTCAAGAATGAAACTTGTCCATTTTCCCACTTTACAGGCCCCACACAATCCTTCCAATGTTGAAACCTCCTCCACAAGAAAAAAAACAAAATCAACAGACCCTCCCAGGGGCAGCCGAGGAAAATTGGACAACATTCATTGATTCCCACGTCAACGGTATTAAACATCTGCTGCCTCCCAAACAACTCCCCTGTTCAGCCTGCGCTGTTTCACTCTCCCCGCTGGAGTACTTGATGGCATCGGTCTCCACCCAACCGCGGAGCTGCCCATCCAGGTGCTTCCCCGGTTACTGGCTGTGAATGAATGCAAGGACTCAGCAATGAGAGTGGAAGCTGTGGCTTGCACAGCTCCCTGCCCTGGGAGGCTCTTCCCCCACCCACACTGTCAGCTCGTGGCTCCCACGAACCCCCCTCCCCCCCCCCCCGTCTGATTCCGCACGCCAACACCAGCGGATAGCAACGAGCGCTGGAAACACCTCCACAGGCTGATCTTGAAACTTGGTCCTTCCCTCGCACATTGTTAGTGTGCTTGCTCTTGGGCAGATTTCAGCTGTATGTGCAGAGACCTGCGTGTGGAACTGTACGCGTCACGGAGCCAGCTCCAAAAACAGAACAGGCCGGTCCTGTCACCTGCCCCAAGCAACAAGATATGGTGCCCATCATCTAAAGCGGAATTTTCTTCTCCCAGTCCCTGGTGAATCTCTGGAACTCTGCCCCCAGCAAGTGGTGGAGCCTGGATCATCAGGTTTATTAAAGGTTGCGATAGATAAATATTTGAAAGGTCAAGGAATTGACGGTGACAGGGAACTAGCGCAGAAGAGGAGTTAAGAGCAGCTTAGATCAAGAGTTCAAGAGAGTTTTATTGTCATGTGTCCCTGATAGGACAATGAAATTCTTGCTCTGCTTTAGCACACCAGAACATAGTAGGCACGAATACTGAACAGATCAGTGCGTCCATATACCATTGCCTATATACACACTTGAATAATTAAACTGATAAAATGCAAATAAACAGATGGTTGGCTATTAATGTTCAGAGTTTTGTCCGAGCCGAGTTTAATAGCCTGATGGCTGTGGGGACGTAGCTATTCCTGAACCTGGCCGTTGCAGTCCACAGGCTCCTGTACCTTCTACCTGAAGGTAGTGGGGAGATGAGTGTATGGCCCGGATGGTGTGGGTCCTTGATGATGCTGCCAGCCTTTTTGAGGCAGCGACTGCGATAGATCCCCTCGATGGACGGGAGGTCAGAGCCGATGATGGACTGGGCAGTGTTTACTACATTTTGTAGTCTTTTCCACTCCAGGGCGCTCAAGTTGCCGAACCAAGCCACGATGCAACCGGTCAGCAAGCTCTCTACTGTGTACCTGTAGAAGTTAGCGAGAGTCCTCCTTGACATGCCAACTCTCCGTAATCTTCTCAGGAAGTAGAGGCGCTGATGTGCTTTCTTTATGATTGCATCAGTGTTCTCGGACCAGGAGAGATCTTCAGAGTTATGCATGCCCAGGAATTTGAAGCTCTTGACCCTTTCCATCATCGACCTGTTGATATAAACGGGACTGTGGGTCCCCATCCTCCCCCTTCCAAAGTCCACAATCAGTTCCTTGGTTTTGCTGGTGTTGAGAGCCAGGTTATTGTGCTGGCACCATATGGTCAGTCGGTCGATCTCTCTTCCATACTCTGACTCGTCCCCATCAGTGATACGTCCCACAACAGTGGTGTCGTCAGCGAACTTGATGATGGAGTTCGCGCTATGACTGGCTACGCAGTCATGAGTATAGAGTGAGTACAGCAGGGGGCTAAGCACGCAGCCTTGAGGTGCTCCCTTGCTGATTGTTATTGAGTCTGACACATTTCCACCAATGCGAACTGACTGTGGTCTGTGAATGAGGAAGTCGAGGATCCAATTGCAGAGGGATGTGCAGAGGGCCAGTTCTGCGAGTTTGGTAACCAGCTTGGAAGGGGTGATTGTATTAAATGCCGAGCTGTAGTCAATGAATAACAGCCTGACATATGAGTTTCTGTTGTCCAAGTGGTCCACAGCGGAGTGGAGAGCCAGCGAGATCGCATCCACCGTTGATCAGATCTGATGGCATTGAATGGCAGGCTCATGGGCCCCGGTGGTATAGTCATGGTCCTGTCATCTGGTGTGCTTACATCAGAGCTACGTCAGAGTTGGGAACAGCTGCCCATGGGATACTGGCTCTGGAATCTGCTTCCAAACCTGTGGTATTGGGCACTCTATCTTGGGATGTGTCTTCATCAACCCGAAACCCAGTGCCCTCCTGGTTTCCCTGTCAACAACTGTACCATGATGGTCTTACTGTGAGCAGCCATACTTTGCAAGGCTAAGATGTCAACGCACTTCACAAATTTAGAGCATTTCGAAAAGTTCCAAAGCTCCTGAACTGGCACCGACGTGGGGACGTACATAGAAAGGGCATGTTTATTTAGTTTTTTAGTTTCATTTAGAGATACAGCACGGAAACAGGCCCTTCGGCCCACAAAGTCCGTGTCGACCAGCAATCCCCGCACACTAACATTATCCTACACGCACCGGGGACAATTTACAATTTTACCAAAGCCAATTAACCTACAAACCTGTACGTCTTTGGAGTGTGGGAGGAAACTGGTGATCCCAGAGAAGACCCACGCAGGTCACCGGGAGAACGTACAAATTCCGTACAGACAGCACCTGTGGTCAGGATCAAGCCCGGGTCTCTGGCACTGTAAGGCAGCTGGGCCAAGTGCCGCCCTGGTGGTGGTGTTGGTGCAGTGCGTGCTCCAAAATCATTGCTGCCTCTCAGGTTCCCTGATTGATCAACTCATCCAGACACTGAGGGTCAGGAGACATTGCACTTGTTCAGAGGCTCCCGTTACAGTGGATCAACACCTGCAACTTCTTCCCCTTCCCTTCCCTCCTTCCGACAGGGTCCTCCTTGATTGAATCCCCACCCAACAGCAAAACCATGAGCTATAAATGTTGCACTTTCACATTCAAGTCCACAGCCTGGGAACTGCTGCCTGATTCCCAATGGCTGTAAATGCTTCTTGCTGTCTTGATGGGTAGCAAGGTGCCTCCTCTGCCTTGATGCCCAAAGGGCAGGAACATGCTCTTGCTGCCTGCCGTTACATTTCCAGTTGGAGTCCGTGGGCTGCAGAGGCTGGATACAGAGGTGACTGAGCAGGGCAAGGTCAAAGTGAACGATGGAGTGATAACAAAAGCAAATAACAAGAACCTGGCACGAATTACTCGTCAATCTGCTGAAAGGGACACAATCAGGAATTCCTGATTTAACAGATAACGGGGATAGAAATAACAGTAAATGTATTTGGAAAATTATTATTGACTGGGATTGAGTCAGCCCACAATAATTGCTGTACTCAAACTATAAACAAAAGCATCTGGAAATCTGGACGTGGAATTAATGGTCAGAACCGCAAATATTCAGCACTTCCTTTTAATGTTTCTCTCTCCTTCCCTGTCGGCTCCTCTCCACTCAGCTCACTCCTCACATCCTAATTCATTTACCTCTGCTCCTCCTCATCTCTCTTCATTCACACTCCTCTCCCTTCCCATTCTGCTTCTATCTGCCCCTTTAAAATTTCTGACAGAAAAAAGTCTCACTGTATCCACCACCCACTGGTTTCTTTATCCTTAATTTCTTTTTCAGTCGATTCAAATTTCCTCGGTATAGCGATTCCTTGCACTGTGTTAATTGCTAGTCTCCTGTGATGAAAGTGTTTGGATTGAACAACCGCGTTCTGTTTGATTGGCCAGCTTAAAGTCAGCAACAACTTTAACATTGATGTTTTTGGGGAGTGCTCGGACTAGCATTGTGGTTATTAGTTTATTGAATCTTTGATTGTTATACATTATCTATAAATATTGTGCGTACCGCGTTATGCTGCGGCAAGTAAGAACTTCATTGTTCCGTTGTCGGTACATAGGACAATTAAAGACTCTTTTTGACTCTTGAATAATACCAGGGAACTGCAGTCAGGTTTTTCAGATGGAAAATCGGTGGACTCTGGCCCCCTCTACTGTTGGACGTGGATTAGACACAATGCTATCTGCGGTTAAATTCAACTCACAAACTCAGCTGTAGTTTAGAGGAGAAAATAGGCAGCACTTTTTTCCATGAAGATACTCTGTGATTGTTTGCCAGATCACACAGATGAACTACCTGGTGATTTAAGAATAATGTTTAAACAATAATGTTCAAATAATAATGTTTAAACAAAAGCATTTGCCTACATTTTATGAAATGAAAGAAATATCTCCCTGGTGCTCTTCAGAAACTATCGTTTCTGATCAACGGGCACTGTCTCCGACAGGATCGATTCTGGGCACTGCAGGTCCTTCCAGCACTGAATCTAGAGCCAGTCTGACTCAGTATCAGAATCCCACCCTGCCTTCTCACAAGGACACAAACACAAAGGTGTGCAGGAAGGACAAGCTAGATGCAGGAAAAATGTTCCCAATGTTGGGCGAGTCCAGAACCAGGGGCCACAGTCTTAGAATAAAGGGGTGGTTATTTAAGACTGAACTTTTTCACCCAGAGAGTTGTGAATTTATGGAATTCCCTGCCACAGAGGGCAGTGGAAGCCAAGTCACTGGATGGATTTAAGCGAGAGTTAGGTAGAGCTCTAGGGGCTAGTGGAGTCAAGGGATATGGGGAGAGGGCAGGCACGGGTAATTGATAGGGGACGATCAGCCATGATCACAATGAATGGCGGTGCTGGCTTGAAGGGCCGAATGGCCTCCTCCTGCACCTATTTTCTATGTTTCTATGTAACTGCAGATGCTGGTTTGCACCGAAGATAGACACAAAATGCTGGAGTAACTCAGTGGGAAAGGCAGCATCTCTGGAGAGAAGGAATGGGTGATGTTTCAGGTCGAGACCCTTCTTCTGACTGAAGGGTCTGAAGTCTAAAGAAGGGTCTTGACCTGAAACATCACCCATTTCTTCTCTCCAGAGATGCTGCTGAGTTACTCCTCCATTTTGTGTCTATCTTAAATATAACAGAGCATAGGGTGAAAAGCAATTGGTGACATTGTTGGTGTTAGGTGTAGTGTGGCTTTGTGGCAGCATCCTGCATCAGAGTATTCCTGACCCCAGCACATAGATGCCATCACAGAGAAGGCTCGACACTGCCTCTACTTTCTTTAGAGTTTAAAGAGAATCACTGTCTCCGAATACTCTAACAAGATCTCTGCAGATGTATAATAGAAAGTATCCTGACTGGTTGCATCATGACCTGGAACGGCAAGTCCAATGCATACTGAACATCCCTGATCAGTCCTTGCTGTTCCATTTCATTAGCGCAGATACATTTAGTAATTCTCTCGTAAATCTCATCAATTTCTTATATGTCTGAAACACACCTTGTGTTCAACATAACATGATGGGAAATTAAGATCAGTGCTTAAGATTCCTTTTGGACATTTTTGCAGGAAGGCTAGGTCCCCAGTGAAAGAAAGAAAGAAATCATTAAGGTTCCTACCCACAGAGGATGAAGCATGAGATTATAATACATTCATGGAAAATAAATGAGTGTTTCCTTTCCTGCTGCAGCAATTACCACCACATCTGCCTCCAACTCAGCTTAAATATTTAACCACTTGTCTGACTCAATATGTCTTTTCATAAATGGCAATTTTCATATACTCATTTGTAAAGCAAAGATTATCTCCCACATCCTTTATCCCAGGGTAGAAATATCAAGGACATAGCGTTAAGGTGAGAGGGGCAAAGTTTAAAGGACATGTACAGGGCCACAATGTGGTGGGTGCCTGGTACGCGCTGCCAGGGGTGGTGGTGGAGGCAGATACGATCTTGGCATTTAAGAGACTTTTAGATATAACAGGCACATGGATATGAAGGGAATGGAAGGATATTGGAGTGGCGGCGCTGCCATGGCAGCTGCGGCTCGCCTGCAGTCCCGCTGTTTTTTCTTTTTTTTTGTTTTCTTGTTCTGTTTAGCTTGTTAATTTGAGTTATTAGGTTGTGTGTATGTGTGGGGGGGTGGGAGAAACGTGTTTTAGTCTCTTCCTTCGGGGGGACGCGACTTTTCTTGTCCTATCCCATCTCCGTCTGCGCTGAGGCCTAATGGCGGAGCTGGCGGCCTCCAACTGCGATCGACCTCGAGGCTCCGGAGGCAGAGCCAGCCAGGACTTACCAGCGCGGGGCTGGCCGACTTCGGGGCTGTGGCGGGTTCAGGCGTTCCGGCGGCCCGACTCGGAGCTGAGGCGGCTTTCCGGTGCCGGCGGCAGCGACTTCGGAGGTTCGGCCGCGGGCATCAGTGGACGACATCGTCGGGAGCTCGCAGGTCACAGGTTAGTGACCTGTTTTTCCGGAGCTCCCGCGGCAACAGCTTCGTCCGCTGAACTGGAGGGCGGCAGCTTGGACCGCCCCGGGCCGCGGAGTTGAACCGGCCCGTTCGCGGAGCTCGGATTCAGCCGCGGGACTTACTTACCATCACCCGGTGGGGTCACAACATCAGAGGCCTGGATCGCCTCAGAGCAGAGAAAGAACAAGAAGGGAAGAGACAAGGACTTAAGATTTTTGCCTTCTATCACAGTGAAGAGGTGTCTGGTGAACTCACTGTGGTGGATGTTAAATTTGTGTTTATTGTGTGTTTTGTTATTTTATTATATGTATGACTGCAGGGCAATGAAATTACGTTCAGACCAAAAGGTCTGAATGACAATAAAGTTTGCATGATGATATGAATCAGGTGCAGGCAGAGGAGATTGGTTTAACTTGACATCGTGTTTGGCACAAACATTGTGGGCTGAAGGGCCTGTCCACGTGCTCTACTGTTCCATGCAGTCACAAGGAACTGCAGATGTGGCGGCTTTCTTTACAGAAAAGAAAGATACAATGTGCTTGAGTAACTCAGAGGGTCAGGCAGCATCTCTGGAGAACATGGATAGGTGACATTTCAGGTTGGGTCGGGATCCAAGTCTGAAGAAGGGACCAGACTCGAATTATTGCCTATCCATGACCTCAGAGATGCTGCCTAACCTGCTGAATTATTCCAGCACATTGTGTCTTTTTTTTAAACTGTTCTATGTCCTATCCTCAGTAAACCAGGGCGCAACAATTGAGTGCGTAAGAATAGTTTTTCAATCAATTCTTTAAAATATCCCCCAAAAAGTTTAATCACGTCGACACAAGAGGCAGCTGATGCTGGAATCAGTCCAGATGAAGGGTCTCGACCCGAGTTGCCCATTCCCTCCACCGATGCTGCTGCACCCGCTGAGTTCCTCCAGCACTCTGTGTTTTGCTGAGGTTCATCATGTGCATGTGAATTGTATTTGGAGGGTTGTTGGGGTCAAGCAGAGAAGTGGAGCTGAGGCCAGCAGAGAGATCAGCCACGGTCTTGGTGAGCAGTGAAGCAGGTTCACGGAGCTGATCGCCTGACTCCCTGCCTCCACTTTAAATAGTCCTGACCTTATTTGCTGCAGTAAAACTGTTCATGAGCACACGTCAATGGACTGTTAATATCTAGAGAAGGTCACAATGACACTTGAATTAAATTTGGACATGGTCATCGTACAGAGTTACCCAGACTGTTGTGTGTTCTGTAACCTGCCACTGCTCCTCAGAGAGGCAGTGGCTGGAAACGTACCATTGACGGCCTCTGACCCACTAATGCCCATGACGACGTAGGTTTTGGACAGGGTCCCTCCTGCTCTGCATTATTATAGCCCTGTATTCACGTTCTCGTCAGTTACATATTACTCTAATAAAGCTGGGCAGCACAGTGGCGTTGCGGTAGAGTTGCTGCCTTACAGTGCCAGAGACCCAGGTTCGATCTCGACTACGGGTGCTGCCTGCAGAGTTCTCCCCGTGACTCTGTGGGTTTTCCCCGGGTACTCCGGTTTCCTCCCACACTCCAAAGACGTACAGGTTTGCATGTTAATTTGGCTTCCGTAAATTGCAAATTGTCCCTAGTGTGTAAGATAGCGTTAGTGTAGGGGGATGGCTGATTGGCGCGGATTCTGTGGGCAGAATGGCCTGATTCCGTGCTGTATCTCTGAACTAAACAGACAATCTTCAGACGGACAATCACGCTCATGGCTTTCCACCTTCAGTAGCTGATTACGCAGCCACAGAGTGGAGTCCTGGCCTGCAGGCAGGGAGCTCACGTTGACAAATGTTCCTGCTGCATTATCTCGGTGTAAAACCAGGCCATCTCCCCATGTTGTGATGACAGGGCTAATTCCAAATTCTAACACATCTTTTCACCTTATACAATTGCTGACCTCTTGTGGATTCCCAGATTTTATCAATATCCAATCCATCTACCTCCACCTCTGGGTTACATTTTCCCACTGCACATTCACTGGCTTTGGCGTCTGAGGCCTAGTACATTGGAGAAAACCAGGCAGCCTTCTGCCATGGCAACCGACACTGGCGTCCTCGGCCCAGTTACCGTGGGTTCCTGATCGTAACTTCAACGGTACAAGAGTGAGCTCCAGAATGCCAGAGCAGTGTATGAGAGAAGAATGCAGAAGAACATAAGCCTGAGGGAGCACCAGCAGAGGTAACAGAAGTGACAGCCGACAGCCAAGCCTTGTTCCCCTCTGCAGTAGAGGGGGCTCACATGGTACGGCCATCTGGGTAACAGAAATTCATCCCTCCACAATTCACCGATCGCTGCCTGGAAATTTACAGGATTTATGTGGAAAATAAATAAATATACTTTCTCAATATGGCTCACACCATCTCTGGCCAACAATCGGCCTATCAGGGAACCTCCTTTCACGAGTTAATCCGTTGCTGACCCCCATTTGTCCTGTTTTCTCCTCTCGCTTCCAGTCCCCCCCACCCACAATAATCAGCCTGATGGAGGGTCCCGACCTGAAACGTCACCCATGCATTTTCTCCAGAGATGCTATCTGACCCGCTGAGTTACTCCAGCACTTTGTGTCTATCTTTGATATTTTCTCGTGTTTGTAGGCACGAGTGCGGGTGATGCGGCTTCATGTTATGGAAAATGGAGACACGGGGCCGTAGTGATGAATGCAGCATATCCGGAGGATATAAATCGGCAATGTTTTTGTCAGGACCGCTCTTCAGACGAGCGGTCTGAAGGTTGTGGCTGTCAGGACTTACTAAGAGAGGAGGCTATCGCTTCTAAAAGATCTGGAGATATGTACATGGTTCTCTGTAATCTGAAGGGCCATGAAGTGAGCTTTGCCTGGGTTTTCCTGCCCAGCCTGGACAAGAGGAGCATGAGCCCCTTCTGTGGGACTTTAACTCACAACTGTCCAACTGAGAACAATGGTCTTACCAAGTGAGTCACTGCTGACAGAGAGTAAAACATTGCTACAGAGGGGCTGAGAGCTCATAAATCCAACTTCCTTCAACTTATGCGACGGAGATTGGTGACTCGTACACAGCTCTCTGATCCACTTTATTAGGCCAGGTGAAACCAATTTTCAGTTTCCTGCATTTCTTAGTCAGAGATGACCGCGAGTATGAAATGCCTTATAAATTGCAGGCTGTGCAAAGTTGTTGCTGGCCTTGGCTTCTCCCCTTTCCTCCCCCCCCCCCCCAGTTTATTTAGGCCAGTTTATAGATTTTTTTGTAATGAAAAACATAAATGTCCTCATTGTGGATTCTTCACAGTAAGAGAACAAAAATGAGTGCCGTCAGCCTCGGTCGCACGCACAAACTCCCCACAGATACACATTGCAAACCGACTCCCAGCAAAGCTGCAACCAGCAAGCCCTCACAAAGAGAACCAAGGATGATTACATTCCCCACAAGATACAATCTGGTGGGTGGCTTAGAATGGGTGGGCTCCCTCTTAGACAAACAAGCAAGGCTGGATGATCAGAGCATATTTGTGGGGAGCATGCCCTACCTCTGGAAATAAAGCAGAAAATGTAGGAAATACTCAGCAGGCCTCGATCCTGGTCTGTCACCTCAGTGGTGTGGTAGTTACCTGACCCAGATGATGGGTTGAAAATAATTCCCTTCTCCACGATTTATCAAAGACACAGATTAGCCCTGTGGCTTTAAAAGGGTGCGCACAGGTGGTGGTTACATGGAACAAGCTGCCAGAGGAGGTCGTTGAGGCTGGGACTATCTCATCCTTTAAGAGACATTTAGACAGGTACATGGATAGGACAGGTTTGGAGGGATATGGACCAAGCGCAGGCAAGTGGGACTAGTATAGCTGGGACATTGTGGGCCGGTGTGGGCAAGTTGGGCTGAAGGGCCTGTTTCCACACTGTGTCACTCTGTGACTCTATGTTATGGCATTGGAAGCGCCCAATCTTAGTGAGGCAGGGACAGTGTGGTTGTTCATCTCAAGTGCGAGTCTGACTCTGCAGCAATTCTGTTCACCTTGATCAAGTGAAATGGGCCGAGAGGGTGCGGAAAAGTTTATGCCAGTGATTCAGAGATTCTGCAAATTGCCAAGAAGGATGACACTGGTTTATCCCTGGCTTCTGCCATTTCACTTGAAGTCACTGATATCCAGGATGTGCGAAGATTCAAATTCTCCTGCAGAGTTCATGGTGGGATGGAGAGTTGACTTGGGTTCCTGCACCATACCCGTGGAAGCTAATCTCATTCCCGGAGATTGTGGTTGTCAGGGTTTGCATCAACATAAGGTGGTTGCCATGGATGGATGGCAGAGGAGATGGTGTGAGAGTAGGAAGAAAAGTGTGGCTAACAGTGATTTGCTAACAATAGATGTGCAAGCCTGAGGACCGGCATTAGGAATATCATGTGGGTGAGCACATGGATCCTCAGGGAACTCACCGAGGAGCAGGAAATGTGAGGGGCAAGAGTGAACAGGCCAGGAGTGAGGGGGGGGGGGGGGGGGGGGGGGGGGGGGGAGAGCAGAAGGAGTGAGGGGGAAGAGTGCGAGGGGGACTACGTGAGGGGGAAGATTGAGGAGGAAGGAGTGAGGACGAGTAGGGAGTGCAAACCGGAGTGTGAGGAATATGAGAGAGGAGGGAGAGGGAGGATTGAGGGGCAAGGAGGGAGGGGGCAAGGAGTGGGGGTGAGGGTTGGGGTCAAGGGAGGGCAAGGACAAGATGTGCACTCAGAGTACGGAAAATGCAAGTTTACTGTGAAATAAAATGGAAGTTATTAGTAGTAAAGTAAATATCCACAGTTGAGTTGATCCAGCTGCACAGTTATAAACCAGCACCGAGGACACAGCTAGACACAAACTACACAAACTACTGTCCTATTAGGGGAGGACATGATATTAATTCCAATGATTTGCCGGTGAAGAATATTTAAGCTTGCACACTGAACAAGGGTTGCAGAGAGTGACGCCAAGGGGCTTTCAGTGCTCTCGTGTTAGTTACTGGCCCGTTCTCCACTCCACAGTAAGGGTTCATATTACTGCAGGCCGACTGGATCTCAGCCTCTCCCTCTCCTGGCTGTGAGTTTGGGTTAGACGGAACCAGCCACCTACAAGGCTGCTAGACTGCAGCCAGCAGGGATCCATCTGCTTCCAGTTTTATTCATATCCAGCTGCACAACTTCTGCATTCTGCAGGGTTGCCTCAAACGCACAGGACTGTGTCACAGTGCAGAAACATTGCTGGAACCACAGGAATAAGGAGGAAAATGGAGGCACGCTGGGACTGTGCTGCTGTGTGTGTGTGTGTGTGTGTGTGTGTGTGTGTGTGTGTGTGTGTGTGTGTGTGTGTGTGTGTGTGTGTGTGTGTGTGTGTGCGTGTGCGCGCACGTGATGAACAGATACTGGTGGGGTAGCACTCCCACTCCCCAGGAAGCAATTCCATCCCCACCGGATTCCCGGCCATGCTGTAGTACGGGGTATGGCCCATCCTGGCTGCCCGGTACAAAGTATGCTACAGCAGATAAATGACTCTAAATATATAATTATTGTGGCCTTGTCAAACATAAGGTTTAGCACTACACGCTACGAATCCCAGTTGTGGAGACACTGGTATCGCTGTCTCGTTGTAGGACATTGATCATTCTTTTTTATTCTGGATTTTAATTCATTTATTGTGTTTTTTTTAATATATAATTTATGATGCTTTTCTAAGTGATATACTAAGATTTTATATGTATTTTATGATGTTTTTAATATGCAATGTATTTTTATGTAATGTTGTCCCTTTTCTGGGCCTTGAGTCCGAAATAAAGTTTATTATTATTATTATTATTATTATGGAAGCAGTGCAGGATCGGGCAAGTCGGCCTGGATTCACAAAAGGAAACCATGCCAAAAAATCCACTGGACTTTCCTTTGAGGATGCAGCTAGCACCATGGATACATTGGCTCGGATGGGGAAGAAATGGAACACTGCATTATTGTTAATCAGATTCATTCATGAACCTGGTGTTTATTTTCATTCTGCACTAGGCTTCGTCAGAAGTACTAAAACCCACTCACGCTCTGGCCAGCACAGGCTGGAAATGATCTACTTTCAGTGGTCTGACCTCCTACGGTGCACAGGTTGGGAGTAAAAAGTTCAATATGCTAACACTTAAAAATAAATTCTCACATGCTAGAGATTCTAAAACTCATTTTGGTGACCTTGCCCAGTGCAAACACTGGTGCAACAGTTGAGTGGGAAAGTTCCTTTCAAAGCAAATTCAAAATAAGTAGCAAAAGCTTTGGCATTATACAAGACTGCATTACTGTTTCAATTACAATGCCCTTCCAAGGCAGCAGTGTAAAGGGCCTGTCACACTTGGGCGTCATTTACACAACATCATTTACGTGTCACGACGCATGACGCGCACGTGATGCGCGCATGACACGCGCGTGGTGCATGGTGCCGAAGGCAGTGACGCACAGTCGCGCGCGGTGCCCCAGGACTTTGGGACGTACAAAATCTTCGCGTGACGCGCAAATGACGTCCAAGTGGGACAGGCCCTTAACTTCTTAGCACGAGCTGTCCCAAGGTGCCACCCTGGACCCACACCTCTCCCCCACTGCACAACTTGCCCTCTCCATGATGACTGCCTTGGGGCTGGATGGCTCCCCATCCCTCTCGCTTCAAACCATCTCGCGTCTGGCCACGCCCGGGTGTTTAACCTGTTCCTGGTCCTGGGTTGGTGTTGAATCAGCATCTGTCACTGTTCTATCGTGCCAAATACTACATTCATGTTAAATTTAGTTTTTTGCTCAGAGAACAACATGCTGCTTATCTACATTTAATTTCTGCCTTAACCATTTCCATGTGTTTTTGTGCAAGAGACAGACACGACAAGAAAATGTGTGTGGGAGGAATAAGTGGTTCCACTGAGACAGCAGCAGAGATGTCATGAAATGCATTATTTTTCTTTCGCATGCAATGGTAAAATTAGAATAAAATTAAAAATCTTCTCTTCCAATTTTTAACTCCAGGTTCAAGGAGGCTCTTCTGCCTAACGATTGCTCAGGTGAAGGTATGTGCGAGTGGGAACAGTACCCTGTCAATACGAGGGTTTGTGAAGTATCAGTGAGTAAACACATGGAACCTCTTCACCCCAGCACCGCATGGTTGACTTTCATCATGACCTTAATACGTGCAGAGAGCACATGTAATGTTGTGCATCAGCCTTGGACAGCCCACGAGCAGCCTGCGCTTTACCACATGCTAAAACAGTAACATTGTCTTGATTCATGGTAGATTAGCAGTCGAACTTCAAAGTAAAGTTTGCTTTCTGAGCTGGAGGGCAGTGGAGGAGGATTGTTGAAAGCTTTGGAACATTTGAATTTGATGCAAAAGGGCATGAGAACAAAACATAACAGGACCCTGAAGACTGACCACTTTTTCCTTCAGATAACAAAGCACACTGACGTTGTGATGGGCTCTAACAATACAGCCCTCTGTGCTGCCCTACAATGCTCAGTTCTTAAGTTTCAATTGTAAATAAACCATTATAATATCAGTCTATACAGTCTGGTCTGGCTAACAACAATCCTCGTTCAGATAGCCGGACATAATGGGAAGCCGATGTCGATGGCAGTGTGCACATACACCAGGGTCATCCACAAATCTCCATTCATAGTCTAGGCTTTATATTTTCGGGCAAAAACACATCATGATCAGGAGAAAACGGAAGAAAAATAGAGAAGACCTGGCCACCAAACTTTGCATCTGGTATTTCCATACCAGTGCTGCAGAGGCCTTAGAGTGAAAACATATAAGAAATTGCATACCTCCTTGGGACAGGATCATACTTTGCAGAGACTTGCAAGTTGCAAGATGACACTGGAACGTGGTATCTCTCTGCGTGCTGCTCCAGAAGAGGATCTATTGTACTCATGTACAGTATGATTTCACTGGGTAGCATGCAGAACAAGCTTTTCACTGTAGACACTCGGCTGTGAAGGAACAGTGATGTATTTCCAGGTCAGGGGAACTGCCGGTAGCCAATGGAATACATTATTGTTCTTTTCAAAGCAATGGCAAGCAGAATTAAATTCCCAGTTCCCTACTCCAGTGGCAGTTGACGAGGCTCAGATGACTCGGACCTCCTTGGATGAAGATAACAATGTATCCCACGATTCTCCCTCTGTCAGATACGGTCATTGTCAATTGATGTCAGGTTAGCAGAATGAAGAGTGAATGGAAGCAAAAAAGAAAAAATATACCTGTTCCACAAACTGTCAGCTCAAGAATTAAAGGAAGTTCTGATAAAAGACCATTATCCTGAACAACCTACCCTGTTTCTCCCTTCATTGACATTCAATGTTATTTGTCTTCAAATTCCAGCTGCTCTAGGTTCCTGCTCCTCATTTAAAGATATTTCATTCCTCACAATTGTGTGCGTTTTTAATCTGTGAGCTAAAGTACAGTTAATTAGGTAGCGTGTCTGAAAGCAGAAGTGTACACCTCAAATATAAAGCTGTTTCAGGTAAACCCTGTGTGCTTCTAATAAGGCCCCTCCCGATCCTGGCCAGCCCACTTGCCTGCAGAGCGGTCTGCTTCTTCTCACTCTAATTGCTTTGGAAGTTTTAAAACTACACATGCACTATTAGCAAACGGGTTGATTTACTTTGCAAATGCGTGCCCCAGCTCCAAAGGTCAATTTGTACTGTCATTCATTTCACGAGTGAGGAGAAAAGATGCTCAGATGGACTTAATGATCACAAAATGTAGGTGCAAAAGCAGAGTTGTCCAGCAGAGGGCATCAGCAGCCTCAGAAACGCAGCGTTGCAGGGAGTTATAGTGCTGTGTAGGCTGCAGATATTTAAAGATGTGTGTAGGAAGGAACTGCAGATGCTAGTTTAAACCGAAGACAGACGCAAAGTGCTGGAGTAACTCAGCAGGACAGGCAACATCTTTCCAGAGACGGAATGGGTGATGTTTCGAGTCGAGACCCATTGGATTTAAGAGAGAGTTGGATAGAGCTCTAGGGGCTACTGGAGTCAAGGGATATGGGGAGAAGGCAGGCACAGGTTATTGATAGCGGACGATCAGCCATGATCAATATTGAATGGCGGTGCTGGCTCGAAGGGGCGATTGGCCTCCTCCTGCACCTATTTTTTATGTTTCTATGACCCTTCTTCAGAAGGGATCTGACGAAGGGTCTTGAACCGAAACGTTACCCATTCCTTCTCTCCAGAGATGCTGCCTGTCCCGCTGAGTTACTCCATCATTCTGCGTCTATCTTCGAAATGTAATGATGAACAAATTTCTAAAGTCCGTGTGTGCAATTGTTACAAATCTCTGGAGGAATGAAAAGGGAGAAAATTATTTATCAAGCAACCTGGTTGGAAACTTCAATCCACTGTGAGGACGGAACGAATGCAAGCGCTGGTGCAAGCAGGAAATGAAACCCGACACAGGCTTGGAGGTGAGCGACAGGACCATGTCTCAAATGTAAGAACAATCGCTGCACCCCTTAAGTAATCTGCTCCAGGCAGTGCCTCTCAGACGCTTTATAACCTAAGATGGTATCAGACAAACACAAGTATGTTCTTGTTTCAATACACCGAAAGGATTTGAATCTGTATCTCCACATCAAATGACAGCATAGACGAGCAGTCCAGCACAACTCTGCCTCTAAACTTCCAACAGCCTTGCAGTGAGTGATAAATATCGCTAGTCAAGGTCAGTGCCATTCAATCATCTCCGCTCCCCCAGTCAGATGACAGATTAGTGATCATCAAAGAGGACAACCTTCTGCCCCTCCGCACAATATTCATACCTTCATACTAAGTTGCCAGTGAACTGGAAAATAACTGAGGAGTTTTTAAAGTAGTGTGGGATGTTATAGAAAAGCAACTGCATCAATATTTTATTCAGTTCATCCATGATCAACGCTGTCGTAGTCATATCAGTCAGTGAGGTTTCCCATGAAGTCATTTCTTCGCACTGGACACTGAGATGGCATCTGCCAGTGTCGCTTCTCCTAGTTCAATGCATGTGTCAGCAAGTCTGGAAATGTCACTTTCATACTGTAATGACGTACTGCAGAAAATTACCCCGATAGATCACCCCAACGAGGGGATGCTGCTCCTCCCAGAAAATGCCTCTGAAGTGGTGGTGGTCTCATACTGGTATAAACCTGACAAGTGGTAGACTGTCATGGCAAAAACTCGTACAGTATTCAGGATCATGACAGATTTCAATTGATGCATTACAATGGAATATAGGGTTGTAGATTCATAGAATCATACTGCGTGGAAACAAGCCCTTTGGCCCAACATGCCCACACCGACTAATATGTCCCATCTACAATGGTCCCACCTGTCTGTGTTTAGCCCATAACCCTCTGAACCTATCCTAACCATATACCTGTCTAAATGTTCCTTAAACATTGCAATAGTACCTGCCTCTAACCTACCTGGCTGTACAGGTGAAATAATGAACAATGGTGAAAAGCAGTAAGATGTCATAAGCTCGTAAGGAATAAGTAGAATTAGGCCATTCGGCATTCAATCATGGCTGATCTATCACTCCCTCCTAACCCCATTCTCCTGCTTTCTTCCCATAACCTCGGACACCTGTACTAATCATGAATCTATCTGCCTTAAAAATATCCACTGACTTGGCCCCCACAGCCTTCTGTGACAAAGAATCCCACAGATTTGTCACCTTCTGACTGAAGAAATTTCTCCTCAAGTACTGAGTTACGAGCTGGTGTCGCTGTTGAAACCGACCTTCACCCGTGCACTCAGCATCCGGCGTCCGAGACTGATGACAAGGTTCCAGCAATGTGACCCAAGGGCATATCAGACACAACAGGCAAATACAAGCACATACCATACCCAGGGGCAGGACGAAATGGTAGATCAGATATTGAAGATCAAAAAAAGACAAGGTGGTAATGACTGTGACAGAATTTGCCCGGGTTGATACGTTCATCAGAATGAAGCCCAACATGACAGTCTCTGAGATTCTCAAATATACTGGAATAGAGTAACATCTGAAAATACAATAGAACAATAAAACAGAGGCAGGGAAAGGACGCAGATGAATCAGTCCACAAAAGGGCCAAGACTGTAACTTTCAACACTTGGCGGGGGATTTAGCCTAGCTAGACGATCACACAAAAAGTAATTAGCTGGTGAAGTAATGTACTGTTCTGAACACTTGGCAGCACTGTTCTCAGCTTAAACACATTCTTGCAAGGAAATCTGGAAACGAGGACATAAATAAAAGGGTAAATGTGTTGATTTCAGGTTGATGGCAGAGCGTCCAAGAATTGGCAATCAGTATGGGAACTACAATGGATACTAATAGGCTGCATATGACAACTTACTATAATCCTAGGACAGTCATAGCTGTCCTGTTATTGATCAGAAAAGTTTTAAATATTCCATACTTGGAACATGAACGTTTGAAAGACAATTAACTGGTTGTCGCCCGTACCTATCATAGC